>JAWNKX010000167.1:2687500-3401185 GCA_035041755.1 Cacoxenus indagator | reverse complement strand
ATGGCAACATTTTGTAAACCCTCTGTCGGGAAATAATGAAATTATTTTCCGATTAAGTATAAGTATACTCTTCGTCTTTTGAAAGGAAGACCTCTATGATATAGCTTTGCTTTAGTTCATTTGTAATTTTAGATTGGATCTAAACTCTATATAAATAAATATGAGGTTTGTTCAAAAGATAACTTTTTATTTTCTTGGGCTTCGTGTTATTGACTTTCAATGCTCTTATTTTGTTATTTGGTTCAGAAACTAGTGATTATTTTTCATGCCTCAGCCAGAGTATTTACCGGACTTGGCCCCTGTGACATTTTCCTGTCCCCAAAATGAAAAAGAACCTTGAAAGGGAGAAGATTTACCACAATTGATGAAATAAAAACCGCACTTCTAGATGACCTTAAGATCACATAAAAAAGGGACAACAGACAGTATTTGACTAGAGAGATAATGTACCTTTATTTTTTGAACACACCTCATAACAATTTTTCTTCTGCTTATTCTGACTGTTAAGTAACTAAAGTTGTAGCAATTTTTTTTAAATTTATATTTACTAACCATTTTTTCACAAAAAAGGCTCCGTTTTCATTGAAAACATTTTGCTGGCGACTGATGAGTTCACTTAACAAGTTCTCTTTTTTATTAAATATGATTGATTAAAAAAATTCTATGATCTCCAGTAATCTAAATTGTTGATGTTTTATTCCATGAAGCAAGTTCTGATAAATCAACAAGCGGAATGTTTAGAGAGTTTTTTGTATAAAGCAAATAATCTCTGATATGGTGCATCAACCAACGACAAGTCCTTCTTGAAACACCCAGTCCTGTATGCCCTCACCCAAGCCATAAGTATACTGATGAGTCTCCATTCTAATGACCTTCTAGGCAGAATGTTAAAAAATATTTTATGCTATTATGCGACGATTCTTTAACAAAACTATTCATTATTTGTTAAGCCCAGTATATTTACTTTAGATTATTTTTTTAGCATTAATGGATTGAATAATTAGAGTGGAGTATAGCTTGGCCTTTTTATATGGACATATTTTTGTTGGATAACTAAAAATGGTTAATTGTGCTATTTTACTTTTATCACTTTGAAGTATTTCATGGAATTATTTTCCCAGGTATAAATCGATATACATAAAACAAGCTCGGGTTAGTTCCACCACTTATAACTCAAGAACTTAACAACCGATTGTAATGATATCTGATTTGTTGAATTCTTTTCCACCCCGAATAACAGAATATCTATTAATAAATATGTAAAAAAAATCCCCGCTAAAATCGTTAAATTCCATCCAATTCCTTTGTATGAAATCGACATTGCTTCATCAGCTTGCCGTTAAAAATGACGCCAAATTGGAAATCGAAAGTCTGTAAAAAAAAAATTTTAAAAAAAGTTTAACTCAAATCGAAATTTAATGCGCAATATTCGTCGTTCATTAATCGGTTTTTTTTTTTAATATAACGAAACAGGTTTAGTGATAAGGAAACTGATTATCAATGTGGTTCCTGCAACGGTTCTCAAATAAAGCAATTCTCAATAAAGCAAATTTCTTGCTAACACACTATGGAAATACTTGATTTTTGTACTCTTAATTAGTTTTTATTTTCTTTGCTAATACCGGAAAGGGCAGAACAACCTCTGGCGGGCTACTCTAGTTTAATAAATATGAAAAATAAAAGAAAAGAAAACAAAACAAAACGGGTCGATATTGTTTTACTTAATATCACACACGGAGTTCTTCATTTTACTGGTGGATAGTCAAAAAATTTACCAATTAACATAGACAAAATTTTGAAAATTATGGTTTATGTTTGGACTTTTGAATAACACTTGGTTACTTCATCTTTCTTAAAATCACCACTTAGCTCTTCGTGTAAAAGAAAAGTATTTCCAGAAAAACATTTTTGCTGGTTCGTTCGAAGCAATTTTTCGATAATATAATATTAATAATAATATAATTAAATATAATAATTTCGAATATTAATAATAATAATTCATTACAATTCGCTTGTCTCTTCAGAAGTACGAAGGGAACAACCACCGGAAAACCTTGTCATGTGTTATTTACAAATTTGCTTTGGTACGTGAAGAATTTCTATGCTTCTAACGCCTTAAACATATTCTGAATGTAAAATATACAAGGTTTGCATTATTGTTGAAAAACTGGACTGTATTTATACCAGCCTAAACAAAACGACCCGAAATAAAACCGAAGAAAAACAATGCTAAACATATACTTTAATACCAAATTAAACTGATTACGTGACTTCATTAAATATTTTTGACTGCTGTGCCGGTATATTTTAGCTTCTGTGCTCGTAGCCACTTTCAAACAACACTTTTACCTTATTCAATTGTTAGATATACTTCTTGTGTGCTTAGCTATATACGAACATAGTAATCTTCTTTATATTTCCTGTTTTTTTCTATATGAAATCTTTTTCATGTGACGCATTTCATTACCCCAACACCGACACTAATTTAATGACAATCTTTGTAGTGCATATTAAAAGCTGTGGCTCATGTTGATTATGTTGTTGATGTTGATGAGGTTGCTCACATTGATGATGATGTTAATTTTGATATTGATGCGGAAAACGTTAATGGTTAATGACTGTTGCTTTTTTTTCTGTTTCAGAGCTATAAATCTCTGCAATTACACTCTGAGGTAATTAAAACGCTTTATTGTTTACTTTAAACATCGATTATTACTATATGTAAGGCATAATTTAACGCTTAGGCCAAATGTTAATGTTTGGTTCAAGTTAAATAGCGTAAAATGTAATTACTGCAGTTTTCATTATTTCAATTGAAATTCTTGGATTAGCTTAACGCTTTCTCGTGGTAGAGAGAAACTTCATTATTTGCTTTACTGCGGCACTGCCCAAAATAAACAATAAGTACTTCACCATTGCCTACTTTTGTGCGCACTCAAACAATTGCCGATAAGTAAATACCATACACAAAATATTTGCGTTTATGTACAATTTACTTAATTACTGATCAATTGTTTGCAAATCCATAGGGAAAATTGCTCAGGAAAATTACACTATGACATATACACACACATGCATAGAGCGTAATTCAATATTAGAAAACCAGAACATAATGACGAAATAAAAGTAAGTGTAAATATTAATCGCTGTGAATTAATATTAGGGAAAACTCATAAAAATAATGAAATTTAAATCCTTATAATATAAATAAGATATATTGTTATGGACGTTTGTTGAGAATTGGGCTCTGCTATGTGTGAGGTAAAAGATTGAAATCATGACACAGCATGTGATCAAACCGCTGCTTAAGACAAACACGTATATATACATATATGAGTATACAAGTTAACACGATCAAGCCCGCAACTCCGAAATAGCTGACGATGTGTTTGATTAGTGTCCGGCTAGCAGACTTTCGACACCATAGACGTGCAGAGCCATGGCAAGTTAGCGTCAACACTCCGTACAAGAATTGCAGCGTAGACTAGAATGTGACTGCATCGTGGGAAGCTGACGTAAGCAACATCAGCGGACATCCAGCACTCCGTACACGAACTGCAGCGTAGACTTGAATGTGGCTGCATCGTGGGAAGCTGACGTTAGCAACATCAGGGCTAAGCTAAGTGTAAAGTTAGAATCTTAAGCAACTTAGGTGCAGTCTCTGTTCGGAACTCATAAAGATACAACGTCCTGCTCGCAATGCAGATGTTTTAATAAAATAAAACATAAATATGAAACAATATTTATTTAATTTACATTAGGAATCTGAATCATTAATACGAGCCTCTCAGCTAAAGCATACTAGCCTGGCTAAATTTGCTGACAAAACTACATTATTGTCGTTTATGCGATCTCACACTATTCCTACATAACTTTTTGGGGTACGAGTGATTGATTGACGGTGTTTGTTGCGCTTTTGACAATTGATTTCAGCAACGTAATAGTTTTTTTCTACACCACATCAATCAATGCCGTAGATGCTCTACCTGGCGCCAACACCACGGGGAAAAATGAGCACGGTTTCTCCTTAGTATAAATTGCATGACTTCAAAATACTTGATGTTCATTGAACGTCGCGAATGTTGCTCGTTTGTATAATAAAATGCTATATCTAAGCGTATTTTACGGCGCCATTTTATTGTCACTTTACTAGCTAAAAAAAAAAACTTAGAAGGTTTTTGTTAAAAACTCGACATTTTGTCTCAGAAACTAACAAACAAAACACTGAAACCACAAAAGACCTGCCGACAAAATGAAACTAACAGCGCATGCAGCCAGGGTAACTAAACCAATTTAACTCACAAAACGCACTTGTCCTGCTTCTTTTTAATTTCTTTTTTGCTTTTGAAATGTTCTAAAATCAGTTTAAGCATATTTCAATTTACAGAATCCGCTGTAAAGGCGAAGTAGCAATCAATCTCAAGAATGCTCTCTTCTTTGATTTTTTATTCGTTGCTCGATGTGAAATTTGTAACAGAAATCAATACTTTTTTCTACTTGCCAGAAAGTATTAAAACGGCAAAGCATCTGATTTTATATGAACCTGTTTTGACATGTCCGTTTACATAACGGCATACCTGACTAGCTGACTGCATTGGCGTGGCGTCTAGAGCCTGCATAAGAAAGGCTAGGCTATGGAATTTACTGTTTGTCAAATAAACGAGGTTGAACATGGCAATATAAATGAAAGCATATATGTTTATGAAATGAAACATTATCAGGAACGACTTTTTCTTTCGAATTTATTTACAAGCGAAATGTGCAAGTTTCTTATCATGTACCATGGTGAAAGAAAAGAAGAAAAGCTCACTTAAATCGGTTGCCTTAAATTATTGCTTCTTCTAAATAATAGTCGTTTCACAAAGCCTATCAAACCGAAATTTCGTCCAAAAAGGCCTCCTTACAACAGAAAAACTAAAAGCTTGCGAACCCAAATAACACATTGAAAAGTGGTTGCCGCAGTCAGTTATGTCATTGTGTTGTCTTGTGCATTGTCCTGTTGAAAAACAACACTAATTCCATTTTTTTGAATAGTGCCGACAAAATTTTCAACAATATTTCACCTTAATAACGTTTTTCGCTATGGGTTTCCTAGTCCGCCGCGAGTCCGTCATCTGGTTAAAAGCGACAAAGAAACATTTCATTTTCACTCGGCCATGTGCAAATAAAATTTATTTATATTGTCTCTGTGTGCATGCAGCACGTTTTTGCTATTAGAGCTCTCTGACTGTAATTACCGTTTGCATAAAAGCAAAAAAATGATTTTAATTATATTTTTTATTATACATTTGTGAAAATGTCATGTGGCGTTCTCCTTTCCAAAAATAAGCGCATCGGAAAAATACATCAATTTGAATGGCTTTATGAGCCCTTGGCATTTGGAAAAACCTTTGTGCTTTACACATACGAGGGCTGGTGAGCTTCAACAGCAAACCTAAAATTAAAATATTTTACTGCAATTACATTAGGATATCCGGTGAAACCATACTGTTGTGGTACTTCTAGCTCATTCACATTAAAGAATGGCATGAGCTTCGAGTTTGACCTAAAGAGCCAACAGAAGCTTTGAAGTTTCAGGACTAACTGCTTTGTTGTTATATGTGCCTCAATTACGAGGTCTGCCCTAATATTCTCCAACCCGCATTTATATCCTTGCGCCACAGCACTCAAGGGACCTCTATAGGGTACAAACGTCACCAGTAACTGCTCACGAACTATTCAGTTACTCGCAGTTATCAATAGAATGGTTAATTCATGTTCAGCTTGTATTTGTTTACAGTGTCTTTTTCACGTTCGTCGCATTTGTTCATTGTTAAAAATGACGGAAAGAACCGAAGAGCGAATCAATCGAGTCAATTCAATGTAGATTGTTTTTTCGATTATGAAGGCGTCGTGCATCACGAATATGCTCTTGCAGGTCAGCCGATCAACAGTTAGTACTACGTTGAAATTTTGAAAAGTTTGCGGTATGCAATCAGAAGAAAACGACCGCACTTTTGGCAAACCGGAGACTGGCTTCTTAACCATGACAATGCATTCATCAAAACTTGTGCAACAGTATTTATCAAAACACAATATTGTACAGCTCCATGCGACTTTTGGCTATTTCCTCGATGCCGCTTAAATGACACCGAATCGACGACAAGAAGACTATTGAAACCAATGCGACGAATGCACTAAAGGCGATTTCAATAACTTACTTTAAGACAACTTTAGGAAGTGGAAGAATCGATATGACCGTGTTGTTCAATCAAATGGGGACTATTTTGAAGGAGAACACCAACAGGATGACGAAGAATAAGTCGAGCGCCGAGAAATCGAGGTCGGATACTTATGGGCCAGACGTCGTATTTAGATTCCTAGCAGGGATCCGGCGCGTTGCTGCCTTCACGTGCGTCTCATGATGTCTCTTCGTCTATTCGGATGTTCCAACAGCTATGTGATCTGTCTACTACGGCGATTTTCTCGGTGATCTTCCAGTGTTTGACTTTTTGGGTGGCATTTCATATTCTTCACTTTTTTAATTTTCTTTTTTTTTAATCCAATATGTGAACATTTCGACTTTGTACAGCTGGAGCATCATTACCGGCAAACTCAATTATCAGATGCTGCTTTGTTTTTGTTTTTTATTTGTAGGTGTACAGTTTGAGAAGCATCTGAAATTGAGTTGGTCTTAATATTTAGCGAATTCAACAAGTGTTTCGCACCAAATTCATAGTAACCATCCAAAGGCTATCATAGAGATTCCCTGAATCTCTCATGAAAATCGGTGCAGCGGTTTCCGTGTCCATAACGGACAACTAATTAAACAAATAAGCAAACAAACAAACATACATTCAATTTTATAAATATAGATTAATTCTAATATGCTTTCAAAACTAGAATTGTATAGCTCTCTAGGTTGTTCGATTCGCGCCGGCTTTCAAAATCACAAGTTATAAAGGAATAGCTAAACTTAAAAATGGTGAGCTACAAGTTTGCATTTTCGAACATAATACTACTTGCATTGAAGTAAGTAAACGCAAAGACTATAAAATTATATAGACTGAACAAATCGCTGACAAAGAAAGAGCGCACACAATTTGCTGTTGGGTATCTCTCCCTTTGTGAGCGTATTGTCTAGTCTATGTAATTTCATAGTCTTTTACATTTGATACAAGAAAATGAGACAAAACAAAGTGCATCAAACAAAATAAATTATTCCTACCGTTTTGTTCAGGAGATTCATTTGAATAGTGTGGAGCACATTACTTTTTTTTATTACATTACAGTCTGCCCATTTATTGCAATTGATTGTAATTGCACAATTTTCATTTGGCATATGAATAAAAACTTCTTATAAAATCGAATATAATTTTGCATACTAAAATAAGCACTTAGTAGTATACTGCTACAATATTGAAGCGCAGATTTACTTTCATTTGCACAAATAGCATTAGGGAAATCAAAAAACAAATACCTTCGTGCTGCACATTTAGTCAGACATCCAGATATATCTATATACTAACACAGTTCAAGGCTCCCATAAAGCTGAAAAATACGTGCACATGGTCAATGGCCACACAGTAACGTGGTTAGCATTCACAAAAACTGATTTTGCGAGACAATCATAAAAGGAATACCATAATAATTTCAGTTATTAATAGCCAACCTGAGTTTATGTTTAATTAACAAATTTAATGTGCCGTGAAATGGCAAACAAATAGAATCATGCAAATGTACGGTGAGCTCGAGATGAGGCAAACTTTTCGGTCAAATTTTAATTACTTATACCTTGTGTAGAATACATAAAATCTTGACTGTCTTACCACCAAGAAATAAATTATTATCCATGCTTACTAAAACACACTGTGGTATACGAGTATATGTCGAGTATGTGAATAAAGTCATACATAACCACACCATTACATATTTACTTAGCACGCAACAAATGTAAAACTAGATGTATTTATTATACATTTTTTGTTTTATTTCTTCTTCTTTTTTCCTTTTTTTATTCCTGCGCAGTTTTTCTTCCTTTCACAAAAAACATAACTCTAATCACTGTTTAAGCATCAAAGGTGTCCAGACAAAGGCAACTACACTATCCGGGCATAGCGATTGCAGGGAATTTGGCCAATGAACTTGGCCAATCACCGGTCCAACACGTGTGCTTAAAATACACAATAATAAAAAATAAAGAAAAGGGAAAGCCATAAATTTTATGATTTCATATATGACTCACGTATTCTCATAATATTGATGCAGCACCCGCTTAAACGGAATTATCTCAAACAGAATGCATAAAAACAAATGAGAGGCAGCTGACAGCCGCAAAATGCGTTCAAACAATGCATGAGCATTCGCACAAATGAGATTTTTATGACGAGCGATTAAACTTTGAGGAATTGGGATTTGGGGATTGAGGTGAGTTGACAGGTTGTCTTTCCAACAACAATTAAAGTAGTTCAATGACTTAAATGGATTTTGGCTATCACGTTCAATTTAATTTGTTGCACTCACTTGGGCCAAAACTTGAAATGGAGTTTGGCACCTTTCGTGGATACTGTTTTACAAAACGCGATGTACAGAATTCTTAATTAGCAAAGAAAGATTTAATAATTTTAATGACTAAGGTCTTTGCTTACTAATTAAATTTTAAAATGAGCTTCTTTATTGCCATAACAAACCTATGGAGTTCAAGAGTTCAACAACGCAAGACCAAAGAAAAGTGTTGCCTACAGAGAAGCAAGACATAAAAACTTAACAGGCAAAATTAAAATTGCAGGTTAAGGACACATAATTGACGCCAAGAGTATGCTGAATGGACAGTTACCTGGAAAAATGTCCTACTAAACGATTTTCGAGGTGATCTGAGTACTTCCAAAGATGATCGTAAAGACGTCCAAAGATTTAAGCTGGGTGGTGTTGAAGCGTTGAAACTTATGACTCTAATCGTACTCTCACCTGGGGAGATATTTTGAGTGTTCATCGAGAAGACCCTTCAATTGATCCGAATATCCAATTTCTAAATTCATCGAACTGAGAAACTTTTAAGAATTTATTGCACTTGATATTAATACGAGTTTGTCGTAAAGGGAAGAAAATACACTCCTATTTGAACTCCGAAAATGTAAGGGCTCTGAAATAAAAGTCTTTAAATAATCTGACTGTTTTAACGGAGATCAGTCAACAAGAAATTTTCGAACACCTAGTTCCATGGGAAAAATTTGAGCAGAAAGTCTATGAGTTTCCGCTGAACTTGAAGCAAAAGTTTTGAAGGTGTGGAGAATTATTTCTGAAGTATTGCTTTCCAGAGAAATAGTCGTTTCAGAGCACGTACAAGTAAGTTAACAGTTTAGCAAGAAAACAGATATAAAGTGTTTTTTTAGGAGAACCAACTACTAAATTCAAAAGAAGAGGTAAAATAAAAGGCAGCTACCTTGAAAAAAAAATTATTTGGAATTTTCCTTGACTTGCTTTCTTGCTCAACGATATAATTATAAACACACACATAAACTGTACTACAGTATACCCATCAAAATCAACCTCAAAAGCGGTAGAAGTATTACGAATGAGAGCAGCAGCCATTTTTATATTCATTTCCGCCCGGCAGCCATTTTGTTGCGTTTTTAAACTAAAAGCAGCAGCAATAGTCGCACCGGCAACGTTGCATGATAAGCCGGAAATCCATTATGAAAACATGTTGAGAAACATGCCCGTACCCACACACAGTCATATGTGGTCACAACCACACGCACATTCATGGCAAACTACCTTTTTACTCATAAGTTGAGTTGTTGATCTGATTCTGCTCTTGTTTTGCAATAAAAATTCTCTAGCGCTGCATACTAATTGCTTCAGGCCTGGTTAAAGAGGAGGTCCTTTTTGTAGTTTTTACAGCAATTTAAAAGTGATTCAAACGTTCAGTTATTATATTTCAGTTTTCTTATCAATTTTTTACATTAACCTATTTCTTGAAGATGCAGTTCCCAGGAAAAAAATATGGATTTCAATTTGTGTGTCTTGTTTATCCTATAAAATTTCCACTCGAAGTCTTTCATGTAAATTCATTTCAAGGTAAACACTAACAAATTGAAATTTGATTGGCTTTTTTGGGTTATAAAAAGCGTAAGGGCGCTCAAATTGCATTCTTGCAGAGTACATAAATACCTCATTCAATAGATTCGCTAGATTGCCTTACGCCTTCCAACGTTGCATTACGTAGTCCACGTTATGCTTAACGTCATCATCAAGTTCGACTTAAAACGATTCAAGTTAATTGCACTCTGCATTAAAAATGCAAATTGTTTTGGGGCAGCGTCTGCTCGATGCTACAGCAGCAAGCAAAATTACGAACGCGCCATGTGCTTTTAGCAACGAAATATGTAGCACAATTATGAGCGGTTTTTCCAGTTTTCTTGCAGCTACCAAATAGAAAGCTTTGCTTAATATTAAATTTCCTTTTGCATAGTTCTCGATGTATATTTTCTGTGGCTATAATTATCTGTTCGCATGTGTTTTCATATGAGTTGGCGAATTTTCAATGGGAATGGAGGGAAAAGTGTGTAAATCGTGGTCGGCCACTTCTAATTATTCATAGTCGGAAATATCCTTCTCAACAAGCTTTTCACACCTGAGAGAAGTCATGTCTGAACTGTAAGTTATCCAAATCCAACTAACGCAGAGCAGATAACGCAACTTGATTGTGTGATTGTGCATTGTGAGTGGAAAGAAGGTATTTTTTGTCAGTTTCACTTAGCAGAGGTGAAAGTATTATAAGTATTTACATATAAGAGAAACAGAGACAGAATACACCGTATACCAGCGAAGCAGAACAATAACCGTATACCAGTTGTGGACAAGAAAGACATGAGGCAAACGAAAATATAAGAACAACAACGATAGCACGAACCACAGAAAAACAAAAGTCGCAATAACAACAAAAACAGCACGAAACATAACAAAACAACAACAACAACAAACAGCAACTGTTCCCTGTGGAAGACGTTTCGATTGTTATTGTTTCCTATAAAATTCGGTACTATATATACTTTTTAGTTATTACAAGCAAATTTGGATCAGATTTAAAAAATAACGTATTCAACGTATGGAACTCTCCCCACGCAAGGTCGCACTTGAATGTCAATTTTTTTTTTGTCTTCTTGAAAATGCTGAAGGTTTTTGGAGTGATGTTCTCAATAACCAACCAACACAATTTCTTCGGGGTAGAAATAAATGTTTCAGTGATTTTGCAACCCTTAACTAGTTTGGTGCTTTTCTATGTCATTCCGTGACTTGGGTCGAATCAAGTTTAATTGCTAGTGATTATTAGACTCAATACACTCACTCACCTTCACTAGAGAGGTCCAAAAATAGCAGCGGCGGGAATAAAGTCGACACCCATCTGAAGTAATCATAGTGAACAGAAAAAATATTTAAAATATTTTCATCAAATAATAAATTTTCATAAATAATCAAATAATTTCTGTAGTAGTCTGGTCATAGGTTTTACCCAATTGATATTTTAACCTATTTGCAGATTCTGCCCCGCTTGTAAAATTTAAGAACAGAATATTCTTTCCCACATTCCACACATTGAGTTGCCCATTTAAATTTATAGTAAAAAGTCACTCCAAATACTCGTCTGAGTTATCTTACATAAAAAGGGAACACCATCAACCTTGCCGAAATACGAAAAATGAGCTACCCTCATAGTTCAAATAGTTTGTCAATAGCCTCACGCACAGAAGGTGTCCTTTCACAAAGTACAATTTCACCATGCTCTAACCATCTATCAAGGCAACACTGTAGCTCATTAATCGTTGTCTGTTAAAAGCAACGATTACTTAACATCGATTGCCATAGCATAAATCAAGGCGCTGGTCATATAGTGGCGGCGTAATAAATTTTGCAATGCTTTAATTAAATTAATTTTCCGCAATTCATTTATGCAAGCGCGCCAACTTGTGTTCCCGGAAATACATACGCTCAGATGGAAAGCAACAACTTTTTCCCTTGCCATTGTAACTTTCCACAACAATGTGTTCGTATAAATTCATATGAACGAGTATATAATATACGACTATATAAGTTGTCAGCCTCATTATTCGTGAAAGTTGAGAAATGAATGCTTATTTCTTTGTTTGTGTTTGTATGAACAATGATACAATTAATGCAAGCTGGTCGAAATTCTATTTTACGAGTTGAGAAAAAAAAATTTGCTAACATGATTGCTTTTTCATTAACAATAGTCAGTCGAATGCGTAACTTTGCCGCTTTGACTGCGATTTCATCTCAGCTTCAGTTTAGATGATTCATTAAACTTGTTTTCATTGTATTTAATTTGTTTGCAGTATAACAATTTGTCATAGCCAAAAATACAAATAAATTGAAAGTGCTTTGCGTGGATGGGTGGCTATTAAAAGATAAACATACTCAAAATTGATAAGCATACGCAATGAGCTCCAGAAGCTGTAGCTGTGAAAACTCAGCCGCTGGCATTAGGCTTAAAATTTATAAAGTTTGGGTTAGCAAACATGCCAACTTAATAAAATTGCAAAGCAAGTCTCAGCTTAGCACACATAAATCCTGCTTGGTCTCTAGTAGTCTTATTGGCTGAGTTGGTTCCTTCTCACAACCATTATTCGCAAGCAACTTGGCCAAGGACAGGAAGAACGAGTATATGCCAAGAGAGATGAAGATGAACTGAACATAATCTTGGCATTTTATATCTACAACTTAATGCCTTTCTACTTGTTGTTGTTGTTGTTGTTGGTTTAGTCATTGGTGCCTTTGTTATTATTGTTTGTTGGCGTAGCGTTAATAATTTAAAATGACATCCACTTTTCGACTTCGGCTAGGCCATTGTTACTGAGCGCGTAAGCTGTGTCTAACACAGTTTTCGTTTACGCTAAAATGACTGCAGTACACATGTTTTGTTCCCGACTAAGGATTATAAGGGTTTCGTTGCTATCTATTGTTGTATAGTTATTCTTATCACGCTTACTATGGTGAAAGATCTGCTGCTCTTGGGTTGTTTCAACGTCGACTGATCTTGCTTTAATTTTAATGCGCATTGAGGCAGAAAAGTCGTCCGAAATAATTTGAATCAATAAAACGAAGTCCTGTATTAGTAGTAAAAGGAGACAATCAAGGATGTTTTTAGGGAACCAAAAATAATTTAAAAACACTGTGCGTTCGTGCTGGTTGCACTTAAAATAATTTCTACTACTTAAGGTCGACAATTAGTATGTGCTTGTTTTTTTTATTTTCTTTATTTTTGTCAAGGTCTATTTTGGTGTGCTGCGACGCTAAAAACACTGACATTTTCCACAACCCTTTATTCGACTTTGTGTTGCTACTCTTTGTTTTCGCTAATTGCCCGAGCCATAAAAACTACATGAAAAACAGCGCGACGAATGCAAATTTTCGCTTGGCCTGGCGGTTTTTTTGATAACATTTTATGCAATTAATTTTATGAGTCATCAGCATTATCCTTTTGGTTGTTTGTTTGCTTTTTTTACCATGACAAAGTAGCAGCTCACATTCTGTTTTTCATCTTTTTCTAAAACTAAATTTAATTAAAGTAAATTAAATAAAATCTGCTAAGAAAAAAGGGGAAAAGCATAAAGTGGACCCTAGTCCAATATGAAGGAAAGGACACAAAATATAAACTAACAAACGAATAGCTATAACATCCATAAATAAAAATAAATAAATAAATAAAATAAATTAAAACCCAAGGCATTAAGGCTGTAAGGCACGAACGATTACACAAAAAAAAAATTTATTTGTCAAGTCCAAAGAGGATTAGGTACAAGAGCGCCATGACGTTTTCCAATAAATATTCTAATCAATCTCAAGTCAATGGAGGGCGCTCATTCAAGCGACTTAGTTCGCGAAACTGCAAGTGCTTTGTAAGCTATAAAAACCGATTTAAAGCGTATTTAATGAGATTCAATGATAAATGAAATGTGGCTGTTTTATGTGTGGCTGTTTTATGTGATGAAATAGGAAACAACATTATTAAAATAAAGAATAGGGAATAGAATGACCCATAGTAGAAAATGTCAATATAAAAATTGCATTTAATCAAATAAAATATAAAGCAAGCAAATCAGCACCACATAAAATGAAAATTGGAATCAAATGTCAAAAGAAAGTATAAAGAAACATTTCCAAGGATACAAAATTCATTGAAAAATAAAAAAAACAATAACTTTTTTCATGGTTTGAATTCATTTCGTTTATTTTTAAAAAGGTTCTTAAGCTATACACAAATTTGAAACACAATACCTGCTGAGACAAATGGTCAGAGAAGCAAAATATTAGACCAATATAACGGCGTCGTAAAGTTACGGTTTTGGGTTCCCATTTGGGTCGCCATTTCATAACAAAAATATAATATCAATTATAATTAAAGTTGAAATACATTAGTTGCTAGTACTTTTATTAAAGTACAGTTTAAACTTTTCTAGGGAACGCTTCTGTTAGGCGTAGTAGTAACGATGGACCATAGCTTGGTATAGAAAAGCAACTTTAGAAATAAATATCGATAGCATCAATAACGATACCCTTATGAAATTAGCAGTTCGAAATAAGTTAATAGAACGGTTTGAATTGAGTACAATTAACTATATAGCCTTGTTGCTAAACCCTCCTTTTAAGTCCCTGCCTGTTTAAGTACAGAGAAATCTTTCAATTAAAAATCAAGTCTTACTGAAGTCGATAAACAGATTTATATTTACATAAACAAAGAAATTTTAAATGCACAGCCAATTCATGACTTTTGGAAATCGCAGAAAGATTTCTTTATTCTTCAAAAATTAGCGCAACAAATTCTTTGTGTTCCACCCTCGTCAATGACGAGCTAACGAGGGTTTTCAACTTGAAGCCGTAGAATAGAAGAACGGCGAACTAGTTTACTAAGTAGTAATTTAGATAAAATACTATTTTTAAATAAAAATATGAAAAAATGTAAATGAATATTATAAAGATTAATGATTTAAGTTTAAAGAAAAAAAAAAGAAAAAACAATAAGTAAATCATTTGTTTATTATACCGCAACCGAACATATTTGCCTAAACTACGTGAAGTACGAAAAACAGAGAAAATATTCGTGCGTGAACGTGCGTGATCATGAAAGACCCAAATAGGTGTGAATCTTCATGAACGTGATAGATATATTATATCGTGAATGTGCGTGATCGTGACGAGGATTTTGGTCACAGGCACAGCTCTAGTGGTAACCTCGAAAAGGAGAAGAGAGTGATCTGTTACGACCAAGCAATAAGTAATTGCGAAATATTTTACATATCCTCCTTGACCGTTCCCAATACACCAATTGGATGTACCAAAATATACAACAAATAATAAAAGCTGGATATAATAAAATGGGCATTTCTTAAATGAATCAAAAATTAGCCTAAAAAATCATGTCTCTTAGCAACACATTTTTCTGAACATATAAAAAATAAAATCTTTTTTTTTTTTTTTTTTTTTAATTAAATTATAACATTAAACGCAGTAAACTGCATAAAACATTTGTCGGATTTAAAAAATAATGACGTGACAATAAAAAAAAATAAAAAATTAGACTTATACTAACTTAATTAATTATAGAAGGCTGTATCCTTCTTAGAGGGAGATCATGTGGGTGCAGCCTCTTCAGTCTACGCCTTGTTGAGATACGGGTGAGGGAGAAAGCTAGAGGATTTGGGTGCGACAAAAGTCTGTAGTGATAGCGGCAGCTGTGAGAATTAATCACCTCCATAACAGTTGGCACGGCAAGATCCCTATGCAGCGTGGAGTTGCGGACGTACCAAGGGGCGCCCATAAATCTTCTGAGAGCCTTGCTCTGACACGCCTGCACTCTTCTGATGTTGTAGGCAGCAGTAGTGCCCCAAATTTGTATGGCGTAGCGCCAAGCAGGTGCCACTACTTGCAGATAGATGAGCCTTTTATTAGTTAAAGATAACTTATTCGATGGGCGGAGGAGCCACTCCAGTTTCTTGAGCTTTTGATAGCAGCGCGCTGTAACTACCTTAATGTGTGCACGCCAGGTAAGACGCTTATCCAGGATCAAACCGAGATACCGGATTTGCTCCATTTGCGGAATGATTCTTGTGTTGTAAGTCACAACCGGACAGACGCCTTGCCTTAATGTGAAGGTACAGTGAGCTGATTTCTCAGAGTTTATGGCTATATTCCAACGCCTGGCCCATGAGTGGAATCTATCCAGGTAGCTGGACAATTTCTCCGCAGCTTCGTTCAGAGAGTCAGAGTTGAAAATAACTGCCGTATCGTCCGCGTAAGTAGCAATAATCGAATGCTCATCTCTAGTTGTAGGCATATCAGAGGTATATAAGGAGTAGAGGACCGGAGCTAAGACACTCCCCTGCGGGACACCGGCTCTCATGTGCCTGAAGGTGGAAATTTTGTCTCTTACCGCCACAGAGAAGGTTCGTCGTTGAAGAAAGCTTCGAATTAGTAAAAACTGTTTGCCAGGCAGGAGTAATTTTAATTTATGCAGAAGTCCATCGATCCATACCCTATCGAATGCTTGTTTGACATCTAGGAAGACTGCAGAGGAATACTGTTTCAACTCAAATGCAGTAAGTATGTGATTAACGACTCGATGCAGTTGTTCGGGAGTGCCATGCTGTGATCTAAATCCAAATTGGTGATCAGGAATGGCTTCTTGAACACCCCGTACTGCCAACAATCTACTCAAAAACAATCTTTCAAAAATCTTTGAAAACGTTGGAAGCAGGCTTATGGGCCTATATGATGTGACACAGTTCTCCGGAGTACCAGGTTTAGGTATCATGGATATCGTTGCACACTTCCACTGTGTGGGAAAATGGCAGATCCGCAGCATGCTGTTGAACAGCAACGTCAGGAACAACACTCCCTTCCAAGGGAGTGCTTTCACCACCCTGTTGTCAATATGGTCATGTCCGGGGCTCTTCTTAGATTTCAGTCTCTGAATTTGAGTCACAACCTCTTCAGGGGTGACATGTTTAGTTGGACTGTGATCTAATATACATCTCGATAGGACTTCATTTGTTTCCTCAACGTCACCAGGGTCAGCCAGGCTAAAAGGCGTGAACCGGCTCTCCAACTCATTAGCAAATGCTTCTGCTTTCTCGGTCTCCGTACGCAGCCACTGATTTAGAGGCCCACGGATTGGAGCATGCCTGTGAGGCTGTTGTTTGATGCACTTGGTGGCACGCCATAGATTGAAGCCAGACTTTTTCATTGGATCCGCATTAGCCAACAGATTGTTGAAATGATCCGATCGCACAGCTTGCATTACATTTTTCAGTTCTCGGGCAGCTCTCCTCCATGCAGCCTTGTCAAATTCGTTCCGTGATCTCATATAGCGACGTCGTAGCCTGCGTTTATATCTCACCAACTCCAGAACCTCAGGTTTTAAGAGAGCCTGAGGAGGGTTGGGTGAACAAGGGAATTGGTATGAAGAGGCTAATTCGGCGGACTCATGAATGTTCTTGGTGAACAAGTCAACCGAATCATCTATATCCTTGTCCGAATTTATTTCCATATTGAGGTTGATCCTTTCGTTTAGACACTGATGAAAAACCGTTATGTTAGCGTGGGTAGGGAGCAGTCTGGACCGGCATACGATGTTATCTGGAATCAATCCAAGTTTAATAAATAGTGGGATGTGGTCTGAACTAAGGTCAGATGACTCCGCAATGTCCAGAGCTGTTGGATGAATGCCATTGTATATAGCAAAGTCTACTGCGTCGGGCGACCTTGAGGAATCGTATGGGTAAAGGGTGGGTGCTCCGGTTGCGAGAACCTCTCTGGAAGAGTTTATTATACTCCTGTGAAGTTGATAAAATCTTTAAAGGAAATCAATTTCAAATGCAACAGTTTGTTTTCCAATACTTTTTTTCAGCAATTTCAATTCGATTGTAGTCTCACACCCCTTTCCGATGATAATATTTGTCAGCTGCTGTCAAAATAAGACTAATATTTACACATACTACCGCCACTACCAAAGCTTGTACACATTTACTCGTACATCAACAAGTACGCCTTTTGTACGCTTCACGCGGTCAATAGTATTATAAATTTGTTATGAAGGTTGTAACACGGTGAAGGGGGCATTAAGATCTTTATTTCATATCTATTCTTTATTTATGTCCAACTGTGCGTCGGTTCGTTTGTCTTTCTGACTGTCTGTTATTCTGTATGTATGTAAAATAGGCTCGTAGTCTTTAAGGTAGTGAGCTGACACTTTACACGAATACTTCTTTTTACCATGCACTGTGCATTCGCTGGAACTGATCGATCTATCCCACACAAATCAATATTTATTTTTGGCATGAGATCTTCTAGCAATTTGTATCTTGTATCCAATACTCATTCCCTGTAAATATAGAGCTTACCACAATTGTATCGTATTGTCCCCATACAAATCGATGGGTCTCAGTGTTGAACAGTGTTGTTATAGGCTATCTAAGCAAGCGTATGTTGTTATTTAATGAGCTTCTTTAGCAGCCTTAAGTTGTAAGCTATTCTAGCCGGTGGGATAGATATGAGAAATTAATTAAGTAAACAGTGTAAATTTGTAGAAACACCAGCGAGTGAGTTCAACATTTTTGTGGCACACTGATCATTCTTTAAACTTAAGACAAATTAATGTTTTAATTAGAATTATTCTTATCTTATAAAGGCACTAGATTTTTATTATAATTGTTTTGATATTTACGTTATGAAATGGGGATAGTGGCATCTGGCTTAAACATAAGGCCAAGTGTCCTTGAGTGTTGTATGACCATTCCTTCAGCATAAGTAAAAAAAATATTTTATGTCGTTTTGTACTCAAACACATGGACGTTTCCTGCAATTTTTTGGTGCCTGAAGTGTATTGCACCCTACTCATAGCCGAAGTGGAAGTTTCAACATTCCCACGTTCCCACGCCAGCGTGGTTCTTGGCTTGCTCGCTTTTATTTGCTTTTCATTTGATTTTGTGATTCTTATTTTATTTATTTTTTATTGGACTTTTAATATAGTTTATTTTCTTGCACTCAAACATGATGTGAATATTCGTTTGCAGGCGATAATTTGGCGTAAATGTGACAAAATACGAAAAGATTGTGGGCGTTACTTTATGGGTGTGTCTTGTGCACTGCGAGTATTTACATTTATTATTTATATCGTTATTGGCGCTTGTTCGAAATGTTTATGCAATTCAAAAAAATTGTAAAAGGAAAAAAAATATATTTACTCGTAAATGAGGAATTGTACGTGAGCAATGAATTTTTAGATTTTTATTCACTCTGTTTCTATTCGATTTTACAAGTACGAATTTTTGAAGCGTTGTTAAGCGATTTCATATTAGTTTGCCAATTGTAGTGTAAATGATGGGCATGTTGCAATTTTAACAGCACAAGGAAAAACGAATGCATGGCTCAATTCAAGTAATACAAAAAAAGAGAAGAAGGTGGAGAATAAGCAGTAAGATCTGATTTAACTAAAAGATAACTAGTCAAGCTATAAGCAACAATTCCACAAAAACAGGAATTGGCAATTCAGGTGAAACAGACGAAGCAGACAAATGACAATGATAAAAGTAACACAATTTCAATTCAGCTGTCCATGCAGTTAGGGACCATTTCAATTTCCCAAAAAGCGAATTTTGTGCTTTCTCTAGTCGCTCAACACTGAGCTTGGAACACCAATTTAATCTTCACACACACACATATATACATATTTCGGTTAGTAAGCTATTGCTTGGAGTCCTTGCATCGTTGCCCATTAAAGCTGACGTTCTAGCAATTTAAAATAGCATTGCATAGAGGTCCATGTATGTATGTATTGTACAACCGGAAAGTGTTTATCAGTTTTGGACCTTCATTCTCATCATACATATGTTGACAAATTAGCTCAGCAGTCTTGCAGATGTTGCAGCGTACAAGCCAGACAAAAAATGAGAATGATGCCAGCGGCAAAAAAATCGTGCCTAGTCCATCCACATTGTTGTATGATAACGTTGTGGTTTCGCTCTATGTATTTTGCTACTCATTGTTGTTGTTATTCAAAAATTTTTGTTACGCTTTTTATTCATACTTTGTTGTTGTCATATGTTAGCTGTGTTGTTGTCCTACCATTTATGGGTTTTGTTTTTTGGTGCCCTGCTTGCTTGCTTGCTTGTCTGCCTGTTTGACGGACTCAACCGTTGTCGTCACACAAACACGCACACATATGTATGTAAATTAAAATGTTGTCGTTTGTTATGTGTTGTTGACTTAGGTCATATGTAAAACGAGCTCACGTCAAAATGCACACGTCCATAATATTTCATTTAAAAGTTTGCGTCAAACAAAAAAACAAAATGCTTTACTTGTACTACCTGCGTGACAGTTGACTTTCATAGTTTTATGTCACCCTTTTTTTTATTTTTTTGTTTTTTAGCCAAGCCAAGTGAGCCGTCAGTAAAGGAGAGAAAAATATTTTTTAACTACAGACTACAAAAAAACACATGAGGGGCTAACTCGAGTCGCTTTTCCTTAATTGATTCATTCAATGGTCAAGTTGAGCTCAAGAGAGAACCGAATTAACCGTTTCATTATATTTTTTAGTGATTGGCAGACTAGTAAACCACTGTTGGGTATGGCGTTCTCCCACAGCATCCTCACCGTAAACCGCACAAATGTTTTGGCATGTTTTTGCTGCGGTTTATATCTTATAAATTTTTATTTATATATGTATATAGAAATAGAAATATACTCTCACTTTGAAATCTATATAACTTTTTAAAAAATGAACAAATTACAGAACTGTCTTCACAAAATAAGTAGCCTTAAATGTCGCGTTTCAAATATGCTATTTTAAAATTACATTTATTATTATAGGAAAGAGAAAATGGATGAAAATGTATGGTTCAGCACGGTAAGTCAAAAAAGAATTATTTTTAATATTTCAAATATTATTCAAATAGTTTTATAGAGTACTAGCAGGGACCCGGCGCGATGCTGCCTTCGCGTGCGTCTCGCTCTTTGAATGTTTCAGAAGCTCTTCGCTATGTCTACTGCTGCGATTTTCTTGTTGATCTTCCAGTGTTTGACTTTTTGGATGACATTTCGTATTCTTCCCTTATTTGATTTTTTTTGCATTCGTGTATTTGAACATTTCGTCTTTGTACAATTTGACTAGCACTGCCGGAAAACTCAATTCCCAGATGCTGTTTTTGTGTTTTATTTGTATCTGTATACTTTAAAAAGCACCAAACTTCACAGTTACCATATAAAGGCTATTCTAGAGATTCCTTGATAATTTCATCAAAATCGATGCAGAGGTTTCTGCATCCATAACGGACAAACACACAGACAAACAAACAAACATACTTTCAATTTTATATATACAGATAGATATAGGATAGATAGCTAACATACTATGTAACTTTACAACTCAGAAAAGTACTGATACAATTATTTATGACATAATTATGTTCGTAAGGAAAAATGGGAAAAAAACCTTACAAACACTTTTTTATGTAATAACTTAAATATGACAATGTGCTCTTATACACAGTTATACAAATCCTATAATCATAGAATCTGGAATTTTCCATGGCTTCTCTGAAATAAGGCTTATCCAAAATTCAGTATAATACATTAAAAATTTTGTTTACCATTATCAGTTGCGCTATATATTACAATAATTCTAAAGCATTTAAAATTGTAAACATTATTCATCCATAGCAATCACACTATTACAAATATGGGCTCGATTTTTATTAGATTCATTAAAAAAAAAAAAAACAATAAAACTTCCTTACAAGAACTGGAACTTGATTGGTTGGTATGGTGTTCAGTGGGCTCCGATAAATATATTAGAAGCTTGCATTAATTATGGTCATTTTTTTAATGCAAAACGGCATTTATTGCGAAAAATTGACACAATATGTATTATTAGAAATATTTTCCATTATTTTCTACAACCTTTTCCCAAATTTGTGGCAACGTGGCAATACCGCGTCGAATTAACGATCGTGGTTTGTCAACAATCCAATCACCGATCCATTTTTGTAATTCCTCAGCACTTCGAAACCGCGTATGCACCAAGCCATACTGCATTGATCTGATCAAGTAGTAATCAGAAAATACTATGTCTGGTGAGTACGCATGGTGCGAACTTCCCATTGGAGCTACAAGAGTGTATCCTTCACAACTCTTGCCAGGTGTGGCCGAGCATTGTCATGCAAGAGAAAGACTTTGCGTCTCTTTCCCGCTATTGCTGGCCTTTTTAGCAACAATGAGTTATTCAATTAGTTCAGTTGACGTGGGTAGACATCTGCAGTAAGAGTTTCGTAAGGTTTTACGTTTAATGCACATTTACAGAAAGCAGCAACTTAACATAAGTAACCGAGTGTAAAACCTTGCATAAATAATCGATAACAATTCAAATTAACACAAAAATAAATTAATTCAAAATCTTATAAAATAAAGAAGAAATAAAATAGAATTGCATATTTACACCCATTCCACTCCAACAAGCATCCGATTACTTACTGTGTACTGATTTTAACAAGTATAGTCAATCAATACGAGTAACTCACATAGATTGGAATGATAACGATGAAAAAGAAGCATAACAAGAAAGCACAAATAGAATTAAGAAATACCGATTGTGGTGTTATCAAAGCAAGCACACAAAAGAGTCATTTCATTCAAGTGACAAGAGACGTCAGTCAGCTTTGGTTCCGAATAGTTTGCGTTCACTTACGCCGCCCGAGTTTCTCATGCCTGTCAAATGTAGTGACACCTGTCGAAACAATAATAGTGCTACCGCACAACACTATCAGAGATGGACCCCGACGCCGTTCGCTTCAATATCCTCAAATTGTATGAAATTTTTTGAAAGACAGCTACATCTATATGCAAATCGGCGTACGCCGCAATCGCCTGCCTCTCTGAAAGCCTACTTAGTTTTAACTAACAGCAACAACAATAATGTCAGCTGTTAGTATGCAAAACAGTTGGCAGTAAGACCACAAGCGTCCTACATAAAATCGCCTTAAACATGTAAATTTATTGTGTTAAAATGGCAGTGCTTCAAAATTAAATAAAATACAAAATACGAAATACGAAATACTAGCGATACGAAGCGACAGTTTGCAAATAACGAAAAAACAACACCGAAGCGACAAAACACATTGCGAAAATGCACACATCCCTAAAGTACTCGTCTCTACCATTCACACAATGCCCACAACCCGGAAATAGCGTGCGAATGTGAGCGGTATGTGTGCTGGCCTTTCACATAGCAGATATTTGTGAAATTTGAAATTTCTGGTTATACTTTCACACAATAGCACCCTCGCTGTAACGCCTCCATGCACGCACCCGCTTCAAAAGAACCATTTATTTTAAAGTGGTTGACGGAGTGGATAAGAATTAAAGTTGCGTGCAATTTCATATAGCCATACGAAAGTAACACAAACAGAAATGGCGGCGAGTAGAGCGAGTCAAATGGCCTTAGAATAGCATAAACATCAAACCCCTTCTTCTTCGCTGTCAAAAAGAAACTGGGTTAAAAAGTGGTTCAAGGCGAGTCTATAATCAACCAGAAGAAGAGTAGGCAACAGCGTCAAAACAAAAATTGCGTGCATTGCGTTGGACACATGCATAGAAACCGAGTGGTAAATGAAAGTAAAGCCAAGGATTGATTGTTTGTAAGCTCTGAAGAAACCACACCGTATGAGTGAAAACCTGATTTCCACTTGATTGGGCACTTAAATGAGTTGTTACACGAACAATTTTTCATGAGCTGAAATGTTCTTCTTTTTCTTTTATATCCCAAAAGATGAGTACATTGCAAATTATAAAATACTAGTGGCCCCGTTGTTTTGTCCGCCCTCTAGTACGCGTTCAGAGAGTAAACAGCAAATGAGAAATTTTGTTCCTGGTTTTCTTCCAGAATAAAAGCCGTTTACGGACAGAAACCCAAAACGGCAAAAATATGAACAAAACACAAAAGAAAAAGATGTTGTGAAATCGAAAAACGAAATGAGTATTTTCGTACTAATGTCACACTTTTACTCTCTATTCGCACTGATTATTAAAAAACTTGTACTTTTTGACGGGCTCCTGTATAGCTTGTGAATATACCGTTTGAATTTGTCATGATGTATGTCTGAGAGTAAACAGCAAATGAGAAATTTTTCGTGGTTTCGCCTCTCTCTTGAAACAATGAGAGTGAATATCATATACAAAAAAAAAACAGAACGAAGAACGCACTACTTTTGAGCGATCTGGACAGAAAGTAGGTTTTGCAAGCAACTCACAAACGCGAATACAAAAATTTAGCACAAAAAAACCAACACATTTTTGTGCTGTGCTGGCAGTGTTTTACAAAAACTTAATACCACAAAAAACATAATAATCTTTAAAATATCAAAAAATTAAGTATGCCACTTTGTTGTATAACGCAAATGTGTTGTTTTAAAAAAAAAATATTATAAATAAGATAAATCGACTTTTTCACAGATTTCAATTGATATGTGGGTGAATTTTAACTATTAGAATCAGTTTGTAAAACTAGTGTTGTTATTGGAATTAAACTAATTGAATTTTTATTTTATTTTAGGATTACTAACGGTCCTAAAATGCAATAAGTAGTCGGATTAATAATAAATAAATAATATAACAATGTAATGTGTGTCATGTGAGGTCTACCGTTTTACCCTTCGTTTCCGAGTTAGCTCTTCTAATGGTAATGTATTCACACCATCGTTCGATTGCTGAGAAAGTTTGGTTTGGTTTGACTGCTTCCTCATCTACTGTCGTGATACGTAGGTCTCGATATATATATCAATATACCTGTTGCAAATATTCGCAGATCCACCTCTTCCAGAAGCGATCGGCCAAGGTGCGAAGCAATTCGATAATTTTTTGCTAGTTGGGCTCCAGATTGATCTATACTGCCACGGTCACGCAGTCCAGTGGAACTGCCGAGCAGAAAGTGGTTTGGTGTCAGTGCCTTAGCATCAACCGATTCCAGGGGCACGTACGTAAGTGGCCTTGAGTTAAGCATACTCTCAACGTCAGCCAGTGCGGCTCGTAGCACTTCTTCACGCAGACCATTCATAGGCAGGTTTTCCGAGAGGATTGATTTAGTTGAGCGCACCAAACCCTCCCAAGCACCACCCATGTGTGGCGCGGCTGGGGGGTTGAACATGAATTGTATCGTTGGGTATCGCTGCTTTACTGCTGACGTCGATATCCGTAGCATCTCATTTTTCAGAATTCGGCTGGCACCTCGAAAGTTTGTTCCGTTATCTGAGAACATTCCTCATGGTACGCCGCGTCGAGCTACAAATGACTTAATCACGCATAGGAACGAATCAGTGGTGAGTGTAGTTGCAATTTCCAGGTGGACGGACAGCCCGTATGGTTAGGCATGTGAATAGTACGCCTCACCTCCTCTCGCTACGTCGACCAAAGACTATCTGGATAGGGCCAAAGTAATCAACACCAGTATAAGTGAACGCTCGCGTGTGTGGCGATAACCGCTCCGCAGGGATATCACCCATCTCCGGTGGCTTTGGTTGAGCTAGCCTTATACAACATGCTGGGCAGGCCTTCGCAACTTCCCTCACCAGAGCTCGTAGACCGCTGACCCAATAACGCTGACGCATTTCATTGACAACGATCTCGTTATGCAGATGATGATATCGTCTGTGTTATAATTCGGCTATCAGATATGTTACGCGGTGTCGTCTTGGTTAAATTATGGGGCGCTTCACGTCGACTTCGATGCCTTCTATGGCGTCGATTCGTCCTTTGATGCGGAGAACGCCCAAATCATCTAAAATGGGAGAACACTTTTATAATAGGCTTTTACGATTTTTTACTCCTCCTTCGGCATTTATGGCGATTATCGTTGTGTTGTGAAACTCTTCTTGTTGACATACTCGTATAAATATTGCGTCAGTTTCTCAACAGTTCACCACTCGGCCCTTTAACCACGGTGCGCAAGAAGTCTAAAACTAACCTCTGGGCAGATCGGAATGCTCCAATTTACTAAGGCGTTGGCGATCTGGCATTATACATTGTAGAGTTGGGACGTGTACAATCTTTTTGTCATGGTGTAATACATGTCTATTGTTTTCTTTTAGGGCAAAGTTTGTTGTTGGCCATTGCATTTCGCCCAGATATAAGAACTCGGGCCCAACAAACCAACGAATTGATCCATTGATTTCCGGCATCTTTGTCCATCTCGTACCGTCATCTGCAACATTGAATGCCGTGGGCACCCAGCGCCAACTTGACACAACGGATCCTTCAAGTATTTCTCCAATACGCAACGAGACGAATGGTTGAAATTTTCGAGCATCACTCCGGATGTTCGAAAATTCATCGAGATTCATCGATTCGGTACATGTTTCAACCAGCTCCTTCCAATCAGCTTCGTCTGTTTCTCTGAGAGGCTCGTCCCAGTCTACGGCGGTCCGCCAGATATTCTGGAAAATTATCTTGGCGCGTACTATGAAGAAGCCAATAAACCCTAGCGGGTCAAAAATTGACATAACGACACTTAGTACTTCCCGTTTTGTTGCTCTGGATGTCGATACCTTTGCAACAAGATCAGGCTTTACAACATAGGTCAGCAAATCTTTTTCAGGCAACCACCACATGCCTAGGACTTTTTCTTGGGACTCTCCGGATGCTGCGATGTGCTTCGTCGGCTAACTGTCTACGTCTTCCAAGGCCGACATCACCCGAGCTGAATTTGATGTCCATTGCCACATATCATATCCGCCTTCAGTATGAATTCTTTTCACGCTGGTCGCCAGTTGAATTATTTCATCTTCTGAGTTGACTGACTGTAACCAATAGTCTACGAAGGTGTTACAGCAGATTGCGTTGACGGCCTCCCGAAACTGCTTACTGAATCGCTTCGCGTTGCGGTTCTTTATGTAGTTGACCAAGGCCGGTGAACAGGATGCTTCAAAGGTCATGACTTGCATCACATATGTTTCTGGTTTCCGGGTTGAATTGCCGTCGCGCCATTAGAATTTTTGGGCCACTTGATCTTCATAGCGCACTCGGACTTGATGAAACATTTCCCGTATATCGCCAGCCACAGCTACAGCTCTAGGGCGTTCCCGGAACCGTATTAGCACTCCTATTAGGGAAGCAAGTACATCGGGGCCCTATAACATGACATCATTGAGCGACAGACCATCTACCTTAGCGGCAGCATCCCAAACGAGACGCGTCTTTTCCTTATTTGGGTTGTTGACTGTAAAGATGAGTATGTACCATGAATTTTTGTTATGTGCCAGGTCAGTATCTTCTAGTTGTTGTATATATCCCTTCTCCTTGTAGCTTTGAATTGTGCGGATCATAAAGGCCTTTAGGTCAGCATCTGTCGTCATTTTCCTTTCAAGGCACTTCAAACGCTTTAGTGTGCCATTGGGTAGGAATAGGGTAAAACAACTCCATCAAATTTCCACAACAGTCCGCCAACATTTTGCCATCGAGATGTAACTCGTAGTCAACTCCATGATTTGCATTGCGCGTTCATCTTCCTTTGATCGCAATGGTTTTTGCGATACGTTGACACCAACAGATTCTAATAAGAAATAATCTCTCATAGACTGGTCCAGCTGGCGTAGATAATTTGTATCGTTGGATTGAAAAATGTGTAATACCCGAGGTGGTTTAGAAGTTTCGATGCTGTTTCGCCCATATACTGACCATCCCAGTTTGCAACGCGAGGCGATAATATCATCTGCGTGCGTTTCACGCACTTCCAGTGGCACCATCACTTTGATGTTATCCAGTCCAATAATAATTCCCGCCCTCTCGTTGGTGTATGGCTGAATTGGAATGCACTGCAAATGACTGTGGGCTTTCATCATATTTTCATCAAATGATTGAAGGGGCAGGTCCAATCGAGCTACTATACGTACACCTTTAAGTGTGTACTGGGTACATTTTTTATTTCTCGCTGATATATTCACGCAAACAGATTTAGAGTCCCGTTCTGTTGCGTTACTTCGCCAGTTCACCTTAAACACAGATCATCCTTCGGACCATCGAGTTGGTGATCATCTGCCACGCTTTCTTCCATTAATGTACACCCAGCACCTTTGTCGATTAAGGCATATGTATAGACAATACGCGTCTTAGTATGCAACGTGACGGGAACATAGCAAAACAATACCTTCACGAATTCCTTGCTGTGGAACATTACTACGCTCTCATTCGTTTTGTAACGGTTGTTGCCGCTACTCCGCTGAATTGGCCCATCAACTTCACCGGCTTTCACATGCAGTAAACAGTTGTGCTTCGCTTTACAACCGTCGACGTTGCATCGCTTCTTTGTTTTACAATGTCGCATGTTGTGCCGAATGAAGCAGCCGAAACAAAAACGCTTCTTTTCACGAACTCCCAACGCTGGTTGACGCTCATTTCCTTGAAGCGACAACAGTCCGACAAGTAGTGGTTGTCTTCACACTTGGGACACGAGTAGCTCTCTGGTTCTTGTCGGCGTGGATCAGGTTGATCATTCTCGTGGTTGGGCACCACATTATGTATAAGTACTCTATCCCTTGACGTCCCATTAATTTTCTTACCACTGTCAGCAGTTGTCGAATCGTATGGTGTGACCATGGTGGCACACATCGCAACATCAAACAATTGTCAAAGATGGCCAAATTGGAAAATTTTAATTAATTTATATTTTCAGTGCACACATCAGACACTATTTTCGATTACGTACAATTTAGCGGGATGCTCAGATTCCAAAATGCGCATGCAGAGCCAGTATTTCAGTTTGTTGCGGCGTATGACCACGCCTATTATCTTCTATTGCGGAGCGTATTTCGATCCTCCAATTTAATTAAAATTCGCAGTGTAAATTGGTTATGCTTAAATCTTTATTGTATAAGTTATTAAATTTCAGTATAAATTATGTTATTTTGCACTCTTACATTGGCCCTCCTCAGCTGTCACGATTGCTTTGGCTTTGTAAATTAAAGGCGAAGGTGAATACACCTCTGCATGCAATTGCGAAAGCGACAGAGTCATACAGAAGTGCAGTCACACCGGTCGTCAAAGCTTGGCTAGCTAACCCAATAAACAATATATCAGATATTCTGTTCGTCTACTTGCCGCCCTCCCAATACCAATATACCATTGGGCTTTTGTGATGGTGTGAATAATTTTAGATTGTTGCCTCTGAATTAGCTTTATATTCAATTTGTTTACAACTCCTCATATTTCCGCTCCATACCACCAAATTGGTTTAGTCTTATAGTCTTATGAATATGTGTGAATCTAGTCGTATTACTTACTAAACCAGTCAAGTGGTCTATTTAAGTCTGTTTGCAACATGTACGTGACAGTATTTATGGCTTTATAAGCAGTACAGTATCAGTACATAAACAATTCTTACTGTTTGGATCCAAATGTCCACCTTCCATCCTACCGATGCCGCCTAAAGCTTATCCAACTGCCTACGTTGGCCAGCCGTAGAACAACTCTCGGTGTGATGTTTCTACATAATCTTAATTATACTAAGATATATGATGTTAACAGATGGGCTATGTTTTGCGGGAATACGTTGTTCAGTTTCCATTTTAGTCAATTGTGCAAACCTTGTTAAACGTTTTTTCCACATTCAAAAAGAGTCCAATGCAAAATTTTTTATTGTCAATGTTGTTTAGAATTTCATAGACAACCAAATTAGTGATTAGGAATGAGGTGGCTACGTTTTCGAAGTGGCAGAAGTCTACTTTTTAATATCTTCGGGAAGACTTTTGAAAGTACAGTGAGTAGACTGATTGGCCTATAAGAATCGGCTTTTGATGAGCCTTTTGCCGGTTTTGGAATAGCAGTAATATCAGCTACTTTCCAGACTATCGGAAAATAATTTAGTGTGAACTAAATTCTTCTTTAGAGGAGCCTGAAGATTTCTTTTATTTGTCCATCCTTTGATAGCCTTCCATGGAGAGTAGTCCGTTTGATTTGCATCAAGAGGTCTTGTGGTTAACCAGTTTTTTCCTCATATACTTTTTTTGTTAATAGTCGTCGTTGTTGTTGTATGTAGAGTGTCCAGTTTTGCTGCTTGTTTTCTGGTGCCGATTGTATGACTGCCTTCACAATGGTGTTAGTCAGGAATACTATCGCTTACTCGATGTCCTCATATGATTTAAGAGGGATGTCGGTCATTAAATTAATGTTAATGTATTCCTTATAAGTATGCCAGTCAGTTCTGTTGTTGTACAAAAGTATATTTGTATGTGTACCCTTGGCGTGCGTGTCATAATTAAATTCTATAGGATTTCGGTCTGACGGGAGCTCCAATCCTGATAAGATTTTTACATTTCGGAATGTCCCAGTTTTTTGTGATGAAAAAATCTATCAAGTCAGGTATGACAGTTCCTATGACATCGTTAATTTGAATGTTCGTTTCTTGTATGTAGTTAAGTTGCTAAGGCTAATGCTCGCCTTGCTTTATACGACGTGTACTTGTAGTTTTTTGTTGTATATTATCGATGGAGATCACGACCTAGGCCAAGAAGTTCATTTTTTATTCCGTCAATGTCAGTGGCGTTGTGCATATTCCTAAGCACTACTTTGAATACACGTTCTTCCTTCGGCTTGAGTGGGTAGTATTTCACGCTGTGTTCATGCAGCTTCTTAATAGCAGTAAAGTAACTGGATGAATATTTTGTTTGTATTCGCATCTCGTTATTCCGCAGAATTCTTAAAATTTAATTATGCTTAATTACATTTTAGAGCGCTGTTAAGAACGCTAATTTGGTCGACGTCTTGGACATAAATTGGCGGTAGCTCAATGATTTTGCTATTTTTTTGTGCTGGCGAATTTGTCACATCGGAAACACTTTCCGCATCACTGTTCGTTTGACTGTCGTCGTTTTGAGAGAGAAGAGCGAACCTGTTGGATGTCTTTGGTGCGCTCAGCCAGTATTGTTGCAGTGTGTTGTTTTGTTCAGCGCTGTTATTGGGAGATTATTTGTTACTACTTCTCTTTAGGCTGGACTCTTGTGTTTTTAAGTTTTTAAAGTTTAGTGTATCGTATTGCGTAATTGATTGGTTGTTTTTGTACTCACTGTGGACATAGAGGAGACTGATGATACCGGTGATCGTGTTGCCATGGTGGTTGGTATACTTATTGTTGCTGTTGTTGAGAACACTCCAGCCGAAGCCATAGCGAACGTTGTTGTAGCAGTTGATGTTGCCAGAAAAGTGTAAAGAGGCGTCGACGGTAAGATACACTTATGCTCCATGGAAGTGAACAGCTGTCTTCGGAATTGCCATTTGAATTTAGAATACCAGAGGAGAGCATGATCTTGCCCTATGTGAAATAAGCGTTCCCCGGAGTCGGTAGCGGCAGCTTCCGTGACTGAGCGTGAGGTGCGCAGACAACTTTGTTGTTGCTTGTCAAAGATGGACACCAGCAAATAGAAAATTCGACATATTTTCCTTTTTTCTTCTATAAAGGCGAAAATGCAAGCCAGGGGGCTGAAAAGATATATAGTGCTTTTGGTACTGATACTGTAACAGCCAATCAAGCACAATTTTCGTTTTATCCAATCCGTTCCGGTCATTTTGATGTCAAAGATGGACCCCGTTGGATGGCCAATACTCGAAAATGTCGATAAACTTATGCCAATCGTCATTCTGACCGTCATGTACGCACTTTTTCGATTGCCCAGGAGCTAAACATTGAACAAAAAAAGACAGCCAAATGCGAGTTGACCCCGCATGGAGAGGATTCCGTACGTTAAATATGTTACCATGTTTTTTTAAACATCATGTTTCCTAGCATACATTGTCAGGATTGACTTAACGGATGTGTTCGTAAATGTAGAATTGTAGAAATTTAGAATGATGTTTCGTTAAGCACGTAACTAATACAACGCTCACACAATAAGTCACTCACACTTTTTCAAAATTTTGGGCTCAGTAGTTTCGGTGATCAAATGGAGTAAATTTTCAATTTTTATTCCTTTTCTTAAATAACGTTAAAATTTTTTATTTTAAAATTATAAGGAAAATATATTTGAGACCCTTGCTACAAGCTCTTCCATTTGATATACAACACAATAATCGGTCCAGTAGATTCGGAGCAAATGGGCTGTAATGGGACAGACAGACATACGAGTGATCCTATAATGGTTCTGTTTTCACTCAAATGTACGAAACCTGAAAAATCATCTGTAATTACTTGAATAAGGCTGGATTCAAAAGAAAGCTCAATGAGATTGAATTATTTGAAGGTCTAAGGAAAATAATTTTTTCTTTTGAGAAAGCAACGGATATGCCTTGGTATCAAGCATCTTTGTTACAACTTCATTAATATTAATTTTGGTGTGCAGTCTTTTAGACAACATATGCAAAACATCAAATACTCCCCGAGAATGTTCTATGTTGGGGTACTGGAAAGTAAACATAACAATTTATTAAATTATGTCTTATCTCTTATGTCTATGTATTTACTTTTTTTCCAGTGCAATCCGAGTGATACTCTGGCATTTAAAAAGTGTGCAACACGTTATTTGTGCATCCCAGATGGATATGTTAATCCACCCCGTATAGCAGAATAACTATTCAAATTCATGAAAAAAAAATTCCCGCAAAGTGTGAAAATTCCGTCAAATTTTTTTGTATGAAACCAATATTGCTTCATAAGTTTGCCGTTGAAAACTATATCAAATTGGAAATTGGATTCTAGATAGTATACAAATAAAAATAGAATGCTATTTGTGTTTTCTACTTCTTTTTTATATCCATCTGAATATGATTTGTTGTATAGAAATGTGTAGGTACGTGCATATACGGTGAATTTTTCCGTGAGCGGACACACACGGTTCCAGCGAAATTGTCCGGCCACGGGATATGTCTGCCTGGGTAAGCTGTCAAAAAAGTGCAGCATGTATGTGTTCACAATTCATAATAGAACCAAAGTTTATATTTTACGCTGTCAAATAGTATACGAAAGCTCTCGGACATGCCGATTAATATCCGTTGGAGATACGTCTCCAAGTGCAAATCTAACGTTACACGACCTAATATATTTGGAAATTGACTACATATCGGAGTAACATAATAGACATACTCGTATGGCAACAATTCACGGCATTTTGTCGTATTCAAAGTTGTTCCCTTTGTAAGATTTGTTGTCATTGCTATTATTACCGACAACCACACTTTTTTTAGAGGAAATATTTAACAAGTTACCATTCTCATTCTTGTTGGCAGTTTTTCGCAAATATGTATATATTTTTTAATATTTATTTGTATTATTATTTTTACACTGTTTTTCATCATTTTTTCTCTTAGCCGCACATAACTGCACCCAGTGAAACCTCATCGATAACTAGGCCAACCAAATGACATCCTTCTTGCGCTTTAGCTTAAATGACAGTAAACACGCAAAGGGGAAAATTTTTGTTTTTCAACATTTTCAACGGCAAGTTTGAAAGTCTTCAGTTTGTGAAGTGCTTGAAATGCTTTGATTTCACCTATAAAAAAGGTCACATTGAAGCCAAAATTGTTTAAAAGATGAAGCATACATTAGGCGATTTAAGAAACATAATTTGGATTGTTTATTTGACGCTTTCACTTTCAATGAGTAAATTAAAATTGTAGACAAATTGTGTCTGTTTGTGTGTTATCGTTTTGAAATCAAACACTTATTTACTTAACACATCTTGTGTACAAATTAATATGCAAACGAAAACCATTTGTTATTATCATTGAACACATTGAATTTACGAATTTTATGTGTTTTTTCTTAGTGAAATATTTAAATAATTGTGTCTCATTGAACCAAAAGCGACTTTAAGCGACTCTACGTATTTTAAAAATATTTACAAATTAAAAAATAAATTTATTTGGGGTTTCAAAATCCCTTGCTGCGAGTTGGTACTGCCCGATCTCCCTTAGTTTATTATCCCATTAATTTTAATTACCTAACTCAATTGCGAGAAAATTCGATAATGACATACCCCCTACTTCTTATTTTGATTGAGTAAAGCTGCGCATTTCAATGTCTTCTTATCTTTTTATCTTAAATTGCCAACTTGACTACCTACATTGACAGCGATGAGGGCATGTGCCCTGTTGACACTTGCGCCCCACCCAATTTCGTTGATGTTATTTAATTTCATGGCACACGAAGTAAATTCAACACAGAAAAACACGCCCAAATGTGAAAATGCGTGCATGTGAAAATGCGTAACGGAAAATGACAACCTAAAAATAGTATTATTTGTTTAAGCGTTCTTCGTTTGAACGTTATGAAATGAAATATTTCAAATAAGGAAATAAAATATGGCAATAATGCCATTTAGAACTTCGACAAGTTTACTCGTGCATAGTATAATATTCCCTTGAAGTTCGGATTACGTCGCAAACCTGAATTACTCTGAAATTCTCTGTGAAAAGTGTTAAACAACAAATTTGCTATGTGGCACGCAACAGAAAGAATACTAATCAAAATATGAATCACAGAATCACACACAGAATAATATTAAGATATACAAGCAATTGTTGTTACATAGCGACTTCAGCTTAATAATAAGTCCATGTTTAATAATCATACGATATATGGCTCTTGCGTATGATTTTATTCATACTTTCCTTCAATCTACTAGTTTATGCGTGCATGTGCCTTAGTTTCACGCACCTAATGGAATTATATAATATTCATACAACTGTTGTTATGCCATTCAAATGTTGGCACGCATTCCAATAGGCTAAATTCTGTTACCAAAAAGCGCCTAACCTGCGAAAACAATTCGAATGAAATACGATATAAATATATTCATTTTTGTCACAAAGCCAGTACAGTAAAATCCACAAAATCAAAATAAGCCAGTGAAAGCAGCGATTTTTTCTCGCACAGCTGCCTGTCAATCTTAGCCCATCATATGCTGTCAGTTGTGACGTAAACCAACACACAAGCAGATTACGAAGAAACAAACTAACAAATAGCTCAGAATCAGCTTATCCATTATTCACTGTGTGTATGTATGAAAGTGGGTCTTGACTTTACTGACTTTATATGCTGCCACAAACGCATGCTATTAAAACATGTATGATTGTCACTTTTTATTTGTTGCTCGAAAGTTTTCAAAATGGTACGCGGCGTATGGATAGTAAAATTTCGTATATACCAACATCATCATTTGAGCGACGCACAATGTCTGACAAATATTATCATATTTTTGGCAATCATTCCGTGGCATAACGTGAAACGAACACCAGCTGCCGTCTTAAGTATGCCAAAAATTCACTGTGAGTCATCAAACGTGAATATCACAGCTGGCACAATTGTGGCGACGCCGAGCAAACTTCAGCTTCGAGTATGGCAATTGTTTTCAGTCCGATGCGCCTCATTTCATGCTAATCATTCATTGCTTGGACCAACGATTTAATTAATACGTCAATCTATTTTTGAATGACTTGGCGAATACTTAAACAACCCAAGACGTACATAAGTGCTTTTTAATGAAAGTCTCAACTAAAGTTTCAAGTTTATTGCTAAGTCCCTGGAACCCTACGTCGTAATTTTTGTATGAATAATGGAACAAAGATGATGTGACAAAAATAGCAGCATTATAAGATACATTTTAAGAAACATCTTTTGGGTTTTAAATTTTCAAGTATTTAAGGTCGAACGTGGCTTAATACGAGCCCATCTATTATGCTTAATACTCCAGTTGGGGCCACAAATTGCGCAAGTTGGCGGTTTGAAATTAACTAATTAACTGCCAAGTCGTAGAAGAAGTACTTCAAGGCACTTTTTGCTCTGCTCTGGTTTTATGGTTGGATGCTTCTTTGTTCTGAGCTATGTCAATTCACGTAAGCCACTTCCGCAAAGTGCTCATAAGGCTTGCAGGCGGCCAACCAGACATGCCATCAGTTGCGGCAAGTAGTCACAGTGGAATTGCCTTTTAAACAATGCGAAACATTTCTCCCACCCCAATTATGTAAGTTTTGTTTATCTTTTATTTTATTTTATTCGCTCAATGAATAGCTTTAAATATATCAAATATATATATCTTTGATATATCAACGCAACGAGTTGAATTGGTCCAGTCGTTCTCTCGGGAAGTGTGTGAAGAATATTGCAATTTAAGCATTGCCATAGTTAACATTGTTTCTCTTTTCTTTCTTTTTTTAATCAGTCTTTAGAAGTTCTGATGAAACACTAACAAAAAAATTCACATAAATAATATATAATAAAAATGCCCAGAAACTATACTTTTTTAGTTCTGTGGTACTTCACTGAAATTTCCTTCAATTACATTTGGAAAATTTCCACGCCAAATAAAGAAGAAGAAAGAAAAACCACGAGTTGAGTTCGCGCTTTAAGTTGCTTCATGTAATCAACGCTAATAAAGCAAAATTACAGCAGAAGCGCTCCTGAAAGTATGCAAATTTTATGCAAATGAATTTATTTAACTTAAAAATATATGTTAAGAGAAGAGAAGGGAGTCTGTCAGGAAGATCCTCTGGGTGGAAAAAATGAATATTTGAAGCACTTAAAATTGTTTAAAAGTAACCGCTGTGTTTTTCTAAGTATTCACGTTCGCTTCCTAGTTCATGGCTGAACTTGTTTCGTTTTACTTTGTAAAGGGCACAAAAATAACCCAAATCGCATCGAGTGTGCTGCATATAAAAATGAGAACAAGTTCTGCAGTGGACAGTGTGACAGGTGGCTTGGGTTAGCACTAGACCAAAACGGGTAACTTTTTTGTGTGTTTAGCTGTATGCGAGTATAAGAAGTAAATTGTAATAGTAATCACAGTAAGGACATAGTAAATCAAACGCACAAAATTGTTTTATGTGAGTTTATAGAATCGAGTTGGATTTAGGAATAAGTGGTTTCTTGTTTTGTTTGGTCTCAGCAGTTAGGAGCACATCTGCAGCGGGGCTTAGACCGAGGTAGCTCAAAATATTAATTGTTGAACTATTTGAGTAAGTTTTGAGGTAGTCATAATACAATAATACACTGGACTGGCAGTCGATTTTCTTCAACTGATTGCCTTGCTTTAGTGTATAAAATGACTGTACTTCTTACAACCCATGGTATTTTCCATCTACTTACCGATGTGAGCTGTTTAGCATTAGTTTAAAGACTACTGACCCAATTCTAATGAAACTTGATATTTGTGCTAATAATAAGTCAGTGGATTCGCGTCGACTTAGACGGACACACCCCCGACTGTTCTATCCTGCTATATCATTTCAAAAGCATATAAATTACCAAGACGTCCTTAGTACTTTTAATAAACTGCATACAGTAGAGTATATCACTGCCATTACCCAATGTCCTTTCCACTGTACTTAAATTTTTTCAACAGCTGCTACCTTTACGTCGTCCAACCAAGTGGCCACACCAAACTTGTTTTGTATCATTTGATTACTTTCGGCTCTAACGCCCCCACGCACATTTCCTCCTTACTGAAAAACGCCTTGTTACCGTGTGCCTAGGATTAGTGATACTAGTTCTATCGAACTCTGAGTATACATGAATGTGTGTCTGTAAATGTGTACACGCCACTTGCGTCCTTTTGATTTCAACTTCGTTTCGTTTGTTAACCAGCTCGATTGCTTCTATCACTTTAAAAGGGTTTAAGCCATATTGAACGACTTTTTACACATACATATAGAGAGATAGTTGCACTACAACCACTTATATATAACTACGCATACACTTCAGGAACTGTACTTATTTGAGATGCGATAATTCGCTTGGCTTTAATTCTGTGTTTTTTGGTCGTTATTCTATATTATTAGAAAAACATTTCAAATCCAACTGTTGGACAAAACTACGCAAATTTTTTCATGTAAAATAAAACCGGACGCGATTATCCCAGCTTTCATTCGCACATTCAGCGCTAAATATTGTAGCACCCATCATTTTCAGATGTTTCGATCATCACTAATTATGCAAAATATCTGCGTACGAAAGTTTTCTGTGGTCCGTGCTATTTAATTACGTTTGGTTCATTGATTTTGTTTTGATGGTTTTAAATGCAATTATTTTGAAAAAATGAAATCACGCTGAGCTGAGTTGAGTGGGCACAGACTAATTAAAAGTGCAAGTTTCAATAAATCCGCACTAAAAGCACCAGAACCAATAAATGTTTTACTCCTCTGTTTTACTGCCTCAAAGTGTCTTGTACAATTATTGCAGAAACGAATTGATTAGTTTCATATTCATTCATGCGAACTTTAATGTGAGCAGATGAAATAGAGCAACAAAAAATTTAATTTTAATAATTAAAATAATTGTGTCAAATTACTTAAAATGATTTTCGAATGTCAAATGAACTGGAAAGTTTTATCTGTCAAAGAAATCAATTAAAAATAATTACTTTAAAATCATCCATGTGCAATTCCCGGAGCTTTATTAATTATGTTCGTATTGTTTTATTTTCATGATTATATCTGCTAAGTTCTACTTGTTTTCATGAATAACTTAGTTGTACGTCATGAAGTATGGCATTCCATCAAATTTGTACACAACATGGACACACAAAACGTACTGCGTAGAGGAAGTGAATTTGGTTGCTTGTCAAGCCAAATGGGTAAATCCTTATCCTGTGATATTTCTGTAGTAAACTAAAATTTTTAAGCTCTTCGATAGTACGAGGCCAGTTGGATAACTTCGTATTACTACTTAAGAACTCATTTAAAAGTCATTTCTCTGTCGTCGTCGATTTAGTGTCGCTTCGCTCCTAAATTAATATTCCCGAAGTACATCGAGAACGACAAGTTACCGAAAACTAGAACAAAAGACAAATAAAAAGTTGGCACCGCTGCTTTAATTAATGTTGTTATTTTTGAAATTTTCTCAAAAAATTTCGTTTTTTTTTAATAAAAAGTCATAAATTGGCTCTACATTTTAAGGCGTTCCGCTTAACGTTACATACTCTTTCTTTGGTAACGCGAAATGTCTTTTAAATACCACTTTAAAGTTACCAAGCGATTGCCGTTTTCTTGTTTGCGTTCAGTTTGCTTTCGTTATAATCTAAACCTTTCTTTTTCCTGTTGATTCGGTGGGTATTTCGTCATTGCTGGCATCGGCGAAAGCATTTGCTTTATTTAAATTTTCATCATCTTCACAATTTATATTAGGCGCCTCTTCAGCTCCTCAATTTCTTCACCGAATCCTACAACATCTATTCAGTTTATTTGCTTTTGAAATTGGAATAAATTTGCCAACTCTTCTTGCAACGGTAACAGTGGAATCTACTTATCTCATGTTGCTCTGGTTTCAGATTTGTTGATCACCAGCTTCTTTTTTACTTTAAATCTTCAGTACTTCTACTCATTAAATTTTATTTTATTTTCTTTTTTTCATAATTAAATTATAACATTTATCGCAGCAAATAATGACGTGAAAAAAAAATTTGACTTTATTATCCTTCTTAGGGGGTGATCATGCGGGTGTAGCCTCTTTAGTCTACGCCTTGTTGAGATGCGGGTGAGGGAGAAAGCTAGCGGATTTGGGTGCCTCAAAAGTCTGTAGTGATAGCGACAGCTGTGAGAATTAGTGAATGAATCTAGTATTTTTTTGGTAGTTTAGGGTTATCATTTATTTATTTATAATTTATTAGGCATTTATTTTGTGCCAACCGTTACACTCACGGTCTGAAGGTCAAAGCTGGTTTATTTTTTCTGCTAATTTTTTTACAGGAAAATTCAAAATTTAAGAGTATATGCCATTTCGAGAAGCCTTAGCATATCAGAATTTTGTTCCATTTCTGAAACCAAAGTTTCGAATTGCCACGACGTTCTTATATTCGACGACATATCGAATGTTTTTTTGTTGTTTCTATCATAGTTACAAATTTGAGAATACCCAATATACTCGATCAACGTCGATAACGACAACGGGAGTGCTAACTTGTCGTTTTTAAGACGTTTTAAAACAAGAACGCCAAAGGGAATACGGGCGAATACTGTCAATTGTTGCTCATGCTGGTTTATTTGATTGTGCTTGAAAGCCATTGAAGACAGGAAACCTCGTGGATTTCGACGTTTCATTAAGCATTATTTTTTCACTTAAAAAAGCCATCACCGAAAGCAAAGAACGGCTTAAGAATAAATTCTATACAGTCTCTGCGCCATAAATTCAAATCCTCGAGAAGTAGTTTACTGAATACCGTTGTGCTCATACCACCGCAAAATGATGGCAATAATGCGTAGTGATTAAAAACGTTGGTCACTCCAACTCACTGGAGAGAAATTTCATATTAATTAGTGATGATTTTAGTGTTAAGAATGACTATTCTAAACTCTGTATATTTCTCTCATGTCCAACACCGAAAACGGATTTAATTTACATTTATTCACAAATAATTATATTAATTACCGCAAGGTAAATTATTATTGGTACTAAAAATTGCAGGGGACAGTTCACTACTAACATAAGTAGATAGCGCTCTGCGATGAAGGTGCTATTCTTTTGTAAAAATGATCTTACGGAACAAACCATTGTACTCTGAATATGCAAATATGCAAATAGAAATCATATGTAGTACTCACTCGTCGGTAACTCACCCTTACATTTCGCCACTGAGTTTGTTAGTCCACTTCCAAACTCATTTCACACATTAAAGTATTCCAATATTACGAAATCCTAAATACTCATTTATTTTTTGAAATTCCTGCTCAGTTTGTCTGGACAGGCCATTTATCAACACGAATCCTTTAAATTTCAATAAACCTCCAATTATCAATTCTTCCCCAGTCTTCTACAAGCTACAATAAGTCATTCCTCTCATTACCATCATTGTAAGCATCATTGCGCATGCACGCCCCAATTCACACCTTCCACTCAGCTCGAGGTGTTTGAAATTATTTATGGCTGTAAACTTGCACTTTGCTGCTTTATTTGGGTCAGTGCCTCTCCAAGATTGCAATTTCACTGGTACTTCATGGAGAAATTGCATATTTGCAACGGGTAATTAATCAAACTTTTTCTTGAAATTTTTTCTAATACAAAAAAACACAAAATGACAATGAGATTCTTCATTGCTTAGTATATAAAACTATTTATTCATAGAGCTTCGCATTTTATAAAATAGGAAAATAGAAACACATAGCTTCGTAAACAAGAAGGTAAAGTAACATCTTAAGAATGTATATTTTAGTTTATAACTAATACTTAATTAATTAGTTTCTGAAACTAGTCTGTCAACTTAACATGAACTGTCACTCAGAATAAGTTCTTAATTACGCACCAAGAATATACATAACGAAGAGTGAATGCACTCAAAGTCCCTCAGAGCCACAAGGCGTCGATGGCATCTTCATCATAAGCTACCGCAATGGCGTAGTTTTCATCATCATAATCAGAACTATTACGCTGACGCTTCAACAACTGTGGCCGTTTTCGTAGTCGTTCCTGATGCTGTTCTTGCTGCACGTCAACATCAACAGCAGTTACAACCTTGGCAACAGCGGCAGGCGCAGCAACACCGCCGGCAACCTTCAGTTGCAATTGTACGAGCAACACGCTCTGCTTTCGCATGTGAGGTCGTTGGCAATGCTTACGTTGTTGAGTCGTCCTTTGCCTCAGCTGACGTAGCCAATCACAACTAGGTGGCCAAATTGATTTACAGTCTCGTCGTTGAATGCCTCGTTTAGTCGTGCTCATCGTGTTGCTGTCACCGGCACTGACAATGGCACTACTGTCGTTAGTGTCAATTTCGTCGCCGCATTCATCAACAACAGCAACATTCGTAGCGGCAGTGGCATCGTCGCCATCTTCATCATCATCATCAATGTTGCTGTCGTCGCCTTCATCACTGTTATCTACAACTACTCTTTTCGTCCTCGTTGACCTTAGCATTTTCGATATTGTTTTTCCAGTGCCCTTTGCCTTACCCAAAACACGTGCCGTTGTTGCACTGGCATGTTGAAAAGTCGATGCTATTGAAACCTTGCTTCGTGCTGCTGCTTCTACTGCTGTTGCTGTTGATGCTCTTGTTGCTGTCACTGTGGTCATTTCGTGCTACACATTCGTAACCTGCGTTGTCAGGCCCAGATCGAATGCTATGCTTTTGCTTATTGCATCCGTTTGCAGCAGCCCTTGATGCCCATAGACAGCGCCACGAGCACCACCACTACCCTTACCCGCATCACCATTACCACCAGCGTCGCCGCCACGTCCAACGCGACCACCGCAATACGCCAAGCCGACACTTTCATCATGCTGTGACAGCGGGAGCCATTTGTCGAGCCAACGCGGCCGGAAGAGCAAAGTAAATGTGCTGCGAAACTGACGACTCATCGAACAGTAGAGTATAAAGTTGATGCTCGAATTAATAAGTGCCAGAATGTCCATTACGTCACCTGGACGCGTTCGTACGCCCAGAAGTACACAATGCATAATTGAAAACAAATTAAGAAAAATGGTTTGCGTATTAATTGGTGTCGATACATTGGTACATTTTTCATGTAGCAAAGTGAGAAAATGAGAAGCGAAATTAGAACACTGTAGAAGCGAAAGAAAATCTAACAGAAAGTTTTCCATTTAGCCGCAAACAAAGTCTTTCGAACCAACCCCAAACATCGGCAACCAAAACAAAATGCCGTTTGCCACTTAACGGCTAAAATTGCCCTTCCTAACCCAGTTGGTTAAAGCCCTTCGGATGAAAGCATTAACAAAGCGGAAAATTTGTGTGCTTAAGATGCTTGAATGCTAATTTTGCTTTGATTTTACAGAAAAGCATAAGGAAAAAGAAAAGCCTCAACGAACGCACAAAACAATTGGCACACTACTCAGACCCACTCATCCACCCAATAGTGCCGCTGCTTGAGCATACACAAAGCCAGAGGTGAGGCCAAACTCAGACTTATGGCACACTAATTAGCACGAGTTAATTCCAACTGCTTTTACAAACCCCACTTCACTTAAATTGCCCCAAAATTAGTTGAAAATAATTAAGTAATTAACGATGAAACTTTCACTTTGCCCACCATCGTAACTCAAAATCGATACTCACTCAGACGTAAATAACACTGCATAAGAAAGGCATCGCCTAGTAGAGCATTTAGCAGACCCATAATGCCCTGAGGGAATTCCGTAATTAGAAAGAGCAGTAGCACGGCAAGCAGCATGCGGGTCGTCCGATCGGTTTGACGCTCCTTCTCCAGCAATTTACAGCTCTTCGTCGGTTGCGTCGGTGTCACTACTTTGCCATTGACCATAGGCTGCATGTCGTGAGCCGCATGGCAGGCGAGGACTTTGCGTCGACGCTTTGCTTCAAGCAATGCGCCAATCAAGCGCACCGATAGCACGGTTAGAGCAAAGCAGGGTATCAGTTTGATGAGCACACTGTATATGAGAAATGTTGCGTTGCGCAAAGGGCGATCGTTCAAGGCGAGTTCACTGTGATAGAGACGATAGACCGTGATATTTCGCTCTTGCTGGTGATGCGATGCGGCTGATAAAGTCATCGTTGTTGTGGTGGTCATTGTTGTAGTGCTTGTCATTGTAGTGGATTTGTTGCCCATACTAAGACCCACCAGTGTTGCATTCCAGTCGGGTGCTGTGCTCGACATGACCTGCAATGTTATATCATCGGATTCATCCCCGCCACCTTTTTGTTCGCGCTGATAGTCCAGCACATATTGGCTGAGTGGCACTGAGGCAATCGTTTTTCCATGCACATCAAGAGTCTCGCGAAATTTGGCTATAGCTGAAACGAGGTACAACCATGGTGAAACGACCAGCACACAGACCACATACGCGGTGGCAATCGTGAGCATCGTTGTACGCATACTGCACCAGATGCGATTGCGTTGTGGATAGCTGACGGCGATGTAACGCCACACGGCCAGCGTCACTGTTAGCCAAATGGAAATCGTGTGCAAGACTTGGGCGAAGATCGAGTGAAATTTTATGAAACACGCCCACTCATAGCTTAGCTGTTGTTCACGTGGCAAACGTGCACTTAGTACGTAATCGTGTACTGTGTAGGGTATGTACTCGATCATCACGGCTAAATCGGCGACGGCCAGACCAGTGAGTATCGCGTTGGTGGGCGAACGCATCTCGCGGCGTGTTAGGACGATGATATTTAGCGTGTTGGCGAGTGTGCCCAGGAGGCAAACAATGAGCGAGAAGTATCCATGTACGCTTTTATAGCTATACATGTGTGGTAAAGAGAAAGAAAATATACAGTTTGTTTAAAATTGAAGGGGACAAATTTAAGTAGAAAAATGGACTAAAACAAATTCTCTACTAAGGTTAATCAATGCTACGCTGGCTTTATTCTCACACCCACACGTATTAATTATGCAAATTAAATTGAAAATATTATGATTTGCTTAAATATTGAATACGTACATATACACATATACTTGCACTTTAAATTCTCCCACTCCCACTCACCCATACCATATATTTTCGCTTCACTTCCCTTCACATTTCATTTGACAATCATTACAATACTTACTGCGTGTGAAAATCATCAACTCCTTTACCGCAATAAAGCGGCTGCGACACGTTCGTCGCCATTTTGTTGTATAAGGACGATTCACCGAAGTACCGCCCGACAGTTGAGACCACAACGTCGCTGACGACGCTGCCTACCAAGGTATGCTTGATATTGTTTAGTGATACTGCTGCTCCACGGTCTCCGCCGTTTTTTGTGTATTTTTATTTATTTATTAATTTATTGTTATATTTATTCTTTTCCCCACTACTGCTCAATGTTGTTGTCTCATATTTGCGCTCATTAATATTTGTGCTTCCTTTTAACGTTCTCCACAGGACCCGCACTCGTTCCTTCACGGTGTCTGCAATGAAACAAATATTTTAAACTGACGGCTTGAAAATGTAAAACATTTGTCTGTGTCTGTCTATCTGCAAAATAATTTTTCCTTAGCTTGGCACGTGGTTATAACACCTCCGAAAAAATGTCATAAATCATTGTGAGTGTCGCCAAGTGAAGGTCAAGGACACGTTAAGAAATTGTTGATTTATGTGGCATTAAAAAATCCAAAAAATCGTCAGTCGTTTTCAAAGGTTTTTATCCATTGTTATAACCGAAAGTAGTAGGACATGGGTAGAAGTTAGGTACATAATTTTAGGTGCTAAATGCACAGCTCTTGAAGTGTTGCAATTACTATTATTATTTCAACTTAACAACGCAATAACTAAACTTGTTAATTGAAGTTACTTAAAGCATTGTAAGGCATAAACAGTTAACGCAGCAGCACCTCCGTTGTTCCCACCATCTTTAATCAATTCGATTACGCAGCAAACTTTCTTTCGGTAACATTAGGGCCTCTTCATTGCAACGTGCTCGTACATTAATTACTTGCAAATTTTCTACGCAGCTGTCAAGAAAAACAACACCAACAACAACAACCAGAATTACGATAATATTTTCTTTCTCTTATTAGCAATACGACTTTGTATAATATAGTAACTCGCCGAAAATTGCCGTTGGCGAAGAGAGAGAGAGAAAGGAAAGCATGTGCGCTACGCCATCTTTTAAAAACATGAATACTTCGATATCCCTTGTAACGCTCTCTTCGACGTAAAGTTGTAAGTTAATTGAATTGAACTTGAATTCGTGAAAATTGCGCATTTTAACCAGGAGTATGCTCCAAACGCAAGCCTCAAAAGCGAAGAAAAAGTACATTTTTAGCGTGTAATACAAAACATGTTCTTATCAAGACTTGGACTTTATCCATTATGCCCGATTTGCTGCCATTCCAGTTCGCCGCTGGGCACTTGCTTTTTGCCCATATAACCACGCACTGAGTTCCCGAGTAAGCACAATAACAGCACTCATACCAAATCTTACCTCCTCATACAGCCTACGCAAGAAGTTAATGTTTAAGCATGACATAATGACTTATTTGACTTCTCAGCCCAGTTTTCTTTGCCTATACGAGTCACGTAGTGCTGGCCGAACTTGTTGTTGTTGGTAATAACAGGCGGCTGAAAGTCATGTGGCATGCGATAAAATGCTAGCATGGTTGAGTGTCGGTAGGTTGCCACTTCCAGAATGTTGCGGCTTATTGTATACTATTTTAATATGCTGCCTACGCGCTAAGCCCATTTACAGCCAACTCAACGACACAAAATTTAATCATTTGAGGACATAATGTAGCTACCGAATGTATTTTGTTTTGCACACTTCATTATATGATCATATGGTGCAATAACTATTGGAGTGACATAAACAGAAGTTGTGTCCTAACTCTACCTCGACCGGCATGTATATTCGGAAAATTTGCTTTAATGCGTTTTAATTTTACGTCGCCAACTGTCAAATCAAGCAAGTCAAGCTTTCCAGCTGTGCTTAGTGAACAATTTCGAATAATTTGAACATAAAGGGGCGGGGGTTTCATGAAAGTATGGCTTTTACGCAAAAATAACAAGTCTTTCGACGGAAAAAATATTTTATTTCTTAAAGAAATCTACTTAATACTAGTCTCTCACTTAATTTCTTATTACGGGTCTTCACAAAACGTCGTAAATATATAAAACTTATATATTAATAAAGATGCATGCTACATTTTGTGAACGACCAATTTCGTTTTTTGACGTCTTTGATTGTTCATATCTTATACACAAATCTAAATAAGCAATTTTAAAATGCCGAAAACAAATGAAAAGAGGAAATTAATTCAAATAACTACAGAAAAAGCCAAAAATAATTTATTATTTTTGCAAACTTTTGGTGAGAACGATGGTAAGATGTGTTATACAAAAATATATCACAATTACCATATGTCATTCAATTGTGTGACTAGTATATGACATTGTTTACATATTGTTTGTATAGGACATTGTTTATATATTGTTTGTATCAAGCTACGGTCAGTTTGTTGACGACGTTATAAAAATATAACATTTATAACATATATAACACATATACGGCGTTCGTGAAGACTCTAATTATTATTATTATTATTATTATTATTATTATTATTATTATTATTATTATTATTATTATTATTATTATTATTATTATTATTATTATTATTATTATTATTATCATTATTATTATTATTATTATTATTATTATTATTATTATTATTATTATTATTATTATTATTATTATTATTATTATTATTATTGTTATTATTATTATTATTATTATTATTATTATTATTATTATTATTATTATTATTATTATTATTATTATTGTTATTATTATTATTAATATTATTATTATTATTATTATTATTAATATTATTGTTATTATATTATTACTATATTATTATTAATATTATTATTGTTATTATTATTATTATTATTATTATTATTATTATTATTATTATTATTATTATTATTATTTTTATTGTTATTATTATTATTATTATTATTATTATTATTAATATTAATATTATTATTATTATTATTATTATTATTATTATTATTATTATTATTATTATTATTATTATTATCATCATTATCATTATTATTATTATTATTATTGTTTTTTTTTCTTTTTTAAGAGTCGTTCGGTTTTGGACGCAACAAATAATTTGGAATAATATTCACCGCTTTCAATTAAAATTGATCCGTTTTCAAAATAATCGATGTAAGTTATATCCCGAGAATGGCAATTAACTGACGCACTTAATCTGTGATTCACAAGGATCTACGGGATAATTTGGTCGTGAAACAGAAACCGAAATTCCTCAACATTGCACCTGAGTAACACAAATTACTCCTTTGAAGTGGTGGCATTCATTCTATACGGGTTGAGAGCAAATGCCGCAAACATTTTGAGAATCGCTTTCCCAAGAATTTATTCCGATTATTAACTCAAGACCTTCCTATCTTTGATATATCAATTGTTTTGATTTTATGTAGTGACATTACTGCTGTGTCCAGAACTTTCAATCATCAACTAACATAAGTCTAATGATGCACTAAACAACTTACAGTAGCTTAGCGACAAATAAGGGAAACATGCGAAATCTTGCCTTTGCAGTTACGACGAAAGAAATTCTATAAATCACCGATCCATTGTTGCAGTCTATTATTATATACTTTGTTCGCAAGGCATTCCATAAGCTTTTGAAACATGCCTTTAAGATGATGAATTTAAGCATTCATTGGACTTTAACTTTGCTTTGCCATTTCCATTTGCCTTGGCGCCTGTCTTTATTCGTTCCGTTTCATGAACACACATGTATCTTTTGATTAAAACACGTTTGGAAACTTCATTGGCTTCAAAGTGTTACATGAAAGTGTATTCAAAACTAATAATGGTCGTCATCCATTTGCCGTTGCATCAGAGTAAAAACAACAAATGTGAATTCCTATTCAAAATAATTAAAAGTTGGAAATGTTTCCGAAATAAAATTTTGTTGCTAATTTGTGGTAAGACGAGTTCGAAATTGACAAACCACAAGTTCAAAAAGTCAGGGGCTGTCTTCCTCAGTAAGCAAAACAATTCATTTAATGTGTTCAATATGTGCTACGTGCAAAGCCAAACACAAAAATGTTGTTTGGGAGTGTGCCTCGAGAGTGCAATGTGAAACAAAAGTTTTAATTAAGTGAATAAACACAGAATAATTGAGAAACAGGCAGTGAGAGATAGAGATAGAGTGGGAGAGAGAGAGTGGGGGAGTGTCAGAGTAGCAAATCAACCAGCAGACAGACAAGTCATGTATCTGACCAACCTCAAATATGAGTTTGTGTATACACAATGTTTGCCGTAGTACTTTTGTAAGTATGTTTGTGCTCGGTCAAGACAAATGTCTAGCGGTTGCATTGTTTGGTCAAGCAAATGTGTAGTATTTTGCAACATTATGTATACGACAAATACCAAACCACACACTCACACAAATCTTCTCTTAACTGAGCATGAACTGACGTGCTGTTTGTAAGCTAATTAACTGTAATTAATGCGTATTGTTGAGCAAACGTCAGTGGTTTTTGAAGCATTGTGCAATCAAAGTACACTCTAAGGTCAAAGTACACTTTATTTACTTATGCGAAATATTAAGAAATGTAAGTGACCCTTGACTTTACCTGTCGTCAAAGCCGAACTAAGAAACGCAATTCGAAAAATTGTCGCAAAGTCAGACGTTTAGCACTGTCCTTCGGAAAGGCAGAAATCCGGAGTATCATCAGCATAAGCACTGAGTCAATAATAAAAGAAACTGAAAGTTAGAGTTAGTTAACTTAATCCAAAAATATACATATATCATAGCTGCTTGAAGAGGAGTGCAAAATTTAAGCACTACAAAACTTCACGAAAAATCCAATATATCCAAACGGTCATAAAAAGAAAATCACATACTTTCATGATCCATGATGATACCATGATATTAAAGCAGTATGCCATGGCCTGCATCACCATGACACTTTAGGATGCAATAAAAAGTACTAAAAATCCAATTAACTGAATCGAAAAAACAAAGAAGATGGTCCAGCAATTAGAAAGACTATTCTCGATCAATATTGAAAGAAGTCCTCTAGAGATCGAGCTGTTTTTTAATAATCTGTGAACCTTGACCATGTGAATCTTTTTTAAGCATTGTATGCGACTAAAGTCAATGCTGACTAATCTTCTATATTAATAAAAATGTAAATGCAAAATATTTGTGCACTAGAATCTTCGAAAGTTCTTTACTGATTGCGTAGAAATATTTTTTACTGAACGTTGTTATTCGAATACGAGAACAAGATTTTTATTTCATTTTTTTTTTTTCATTTCTGAACGGTAAATATACCATTTTTAGTATTAATTATTTGCAAAAAGAAGCTGAAGCACCAAGCATAAAACGTTTTGTACATTTTTTTGTTGTTGATGCTAGCTTCTTCTTCATGTTTGTGTTTGTGTTTGGAAGTTGCTTGAAAACGTAGAAACGTATACTCTCTGTTGAGCACTTACAAAAGTATTACGCTCTTCATTGTGTTCTTTTTGTATATGATGTTCAGTTTGAGAAACATCTGAAAATTCACTTGGTCTTACTATTTAGCGAATTCGACTATTTTTTTGCCCCAAACTTAGCCACAAACATTCTCCATGATGACATCTACCTAATGTACCAATTTTCATGGCGCTCTGTCAAGCGGAGTCGGATTCCATGGGGAGCCTTTTATATATATATAGATGAAGAATTAAATCGGTATATTTACGAGCCCTGCAGGAGTTCGAAAATGGAACACAAGTTATTTAGGTTTAGTGCGAATAGAGAGTAAAATCATTTAGTGCGAGAATACTCATGTCATTTTTCAATTTCATACCAAACAATTCACCATTTCCTTTTGTGTTGAGTGGCTTGCTAATATCGCGGCGAACGCTTTTGTTGATTGTGGCTTGAAAAATGACGAAAAAAGAAAATATACCAAGAAGAAATATTGGAATGAATGGCTCAAGAAAAGAGAATTTTTTACACATAAAAATTTATTGATAGAATTGCAGCATTCGTCTGACCAAGAATTTCAAAATTTTTTCGCATGGATGCAAACGCAAACAGCATGAAATATATGGTGTACTAGATTAAGCCACTGAAGCGCGTGGCCGGGTACACTAGTTTCAAATAAAATATTTGAGCCTCCCCAACATTAAAGCGATTTTAATGCATTTGGAAATACTTGAGGCAAGACTTGAGCACTTTATCTGTGTCATTTCAACCTTATTTTCAAGGTGAAATGTGTATGTGCTAACTTCCTGTTAAATACATTAAATTTATGTCATCACTTTCTGATTATATGTAAGTTTTTGTCTTCAGGCATCATTTTGAGGGTCTTGTTTTGTGGTTGAGGCAAGAATTTTAATCAGCTCGTGATTAAATTTATTTTCTTTTTTCTTCTGATAATTAAGGAGCACATAACACATTTATCAGATTAAAAGTAATGATGTGTAAAAATAAAAATTTGGCTTGGTCTAAGGTGATGACTATGAAGCGTCGTTGAGGCAATGACTGAGAAGGCTATTGATTCCTTCTTAGAGGGAAATTTAATTTCAATCCAGAGAATAGCTACTTTCGTGTTTATCTTAATGCCTTCACGATTATCGCATCTCGAACGCACAAGCCCGCACAGATACCAAAGGAACAAACGGAAAACACGTAAAACTAGTTTTTTTCTCACGCAACCACTAGCTGGGTATAGCCACTTTAAATATTATATGCATAGGTTTAAACCCATTCCACACGGCACCTTCTGTACACCACAAGTAGCCTCAAATGCAAAGCATGTATTTTTTGTTTGTCCTCATTTCGAAGCAGAACAAAAGCAGATAAGTCCTACACTTCGTCTTTCAAAGCTTTCCGCCTTGTGCATAAAAATAGAACACATAAACCTACAACTATTTAACTTGGCAAATATGTTGCACGTTGCACAAAACATTCTTCATACTCAGTCAGGCGGCTTCCTTTTTTTTCTGCTACTGCCGAATGAATAAATTCTCGGCCTGCTCACGTGTTAAGCAAATAATGCCAAAAATTTGAAAATGTGAACGGAAATGAAACGAAAGCATTTGTTTGTCAATATAGACAAGAAAGAAACTGTACAGACACGGGTAATGACCAACGTGACATCGGCATCAATGTCAACACGCAATCAGCAGTAACAGCAACAGAATTATAAACGTCGAAATGCTTGAGTTCCAAAGAAAATTAGCTACATTTTGTTTAGATAGATATACGTTATCCTGCAGAAAGTAGAGTTGTCCGTGTGAGATTTTCGTTCTTCGCGGCATTTAAATCAAAAATTTACACACCAAAATTTTTTTTATATTAGACCAATAATAAAAAATTAACAAATTGTCACATTGATTACAAACTCGCATGCAACTCTTTCACTAGAAAAAACTTAAAATTGTGATATTTATTTTATTTTAATTCAATTAATTTTCCATTTCCATATTATGTCCAAAACTACTCTATTATGAATTCGGTTAGGTATTTTCGGGGATTTGTTTCTTAAGAGAAGAAGATAATAAGATGAATATGTTATTAATGCTGATAAACAGCAGAACAGACGAAAAAAGCTAGCAACATGTTCCGATTCTTTATTAAACACGTATATTATATTATTCCAGTTCTAACTATTTTATTTGTCAGCTCATCTATTCGGGTGTGATTGAACTCTGATGAGCAACTCAACATTATCTGATGGCTGCTTAGATAACGCATTGTTATTTTCAAATACTTGAAATACTTTTGCTACTCACATATTCGCAGCGTTTTTTATCTTATCATTATATTACTTCACTAACCTCGTTTGAGAGAACATTACAAACTTTGTAACTACAGGTATTGACAATTCATGCTTTTAAACGCAATAAAATAATGCTTTTGTTATGATTTCAATGCAACAAAAAAATATTTTTTTTTTTTGTAAATATTATGTATTTATTTACACTTTTTACAAGTTTTTCTTAAACTAGTGAACTACTAGTTCTACTACTAATTATATGTAAAAACTAACAACAACAAAAAGCCTTTCGCCCGTAAGACGCCTGGCTAGTGCGTTCGGGTGAGAACTAAGACGTTCCAAATATTTTTTGGCTTGTATTTGAAGCACGTCACCGACTTTAGGTACTCCTAAATCCCTTTCAATATCCCATGTACACATATACCATGTAGCATTACAAATTCTCCTTAATATTTTACTTTTACCCACTCGTATTTTGTTTAGGTGGGTTTTGGCCGCAATTCCGTACACCTGCATCGCATACTTCCAGATCGGGCACAATATAATTTTGTAAATAGCTACTTTGTTGGCTATAGAAAGCTTGTTTTTGGGAGAAACTAGCCACGTCATTTTCTTGGCTTTTGACAGAACTGTTTGTTTTACCATAGTAATATGTCTTCCAAAAGTGAGCTTTCTGTCTAATAAGACTCCGAGGTATTTGTGAGATGGTTCGTGTTTGATGGGAGAACCCAGCATAGAAATGGCTGGACAAGTCGCTGATCTGGTAGTAAATGTGACAGTTGAACATATGTTTAAATTTATGCCAATATCCCACCTTTTGGCCTACATCTCAAAACTTTGTACATACTCCTGGAGAGCCCTTGCAGCATCACTAATAAGACGGCTTCTAGTCAGTACAGCGGTGTCATCAGCGTATGTGGCTATAAGAATGTCGTTCCTGTCTACAGAAGATATAGAGTTAGGTGTTGGCATGTCTGCTGTATATAAGGTATAGAGAGTTGGTCCTAGTACGCTTCCTTGTGGGACTCCAGCGCAGATTTGTCTTTTAGAAGATTTGGTGCCATCAACCACCACACAGAAGGAACTATTGTTCAGATAACTGCTTACAAACTGAAAGATCTGAGGAGTAAGCGACCCTTTCAGTATGTATTTTAGACCACAGTGCCACATCCTGTCGAAAGCTTGTTGGATATCCATGAATATTGCCACCGCGTACTCTTTGTGTTCCATGGCTTCAAGTGCAAAGTTGACCACACGGTGGACCGGCTCTGGAGTACCGTGACTCTTACGGAATCCAAACTGCCATTTAGGAATCAGGTGTGCCACGGTAGAAAACTGCAGGATACGATTTAATAATACCCTTTCCAACATCTCGCCGAGGGCAGGTAAGAGACTGATGGGGCTATATGCGTACACTGCAGATTGCTGCTTGTTAGGTTTCGGGATCATCGTAATATAGCCATCTTCCAAACCTCTGGGAAAGGACCTATCCTCAAAATGCTATTGAATAAAGAGTACTGCCCTGATTGGAAGCGATTTTATGGCATTGTTATCAAGGAGGTTTTTTTACCATTTAACTGCTTGATTTGTAGCCCGATCTCTTACAACGGCACTGGATTTACAGGCATGGACATTTGGAATGTTGTCTCTAGGGATAATTCTGTGTGTCTTTTCATGAAGTTCGATGTCAGATCTAGCGGAGTAAACCTCTCCACCAAACTATCCGAAAAGGCCTCGGCCTTCAGCTGACTGGAGAAGCACCAGCCACCTCTTGAATCCTTAATGGGGGCCTTCGGGATAACTTGCGTCTTGAATCGGCTTGTTAACTTCCACAGGCCATAGTTGGTGGTTTCGTCTGGGCTTACGTTATTCTGCATGATGTTAGCTTGTGCTTGCCGAACCCTAGCAAGCACACGATCGTTTTCCGTCCTGGCATATTCTTTTCTGACTCTTCTTTTTAAATTCAGTAGGGCAGCAGCTGTTGGGTTCAGATGAGTTGTATGTCATTGGTTTGTTGACTGTGCAAATTTTGAAGCGGCGCAAGCAGCGGCTTGATTGATGTTGCACATAAAGATAGATACAGCATCTTCTATATCTTCTGGATTGTTTATTTCCATATTCAGGTTTAAATTTCTGTTCAACTCAGCTTTAAAAGTATGGATAGAAGAGCCGGGTGGAACCAGTCGTTGTCTTTTAGACTTGATTTGGCAACAAAAAAGGAAATCATTGTTAAGAATTCAAGAAGTAGTCAAGAAGTAATATTTCTTACTAATAATATTTAGAAAAACGGCGTTTTATTAGGGACATGAAACTAAGTAATTTATTTATTTAACAATTTGCTTATTCGCCATTTATAAGCATTAACATTGATAATATTGCTTAAAGCTAGCAACTAACAATTAATCAGAGATTAGACTTCCTGTACAGCTGAGATATTAAATATTTTGAGCTTAATTAATTATTTACATTAGTGTATTTACATTTCAATTACCCAAGAAAACATGGCATTAAAAACCTCAGATCATTGAAAACTAAAAACAATACTTAAATCTAAGATAAAATAAAAAGATGTGGGGGGATAGGCTGGTACTTCATGAAAGTTAGTCGAAAACTAAGGGGGGAAGTAGTCGTGCGCACGAAGCTGTGCAATATTAATTGTTTTTTGCCTAAATTAATTATTGCAGGAGAGATGATGTCATCAATCATTTCAACATTAGCTTTAATATGGAAAATATTTTTTGCATAGAAATATGGCAGATCAAAAGACATTTTCAAAATTTTTATTGCTTAGCCACCCCATATTTCTGACCCATATAACATAATAGGTAAAAGTATTGATTTGTAGATAGTTAGTTTGTTTTGATCTGCGGTTGATAAACTGGCATAAAATGCTTACGGTCTTATTGATTTTGTCTAGTGTCTTACTAATGTTCTCACCGAAAAGGAGCGTTTTATCTAGAATAACTCCCAGATACTTAACTGAATTTTCCCATTTAATGTTGGAGTTATTAAGTCGAAGATCGCTGCTTGGCAAAAAGACTGGCTTTTTTTCCTAGTTAAAAAATTGCTTTAGTTTTAAAGGCATTAACCTTAATTTTCCACTGCTAGAAATATGAGGAGTCCAATGAGATTTGTAGGTCGTTTTCTATATCTGCACATGTATTTTCAGAGGTATAAAGAGCTATGTCATCCGCAAATATAAGTGTTCTACATCTTTCGAACAGAGGGATATCGTGTGTGTAAATATTATAAAGAATGGGCCCGGGCACAGAGCCCTGTGGGACACCAGAGCTAATAAACTTCCTACTGGAATCAGTACCATTAAGATTAACATAAGAGTACCTGTCAGTTAGAAAGCTTTGAATTAATTTAGTTATGTAAGTAGAGGTTTTACAAGTAATAAGCTTAAAAATCAGGACGTAATGCCAAACTGTATCAAAATCGGCCTCTATGTCAAGTGTTAACATGCCAACTGACTTTTTAAGAGCCAAGTTTACTTCAACATATTAAGAGATTTCGTCGACAGTTAAGTGAAGATCAAAATCCAAATTGGACAGTTGGTAAAATAGAGTTTTCTTCAAGATGTAAATTTAACCTGGCCTTAATTAGACGTTCGACGATTTTGCAGAAGCCGCATAGTAAGCTTATTGGTCGGTAATTATCTGGGAAATCGGGAGGTTTTTTGGCTTTGGATTGGGGATGATTTTAGCGAATTTCCATTTTAAGGTAAAATTTCCAATTTTAAGACAATTATTTAAAATTTGTGTAAAGAAATATAAAGTACTGCTAGATATTTCTTTTAGGCAAATATTAGATATTAGGTCGATACTTAGTAATATATCAGAGAAATAATTCCTTATCAGCCAAACTAATTGTGCACTTTTTACGATGGGATTTAATAATAAAACAAATAAAACGAAACACGTCACCTTAAAATAGATTGATTTAGAAAGTTCAGTTCAATATTTTGGACAATCCGGACTTTAGTTTAAAAGAAAAGGAAAATTAAGTAGACCCTGAATTACAAAAGATAAGTAATAACGTCCATGCCTCTGCGCGAAAGAGCAGGACTGGGACGATCAGAGTGTTGTATAAGGCCAGTTTGTCCTTTCGAGAGACGGCTCTATTACTTAATTACCTCTTGAGCCCAAAGAAACAACGATTGGCAAGATGTTATTTATCTCCACTTACGGCGTAGCCGAGGTTGACAAAGTCCTAGACCACCTTTTTGCTGCCCATTGTGACGCTCTGTCCGAGACGTCGATGTTGTGGGTCTTTCCGTGATGACAGCATATACTTTGTTCTTCCCTCGTTTATCCGCTTCCGCTTCCGTGTTCGATCAATCACGACAATGTTTTCCGCCTAAGCTACTTTTTTGGAGACTTTGGAGCATGCCTCTAGTATTGACCTGTGAGTCTCGAACCATCTTCTCAAGTATGATGTTGAAAAAGTTACATGACAGCGCGTCGCCTTATCTAAACCCTTTTTCGACATGGAAGGTCTCAGTGAGTTCATTACTAACCTTAACAGAGCAGCGAGAATTCTCCATCGTCATCCTACACAATCTGACGAGTTTGGTACGGATGTAAAAACTAAACATGGCACTACATAGCTCGTCTCTATAGACGCCGTCATATGCGGCCTTGAAATTGACAAGTAGATGGTGAGTGTTGACCAGCTTACCTTGAGTCTTTTCCAAGACCTGGCGCAGGTTGAAGATTTTGTCTATTGTGAACTTCCCTGGCCTGAAGCCACACTTATAAGGACCTATCAGATTGCTGCAAATCGGTTTCAGGCGTTCACAAAAGTCGGCAGAGAGGATTTTGTATGCGATGTTAAGGAGACTGATCCCTCGGTAATTAGTGCTGGCACAGGGGTCTCCTTTCCTATGGATCGGGCAAAGGACACTAAGATTCCACTAATCGTGCATGCTTCCCTCCGACCATATCTTACGGATGAGCTAGTGCATACGACAAACCAAGTCATCCCCAGCTGCTTTAAATTGTCGCCGGACAGTCCGTCCGCTCTTGCAGCTTTGTTCGACTTCAGCCTCGATATCACTAATTTGACCTCGTCTAAGTCGGTGGGACAGAATTCTTGTCTATCGTCATCCAAATTGAGTAGGATATTCTGCCTAACAGCGGTATTTGGTCTCTCCTCGCAGAAATGATTTTTCCAGATTATCAGTATCGACTGTGACTCTACTACCAGTTGTCCATTCTCGTCCCTGCAGGTTTCGTTCCGAAATTTTTATCCTCCGGGTGACTGTTTTACTTTTTGGTGAAATTTCGGACTTCATTCCTGCCGTAACATCTCTCCATCTCCTCGACATTAGGCTTCTCAAGGTCTTTCTTTTTCTTTCTGAAGAGCCGCTTCTCTTGCCTTCATTTCTGTACATATAGCTCACGAACAGCTCTCATCGTTCGATGCAGCATTGCCTTATAGGCCTCATGCTTGGCTACATGGGCCTGCCTGCACTCGTCGTCAAGTTTTTCATGGGTAGTGTCGTAAAACCCAGCCCATTAGTGGCAGCTTCTTTGATGGCTTCTTGACAACGCTTTCATTCTTCTTCTATTGTTAGTGCAGGCAGCGCCAAACTTTCAGAGAGTTTCTGGGTGACTGGGGGGAGACTGAGGGAGACCGGTAGGAGACTGTCTATATTTACGTAATTTCAACATTCAACGAATTTGAAAATATATGTTATTAACTCAAAAAAAGGTATTGAATTTGCTCAAAAATAGAATTCTGACTTGAATAATACAACCAATTCGAGTACAATTAGTAGGCCATACGAAAAACGTACTCTCTTAACACATACACCAGCACTTTTTCGTCCATTTTCCATCTGAGAAATATATTGTAGCGCCATAAGATATTAGTTACCATAAAATATTTTTTTATTCTTAATTATTGCTATTTTTGCAATTCCACTTACAGTAACACTGAAATGGTTTTTTCAACAAATGCATACCATTTTCAACATAACGAAACATTCCAATCACTCCCATAAATGAGTCACAAGCACCAATTTGCTCTTTATATGTTGACTTTGCTTCTAAGACCGAATTAATTTCCAAATAAATGTTTATAGGCGCAATAACGATTTACATAAAATAATACATAAACGAAAAAGACGCTAATATGAAATAATCTTCAAAAATCGCAACAAACCCATATATTAATTACTACCATTATCGTGGCCAAGAAACGAAGTACACATTCTGTATATTTTTTTTATAATATGCCTTGCGTTATGCTATGAATTCTTCGCGCTTTCACACAGCTTTTTTTTTAAGCCGTTCTAAATATTTTTTGGCTTGTATTTGAAGCACGTCACCGACTTTAGGGACTCCTAAATCCCTTCAATATCCCATGTATGAATGTACCGTGGAGCATTGCAGATTCTCCTTAATATTATACTTTGAACCACTCGTATTTTATTTAAGTGGGTTTTGGCGGCAATTCCGTACACCTCTATCGCATACTTCCCGATCGGGCTTAACACATCATCAAAATTGTTTTTTATATGCTTATCAGTCTCGTGTCTGCATTCAACAGTGAAGGTTGTCTTTCGCGCAAAGTGTTTAGTTAAGTGCGTGCATTGCGTGTAACCGTTATCTTGCCCTTTGAGCGAGGCTAAGGTGTTCGTCACACCAGCGACCGTTACCCAGGGTTTACAAACTGTTTATCAAAACATTTTTATTTGTTGATTAACGAAGACTATTGTTTTGAGTGTCAGACAATCGCAATATTTAGTTATAAATATTGTTTGTTTTTTGCCATGGTATGAGAACGGGCCTTCTCACTTACAGCTTAGACATAAGCTGTCGAACGTTGAGAAAATGAGGCAAATATCCAGCAAAAAACAAACAGAAATATTCCTGGAGACACCTTTCCAAATATCCATGTCTGTAAGTCCAGTGACGTTGCAAGAGATTAGGCTACAAATCAAGCAGTTAAATGGTAAAAAATCGCCTGGAGAGGACCTCCTTGATAACAATGCCATTAAATCGCTTCCAACCAGGGCGGTACTCTTCATTCAATAGCATTTTGAGGATAGGTCTGGAAGTCGGCTCTAATTACGATGATCCCGAAACCTAATGTGCAGCCATCGGAAGTGGACGCATATAGGCATATCAGTCTCTTACCTGCCCTCAGCAAAACGTTGGAAAGGGTATTATTAAATCATATCCTGCAACTTACTACCGTATCACACCTGATTCCTAAATGGCAGTTTGGATTCCATAGAAGTCACGGTACTCCAGATCAGCTCCACCATGTGGTCAACTTCCCACTTGATGCCATGGAACACAAAGAGTAAGCGGTGGCAATATTCTTGGGTATCCAACAAGCTTTCGACAAGGTGTGGCACTGTGGTCTAAAATACAAGCTGTAACAGTCACTTACTGCTCAGCTGTTTCAGTTTGTAAGCAGTTACCTAAACAATAGGTCCTTCTGTGTGGTTATTGATGGCACCAAATATTCTAAAAGACAAATCTGCGCTGGAGTCCCACAAGGAAGCGTACTAGGACCCACTCTCTATACCTTTTATACAGCAGGTATGCCAACAACTAAATCTATATTATCTGTAGACAGGAACGACATTCTCATAGCCACATACGCTGATGACACCGCTGTATTGACTAGAAGTCATCTCATTAGTGATGCTGCAAGGGCTCTCCAGGAGTATGTACAAAGTTTTGAGATGTAGGTCAAAAGGTGGAATATTGGCAAAAGTTTAAACAAAGGTGCAACTGTCACATTTACTACCAGATCAGCGACCTGTCCAGCCATTTCTATGCTGGGTTCTCCCATCAAACACGAACCATCTCACAAATACCTGGGAGTCTTATTAGTCTTTTTGAAGACATACTACTATGGAGTTCTGTCAAAAGCCAAGAAAATGGCGTGGCTACTTTTCCCCAAAATCAAGCTTTCTCTGGATAACAAAGTCGTTATTTACAAAATTATATTGAGCCCGATCTGGAAGTATGCAATGCAGGTGTACGGAATTGCAAACCCACTTAAATAAGCAGCAGCAACATAATTCTTACAGCTTTTTTGACTCTAAGGAGCATTTTATCAACAGATGCCTCCCGCTACACGCTGCCAAGAAGCAAAGAAATTGCACCTTTTCTTTAATTGCTTATGCAAAGGCCATATGGTTCAGTGCTGTAAATCGAGCAGCTGCAAACATTGACAGAGTAAGCATCACTCGTTATTGCATTTAAATTCTAACGCACCAAGCGTCTCTTCATCGTTGGTCCTCAGACCAATCTAAATCTCCACCCAAAGTCTCCCCACAGCGATCATTCGCATAAAAAACAGAGCTGGTATGTTAATTCCTTGCCGCGCAGTCTTGGACTCAGCATCTCAGCTGAATTTTATAACCTCTCGACTTGCTGGTCAGCTGCAGCTTTGAGCTGAACCCGCGTATATAACAGTCTCTGGCATAGGAGAGTCAAATCTCGCTGTCAACATGTGCGTCGACATCATGATAGAATCGCAAGATGGAAGTTTTCGCTCTGTTGCCCCGGCTATAATCACACCAAGCATAACCGACTATCACCCGAGCTGTGATTTAAACGTTTCAATCTGGAACATACCAGGAAACATAAAATTGGCTGGCTTATTCTTCGACCTCATATGCGTCGGCCAAATCAGTATTGCAAATCATCTTCCAACTTTGCAAAAAACAAGATTGGGTTGGGTTGTTTCTGGTGGCATATTGCCCACACCCTACGAATCACACAGCGCTAACAACAGCACTAACAGCACTTGGAAAGAAAGTTACAAAACGATGAGCCTACGAAAGAGCTATACACGGCCTTTATGCGCGAGTACGCGGAGCTGGGACACATGACGCCAGTATCACTATTCCCAAATTGTCCGACTTATTTTCTTTCGCACCACTGCGTGCCTAAGCTTGATATCACAAGCACCAAATTACGCGTTGTCTTCGAAGGTTCAGCCAAAACCTGTAGTGGCCTCTCTCTAAATAACTTGTTGCTAACAGGACCAACAATTCAGCCCAAGTTATTTCACACGCTTCTTCACTTCAGATTACTTGAAGTTGCACTATGCGGAGACATCTGCAAAATGTGTCGCTGTGTGCATATTACGGATCCTGATGTATATTTGCAGTGCATCCTGTGGCTAAAAAATCAAGAGGAGGAGATCAACGTTTACAAGCTAGACACCATAATATAACAGCACTAAATCGGCGGGCTTCCTAGCGATAAGAGCCATGCATCAGCTTGCTATTGATGAAAAGAAGCATTTCTCTTTTGACTAAGCCATCATGCTTCGAGACTTTTACGTGGATGACTTGATTTCTGGCGGTGATACAATCAGTGAAGTCTTGGAAATACGGAATCAAGTCAAAACTTTATTACAACCTGGCAAATTTCCAATACGCAAGTGGTGCTCGAATGAAAAGGCTACACTAGTAGAGACGCTGAAGCAGATTTCGAGCAATACATGAAGTTTCATGATGGTACGTACGTTACAAAGGCGCTTGGGTTAGGCGGACACTCACAATAGACCAGCGAATGTTATATATCTGTATTCATTTGCTTCGCTTCCAAGGCCACGCACTTGGAGGTAGTTGCGGACTTATCCACGTCAGCGTTTATAGCTGCACTCAAACGCTTCATTAGCTTGAGGGGCAAACCACACACCATTTGGATGAATGAGTTGGCGGCCTTAAAGAGACTGTTTCTGGACCAAACACACAATCAAGCAATCATTGGGAGCTGCATCAACGACGGAATCGACTGGAAGTTCATTCCCCCTAGATCGCCTCATTTTGGTGGATTGTGGGAGGCAGCCGTGAAGGCTGCGAAATTCCACTTTATCCGCACTGTCGGGTCTTCAGTCTTAATGTTCGATGAGCTGCGAACTCTCGTTTGCAACATTTCCACTATATTGAATTTACGTCCACTTTTCTGCATTTCAGAGTCCTGACGATTTGGACGTACTCACACCTGGGCATTTTCTAGTTGGATGCCCACTAACCAGTATATCAGAGCCTGACGTTTCTCATATCGAGCTTAGACGTTTGGACCGTTGGCAGCGTATGTGCCAAATGCTTCAGCAAAGGGGCAAATGGCATCAGAGTGGCCCGAACATCCAGCCGGGTGATGTCGTCCTCATAAAAGACGAAAACAATCCTCCGCTGAAGTGGGCGCTTAGTTGTTTCGAAGACGTCATATGTAGCAGTGATGGCGTTACGAGAGTAGCTGTAATCCGCACGTTCAATGGCCTTATAATGCGAGCTTCTAGAAAGGTTGCAGTCCTCCCGACGAGCGAAGCCTCTATTGAAACCCTGCGATGTCAACGGGGTGAGGATGTTGGAGGTAGTAATTGCGCTGGCAAGAGTACCTGTTCAAATCCTAACGGCTAGAAAGGGGGAGCTGCTGTTAATTAATAGCATGGGTTAATTAACAGCAACAGCAACCCCACTTCTTGTAAATTTTAGTCTTTTTTTATTTTCTTCTACTTACGTTAACTCCGCGAGTGGCTTAAGGCACATTTTAAATTCATAAATAAATTCTAATTCAAGGAGAACACAGCATTTTTCTTTTTGTTAACGGTATGAAACAGGGAGCACAAACCAGTGCTTCCTCTAAACAATAATCATAGTTATTATAAAAGAAGTATATTGAAATCGTTTCGTGATCATAGCGATCTTTGTTCAATATCGGACAATATTTTTGAGAGAAATTATCGATTAACAAAAGTATTGTGCTACCATCTGATAAAGCAAAAAAGCCCCATGAAAATGGAAACTCAAAAATTCCATTTGAGTTTTGTTTCATGACGGCTGCTGGTGAATGTTGGCAATGGCGATGGCGTCGGGAAACGAGCGAAGCAAATGTTTCAACTTGTGAGACTGAAATTAAAAATTACTATAAAATAGCGAATATTGAAGAATTATTTATATAACTTATTGATTTCCACTCCGACACTGTGCGTCTGGGGCCATTTATGGCACTTAAATCGTTGGTTAGATAAATCCGTTAAGCTAAATCTTTATAAAAATAAAATAAACTTTGCACCGTTCGTGGCGCCAGCATGCAATTTTTGAATTTTGAAAAAAACATATGATTTAACAGACTGCGTACATGGATTTCACAGACTCTTGTAAAGACATATTTTTTAATGATGTAGCTTTAAACAGTGCGTGAGAATACCAAAAAGCACATAAACCTAATAAAAGCTTCACCATTTGTAATAGGTTACTAATAGGTTACTGAGAATAGGGCCGTAAGCTACCAATAAAATAGGCCAAAAACAGGCGAAGAACAAGCATACGCCCCCTTTTTTAATAACTCATTATTCTGTGCAGCCTGCCATCAACTGTCAATTAGAAAATAAATTATTTAAATGAAAGTGGCTAGAATTTTGATGATGGCATTAAGCATGCAAAAGCACGTTAATAGATTCAGAGTACTTATGTATGAATGCATGTGTGTATTTTCTTATTTGAGAAAAGTTTGGTGCCGTTGATAGTTGAAGCTTGGGAATTATCTTCGAAACAAGCACCTAAAAAGAGAGCATCAAAAAATGTTGAGGTATAGCCAATCTGTCCCAATCTTCTATCTAAGAATTTTAAATATTGGGGATTAATATCGGAGATTAGATACCAGCACTCATTTTTAGGAGCAGCTGCTCTGATCTCTACGGAAGGCTTTAGTAAGTATATCGACAGCTATCATATCAGCCACTACACTCGAACTAGATTGAGGCTGCTGCATCCTCCTAGGCTCTTAAACATTTTCTGTTAGGGTTTAATATGTTTAAAACAACTATTTTCTTCCTCATATATTATAACATACGATTCCCCGTCCACTCAGTGTAGTCTCACCAATCCCTCCATTGAGGAATCGAGTGAAGTTGGCTCTGTCTGATCCTGGCAGAATTTCTAATAGATGCACTACTTTGCCAGGAAGAGCGATTCATATAATATGAGTGATTCTATAAATTTTTATTTTTTTTTATTTTTTTTTTATTATAAAGTAAGCGTTGAACCCGTACATGCAAAATATAGTACCTTAACAACACATTCATCATAATTTAAGTGGAGCCAAACCAAAGCCAAAACCAAACTAAAGCCAATATATTTCGCACGACTACTTATAGTTTAAATAAGAAGTACCTGAGAGTTGGCCAACCATCTTGGCAAATCCCAGTCTTTTTATTCGCCTTAAAGGCCTGGCGGGTAGTAGTTCTCTTGGGAGCATACCCCAGTGTCTCATAAGCCTATCTATTGTATCTTCTGATCTGCTCCTCTACAGTATGCAGATTGAGGTCTCGGTGGAGTGTAGAGCTGCGCACGTACTAGGGGCAGCACGTTATTTGCCGTAAGGTTCGGTTCTGCAGTACCTGGATGCGTTTATAGTTTGATTTGGCGGCGATGCCCCAGATCTGCACACCATATAGCCAGATCGACGCTATACAGTGTACGTAAACTGCTCTTTTTGCTCTGAGCGACATTGTGCTTCTTCTGTTGACCAGCTACCGCAACTGTTGCATCCTTCGGCCACACTTTTTGACAGTAGCTTTCAAGTGTAGGGCAAACGTGAGGTATTTATTCAGTATGATGCCAAGGTATTTCGCCTACAACGGCTGCTCCAGGGTCACTCCCTCCAGATGTGTAGAGAGGGGGTGGGGTCGAATAGTGTTTTTAGGGTGAAGCAGGGGTTGGTAGTCTTCTGCGGGTTGACCTTTAGATTCCACCTCCTGCACCAAGCTGCCAGCGTGTTCAGATACAACTGCAGTCCATCTGCTGCTTGGAACTGTAGAGTACTGCGATATCTTCCGCGTAGGTCGCAAGAAGAGCCTTCGTGGGAGCCTCTATATGATTCTCGCTAGGGCAGGGTAGATCGGCCCTGTACATCGAATAGAGCAGCGGTCCAAGAACACTACCCTGTGGAACTCCAGTTCTTATGAGGCATGGGACCGAATAGGTGTTCCTGACCCTGACCACAAATTTCCGTCCTTCCAGGTATGAGAGTAGAATACCGTAGTAAGGCGCTGGCAGAAGCATTTTAATTTTACTCAGGAGACCAGCATGCCAGACCCTATCAAATGCTTGCTGCATGTCAATGAAAACAGCATTGCAGTATTTAAGGTTATCAAAGGCCTGTTCTCCAGCAATATGTGAATCTGCTCCACGGTTCTGTGTCACACCCTAAAGCCAAATTGATGATCCGGTAAAATACAGCGCTCCCTGATAATTATACCAAGACGATTGGCCATAAGCCTCTCCCATATCTTAGATAGGGAGCAGAGGAGGCTTATTGGTCGATATGACTCAGGGTCAACTTCCGGTTTTCCTGATGATCCATAAGGATCATCAGGATTGCTGCTATCTTCCACTGCTTTGGGAAGCAGCCCTTAGCATAGCATTAAAAATCAACGCTATGTAGAGGATCGCCTTAGATGGCAGGGCCTTCAGCGTGGATTGGCACACCCTGTCGATGCCTTCTTCGGAAGGAATTTGATAACCTCAGCAATCTCCTCAGCCCTGGCTGAGCGAAATCGTAAGTTGTGAAACTAGTTTCCAAGTGACGTGCAAATGCATTGGCCTGTTGTTCCTCATTCCTAGCAAGATCACCGCCAGGACAATGAACAGGCATCTGCCTAAACGGCTATCTCTTAAGGGACCGAGTGCATTTCCAGAGCGAATAGTTGGCATCCACGGTATAATCCATGGAAGCCAACTTCCTCTCAAAGAAACTTCCTCTAAGATCCTTTAGGAGTTTTCGTAGCTGTTTAGCTGCCCGGTTCCACCTCGGATTGCACCTCTTCGCAGTCTCCTTTTTGTTGCCAAGAGCTCACTGGACTCCCTTGTGAGAACGATACCATAGCTAATGGTTCCTGACGACGGTTCAAGAGGCGTTGAAGCAGCAGCAGCCATGTGAATATTTTCTGTGAGGATATCTACAGCCGCCTCAATATCTTCCCCAGAGTCCAGTGTCGCATCCAATTGAATCGAGTTCTCGAGGTATTGCCTAAAGGCGATCAGGTCAATGCGCTGAGTTACCAGTCGAGGATTTGGACTGGCATTAACACCATCTGTCCTTATACTAATGACCAGGGCCAGATGGTCAGAGTCTAGATCCCAGATCTGTCTTATACTTGCTCGAGAATTTGGTATTCCATGATGCACTGCGAAGTCTATGCAGGTAGGAGTGTGACTGGGCACATATGGATATCTGGTTGGTGATCCCATATTAGTACCAGTAGCAGAAATGGCTTTGGCTAGCTCTAGCCCCCTAGGTGAGTTGTACATGTATCCCCAAAGCCAGTGACGCGCATTCCAATCACCACCAACCAGATATCTTTATCCGCAAGCACGGAGGATATCAATGAAGTGCCTTTCTTCGATCCTGTTCCTTGGGGGTAGTAAATGGCGCTGAACTCCATGTCACGTAGGCCTGTAGCTATCTTTATTGAAGACATTTGGATGCTGTGTGTTTCAATGACCCTATGTGGGAACTGGCGAAGCGAACTTCTTACCAATACCGCCGCTGGCCCACCGATATGATTATTGCGTGATGGCTTGAAGGCAGGATAGAAGGTATATCCGTATATTCTTACAGCATGCCCTCGTTTAATCCTGATCTCCGACAAGAGAAGAATGGCGACGTTATTGTTGTGTGCAAAGAGCTCAACTTTTTAGCCTTTTCTGAAATGCCGTTGACATTTCAGAAAAGAACCTTTAGTGTATTCATTGCAAGGCTGAAGCGTTGTTTTGCAACTGGAGACAAGATCTATCCCCACCCATTTGCTTTATAGTGTTGGCCACTTCAAACACTATTTGTTCAAGCTTTTCTAAGCGTTGGTTGGCCTGCTTGTTTTGTTGTTGCTGTTCCTGCTGCTGACGCTGTAGCCAAAAAGGAACTGCTGTTGCTGCTGTTCTTGTAGCTGCTGTTGCCATTGCTGAATTTGTATTTGGTGCTGTTGCAATAATGACTGGAGATCCGGTGAATATAGCTGCTTATTCAATTCATGTTGCCCCAATAACTGTTGAGCTTGTTGATCTTTTAGACCTCTTGCGGCTTCCAGATTGCAAAGGTGGAAACTGCTGTGGATCTAGGGCGTGAGTGGCAGGGTAGGCATTAGACACGTGGGGATTTGTGGGGAGACAATCCGTTCGGTTAGACTTTTCCATCCCCATTGCGGGGCTCATTGATCGACGAAGAAACTCCTGCTACCATTGGCAGCCTTCGAGACATTGGGGTATGGGGCGATTGTCATAGTTCACACCAGAGCAAAAACTGCTGGTTGTATCAGCCATGGTGTAAATGGTATTACTAGTGGCACTAGTAAATGTTAAAGTTGTGGTGGTTGAGCTATTGCTATTAGTTTCAGTGCAGAGCAAGCGTTGAAGATCTAGGCGGCACTCAGACCTAATCGCAGAAGGTATTTTCCCAGCTATTGAGAACTAAGCAAAGAGCCAGAAAAAGTGTTCACATTCATTTTACTAAAGGTAAAAAAAATATATACCTAAGAAAAACAAAAAACAAAAAAATAAAAATAAAATAAATAAATATATATTCAGTTTACGCGTGCTTTACTATTCTTAATTTACGCAAAGTCAAATCAAAGTCACTGATAAGAAATATTTTTTTATTGCCCCGTTTGTGCGCAACGTCTCGCCCGAAGGGCAGTGAGTGCAAATTTACCGTTCTTCTTCTAATGTTCTTTGTTGTTGTCCGAATGCCGGCAACGCACGTGGCAGAGCCCAAAGTTTGTTATTTTTTTATATATAAAATTTTATTCCTGCTTCCGATCAGGGAACAGACACCCCATTAGGCAGCTCTTATACTTAAAATTGCCAGGTATATAGCTACTACTTAATAATAATTATATACAGAATTATTTACTTATATAAATCTTAAGATTAATAATATTTATATACAGAGTTTATACTTTATTTACACGCCTATATCTTAAGATTATGACAGTAGTTGTCTGAAATGCCGTCTTTTTAGCCGACGTATAGGTGTGGAGTGAACAAGTTTTCTAACCAATCTGTTTGAGTGATTTCTTAATCTGTTGTTATATCTACTTGTGTGTAGATTTATTTCGTCCTCAACTAGGGCTATGTTGAGATCATGGTGTATACTCCTATTCCTGACGTACCAAGGACAGCCGGTGATTGTGCGTAGAGCATAGTTCTGAAACCTTTGAAGTTTTGTACGGTGAGTCCTAGACGCCATTCCCCATATTTGTATACCAAATCGCCATATCGACGCGATAACTTGGTTGTAGACCGTTCTTTTGCTCTGCAGGGCAGTCGGCTTCTGCTACCTAACAAGCAATGGAGACGACGTAGTCTGCTTCTACAGGTCGCTACTGTGACTTGTATGTGTCGCCGAAATGTGAGTCGTTTGTCCAGGATTAGCCACAAGTACTTTGCTTCAGTTTGAGTTTTAATATCACACCCTTAACCGAGATGGGAGGTGAGATACTCCTTCTGAGAGTGAAGCAAACGTTGGTACTTTTGCTCGGATTGAGTTGGACATTCCATCGCCTTGCCCAGGCTGTCAGCTTGTCCAAATAATTCTATAAGTCAAGGGCGCTGGTAGCGCTGGAAGGGTTGCTCACCATGACACAAACATCATCCGCATATGACGCCATAAGCAGGGAACTTGGCGATATTCCGAGGGCTGTATCATCAGGCATTGTCATGTCAGCAGCAAATAGTGAGTATAGGAAAGGTTCAAGCTGAGGAACACCTCCCCCCACAGGATGAGGGCGAGACAGCGTCGCCCGCATCGGCCGTATATGGCCGATGAAGTTAATTGTGTGGGCTTGGACAGGAATTAAAAAGTTTGTTATCTATGCTAGTTTTAGCACACGAAGAATGCACTGCTCAAGGCAGAAAAACAGAAATCAACTCAGCGCAATCACGACACAACCGATCTCGATGAGAGCCCGTCATCAACTCGATTCTATAATCAGCCTATTTTTATATCAAAAACCAACATATATCAAATTATTTTCAGCACTCTCTTTCTAATCCACTTTATTGTGGCTAAAGGCAACCAGTGTCGACTTGTAGCTTGTACATGAATCATTTTTAAAATTGACGCTTTGACGTGCAATTTAAACGATTTACGTTTTATCTCGAGCATTGCTTTATAAGTTGTATACGTTCGAGCTACAATATGGCAGCTAAAAAGTATGCTGCAATCACGTTTGAGAATTTAAGCCGCAACGGAAACGGATACAACGTCCGAATACTTTGCTTTTGCATCCTTCTAAAGAACACGTTTCCGTTACACCTTGTGTGTGTGTATGTGCGTGGGTGTGTATCTTTACCGAAGTTGTCTGCAACAACAAAAACAATAAATTTATAAAAACACTGAGTTGAAAACTTGAAAGAAATGAAAGAAATAAGTCGAAATAAGTTTTTGTTTTATGTTATTGACGATATTTTATCAAATAACGCAAGCGTACACCTTGCTTTGCACATACGGACTTACGCATAGCTGCGCCGAAAAGCATGCAATATTATTTTTCAAATTTATCACGCAACACGCGCGTCTCTTGCCATGTTTCGCCATGATCGAGCAACTTTCCTACTAAAGCGCAATCAATTCCACGGCAGCTCGGCAGACAAAATTAATTCGAAATTCGTAAAAATTTTAGTGGCATTTCGTGGCACTTCTTCCACAGCGATATTCGCTGGCACCTTTGATAAAATACAAGTTTTCTGACTGCACTGTCAAAATGATATTAAGTCAGACGATCAAGGCCGTCTGACTTGCCTGTCTCTCTTTGTCGTTTGAGAGGAACGCAAGAATTTTTATTTACTTCTTAGGCCAGTAAGTGGCACATTTATTCGTTTGTTGTCTACTCATCTACAACACTAATAAATTATCATACTGAGAGTCTCCCTCGCTGTAGTATGCATTGTTCAAGGACAAGGACGTTGTTAAATTATGCAAAAACCAAGTGAAGGGAGGAAAAAACAAACAAAATACCGCACGAACTTTTTTTCACCACACAACACATAAATGTTTAAATAATTTGGAATGTAAGCGTGGCATAACAGCACAAAAGCATTTTTTAAAAGCCTGACCATCGAAATGCTTTAAATACGCAACGAAATAGTTGGCGAGCGTGCACGGCACGTGCGCGTGTAATAGAAAACCTGAGGAATTGTCTTCCATAAAAATAAAAATTTAAATAAAATAAAAGCAAAAAATTCATCAAGAACTTTTAAAAATATGCTAACGTCGAAACACAAACAAAAAAACCGCAAATGACAACATCTAAACATGCCCCACCTTCTTTGGGCAACGCATGCGTTATTTAACCAAGAGTTAGCGGATTGCTTGCGCTTCAGGCAAACATTAATTTCAAAACTTGTCGCCTGTCGGTGCTATAACTTTTCATTTTCGAATAATTTAAGGTAGCAGTTGGCACGCATATATCATATTGGTGCTGGCAAAGGAAGAAAGTTAGTTGTGAGTAAGGTGCAGGAAGAGTGGCGCAAATAATCAACACAAGTAAAAAACAATTCAAAGAACTTTTGTTAACTTTTGTTGTGTTGACCTCTGACCCATTAACTTTCACACACCCCTTCACTTACTTCTCACACTATAATGTCTACATCCGTTTCCCTTTTCACTGTGTTTGCCCGACTGAAACTAATCAAAAGGCGCCACCCTGAATCTATACACAACTTCTTAGTTTCCGGGGCCCGTACATCTTCCGTCGCTTTACGTTGGCTTTATGTCTTGACTAACTGTTCTCAAAGCAACGCCTTTTGTAGCAACAGAAAAATTCACTTTTCTTTACTGTCTCTTCACAAAAATTATGACTTATAATTTGTATACTTTGCCTTTTCTCCCATCACTCACTTCCTTAACTCGAAAGCATAAATTATTATATTCTTTTTTTCGAATATTTGTAAATTTTTTCAATGCTTTAAGCTGCTGCTTATTGCCACTATTTTTTAAGGGTTTTTTTAATGCAAATGGCGAACAACAAATAGGAAAACAACAACTAAGAAATCCTTCATCAGCAATTTAAACCAACAGACAGCAGCCAGCAGCAGTTAACAGACATGACTCTTAAAGGAAATTATATTTTTGCGAATTGCATTCACTTGAGTTTTTTCGTTCGCCACTTTTAGATACGCTCTGCATAGTGTCATTGCGCTTTTCTTTTGACGTTAGTTCGTTAGCGCACTCATTATGCGTTTCCAGCGTATGGCAGTAGAACTTGTTATAGTTGCATCCTCCTTTCCTGGGTGTTTAATTTTTCACTCCACATAGCCAACATGTCAACGCGCAGCCTTTAGTGACTTGCATTGTTTGTTTGGGTTGACTTGCCTGGATATAGTCAACTTAGTTGGGCCCTGCCCCTATTTCACTTCACTTTATCTGGTTATATAACTCGTGCCAATTAGTACCATGTGTTCGTGTAAACGAAAGAAAACAAAGTAGCAGCTAGCCAGCCAAATAATCAAGCCTTGGCAGCGGAACTTCTGACCGCTTTTTGCGTCGCTTTTAATTAAACATTTTATTGCAGCAAGTTCCAATTTGATCTGTGATGGACATGCCTCATTACAGGTTCATTTGGATTAGTTTATTATGTTCGCTATTCGCTTAGCCTTTATGATGTTTAACCTTAACTGAACATAAACTCATTAATTGCTAAGTTTACTAACATAACACGTAGTTACTGCTAAAAATATCACACTACGTTCAATGGCAAAATGTCTAAATCAAATTGCTTAGGCTGAGGCCATAGAAACCTTGGCTATCGACTTACTTTTCTAGAATGCAAACTTAGAGAAAACTTTAAATTTTTTTTTCTTCTCTCCCTAACAGATATTCAAATACTCTTAACTTTGGCAGAGTTTACTCATTAAAAACCATTTGAAAATCATGAAATTTGAATACAAAAGCAATGAGCAGCACTAAAGTGCAATAAAAGATCATAGCACCGAACAATGGACGAAGTGAATGGACTCGAAGGCCATAGATACCAAACACACCAAAATGGACAAATGCTAACAACAACCAAAAAAAACCCCACAACAAAGCACCTTCTGCGTTGAGGTTTTACTTTTTCTCGCACACCAATCTTATATTCTGTTTTTTTTTTAATCCTTTCTTTGTTTATTTGCTTGTGTTTTTTGCCACTTTCGAAATTATAGTCAAAGTAAAGCGCCTTGAAATCCTACAAGAACACAAGTATGTATTGGCCCCATTGCACTATGGAAAATTTGACCGATTTTGATACCGAAAACCCATTTTTCGAAATAAGTCAAAATATTATATCCCCACAGTCATTCGATTAGAAATACATTCAAGCATAATATTGCATACTATAAATGCTGATTAAATGCAGCTCTGTCCAAATAATAGCCTCCAAACACATCTGTTGTTGACAGAGGAAAAGTGCTTAGAAAAGTGCGTTTTTATGAGTGATATGCAAGTGTTTAAAAAAAAGAAAAGGCAGAAATGTGGAAGAAAGCTGAAGCGGTTTATATGAAAATATGAAAAAACAATATTAGATATTAAAAAAAAGCCGGTTGGACGTCGTGCATTGCCATATATATAAAACTGCTAGAGGACGAAGGACACAAGCTGCAAATATATTAATTTCTCAAAGAGAGTTTCCCTCTCAATACAAAAGTATCTAAAATCTATTCTTTCAACGAGCTCATGAGCAAAAATATGTTCTTGTTTTCACGGCATCAACCTAATTTTCAATACAAAACCCTTGCCCTTGTTTGAAGATTGTGCGATGAGCTTGATTAAATTTCAAGTATATTGTAATAAATTACATAACTTGCTTAAAAGTTGTATTCAAAACTCTTACTTTGATAATATAGCGGACGATACGGCAGTCATCTTCGACTCTGCCTCTCTGAACGAAGCTGCGGAGGAATTGTCCAGCTACTTGGATAGATTCCACTCGTAGGCCAGGCGCTGGAACATAGCCATAAACTCTGAGAATCAGCTCACTGCACCATAAGGAATATGTCATATTCCTTCCTCTAAGAAGGAATAAGCCTTCTATGTCATTGCCTTTCCGGCGCAATTAGAGTCATTTTCTACTTTTTTACAAGTCACATTTTTTAATCCGACAAATGTGTTATGCATTTTACTGCGACAAATGTTAAACTCTAATTATAAAAATTAAAAAAAAAGGATAATATTGAAATGAAAACCTTTGCTTTTTTTTTGTAAATATTATGTATTTATTTACACTTTTTACAATTTTTTCTTAAACTAGTAAACTACTACCTATTTTAATGGCAGCTTAAACTAATTATATGTAAAAAACAAACAAAAAACTAATGACTATACAAAAGTAGTAAATTAAAATTAACAGCATTGTTATCATGCATTTAAATTTAACTTAAAAATATATGTCAAGAGAGGGCTCTGTCAGGAAGATCCTCTGGGTGGCATCGTTTTAATCTTCTCATCCTAGCTCTTAGCCATTCTCCCGTAAGGCGCCTGGCTAGTACGTTCGAGTGAGAACTAAGACGTTCCAAATATTTTTTTGCTTGTATTTGCACGTCACCGACTTTAGGAACTCCTAAATCCCTTTCAATATCCCATTTACGCATATACCATGTAGCATTACAAATTCTCCTTAATATTTTACTTTTACCCACTCGTATTTTGTTTAGGTGGGTTTTGGCCGCAATTCCGTACACCTGCATCGCATACTTCCAGATCGGGCTCAATATAATTTTGTAAATAGCTACTTTGTTGGCAATAGAAAGCTTGTTTTTGGGGGAAAGCAACGCCATTTTCTTGGCTTTTGACAGAACTGTTTGTTTTACCATAGTAATATGTCTTCCAAAAGTGAGCTTTCCGTCTAATAAGACTCCCAGGTATTTGTGAGATGATTCGTGTTTGATGGGAGAACCCAGCATAGAAATGGCTGGACAAGTCGCTGATCTGGTAGTAAATGTGACAGTTGAACATATGTTTAAATTTATGCCAATATCCCACCTTTTGGCCTACATCTCAAAACTTTGTACATACTCCTGGAGAGCCCTTGCAGCATCACTAATAAGACGACTTCTAGTCAGTACAACGGTGTCTTCAGCGTATGTGGCTATGAGAACGTTGTTCCTGTATAGAGAATATATAGAGTTAGGTGTTGGCATGTCTGCTGTATATAAGGTATAGAGAGTGGGCCCTAGTACGCTTCCTTGTGGGACTCCAGCGAAGATTTGTCTTTAAAAGAGTTGGTGCCATCAACAACCACACAGAAGGACCTATTGTTCAGGTAACTGCTTAAAACCTGAAACAGCTGAGGAGTAAGCGACCCTTTCAGTATGTATTTTAGACCACAGTGCCACATCCTGTCGAAAGCTTGTTGGATATCCATGAATATTGCCACCGCTTACTCTTTGTGTTCCATGGCATCAAGTGCGAAGTTGACCACATGGTGGAGCTGCTCTGGAGTACGGTGACTCTTACGGAATCCAAACTGCAATTTAGGAATCAGGTGTGCCATGGTAGAAAGCTGCAGGATACGATTTATTAAAAAAATGTATAGATTTTTGGTCCGAACATCTGGCCCTGGTCATTAGTATGGGGTCATTAGTAGTGCGAGTCCAAGTCGTCGACTGGTAACTAAGTGTACTGACCTGCTCGCCTTTAGGCAATACCTAGAGAACGCGATTCAATTACATGAGACACAGGACTCTGGGGAAGTTATTGAGGCGGCTGTAGATATCCTCAAAGAAAACATTGACATGGCTGCTGCTGCTTCAACGCCTCTTGAACCGTCGTCAGGGACCATTAGCTATGGTATCGTTCTCACAAGGGAGGCCAGTGAACTCTTGGCAACAAAAATGAGACTGCGAAGAGGTGCAATCCGATCTCAAGATCCCTGGGACCGAATTTTATGGAACCGGGCAGCCAAACAGCTACGAAAACTCCTAAAGGACCTTAGAGGAAGTTTCTTTGAGCGGGAGTTGGCTTCCATGGATTATACCGTCGATGCCAACTATTCGAAAACTATAAGTTCAGGGTCAGGAACACCTATTCGGTCCCATGGCTCATGAGAATTGGAGTTCCACAGGATAATGTTCTTGGACCGCTGCTCTATTCGATGTACACGGCCGATCTACCCTGCCCTAGCGTGAATCATATAGAGGCTCCCACGAAGGCTCTTTCTTCGACCTACGCGGACGATATCGCAGTCCTCTACAGTTCCAAACAGCAGATGGACTGCAGTTGTATCATAAACACGCTGGCAGCTTGATGCAGGAGGTGGAATCTAAAGGTCAACCCGCAGAAGACTACCAACCCCTGCTTCACCCTAAAAACACTATCCGACCGCACCCCGTCTATACAGCTGGAGGGAGTGACCCTAGAGCAGCCGTTGTAGGCGAAATACCTTGGCATCATACTGAATAAATACCTCACGTTTGCCCTACACTTGAAAGCTACGTTCAAAAAGTGTGGCAGAAGAATGCAACAGTTGCGGTAGCTGGTCAACAAAAGAAGCACAATGTCGCTCAGAGCAAAAAGAGCAGTTTACGTGCACTGTATAGCGTCGATCTGGCTATATGGTGAGCAGATCTGGGGCATCGCCTCCAAATCAAACTATAAACGCATCCAGGTACTGCAGAACCGAACCTTACGGCAAATAATGTGCTGCCCCTAGTACGTGCGCCGCTCTACACTCGACCAAGACTCAGTCTGCATACTGTAGAGGAGCAGATCGGAAGACACACTAGTAGATACAGTGATTGGCTGATCAGACACCGCAGTATGCTCGCGAGATTACTACTACCCGCCAGGCCTTTAAGGCGAATAAAGCGACTGGGATTTGCCAAGACGGTTGGCCAACTCTGAGGCACTTCTCATCCAGACTCTAAGTCCTCGTGCGAAATACATGAGGTTTGGATCCACTTAAATTATGATAATTGTGTTGTTAAGGTATAGTACCTTATTTTGCATGTACGGGTTCAACGTTTATTTTTTAATAAAAAAAAAATTTAATAAAAAAGAATTTGTGGACAAGTGTTTTCTAAGGCCGTTTCTAATGCGTTTTTCCAGAACGTTGCCTAGTGGTATATAGAAGCTAACGCAAAAAACCGTACCCAAAAATCTTACTTTGTCTTTTAGTTATTAATTTATTACACAAAATGTCGTCAAATTACCCATAGTGCATTGTAACAATGGAACTGCAAGGCCAAAAACTAGCAAACTGACAACAAAAATTTCTATGCACAAACCCGAAGATAACGGAAGAGAAGGAAGAAACATTAATAAACAGACCTGTATACAAAATGGCGATTGCCCAACTTGCGCTTTGCGCTCTGTGGCGTTCCTCCTACCTTCTTCTTACTTGTGGGTGCTTCTTGTTATGTATCAGCAACTAACCTCTTAGTTTGAGTAGATGTTCTCTTGTTCTTTTTTACACGTTCGCCTAAAAATATACTACAAAAAAGATAGTAGCAAACATATTCAATCTGTCGCTTGCAAGCTTATGCAACAAGAGGCACAAAGCAAGTGTTATAAAACAAGCTGCAAGACGTTAATTTAATTTTAAAGAAATCACATCCAATGAATGCACAGGAAAATGAAAGAATAAGGAGCAGAGCGGAAAGGTTTGTATAAGTGTGTGTTTGCGTGGAAATGCAAGTTCAGAAATGGGGTCGGCGTAGCTAAAAAATTGTCGTAACCATTTAAAGTATGCTCATGCACTACACTTATATGCATACAGAATTTGAGACATGTACTGACTTGATATGTTGATAAGCAGCTGCCACAGTGAGTGTTGTTGGTGTTGTGTTTGTTGTTCTTATTGTTATTATTGTCTTCTCATAGCTTTGAAGGTGCATATGAATTATTAACATAGAAGTGTAGACTTTCAGGTGCAACATACTTTATTTGCTTCTACGCTTTCAAAAGTGGCATTTTCACAAAGCAAGTGAAAATGTAATAACGTAAAATAGAGAAAAGGTGCTTTGTTCTTTCTTCCCTTTCTAATGTATGATATTTTTCGCCAAATATAACTTTAAGACCCTCTTCCAAGGCTGCTCTAACACTCACTTCTAAGCTGGCATCAAGAGTTGCTGCTCGTGTTTGTTGTTAATCAGCACAATATGGTTGCCTTAGCCAACATTTGAGATTGTCTGGTTTCGATTTGATCTGGTTAGTTTATTCGTTCAAACGACCCCTGCTGTGCGCACTCAGTGTTTAACAAATTGCCAGAACTGTTGGTATTTAATGCCGTCTGGTTGGTTAACTGGAGCAAAGCCAGCAAGTTAAAAAAATGTTTGCTTATTTTCTTGCATTTTAAAGAGTAACACGAGTTTTTCTTTCTTTATTTTTCTAAGAGTTTTCAAACTAAATCGCCGAGTGAGTGAAAACAGATTCACCTGGGTTTTCGTTAAAATGTTCCCATGAAGAATAATAAATTTTAATATCAAAAGAAGAATAGAAAAACCATTCGTTATAAGTATGCATTTTTTTATACCAGCAGCCTTTCTTTCACACTACGATTCAGTGTTTAATATGGCCATCATCATCATGCTGACGTTATCTTTAAGAATTGTTAAAATTAATTTGCTCTGAGGCTGTCAGTGAGATACTCCAAAAAGCAAACTGCTTTCGTTGCTTCCATAACTTAAGTGCATCAACAGCAGCAACTTAAGTCGGCCTCCCTTCTCCATTCCTTATTTTCTTCTTTCATCTTGTCCTCCCAATTCCGAGACGTATTAGCCAACAGTCTCTAAAGTATGCCAAAGATACATGAATGCGCATTTGTGCATACTTCTACTTGGTATTTCTCATTGCAGTTGAGATTGTCGGGTTTGTTGCGTTGATAAAATGCAATTTATTTATATGCTTTTTTTCCTCTGGGTTCTTTATACTACATTATTTATTTATTTATATTTTTATTTGAATTTTTTTATATCTTGTTGTTGCATACAAGTATCTCAGCAGTCGACAGCACCTGACTCAAGTAGCTCGTGGCTTTACTGCTAAGTCAGTGACTTAAGTACTCTCAACTTCTGCTGCATGTTGCATGTGCACTATGTGTGAAATGTGTGTACGTTCTCCTCTTCATTGCGAAAACACGTATATCTGTACTGTGAGCTGAAATCTTGGCTTGTTATTTTGTTTTGTAACATACACCCAGCACTGAGTAAAGGTATTAAACTGTTTGTAACGATATATACCTACACTAACTGAATTCTACATTTTTCAAATATCATTTTGAGACCCAACAAAAATATTCAAATACTTTTAATAGTGCGCATTACATTAGTTGCCCTGGATTTTTTTTTTTTACATGTACTACTTAAAATTGTTTTTTTTTTTGTTTTTCTTTTTTTTTGTGTTTTTTATTTTCATTGACTTAGCAGGTTCGCAATGACCACACACTGAACTCACATGGGGCAGGCATAAGTAGAATCAAAATTCACCCTGTTACATAGTATTATTGTATAGTTACATAGTATTATTACGAACTACATATTTTGGCTACAGGGAAAAACATCATAAGCCTCTAACAAATAAGTATGCAAGATGAACTAAAGCTAAGATTCAACTTAGAGTTCATTACATACCATAACAATAAAGATTCAAATAAATAAAGCTATCATTAATTCAACGGCGCTAATTAAGACGACGTGTGAGAAATATGAGTTCATTGAAGAGAACATTAGTTATTATGTGTTGAGGTAAGATGATAGGATACGATTTTAAATTATCAGAAAATGTAGAGATGGATACTAGGTTATAGTGCTAATTGTATGATTGACATAAGACGCGAAATTGATCAAATTAATGTATTCAATGGATTTACAATCTGTTGAAGCTCAAAAGCCACGAAGTATTGTTGAGGAATAAAACACATTAATATTTCTTCAATATGAATTCATTGGACATCTACCAGCGTTCGGAATGACAAGACAAAGGGTCTACCTTCTTGAGGCGTACCATGTAAATTTTTGTATGAAATCAATATTGCTTCATCAGTTTGCCTTTGATATATATGCCAAATTTGAAATAGTAAGACTATAAATACTTTTTTTTTTTTTTTTTTTTTTTAAATTAAATTATAACATTAAACGCAGTAAACTGCATAAAACATTTGTCGGATTTAAAAAATAATGACGTGACAATAAAAATAAAAAATTAGACTTATACTAACTTAATTAATTATAGAAGGCTGTATCCTTCTTAGAGGGAGATCATGTGGGTGCAGCCTCTTCAGTCTACGCCTTGTTGAGATACGGGTGAGGGAGAAAGCTAGAGGATTTGGGTGCGACAAAAGTCTGTAGTGATAGCGGCAGCTGTGAGAATTAATCACCTCCATAACAGTTGGCACGGCAAGATCCCTATGCAGCGTGGAGTTGCGGACGTACCAAGGGGCGCCCATAAATCTTCTGAGAGCCTTGCTCTGACACGCCTGCACTCTTCTGATGTTGTAGGCAGCAGTAGTGCCCCAAATTTGTATGGCGTAGCGCCAAGCAGGTGCCACTACTTGCAGATAGATGAGCCTTTTATTAGTTAAAGATAACTTATTCGATGGGCGGAGGAGCCACTCCAGTTTCTTGAGCTTTTGATAGCAGCGCGCTGTAACTACCTTAATGTGTGCACGCCAGGTAAGACGCTTATCCAGGATCAAACCGAGATACCGGATTTGCTCCATTTGCGGAATGATTCTTGTGTTGTAAGTCACAACCGGACAGACGCCTTGCCTTAATGTGAAGGTACAGTGAGCTGATTTCTCAGAGTTTATGGCTATATTCCAACGCCTGGCCCATGAGTGGACTATAAATACTAAAATAAAATAAAATTCAAATCGATAAAATCATTAGTGTGTTCCAAAATTGGTGTGGGAAAAATGCCAGTGACGCGAAGGAATCAAAATATTAGTCGGAGTTCGTGAGCAGCAAGGCAATAACATGATCGTAGAGTCAATGAGACTGGGGGACACAGGATGTAATAAATGGGAATATTCATCTAGTGTTACTTTTTAAGTTTAGTTTCTTCATGTTTTTGCCAAAAACTTTTTCGTTTTTAGTTCAGGTTCGGTTCCTTTTTTGCAGAAGCGGATTGGTTCCCAAAAATGTTGAAATGTTATCCATTCACTTGAGTAAGTTTGTTCATTTTGTTTCACTATTTCATTTTTATATTCCAAAATCCAGCACAACAAAAGTCTATATTTCAAGAAGCATTTACAAAAATTACTTAGAAGAATCTCAGATCAACACAATTTTCAACGATAATTTGAACACTTTCCTTTCTTACGCTTTTTGATTACAATTTATTCTTGTGTTAATTCTTTTGTTTGTTACTTGTTCACTATTATATCGATATAAAAATATACCACGAACACCAAAATAACACCATGTATATTGTTTACTTTTTACAAGTGACAATAAACTTATAATTCACAGCAATTTCTTCAAAGGACAACAAAATAGCAAAGGCAGCTACTTACTTAAATCAGCTCATATCAATAGGTTCCCATCGGCATTGGTAGACGACTGTCTGCCAAGTTTATAGCTCTAAAAGGACCGTAACTTTTGCTCAATTGCAGTTGTCGATGAAACGACAGCAAAACACTAAAAAGCAGGTAAAAAATGAAATTAAATTAAATTGAATAAAAAGAAATTATTTCTCGTCTACAGACGAGAAAAAGAAATTCTTGGGAAAAAGTACAAATTTCAATGCACCAAGAAGCAACAGATTACATTATAGTAGATCTAACCATTTTGCTAGCTAGTCCCTTTGTATTCAAGCGCCTCAAAGTACACATTACATGCAATTTCCGCGCTAAATGAGTTGCACTATGCAACAATACGTAACTAATGCAATGCAGGATGTGGTCGACGATGTGCTGTGGGCATGTGCCTGAGCGTCATAGCTTTCCATTTTATGTGGAAAATTATTTCCACTTTTGCTGAAATTCGCGGTTTGCGAAAGCATTGCAACCTTGCAGGCGCAAAATTTCGAATGCGTGATTTATTCTGACATTTTTCAACGTTTATGTGGAACTGACTGACTGAGTGGCGAACTGACATGGCTGCATATTGAAGCCTGAATGCTGTGGTACTTAAGGGTATATCATCACTGTGGTTATTTATGTTGTTGTAGTGCTCGTACTATATTGTGTTGACTTTATGATTCTATGAGCTGCACTGTTTCCGCTCGAAATCTTTATCGATCAGCGTATATGAAGTATCTGCTTTTAATTTTTCGCTTTTGCTTAAGTGACTCTGTTGCTGTTACTAAGGCGAAGCTGTTGATGCTGCTGGTGTTTGGGGCTGAAAACAAGCAGATTGTGCCGGCTCAATTCCACACAGACAAAAGCTTTGGTTTTAGTGAAATGAAATATTGATCCACTTACCACACAGTACACTCGCTCTTGTTTTCTCCGAATAAGTGCGCCAGTGACCAGGAGACATTGCAGCAATCAACTCCGGGCATATAAATATAAATAAATTGCATGTCTACTTTTGGGCGACAAAATAAACAATTTGACGCGAAAAAAGGCTTTCTGCCTTTCTGCGCTCACTAAACCCGTTTTTTTTACTCCTTCGCTTTTTATTTTAAAGCGGCCCCGCCTTTTCGCTGATTGCATTTTATTGTAATTTTATGCCGGCTTAAATTTATTTTCTCAGTTCTCATTTTTAGTTTCGTTAATAAAGTCTAGCAGCTGCCGTAAAAAATCTTAAAATTCGTACGTGTAATATTTTTTGTTGGTTGTTGGTTTATCATATAAAATGGAAAATAAAGTAGTGCCCGTGAAGACGAAGAAGGCGAAGTGCTCGAAAAATATGCCTGTGGAATTATGTAAGTACTGACAATGCTCGTAGAGCCAAACTATAAAGTTATGCGAAACTGCACAAGTTGTATGGGTGTGGTACGTTTATGTACCGATGTACTACTCAAGTTTTAAGGCCATTGAAATAAATTTAGATATGTTAATTTAAATTTGGGCAAGTTATCCAAATTTTCTTGTTGTTGGTTGCGAGAGAAAGGTAGTCAGTTAAAATGACTAATTCATATGTAAAAAGCATTTCCTCTATTTTTTCAGCGAGTAATCTGAAAATGTGTTCAAAGGCATTTTAATAGATTAGTGATTCGCGTATAGGTGTATGAACAAATTACTAGAAAATGTAATTCACTCATTTTATGTAGTTTATACGGTCTTCAGAACAAAGGCGCCTTAGAAATGAGAGAAGATAATATTGGACAAATGGTTGGCATCAATAGCTGTAGGGCCGTAACCAATGTGAATGAATATTTTCACAGGAAAACAAAGAGAACACTTATCTGCATTTATGAATGATTCTAAGCTACAACAAAATTAATCATAATCATAAAATTTATCTGTATTATTTTTGGCAACGAAGCAATTCACTGGAATCTCTTATTTTTCTTAACTGCTGAAGTTCAGAGGATTACCATGGAGGACACTATCGCTCAACATAGAAGCAGATCTATCAGTCTCTTAATGGGTTCTTTAAGGAAGCAATTAGTGGACACATACTTTTCCAATGTCTGACATTAGATCACTTATTGTATATCTCACTAACCATTGTTTCAAAAAAAATTTTCTCTAAAACATAAGTACCTGTTGATTTTTCTGTTTTGTGCGAATGTCCATTTGTGGCTCAGAGCGTGAGCCTCACTACTCAAAACTTAAGTAATTATCGGAAAAAGACACACAGACCTTCTTCACTTTTTCAATAATTTTTCCTAACATTTTTCTTAAATTAATATATCGCTATGCTTTTAGAACTGTTTTAGTATCAGCTTTGATATCCCATTGTTGAAATCTTAAGTAAAACTTTTTTAGTTTTTGCCCACCACACCCAGCTGATTTCTTTGGTAACAACTCTCTCTAAGGTTCTTACTTAGCTGAGTACTTCCTTAGGAAATTATTATTAATTAATGATTAATTCATTTATTTGTTTAATATTTTTGCATATATAAAAACTCGGGAGGAAACGAAGTCATGGTTGTTTCAAAATTTCAATGAAATTGGTAAGAACTTTCGAGGATTTGCCATTTGAAACAAATTAACATTTATTTATATATAAAAATATATCGTTTAGTTTCTTTAAAAGGAGTTTATATTGAAAAGCAGCAGTTTCAAAAATTCCACGAGGTTTGTGAACTTCAATTGATCTATTAGGTCGTAGTAAAATCCAGCAAAAATAAATAATACACGACCACAAACCATTTTAATGTATAGAAATTGCAAATACATTTATAAAGTTATAAAAAGCCTTCAATTTCGATTTATACTATAATATTTATGTACCATACATATCGAAAAACCAGACCAAAAATCGCATTAGCGCAGTCAAACATTTTCACATCACTAATTAGCGAGCACAGGAGGCTTGTGATTAATTTATGCCAAACAAACGAACAACAACAAACGGTCTTCTCATCAGCACTGCCTAAAATGAAATCGATTTACATTAACAGTTATTTGACAAGCTAAATTGTTTCAAACTTCCCTCAATGCCCTTTAAAAAACGTTCACTGCTGCTTGAATCAAAGCCACTCAGAAATCAGCAGGAAGAGGCTCATGAGGCTCATAAGGCTCGCATCAACCAAATACCACATATGTGTCTATTGACATTGACATTGACATTGAATGTTCGGTCCGACCTTCGGCCAAGGACCATAGTGCACAAATCCATAAGTACGCAGGTATCACCCCTCGGTCGGCACTCCACCCACAAGTCGACATAACATGTCCCTGTCATTAGCTGTCACTGATGCGACAAATAACAAAATGGCAATCAAACCACGAAAAGTAAAGATAATGGATGACGGCCGCAATTTACAGTCTGTTGTTCTTCTGCTTGTACTTGTTGTTATTGTTTTTGTCGTTTATTGTTGGCCTTGGTCTTTCATGTTTTCTTCAACGCTGTCATACAACATTTTTTTCGCTAATGTTTTGTTTCTTTTATTATTTTTTATTAGTATTTTGTCTAATTCTCGTTCATTAATTTGCTAACGACATAAAAACTGACTAGATAATAAATTCGCCACAGAAATAGGACAATAAAATTATACGTTATATTTTCCTTTGTGAAATCGTAGCCGCACTATGAAAAGCATCAATTAAAAATCAATTAAAGTTGAGGCGCAAATTCAAATTTTTCTCGATTTATTTTTATTAATTATTGCATAGGCGTGCGAATAATATTTTTATTACTTGCAGCTGGCGACATGAAAATATAATAAAGTCGCGTTGCTTATTAATAATTATTTCTGTTTTTATTGTGCATTCTAGCACTTTTCCAACAGAATTTCCCATTTGTTTTGATATTATTAATTGAGTGTAAAATGCATTCAACAATTTAGACCCCATATAAGTACAGTAAGCCCTCAATATGAGATGTCCCCTACTTTATGAGGAGGGCGATAAAACTAATAATCAGTAACTACTGATCGTGGATACAGTGCCCACACCTTTCCCATAGTAGTAGCAAGAAGTTAATACTGCGCCCCTGGTGAAATCAGCTTGGAGTGATATACTATGTGCTGATCCAGCCTAATGAAACCATTCCTGGAGATCGTTACCAACAACAACAGGTGCAAATGAGCCGAGCATTGAAGCTCAAACGCCCCCAATATGCCAAAAGACACGGAAACGCAAAAGTCGTCAAAAAACTTTCGAAGTGTTTCAATGGGTCCTAACCCATTCACTTCTTTGGAAGAAAGCCAAACCAAAAAAAATTGGTCCATTTTTGGATAGCTTCAAATCACGAGGAAAAAAGTTGTAGCTAATGATGTATAATATTTTGAATAAAAACCAATGTACCAATTTCCCTCGATGAATCTAATCTTATAGAAGTGATATCTAATAGAAGTGCTACAGAAGTATCAGTAGATGTAGTATAAGTAACAGAAGTGGCAATTGAAGTGCTATAAAAAGTAGTGAAATTGAAAATTGCTGTAGTGGTTGTATTTTACTGGCAAGAAGAGTATACTAAAATGCAATACAATTCCCTTCATATATACATCTTTTGATCTACAATTGCTTTATAAGTAACCTCAACAGTTTTGATTACCGATTAAGTAAGAATCAAAAGGTTTCCCTTATCATACATTGAATAGACGATTTCCTATGGGAAAATAATATTAAAAGAATAAATGATGAGGAGGAAGTAAGAGACAAAAAGGTAAAAATAATGCGCGGGAAGAATAGAGAGCAATAAAGACTGTACCACTTAACTTCCGTTAGGCAAATTAGAACAGTTTTTGAATATAACTTTGTTGTGAAGCTTGTAACACATTAAAGGAAGTATTGGATACACCAAAAACTATGTGTTTTCTTGACCAGCTCGGCCAGAAATTAGTCCGTCTGGCTGTCCATCCACGTGCATTTAAAGTAGTGTCTCAGTTGATATAGAGACAGATTAACATTTACATAGTGATATATTTTTTTAGTTTCTCGCAACCGGCCGGATGCGATTCTATTATATGTTGAAGTACCAGCAAAACGAACGTCGAATAGTTCGTTTTTACTCGTGAATACTAGATTTTAGAGATAAGGTGTGTTTAAATATGCAAACAATTTTCGTAATCGCTTTCAGCTGTACCATTAACCTTCTTTCACGAGTTTTATTTATTTATTTTAATCTATTTCTTTTTTTTTCTTGGTAAAAAAATGTCCAGAATATTATCGCTGTAGAATTCAACTGAAATTTGTACGCACTTCGCTTCATGTTATGTAAATTATATATGTATATATATATATACATATATATATATATATAAATCTGTGGATCCTTCTTTTGTCGAGCACAGTATCATAGGTGAAAATTTTTTCCTTGCTTTCTGTTGATTTCACCAGCCGACGATAAAATTAATTCTTGATTTTCCCTTTATTATATGTGTGTTAGCCTACTTTTATTATATGTATGTTAGCCTATTGACATTTATTCAACGCTTTGACTACTCAAATAATTTGGTAACAAATTTCCATTTATTTCTTATTTCACAGTGTTTGGTGGTAGCCATAAAACGGGGATTCACTCAAAAAGAAAGCAGTTAATTTCACAATCCCCTGTGTTTTGCTTGTTTACAAACTGAGTTCGGTACAATAAATGAGAGAAAAAACCATTAATTTCATTGTTTTTTTCTGTCGTTGGTACAGCAGTTAGAAAGTAACGCGCTTTTTACTGTTATTTGTCGCTTTATTTATCTTTACAACAAAACAAAAACTTCTATTTTTGCCAACAAGTTTTTACGATCTCCGTCAATTTTGTTGTGGTTTTTAGGTGGGAATTTGGTTAAAGAAATCTTTTGGTTTATGAAAACCCCATAAAGATTTCTTATGAGAAGAGTTGGCACCTTATCACATCAATGTGTTGTCATCGTGCTAAGTGCGTGTACAGCAAGTAAAATGAGTTAATTTATTGTAAATGGAATTATTATAATACTCACTGAAGGGGTACACATTTGTTGGGAGTTGATGGCATTACATGTGAGATATTTATATTTTAATATTTTAGGTCATTAAACGAACAAAGCGAAGATTCAATTGAATTTCGTATGGATTAATTGTCACTCAACTTGAGTGCATACAATCGTTCGTGTATTTGTTAAAGAGGAATGATTTCCGAAACCATAAGAGCTATTGATCTAAAATTCTTACTATGATTTCGTTTTGAGCTCTGCTGTGTTGTAAATATTGTAACTTATGCCCTTTTTGTTTATCATATTAAAACCCCTTGTTCTGTTGTTCCCACTCCCCCAAACAACGTTTGATTGATCCGGCTAGTATATACTAATTTTTTTGGTGCTCTGCTGCACTGATAACTATAATAATCTGCTTGTTTACTTTTCTAATTTATTATCTACCAACGCCTTAATAATGCATAATATTATGACTATTTCCATACATATAATTTAAGAGAAGTTGGAAGTGGGATGACCAAAAAATAACAGCTTTTAGGCAATACACGGATTTATTCACTATAACACGTAGACTTTGTCCAGCCCTTCGAAATAAGCTGCACTTTTAATGTTCACCTTTAAAACTTTGGGCTAAATCTAGCGAATAAGGTGGATGCGGAAGCAATTCGAAGTGCAATTCCTGCAATGTTTCCATTGTTGCTATCGACTGGTCACGCGATGCATTATTTTGCTGGAAGAGCAATTTTTCTACTTCATTTAGCCTGGTTGCTCGCTATTTTGTTATTCAAACATGCAGCCCAGCCAGCATCAGCGCACTTTTTTTATTGTAACTCATTATGAAATGTAACCAATAGAATGTAAATAACATACCGTTGGAAGGACTGTTCAACTAGTTATATGACCGATTATGTCACCAGTATCATACACTCACTTGCTTATATCCCTAGTTGCTTACACTCAATCTGTTAAGTTATATCGCTAGTTTATAATCTTGCTTATCAACTTACTACTAGATTACTAACTAATTTCCACTAATCTCCCCTTAGTAATTCTTGCTGAAGTGCAGAAAACTACAACTGCATCCAAAATTAAATCAGATTTTAATATACGAGTGTCTACACGATGTGTACCACATACTTTCACTGCCTGTAATAGACTGGTCTGGAAGAAAATCGAAAATCAATTTTTTGTCTCATAGGGTGGGTGATTACCCTGCCTGCTATCCTTGCTGTTGGATACGCCTCCACAGAAGTTGAAGAGAGTCGTCTGATGGTGGTGACGCGACGATTGAACCACAAGTGAATTGGAAAAACAGAAATTTTTTCCCGTCCACCGTGGGGTTTGAAGCCTCGACCTCTTGGACGGCAGCCGTAGTATACTTCCACCAGGCTACAGAGTCGACACAAGCTAGGTTGCACTTTGCAATAAAACATATGACATGCACAGAAGAGTCGAAAATATCGTGTTTTCGGACGAAAAAAAGGTCATCCTTGATCAATCAGATGGTTTCAATTATTACTGGAATGATTTAAATGGTCAAGACTGGCTTTCCACCAAGCGAAACAGTAAAGGGCATTCAAAAAAAACCCCTGTATTATCACTATTAATTTAACGTTAGTCGCATTTAGCCATTCGTACTTTGTTTATTTGTTCATATTTAAAAGGCAGACTTTAATGGAATTTCCCATGAGAAATTTGATTTTGTATAAATTTTGACGCTAAATTCAAATTACCTTACATCCCCAAACGGGTAGCACTGGACATTGTCAAACCGCCAGTCAACCCACAATCAAGTAAAAGCTAAACCAAATAAAGTTAATTATCTTCGTAGAAGTCTAAACACATCCAAAGCTAATTTGATTCGACTCAGGACAAATACAAATCAAATATATGATAACACACACGAAAGGCTTACAAATTCCTCATAGACAGACATTCTAAAACCCTTTAACTCAAAACTCTCAAAATCTGTCTTCACTTTTGGTGTTCACCCAACCCAATCACATTAGCGTTTTTCACAGGAATCAAAACACAAAGAATAATACCAGTGGCATCAACACCAACAAAACAAAACCTTGACTTCTTTTTAAATTTATGACGTCCTTTTGAGCCAAATCAGAAAGGACAACTCAAAACAGAATTCCGGAAAAAACAAAAAAAAAAATGTATATGGAAAGTATAAACATGTTTACCCACGCTTACCTTGGGTAACGTTTTCTAATTTCTGCTTGTCTGAGTAAAGTTTCCTCGAAGGACAATCCTCTTTCATGAAGCGAGGCCAATGAACTTATTAAATGACAAGTACGTTCCTTCTTAACCGTCACCATACACGGTTATGTAAATATGTTAAATCTTGTGTCAACGCATAAAACTTTCAATTAAAGTTTTTCAATTATTAACCGTTCCCAAAAAGAATGCAAGTGTCAACATTCAATCTCATTTTGAATGAGTTCAGTTTATACGTTTGACTCGAATGCGTACAACTTTTGCGTAAAAAACAATGACCGAAACCGGACGAACGAGTAGCGAATAAGCGAGCGAGCGAGCACGTGGTTCCATCGCCGAAACCAAAATTGAACTGAACTGAATGCCGTTTTAGTCGACGGGCAACGCAGAATGCCAGGCAGCAGCAACAACAGCAGCAATAATAGCAGCAGCAGCAATAGCGCCACGACGACGACAACGATGACGACAACTGGCGGAACAAAAGCAAGCGGCGGGAACAATTTCTACCAGGCAACCAGCAATGGAGCAGCAACAGCGCAAAGCAAACGATGGTTTAATGCACGACAAGGCAAACTTCGCACATTTTCGGTATTCATGTGCGCCTGACAAAAGTGTTGCCAATGAAACTGAAAATCAACGATTGTTGATGCCGACAGCCTGCCTTAAATATAAAAAAAATTATAATGATGGTTCTCCCTGCAAATGCGAACGCGCGGTTTTTGTAACAGCAACGCATGACAACGGATCATCAGAGCTGCCTAAGGAAAACAACCGGCGTACGTGCATTAACATAACATACACAAGCAACTAGTTGTGTGTTACACGTTCCATACACCCATACATTCACAAAAACATAAGAACCACTGCAAATTGTCGAATTTTTTCAGCACGCTCTAAACAAAAACTTGTTGACCGAAAAGGAAAACAACAACAAAATTTCTGCAAAGCTGAAAAGGCTCTCGCACAAAGTGTTTTCTCACTCTCTCATACTCTCACGTACTTCATGCTCTCTCACAATTCTCGCTAACTGTTTCAACTTTCTCACTCATCTGCAGTGCTTTTGCTTCCTGCTTTTTATTGGTTTGCCTTTGAATGTTTGTCTTTGCTATGCCTTTGTGGATGCCATATGGCTTTGAGTGTTGATTGGCTTTTTACCTTTTTACAAATGTGGTTTCTATATATTTTAATATTCCTATTGAAAAAGATATCAGAGAGCATATAGCAAGAATACAGTTTGGTCAGTTCGACGAAAAAACTTCATCTAGCCATGACTGTGTTCATCTAGCCATGACGGTTAAATTCACACAGTATACCGTGATCTTTTAAGAGACTCATTTCGGACTTCTTTGCACTTTTTCGAACTCAAAAAAAAGGTCTTAAAATTGCCTAACCAGGGATGACACCTTTCAAATGTGTTTTGGCTAAACCCTCTGAAAACAATCGAAATTGAGACTTTCAGAGTCTTTTTATAAGCATTTCAAAAATAGTTTGCAAAGAGTATTTAGATTTCATACTGTAACTATGCGATCTTAAATTGTTTCTTATACAATTAAAAAAGAAAATTCTTCGGTTTATGCTTTTATGTTGGTTTTCAATTGACAGATTTGTGGCGGTGCATATTTGCCCATGGTTAAATAAATTACGGTATATTTACAACTATTTATGATTCTCGTTTTTTAACATTGCGATGACTCAATTGTGGATTAGCAACGGCAGACTGTGTCGAATTAACCACTCAATTCGTATAAATTTCATTTAGTTTTAGTTTTTTTTGCTATATGTACCCAATTCATTCAAGTTTGTTATCGTGGGTCTTGAGTAGATACTTCACAGCATTTGTAGTTCGACTTTAATATTTCAATAATGTACATAGACTAATTTTGTATGCGCCAGCGGATTTGGGTGCGTCAAAAGTCTTAGTTGATAGCGAGTGCTGTGAGAATTAATTACCTCCATAACCATAGAGTATAACTAATCAACTCTACGTTCAGTATTAGACGGAGAAATTTCTGTAAGCACTAAAATTTTGAAACATAATATTTGCTTCGATATATCGAACTGAATTTTTGTTAAGCCCTATTTCAGGACATACACAGCCAAATGTTTATGACCAGTTAAAATTTATATTTAATGAATATTCTTCTCATTCTTTACCATAGTATTATCTAATATTTATTATCCATTCGGAAAAGATTATAATATTCAATGGAATCAAATCACATAAAATCAGAGTTCAGGATTGACAGGAACTATAGAGTGCTCTTGTCTTATGATGACTCGATCGTATCGCTCATCGTCTTTTTCTCCTTTTTTTTACAATGTTCTAATATGTTTTAGTGACGCTACTTGTAGCAAACTTTTGCTATGCCAATTTCAAAGTTGTAAGTTTTTTTCTTTTTTAATTTGAATTTTTTTTACTGCTAGTTTTTTTTGCACACATGTCGCCAATACATCATGTCTGACTGTGATGTAGTGCTCGTTTGCAGTTACTTTATTTTGCATTTTTGCATAAAAATTTATTACAAGATATATAAACAAAAAATCATTTGCAACCCTTTACGAATGCGAATATGTGGAAAACATATTTTTCAGCAATATTTTTTCTATGCCGATTCAATTTATTTCATGTTTTATTATTGTTATAGTTATTTTGTTCGAGTGGCTTGGCGACTACAAATGCGCCTGCATATGAAGTTATCCTATTAAGAATAATGCAACACTGTTTCTCATGACAATGAACAACAAATACAATAATGATCAAATTAATTTGAAAATGTATCTGCGCGAGAGACATATAATTTTTGCTGCTCAAAGCCAACAATAAAATTGTGTAATTGGTAATTGTAATTGTGCCTTGGTACCATTTTTAATTTCGATTTCTTAAGCAAAAGCCAGAAAGTCAAAGCCGATGTGTCAGTTGTTAATACTTTTGTCGTTGTCATCGTCAATAGTACTATTATAATGTGTCCTGAGATGATACGTGCTCCAAATAACAATACGCCAATTGTCTTGTGCCGATTGAATTTCTCTGCAGACAACATACTCGCGCATTATCCTTACTCCCCTTTTAAGTAATCCTTCCAGTCCACCGCATATCGCATAAAAATGAAGAAGCCAATGTGATACGACAATGATGGCAATGCTGACTATAATAATAGCAATGTTGACGATAACGATGATTGTGCCAGTCAATAAGCGTTTGGCGAACGATCAATTATCTTTCAAATGCTGATGATTTCTGCTGAACCAGCAAGAAACTCCCACGCCCAAAATAAGGAGAAAAAAATGAAATTAATAACACTCACAAAATCAAAGCCGCACAAAATGTTCGCTACCGAGAAAGCGGAACCGCAAAAAAGCGCAAATATGTAAATTCCCAACGACGAACCTATTCAAACCCCAAAAGTATGCTATGAAAAGGTGTACGATTACGCCTTTTATTTGACACAATTCAATTGAGTGTGACATCCTTTTTGAGCATTTCGCAGGAGACTTTGTCAGTAGTAGAAGTAGCAAAGCATTGAGCAAATAAAAATGTTTTATAGACTGGCGGCAGGAAAGACAAACGTTGTGCTCAAGATATCAATTGAGTTAACAAGGAGCAGTGAACAAAAGCAATTGAACTTGAAGTAAGAAAAGTTTTGGGAGCAAAGGAAGAGCGAAACGAAACTTGTTGTTCCAACTAAAGCGGAAGTGATATTTCACACACCAAATTGCAGTTATTTTCTATTGTATTAATGCTTACCCTGAAGCACCCAAAAGTCTAAGTTATATGGGTGAGCGTTTTACTGTAGTATGCCTACGCAGTCCCTTATTAAACACCAACTGCTTTTTATATTAATGCTGCGATACGTCGATTTAAAGTGCAAAGGATTTGCCTGTCTTTGGCTAAGTGCGTGTGTGTATATAGTTTCACCGAAAGGGCTCAATTGCAGCTGACTCTCAGAAATTTCGACCGTATCATATCCCTGCCTACATCTCAATAAACAATAACTCTAGCCATAATTCTATTTTGTGCTTGTTTGCTGCTATAATGCTTTCCATTCACATGGAAATCTAAAATTTCGCGAGCGTATTAAGAGGAGGAAAACGCAGAGAACTTCGTGAGCAACTAAAACCACAACCCTTAGCTATAGAATAAGTTTCGATTGTTATTGTTATTTTTTCGATTCCACTTCTTTTGTTTTCCCCTCCACTTTTACAACGCCATGAATACATTTAACTGCTCTTTCAACGTTATCCGGAAATTGTTAAAACGAAAGCGCAAAAAGCTTTATACGAAAATGTTAATGATGTTAAAACAGAAAGGAAAACTTGAAATTCAATGCAAAATTAAACCTGAAAAATCATCACAAAAAATTAATTTGCGGAGACCCATGCTAACTGTTATTTCAGTGAAGGTGTCAAACCTAAATAAAGTGGACTCTTTTCAACTAAGCAGTTTGATTCAAGCTAAGTGGCCATGTGTCAAAATCATCATCACTTTTATAATCAGTTTGTAGTATGTACCCAGCCGCTTGTCTCCCATCGCGATGAGGGCGTACACATTTGGGCGTTTTTGTTCTGCTTTGGGAAAAAACTGTGAATAACACGCCTTAAGTAAATTTAAAACATAAAAGTTGGTAACAAACTTAAAACATATTTGTTGTTACTTAAGAGCGTAGATAAGTGCTTTCAGTAGGAAAATTATTTTTAAAATGTTTTAGACTTTTTTAACCTTCTTCTCCTAAACTCTACTAAGAAAAAATTTTACAAAAACCAAAAGACATAAAATTAACGCCAAAAAGTTCAGGAAATCATTTGTCAGCTTTTGACACAAAGTCAGCTTGTGATACTCACTCACTTTTTACAACTGACACTTGGCACCTTCTCACATGCTTTCAGTCAAGTTGTCTGTTGTACGCAAGCCTTTTCTCACAACCACGGTTTGTCTCGACTCACGCCAACTAGGCAAAAAGCCGCCAACGTTTTGCTGTGAGACGTACTGAGATTTTCAGATTCTGCCGTTTTTGCTAAAGGAATAAATTTAAAGCATACTTTTGTGCTTCCTGGTGTGCCACATTTTGCTGAGGAATACCAATGAACACACAGCACAAATAGATAAAGTTTCACTGTGCCGAACAGACATACCAACTTGTACGCAGACAACGTATCGACAACGTCAAATACGGATCTTTCAAAGTTTTGGGTCAAAACAAATGAAATGCGCGAAAATGTATGCTACTAAGTAATTAAATTATAATTATATTGCACACAATTTTGCTAAATGGAAAACGTGTCGTTTGAATTACCAACGACATTCGTCACCACAGAATAGCTTTTTTGATAGCTGTATTTCCCTAAAATTATACTCTAATGCTAAAGACCACTTCATCAGTCTGAAGCATTTGTGGTCGACTTTTAAATTATTTGTTATTTTTTAGTTTCACATTTAAAATAGTGTGCTATGGCAAGACCTCAAAGTTATACGACTTAAAAGTTATCCCCCATACATCACTCATCAAACTTCTAGCTTTAAACTACTACAATAAAGATTTCCCTGTATTTACAGAATTGTAGACATAAAAGTGAAACCTTTTTAGGCGCCTTGCTCACATTTTTGCCATCAACAGTTGTTCCCTAAAATTTAGCATGCTTTTAGGAGACAGAAAAATCATTCAAGTCTCGTAAATCTAAAAATAATAAACCGTTTCAAATGTGTCAAAAGCACAAAACAAATTGAAAAGATTTGCTGAATTTTCACATTGACAGGTTCTTGCCAAAGCCTTTCTTAGTTCCTCTCAAGCAACTCGCAATTTGTAGCTTTAAAATCCAATTTGCACAGTGAATGGTAATGGCAATGAAAACTGTTAACCTCAATGAATTTAGCACTTACAATTTCCACGAAAACTTGTCAACGTGTGTTTATAAGTGCTAAGTGGGTGTTAAAGTCAAAGAATTTGTAAATGTTTCGCTTGTGGGCTACACTCCTACTAAAATATTCAAACAAAATGACAGAAAATAACAATTTACATAAATAAACACTTCAAGAATATTTATGTGAAAATAGTATCCAGACAAAAATAGGTCAGACAAATATACATATTTGTAAAAATATTTGCCAAAATGGTTAAAAATAGACCTTGAAATTGAGGAATACATCGACCTGTTGTCTGTATAAGATATACATTTGGTTAAGTATTTTTTCCATATTATTTCTATTTTTTTTTCATTTATTTGTACAGTTTTTACTCCGAGTCTAGCTTTCGAACATTGTGAATATCCTTTTATTGAATACTGACTGCAAATTACCGCAACCTGTCTTCGCACAAACACTCGAAGAGAAATGACACACATGTCAAGTACGATTTTGATCTGTAATGGTTTTGAGATTTTGATAGCCTTCATGAAGTACACGAGTATTATAGCTTTAGCGTAAAGTTTACAACACAATGTGAGCAGATATCCGAGGCCCAATGAAATATATACATTCTCGAACTAGTTTAGTTGATCTTGCCATTTGTCCGTGTTTATGTATGCAAGCAGTATGTACATTTGTTCAAGCCAATCAGATTCGACCGATCAATTGGAGAAGTATCCCAATATAAATAAGCCCTTATGTATATGCATTCATATATGTAAAATTTTATGGGTATTAAACATATCAATCTGAAATTTTAACAGAGATTATTTCAGGGCAAAAGATTGCAATATAAACTTCTTGTTCAATTTGCTTTTTTAATACTTGATCACTTATCCGGGTTGCGGAATCCAGGTTGTAGTCTTTTCAGGCATCGCGTTTGAGTGTTGCTCTGAGCAATTTCATACTAGGTGGTTGATATGGTACTCCAACCTAATGGGGTTTCTGTTCAGGAGCGATGACTTCTGCGGAATGCGCCCATTGTTTCGTGAGCGCCCCGTTATGTCAGCTTTGCATACGCCAGCTGTTCTTTTATACACAACTGTCAGTTGAATGTAAACAAACAATCGAAAATGCCGAAAAAGAGTGAAATAAATAAAATTATTGAAATAAGGTCAGAAATTACCACAAATAATTTATTGTTGTTGCAAATTTGTGGTAACAATTCACATTTATTTCCACTTTGATTGAGCAGATTTGCCTTTTACGATAAATTGACAATGGTAACGACTTTGAACTTTAAGCTACACAATCGTTGATTACTTTTTAACAATTGCTTATACTATTTTTGTATGGAGCTACTTAAGGCGTTTAAGCAATTAACGCGTTTCAGAGGTTCACGAGACATTTACGGCTTTTCGTCAGTACCCTAAATATATTTTGTTACCACATCGTATTACTGGATAAACTCTGGGGTTTTTTTTTGTTGTATTGACTTTAAGTTCCTTACTTCAGAGCCACAGACATAAATATTTTATTAAAATATTACCAGATTAAACAGTCCAAATATGAACCTAACTTTCCACTTTCTTTTTCAGATATAAAGCTCTATATTTTAAAATTTCTTATTAGTTTAAGCTCTTGGTTATATATTAACACCTTTGAGAGGGTATTAAAACTTGACATTGGCGCAGCCGAAGTTTCTTTCTTTGTGCTTTTTTTCTATTATGATTATTATTGTATTTTATGTTTTTTTTAAGTACTTTTTAAAGAATGATAAAATGAATCGATGTCATTTATTATGAATATTTTTGGGCTTTATTAAAACATTTTTTGTATGACTCTTTAGTTCCTTTTTTTCTAATTTATGTGTTGTGGTGGCAGACCAAATAAAAGCGAAAACCGAGACCCAATTGAGTTTATAAATCAAACAAAGGGACAAGCGGACGAACAGAATATCAGACAGACATTACAGAAAGATAGACAGACAAACAGAATAAACCCACAAGCAGATAAAAAACGACAAGTTTATCTGACATGTCAACGATGACGATCTCCTTTGGCTGTGTCCGTATTGAAGAGAATTATTGTTTGGGGCGAGATTGGCGTGAGTGAATGTTGGTTGTGCGTGAGTATTCAATTTCAGACATAATGATATGATGTGGTTTTCGGCATACAGCACAGCTGTACATTATCGTAAAGATACACACACAGGCAGACCCACGCGAATCTAATGTACCTCAAAAAATAAGGAAAACAAAACAAGTAAAGAACGACAAAAAAACAGAAATGAGCCGAACATTCTTCATTCAATGTTTACCATATTATGACTAAAATTTATTGCCGTAATATTTGCGAACCTGTTGTTGACACTTTTATGATATCACAACATTTTTCTCGACTCTTTTCGACATTAAAATATACAACTTTTTCAAAGCACCTCTTTTTTTGAGAATAACATTATTGGTAACCGCAAAGGATTTTTAGTGTGTACAGAAATTTTGGTTATTTTATTTTATGTAATTATTTTTTTTTTGTTTGTTAATATTTAATTTCTTTTTGTTGACTTTATGCATGACCTTTTATGAGACGCCAACGAGCCGTGTTCATTTCATTGCGACTAATTGCATTTTACAGACAAACCAATTAGTGGCCATTTTACGGGTAGGCGTGCGTAATCAATGAAAGTTAAATATAAAAATTAACACACAAGCACACAAACATAGACACATCATAGTCCATGTACTCAAGTGTCAGAAGCGGAAACGCGCTGAAGGCAATGAAAGCGCACCAAGCAGCAACAAAGGCCAATTGGTGGAAATCAAACGAGATCAATTTTCGAACCCTCAAACTCACTGCGAATCCACCTCATCATGGATGATGACTGAGAGAATCAGCCAGCGAAACAGAAGGACAGACAGAGAGACAGATAGAAAGTCAAGCCTTTCTACACTTCGTTGATTAATTGATTCTTTATTGAGAAATCACTGTTGGCGCCGTCTGAACGCAGACACTGGCATTAAAAGTTGGCTTCAGCATCACTAGCTGAGTGAGTGGCTGAGTTTGGCGGCTATAAAAATAACCAACGACTCCGTTGGCGCAAGGAAGCCACACGACTTCCATGGCTCCCGCACAGTGCCAATTAGCAGGCTTAACTAGCATAACTGATTGGCCAATTTGCGTTGTGTTTTTATACTTATTTTTTTATTTGATCCTTTTCTTTTTTTTAATTATGTTGTATTTGGTTGGAACCTTAAAGTAACCTCGAAATAAAGTGGATATAAGTGGTTCACATGGCAGGGGATGTGAAGAATCAACCTTGAACTTGTTTGTAATCAATGACTTAAGTTATTAACGCCAAAAATATGGGAGAAATTTATCTCTATTAACCCTTGTTGGGTTAGATTAATGTAATTCAAAACTTGAAGAAATTGTTTTTAACCTCTATTATTGAGAGGATTGTAGAGGATATGGACTTTTTAACTCCTTTGTTTTTGCCTTTTCAAGTGATTTTTCAAATATTTGAAATATATGAATATATATATTTTAATGCTCATTACAGTTTATAGAAAAAGATGATTTTTATTTATACTTTTTTAAGTTTTGAGTCTCAAATGAACGTGGCACGACCTAACCAGAGATTTCCTAATTGTGAGAAAAGTTTGCAAACATTTTTACTACCTTTTACCAATTCTTACTATATATTTACACGGCAAACACATTTCTTATATTCCCTATCCTGATTAAACGACTAAACCCATTTTGATTTAAAGAAAATACCAGTTAAAATTTCTTCTATTCTTTGCTAGATAGTAACAATCAAATTTTTAACAACATCGGGCCAGTGGCTTAGGTTAGAAAAGGTGTTAAAATAATCCCGTTATAACAACAATAACAACACACAGCCGTTAATGCTATGAGCAAAGTATAAAGGGAGAATAGAGAGGCGTATGTGCCTCCCTCTTCTGTTCTATCGGTTTTGTGAGGCTGTGTTATTGTTGTTGCTCCATTTTGGTTTCATACACAACGTGCAGAGGGATTAATTTTGTATATTTGCGCTCTCGTTTCTATCATTAATTTATTAGTGTTTAGTTGCTCATGAGTGAGTCGACAAAAAACAGTTGCTCAATAAACTGAGCAAATGAACATGTTCTCTCCGTATTATTAACCACAGGGAAGTTTTAAACACTTAAAAACAAATTTTTTTTCTAGAATCCGGGCGATCGTGTCGGCCGCAGGTTCCCCTCAGCCGTTAATGTTCTCATAAACCAATTATACATACATACCCTTGCTTCTACTATAGTTAAAACCATAAACACCATTGCGAATCACATGGTGAAAGTAACCTAATACAAATATTATATCGTAACAGCATCTGCAAATATCTGAATTAGTATTGGACTTCCCATATGGTACGTTTTTGTATGCTCTATTGGTTTCCTTCCTTAAGACGTATTACACAATAATGCCCGAGTCTTGACTACTGAGCTGTTAGTCTGGCATTTTCAAACTAGATAGGAAGGTAGGATTGAATAACTTCTCGGAGGCTGCATTTTTGTTTGCATGAGCGGCTTCCAGACCAATACAGTATATTCTAGGCAGAACTTCTAGGCGGTGAAGTGGTAAACTTCGAAAACACCAGCACAGACAGTCAGTTGGCAATAAAGTATTCTAGTTCTATGAATTTTAATTAAAATAATAGGAGTTGACGCATATCGGTTTCTAGATATATAGTGAATACCACGTGCTAATGAAGAAGAGTAGGGGCCATTATTGATCTACTTATTAGATATCTGACTTAGTCAGTTTGTGAAAGCAATGAAGAAGTTAGATAGGGGTTCCAACGGTTCAGCAGTTGTAGTCGCTCATACTCTAACCTAAGTAGTGTATCAGGCAAAGTACGCTCTCAAATTACAGACCAACAGAAACATAACTTATCTAATATAACGTTAAAAGTATGCAAAACAAAATGTTATTAGGCTGACAAAAAGTTATTGTCGAGGGCATCGGAGAGATTAGCTCGCCTAAGAGGATCAATAATTCCTAATGCTCAGTGCGAACTTATAGATACAAACTTCTTAGGAGTTACAACCGGGAGGTCTGGTTGTTTTGACGTTGGGGTCAACTTGTTACAAAAAGCTATGACTGTCGAACACCTGCTCTGTCAGCCTTTTCCGTAGAGGTACGCAAATGACTGCAAACTTCATATAGCCAAGAGGGCTGAGTGCCTTCGCCAAAGTTGTTTTCTGTGAATTTAGACAGGCGCTTGTTTCGTGAAGCTCTGACTTGATATTGTTGATTTGTTCGAAATAATGTAGAATAAGAAATTAACTAAACAAGCATTTTGGCTTCCTACCTGAAGTTGTAAGACTTGAAGTTTAAGAAAAACAAAGCATATTACGCAATTTCCAAATAAGCATAAAACAACAACAACAACAACAGCAACAGTAATTGGGGAAACTTTTATGTAAATGAAAATTTCAAATTACTGAAATTTCATACTTTCGAGTAAAACAATTACCTCATCGATGGAAAAAGTCGTAATACATATTGTAAGTAGAAGTTTCGCTTAGATCTATTTTCAGAGAGGCGCTTAGAAACTATGACAAAGGAGTAATTTTACATGCTAACGAGGAAGAAGAAGAACGAAGCATAAATTACAAGCAATTCGCTTAAATCAATACATGATTTAGTTGAAGTTGCGAATTGGAAACCAATTTCAGTCATTAAATTCAATTTGTCAAGCAGAAACGAGATACGAGGTACCAGATACGAGAGTCGGGATACGTGATACGTAAGTGGATGGTGAAGGCGCTGGAGTAAAAGGCGAGCACGTTGGCGATTTTATATGCAAATCCGAAAACATAAAATGAAGAGAAACGGCGGCAACGGCGGCCACCATTTTGGCGCCATTTTGTAAGTTGGAAGTATTGTGGTGTAAGTGTGTGTGAATTGTTTTGTTTTGTGTTGTGTTGCATTGTGTTGTATGTCTTTGTTATGTTATACAGTGTTCACATGTGTGTATATGGCTCATGTGTACTTTTGTAAATATATATATATATATATGTGTGTGTGTGTGTGTGTGTGTGTGTGTGTGTGTGTGTTTGTGTGTGTATGTAAATTGCTCGCTTCCCTACACATACGTTTACTCGGCACGTACCCATATACGCACTTACCAACAGCCTTGCATATGGCTCAACTGTTGTATGGCACCACAACCGACGCGATTCTGCATATAATCAGGAAAATTACTCTGTAAAACTCGCATCGTATTCCGTTTATAGTCTGGCACAGCATGCGTGACCAACTGGCATGTCTGACTGCGATAAACGGGCTTAAAGTTATTCTCGAGGAATGGCGTGTTTGTGTCCCAACGGAAAACTTCGTGATCGCCTTCATTACGGAAGAAGAGTGCCGAACCATTGTCCGTGCCAATGAAGACCATACGCGCCGGCTTTTTGCCGAGATCTAAAAAATCACACACTTATAATTCCATTCTCGTATTCAATAGCACACCAACCAACAACTCACCCAAAATGCGACCATCAGCAACGCCACTACGCAAATATTCAGACTTTAGTGCAAAAAGTCGACTAGTGCTAAGATACGTGAAGTACAACTCCGTCGTGCCACAATCACGGCGTATTAGGGCAATGTAGAGCACATCACGTGAACGACAACCAGTTGTGACGGCCTTCGGCAATACAACCCTGAAGCCACGATCTGCTTGCAGATTGTAGACGATAATGGCGCGGTTGGCTGCATCACTGACATACACAAAGCAACTGCCATCGGGCGCATAGTCGACGACGAGATATTGCAACCGAGAGGTCACCGATGTGAGGCCCTCCAGCGAAATAGTCTTCAATATTTTGCCCGTCTTCACTGACATGGCTACCACTTTGGGTGTGCACTTGCGCACCGGCGTCTCCAGCGTATTCACAATGCCCGTGTCCAGCACCCACAGCACCTCGTTCTGGTCGACCATCAAATCGACCACGGACTGCAAGGCCTTGCAGTTGCCCTCCTCTTGCAGATCCCAGCACGGGAATGGTTTAAACGTTGTGCTGCACGTGCCTGGTAAAATAGTTGTCGTTACCAGTGTCGCCGGCACACCTTTGCGATAGCGTGGCAAGGCCAAGTAGATCGTATCGCCGACCAGTTGAGCACGTGTAGCAATCACATTTTTCGCAATATATTTGCCAGAACTTTTGAAAAGCGACTTTGTAGAGGCGCACGGAAATTCGAATTGGCCGCCAGTCCATTGCACGGGCTGTGCATCAGCGTAGGCGCGGTCCGGCGGCCACAGACCGTATTTGGTGGCCTGGGCGTGCGTGCCGTACGTTCCGAACTGAAGTGCGGCGATGGCAACAATGAGTTCCACCTTATGTAGCCACATTTTTTTATTCGCTTTCAGTGTATATTTAATGATCTACTGAAGTGCGTTGGCCACGTTCTGTTTTTGAATTTTCAATGGAAATGCGCTTATATAATAAGTTAAAACGTCGAGCGCGCCTCTTGTACGACTATGCAAAGCTGGAAGCGACGTGCTTTTCAATTGCTTAACTTTCTTTTTTTGTTTTTCCATTTAAACTACTTCTTGTTAGCCTTGGTTAACATGTTAGCGAAAAATTCACGCGCCATTGAAGACAAAGCCGAGGCAATTGAATCAAATAAAAACAAACAAAAAAATAGAAAAACCCAAGTAATTACAATAAACAAACGAATTACGATTTCAAAACAATTAAACGAAATATATGTGATAATGTGCCTCTCACCTTTTTTTTTCTCTGACACACTTCCGGTTTTGTTGAAATTCGGTAGGTAAGCTAGCCGTTTGCTAAACATGACTACAAAAATTCAATTGAATCAAACATACAAATCCCCTCTCACAACCACACTCTACTCCCTTTCTTATGCGTAATACATATCGTAACAAACTCGTACTTTTTACAGCCTCAAAAGACATTTTGTGGCGCCATTTTAATACCTCACATGGCTTTCTCCGACGCCAACGACGTTTAGCCTACGACTCACTCACTACACATTTACTCCAGGCGCAGGGCTCTCTTATGACGGCATGCTTGATTGGTACACTTCCGGCTCAATGCTCTTCCATACATCCCCAAAACGGAAATCAAAGCAATTCGGACAAAGCTCAATACCCAAAGCCTTTTTGATTTATAATTGGAAGCGATGCGGAAAACCAAAAGCAAAAAAGTGAAAAATCCGAAAAAAAACAGTAAACGTCAAAAGATTAGAAAGCGATAACCAACCAATACAAGAAAAAAACCACAATCAAATCAGTGCCGAATAAAAAACACAGCATCCGAAATTATTGAAACCACTCCACCCAACACCCCAACAAAAAAAAACCCCACACACGCTGGCTTTGATTTATTTGCGTGCGGGTGTGCTACTCTGCGTTGTTATACATCAGCCCGTCCCACAAGCACACTTCCGGTCAAGCGCTCCACTGAAGCGGGCGTAGTAGAGTAGTACAAGTAGTAAGTTACGGTAGCATTAACTATGTCATGTTCACCCAATTCACAATTTCGTTTCCCTTCTATTTCATAAATTTTTCTTTCGAAAAGTATTCTGTTGCTCCATTAGGCGTATAGAAATCTGTGCCAAAAGCAATTTTTCGCCTCCAACTCGATTCGAACTTCACTTTTGGGTTATGGGGGCGTATGCGTAATGCATGGAATGTGCGATAAGACGAATGATGGCAAATAAAGCAGCAACAACCCCAACAGAAACAATGAAAAACGAAGAAAAATATTAAAGCGGGTCAGTGTGGCGACAATTTAGAACTCATTATTAAGCAAACGATTTATTAAAGTATAATAAAGCAAGCAGAGCCAACAAGTTCGAAAAAAGTAGTAATTTAATGAAGACACAGCAGCAGTGCCAAAAAACTTTCGGTAGAGCCAAAGTTTTGATGCCCTATACTTGGGACTTTATAAATAACTATGACAAAACATTTTGGGTGAATAAGACTTCAAAAAAATGCATAGTTAGGCAGAGAGAAAAACAGACAAAAAGACTGGTGACCATTTTATTAGGGCTTTAGTCCAGTGAGCAAGTAACTAAAGAAGGTATTTCGATCTCAAAAGAAAATATACTTACTATGTGAAAAGTATTCGTATAAATTCCAAACCTAAGCCAGAAGCAAGAAACAAGTAATATAGATCCAAGAAATAAATCAAATTCATTCTCAAAAAAATATATACACTTGACTCAGTGAACAGTATAATAACTTCGTAGTGAAGAAGATATCGTTGACTCTATACATTAATATATACAATAAACATTTTATCAGATCCACCTTATTTATGAGAACTTGTTCCTCAGCTTTGAGCTAAAATTGTGCACAAAGTAATTTTACCATAAGCAGTACTTACCTTGCAACCGCCGGTGCGATTGAATTGTAAGAAAAGCATACAAACCACCGACTAAGATGTAAATTCTTCTTAGAATACAATTTTTATGTTGCTTTATGGAGCTGAAAGGAAATTATCTTAAAACTAAGCACAGAAACCCTGCAAATTTATAGCCTCTTTAGTGTCGAACTGAACTATCAATAGTGATAGTTCTTAAACAAAAGCCAAATCAATAAGGAATGAGTGTTATCCTTGTATGCCCCAAGTGGGCTTGTTTACATTTATTTGGGGTGTGTGTGTGTGTGTGTATGAAGTGTATTCTTCAAGCGGCGTAGTCTTATTTACTTAAATTTTTTTTTATACTTTTCGCTTTTAGCTCCAAGTTAATGTTGGTCATGTCTGCATTTGCCATACGTAGCATTCGACGTTTTTATGGCAATTTATTTTTGGCGTTTCAAATTTTTTCTTTCATTTTTTGCACATTCAGCATAATTGACGTGTTATGGAAAGATGATGAGGAAGAGAAAAAAGAAAGAAAGAAGTGAAAGTACAAATTGGAAAACATATCAACAGGAAGACAGACGAAAATTCTTATACCAGAAAGCATATTTTTTATTGTTGCTGTTGTTGTTATTGTTTATTGAATTTTTGCGATTTTTCGCAATTTCTGGCGATTTCAATGCTTCGCTCTCTTGCTTTGCTTTGGCGCTAAGTGTTCAAGCCTGAAATTTATTGCTCGATTCTGCTACGATTTTCTTATTTTCCATGCTGTCAGCGAAATATTTTCCATAAATTAAGCACAACAAACAAAAAACTTTTATGTGCACGAAGATTATGCAAAGTGAATTGAGCACAAATTGAATCGAAATGAAGACCGTTAAAAGTTATAATATATTGACATATGAAAGTATGAGAAATTCACCAACTTAAAATCACATTTTCCATAAATTGTTCGCTTTAATAAAAATAAATTCGTAACGGTTTGTATGCAACCCCTTTTATGCTACACCAAACGAAGATGTCTTCAAATATACAAGTCAAAATGTCAAGAATTTATCGTTTTTTTTTTTTTTTTTTGGTGTATGCACCCCTTTCAACAAAACAAGACTACCGTTATCAGTATGATTTTAATGATGAAGATGGTAATGATGATGATGTTAAGCTGCTCCGATGACAGTTTATTAAAAAAGATTTACACAAATTCAATCTGTGCGTAATTGTGCGCAGATACCACATACACCCAGTATCAACCGCAGTCTCTCCAAACCATTACACACACTTTTTTGTTGGTCTTTGTTTTTTTTTTTTGCTTTATTGCCATGAAAATATTGTCTCTGACTCGACGGAGACAGCAAAACTCTTCGTCGACTTCCAAAGCAAAGTACACCAAAGCAACGAAAATAAATAAAAATTGTGTCAAAAAACAAGGTCAATTTTTAGCTGCTCTTGCTTATGTTTGACATGGATATTTGAGTTCTTACAACTCTATTTTATTTTTTCCATTCTTTTCTTTTTTCTTTTCCACAGTTTTTCTTCCTTGTGTGATAAGCATTTATGGCACGAACAAATTTGTTTAGGCTGTAGTGGCTTACGACTCCATACCATTTGCAACAGTCAAATCAACGCAAATCTACATCTCCATAATGAACCCTCCCGCCATATCCTTTACATGCTACGTCTTGGACATCTACGAACATTTGGTTTACGCTGCAGCCCGATTGCTAGGCCAAAGTTATTGCTACGGAATTGGATTGAACTGATATGGAGTAGACTGCAACCACAACTCGTCTCTACTCTAACCACGTGCTGATTACATGTGGCGTCGATTTCTACTACTTTTATTATTATTCCTATTTTTATTCCTAAATTTTTTTTCATTGTTTTTGAACAAAGGAGGCATCTACACGTGCTGGTCATTGTGGTTTAACATTTGTTTATGAACCATTGAACTGTAACCTGTGTGTCTCTCTTTAGATAAAAAGGTCATTGGCACTTGTTTTACTTGAGTATTGAATAAACGATTGCGGTGAACAAACTCATTGAAAATGTCTCAAATTTAAATTAAACTGTAAATGAAAAAAGTCTTCTCTCATTCATATTCGTGACCTGTGACACATGTATGTATAATGAATGAATGGCATGCTCATTGTGCTTGGTCATAAGCATTGAGACCTTGCTCTTTAAGATTGACTCCCATCGACGGTTTTGAATTGGGACAAATTTTCCTTTGCAATTTCAACATAGCCAGTGCTAGGCATTAATACAATATATCAATATTAAACTAGCGGTCCGGCAGACGTTGTTCTATCTGTCCCTGTAGGACATTGTGATCCTTGAAAAAATTAACCTTTACGGCTCTGGAGGCGGTGTCAATTGCGGTAAATTCACGTTTCCGCATACAACGTTGGTTAACAGTGCTCATTGTTCTGAGGTCGACCGATACATCTGTATCATAACCAACATACCCGTCAAACTCAAACTCAACATACCCGTTCCGGACTCCTACGCTGACGACTACGATGTTCTTCAGGAGGATTTTCTAAAAATTTTAGCTTTGTTAACTAGTTAACCCCCAATGACAGCATTGATAGCAATAACATACTATATAAGGTACTTTTCCAAGGTTACAATGAAAACTACCAAGTTATAAAGAGATTTTTTTCAAGAGATTTGGTTGGAAAATCCGCTGGTGACTGTGGTGAGCTTAGTGTTGCCAGACAAAGTCCTCAACGGTATTCAGTTCGCCCTTCGCCTTTTAGCACAGCATGCATTGAGATCAGTTATCAACATCAACGTTACCGCTTTACTGTTCTTTGGCCAAGCAAGTTTTTAGAATTTTTAAAATATATTTGTTTTTAAAATCTATAAGCATATGCACATTAGGATGTTCTGCACTCCTTATCCCGCTGTGGCCGTCATGTTCTTTTAGAATCAAATCTTATGTTAAACCTCCAAGGCAATAAGCTCCTATGCCACACAACTGTCTATGAAACAAGTGGTAAACCGTAAGTCTGAATTAATCCTTACTACTTCACGCTTGAGTTGCTAAACACAACCCAACTCAATTCAACAAGCCACAGCAGCAGTTAAACTCGCACTTAAGTCTTTCGGCAATGAAATGTATTGGTGACACGTGCACAGCTACTTATGCCCGCACTGTATGTACTACTCTAGCGGAGTCATCGAATTATGAGAAAGTTTTGATGTTGATTTGCGTGAACTTTGGGAAACTTTTCGGATTATTTTATTTTTTTATTTGCTGGTGCATGTGTTCAACAACACTCAGCTGCTCAACTAATGAGACAACAAGCATTAGTAACAGAAGCATTCTTAGAATTTATAGTAAAGGTAGAAATTACAAAAGATATAACAAAACCACGAGTATGAACTTTGAACTTTTCGTGCAAGTGAGGCAGTAAAGAAATCAGAAATTACTAAAATCTATTTCTGAACCAACCAACGGGTTGCATTTCCAATAAGCGAAGAAAATAATGAATAATTATGATTGGAATGATTATGATGATGAGAAACAACAAAACTTAAACAAAACAAATTCCATAAAATGACCCAAAAAAGAGAAAAAATAAAGTAAGACGAAAATCCAATTCACTGAAATGAAATGGGGGATTTGCGTAAGACGTGCGACGTTTCCGCATTGCTCGATTCGCACAACTTCCGTTTCGAATGAGCACAACGACAACAATGAACGGAGTGCATTGGCTACAGTAAGCAAAATGGCAGCGGTCAACAGATGTTGTGCCATGCTGCAACATAACCTTGACTGTGGCAAACACGCAACTCACGATCCGAGTACTTTTGCTCAGTATGTGCTCGACGGGCAAAATAAGCAAAATGCTCAAATGCAACGGTGAAGAAAAAAGAAAAAAATTAGCGGCCACCAGATCTCGTTATATATAAATGCGAAAACGTATGCGTGCATTTTGCAGTCTCAGCAAGAAACCGAACTACCGCAAAGTGCACAAAGTGTGACCGACAATCAAATCGAGCAGAGAGATTAAGTGAAAGTTAGTTAGTTCTGCGATGTGTTCGCTATACAAGTTGCCACAGCTCCTGCCACCGTTACTACTGTTGCCTGTGCTGCTCATCCTAAATGCTAGTCAAGTGGCACGAGCCGCATACGCTGCCAGTGTCGAACCGACGCCAACACCATCAGCCACGTGCAAGAATAATCCACTCGATCAGCTAACCTTTCAACTGAGCGGCGCCAGTCTCGCTTGGCCGTGTGATTCGACCAAAAACATTTACGTCCAATCAGGTCGCTATGCTCCACGCAATGTGATTGTCACGCGTGCCCAACTGCTGCGTGACACGGCGTATGTGGCATTACCGCGCTACAAGCAGGGCGTCCCCTTTACACTCGGCAAAGTGAGCCTAAAGAGGGGTCAGTGTCTGACGAAGATCGCACCATGGCCATGCTGGGCCATACAGGAAGAGGGCAACTGTCAGGCACTACAATCAGTCGTCGATTTGGCTGTGGATCCCCATGTGAGTGTTGTAATAGTTTTGAAGTATTTTCGACTTACATGATGCGGCATATGAAAATTCGTTGCATCGAAATCGCTGAAGCGATGAAAAGTTCATTTTAATAATGTAATAATTTCTCAACCGCTGAAACCGACCGCATTTACAAACTTTTTGTTTAAATTGTACACCACCTACAATGCGGAAACATTGAAACCAAAAAAAATAATAAAATGCCAAATGCCAATCATCAGGAGCACGCTTCGTCGCCGGCGTTGTTGTTGTTGATGTTGGCAACCGCTGTGAATACGCAATGACCATCAGCACCATTTTGATGAGCAACAAACTCGTGTCACGCTTTCCATTTCAAAACGTATACATTTGTTAGGGCCTATAAGAAAAATCATATAAACATTATACTAGGTCCAGAAGCCTCCGGTACCACTGTTAAGTGTTAATATTGAGAAAGGGAAAAAAAATAGTCAGGTTAGGTAAAGTTTGTAATGGTGGTAATGCACACCTTTAAGAGAAACATTATTAGATTTTTTCAAATTCAATGAAGCCCCTAGTATTAAATATACATTCCCAAAGGCATAACCAATCCCAGCATTGCCTACAAGTATATAAAAATTCTCAAATGCGACCTTTATTTCATACTTCAGGTCATCAAAGAAACAAAAACATATCAACAGTAAAAAATAAAGGCCTTCATTTATACTTTCTAATCCATTTGATCGCCTTCAAAGTTCTCTCCACCTGATACAATGCACATTTGCCAAAGTCTTCTCCAATTCAGCCAGCTATGCTTTTGTCGTTTGACTTTTATTTCCTCCATCGAGTCGAAACGGTACCCTCGGAGTGACCTTTTCAGTTTTGGAATACGGTGATTGCAGAAATGATCTTCAACTTCTATTGCTGTGTGAGTCGGTGTAGCATAATGAAAATCGCTAAACTAACATTCGTGTGTTTACAAAAAGGCGTGTAGCTGGGCTACAATTGTATGTATTGATTTGAAACTGTACACAAATATCAAGGACAGTCCCGCCACTCTAAAAAAAAACAGAATATTAATTGTATGCTTTCATAATATCCGCGTTTTTACATAAGTAATTCACTTTATTTTTTTGGTCATAGTAGTAGTACCTCCCTATTCCAGTATTTCCTACATTATCACACCAATGTTATGCCATGTTTAGTAAGAGTCCGTTGATGATCCCCTTAAGTGCTGTTAAATCCGAAAAATTCAGTACTCACCGTCTATTTATTTATTTATTCTTTTTTTTTTAAGAAGAACCCAACCAAAATTTTCTTAATATAAATTCCATCACCAATGAGAGTAATTAGTATATGAAAACGAGTATAATTCGCATATTTCAGCCTCGGCAAATCAGAATTTGGCAAAGTTTCCCGTTTGTGTTTTTTTCTTGCATTTGGTCAACTCGAACGCACGTCAATTAAACCGGAATAAAAACCACAGCAAAAGCAATTCCGGCTGCCGCAACCGCAGTCGCAGCTTGAAATTATGACCCGTATGTGAGAGAGTATCGAAATTGGTGTGATGTTCATTACACCGTTACCACCAAACCACTGACCTGCACTTGCCGTATGAGGCTTGCCGTTATTGCATTTTCCATGTCATTTTCGCACTTTTAAAGGAGAATAAAATACTAAAATTTTATTTCTCTCTTCACAGGGACTGCTCTGGGCTTTGGATGTAGGGATTGTAAACACGTTGGAACAGCCTATACGGCGTTGCAATCCAAAAATCGTTGCCATCAACACGGCAAATAGCAAAGTTGTAAAGAGCATCGATTTGACGGATCTGGTGACAGCCGAGTCACGTTTGCAGTTCATTGTCGTGGATTATTCAAAAGATAACAAGCCATTTGTGTAAGTAGTGTGGTATGGGGATTTTCCGACATTGCCAAATAGGCTTTTTCAATAAGTTGAATGCCTAGAAGATTGCGCCGAATTCCATTACGCGAATTTTTAACAATAACATCAACTCAAAAATGTGTCAAACACCTGTAATCTTATCTTTCACGTTGACAAACACAAAACGTTAATAGGAAAAAAATCTTATGTATTACTTCCACAATTTATCGAACTTTGTGGAAGTCATTGTTGTAATCACTAATTCCAAACCAAAAATTGTATTCAAATTGCAGCTACGTTGCCGATGCTGGTGCACGAAGTATTCTCGTCTATGACGTCACCGGTTCCAAACCCTACCGCATTGTGTTGCCCAAGGCAACGGCACCCGTTAATGATGTGCTCTATGTGGCACTCACTGCTCAACCCGACGGCACATCAACGCTTTTCTTCACATATCTGAGTTCGCCACGCCTCTATTCAATTAAGAGCGAATATCTGCGCGTCGGACTCGGCGCCGGGTCCATTATTGATGTCGGCCCAAAGCCCTACGGTAAGCAGGTGGTGCTACTTGGCGCTGATGGTGGCACTGCATTGTTCTTGCGTTACAAAGGCGAAAATGACATCTACATGTGGAACACGGAGACGTGTTTCAAGGCATCCAATCTGCAGGAGGTGCAACGTGGTGGCGATTGTCGTCTATCGACGCAGGTGAGTCTTACTCGGTGATGATGTTATATAAGGGTAATTCATTGTTTACTGTCGGACAACCCTCACTACAACTGTTCACAGGTACTGCCTGGTCACAAGCGTTTTATGTGGGCGCTGGAGAGCAATTTCCATGACTTCATTTCGGAGCGCACCGGCTGCAATGGTGCATCCATAGTGTTGCACCCCGTCGTGCATGAGTGTGATGATTAGGCCTAAAATAGCAAATTCTTTGCTGCGTGTATAGTTGTTTATTTAATTTTAAGTAATTTTAATAAAATCAATGAATCATCATTGGAATCAGTATCGCATCATCAACAGCTGTCAGTGGTGCAGGAATACGAGTCCGGATTGTAGATATTGCCCTTCGGACAGGACATGTGTTGTACATCCTCATTGAGCTGGGCGCAGTAATAGAACTTATTGCAGTCAGCCATGTCAGCAGTCATGCCAATGCGTTGGCACTTGGCGGTCGAGATTGGGGTACTAGTAGAGGGAACCTTGGTCGAAGGAGTGTTTGTCGACGGGCTATTAGTGAAAGGGGTTTTTGTTGAGGGAGTACCAGTGGAAGTAGTATTTGTCAAGGGAGCGTTTGTCGAGGGCGTATTTACAACGTTGCTACAACTGCCATGACGACAGACACTGTAATAGGCATCGAAGTGTGCTCCTTCGGGGCATGTATAGCTCACCCAAGCTCCATGCTCACAGACCAAATAACCCATGCAATCAGTGGCATTTGCGCTAATCTGATAGTTGGGTGTACAAGTCGAGGCCCTGATGCTGGCATCACGATTGTCCGCCAAAAATGCCACCCTGCGGCTTCTCATGTAGACGTCATTCAAACAAGCACTAAACTCTTTTTGGAAATAAGTGCCCCAGGGGCATTCGAAACGATACCACCTTCCTTCAATGCAATGCCAAAATTGATCGCCGATCATGACCACTTGCGTGGTAGAACAAATTTCAGCCAACCCCACTTGCACTGCATCCACCTCATCATCCTCAACCGGTGCATCAAATGTCTCAATTCTTACTGCCTGCTGTGGCACACATAAACGTCCATTAAAGACATAATTCGCCTGACATTGCATCATCAGTGGATAGTAGATATCATTATCGCCCTGTTTCTCCTTCTGGCAAACGTAGTACAAACTTGCGTTGGTCTTCCAAACGGCCATTTGGCCCACATAGTTGCACTCGTATTGCTTCTCCGTGCAAGCTTGGCTCGAAGTGGGCATACTGCAGGTCTGCGTCAGTGCTGAGTATGCGTTACCATTCTGGCAGCGATGAGGTGTGTCAACGTTAAATACGCTGCACTCGTGGTAGCTGCGGCAGTCGTACGGATCAGGGTACATACCCGGCAGCTGGCAGTAGAACTTGCCACGAACGGGTACCGCGCACTTCAGACCCCACGTGCAACCGATGGCACCTTCATCGCTACAATAGAAACCACTAGTCGTTTTGCACGTCGTCATCTCGATTGTCTGCCATTCATTGTCGACGTACAAACAATAGCCAAGCGTTTCACAATCCATACAAACGAAGCCAGCCTGGCGTATAATACTACAAGGATTGTTTACGAGATCGTATGTGTCCACAAACAGCTGTGCCGGCAGCTTGGTGAGATTGGTAGGTAGCGCGTTGCTGCTGCCATAGCAGATTGCGCAAAATACCAGCAAAATTCCGAGTTGAACTTGATTGGCCATGGCTTCGTACTGAAGATGAGGGTGAACCAAACACCTTTTTATAGGTAACTACACTGGTAGCCAGCGATAAGCCGAGGAGAAGTACCAAACCACCAGAAATATTATTAGCAAAACTAATTAAAAAGATAAAAGCTTCATTGTCTTCGGGTGATAAGCTTTATTTGATTAAATGTCTATAGAAATCGGAACTGTAACTGTTTCAACATGCGCCGAGTGTACACGATGAGAGCATTTTGTTGAAAAAGGTGCCCTGTGGGCACTCCAAATGGCGCATGCTACCATTCACACCGGAACAGTAGTAATACCTATGGCAATCCCTCAAATCCGCGTACAATCCAGCTCGGTCGCAACGTAGGGGAGAAATCGTGGCGGACGGATCATTTGGATCGACATTAGGCATGAGGGTCGGTGGCACTGGCACACTGTCATTGCGGCAGTAATATTCTAAGAAAATCTCACCGTCGGCACAACGATGCAAGGAAGGATATAAGACGATCACATCATTCTGATCCTCCTTCACGGAGGACTTGCACACGTAAAACAGATTCGGATTATTGGGCCAAGGTGCGACGTAACCAACACTGGGGCAGTGGTACTGACGCTGAGAACACACATCGCTCTGCAGTGTCAGTGTACATTGACCTGTGCGAACATCGAAGGCCTTATCGCTGCCACAGTCACCGGGTGCAGCGACCAAGGTGGCACCCACAAAGTAGCACATGTGGTAGCGCTGACAATCATACGGATCTGGGTATGTGCCTTGTGAGGGACACTGGAAATTCCCCTCAATGCCAAAGGGATGACATGGACCTGTTTCATTGGAGCAGCGACCCAGACGCGTATTGCAGTAATAACCGTTTTGTACATCACATGATTCAACGGGTATGCTGACCCAACCATTGGAATGGAGAATACAAGTAGAGAGCAACTCGCAAGACTCACAGATGGGCCCTGGCGTTTGACGACTCTCGCAGCTATTTGTCTCGCGTGGTACAATGCGATGTTCTTGTGTTCCTTGATGCTGGCGACTGACTGATGGGCTCAAACGCTTGAGGCTTGCGACAAGCGTGCCATGGCTGACCACACAACAGAGGAACTGAAATGTGATGATTATGAAAGATATCAGACTAAGCTAAAAAGTAGTGCTACTTCACTTACCAATGTCAATATTAATTGCCGCCACATAATTGATTGATTGATTGATTTACGTATTAACTGCTTCACTGATATATTAATGCAATGTTAACCTCACGTTCCTTCTCTTTTTCAAATTTCCGTTTTAGTTACCAAAAAATAATTTTTGACTGTCGTCTCAACACGTCGAAGTTCCTCAATGATCTGAACTGATAGCGACCTGAAAGCAGTATTAAAAGTACCAATCACCACATCTGGGGCTGCCAAAGAAGTTGGCTCTGAGTAGTTCTGTTATCTTCCCGTGTACTCAATGCTGTTGCGTTATTGGTGTTGTTATTGCAGTCATCTTATGTGTACAGAGTAAATGAAAAGGCAATGAATCAGGTTTGTAAAACAACAAATATTTGTTCAACATTTGAATTTCTTTTTTAACGAAGAGAAGATATTTTTCTTCTATTTTGTCATTTTTATCGGTACTTTTCTGTTGGCCAAACAGCGTTAATCAAAAGCAATGTTCTCGTTGATGTGTCAATACGCTTTTAGGATGAATTCTCAAAACAAGCATTTTAAAAGCTATTGGAATTTAACAAAAAATTGTTTAACTGACCCAGTTCGAAAAGTCAGTCGCGACTCGTGCAAGAAGCCAGAAGAAGAAAACTGGCTGTCTTAGAATACTGGGTACTCATAGTGTACCCTGTGCCTTAAACCCAATCCTCCATTGAGGAAGTGGTCAGACGGAAGTAGGTAATACAATAACCCCGCCTTCATGGTGTGAAACTGAAATGGTAAACAAAATTCCTTAATCCGTTAAAGAAGATAAAGTTATTTTTTGAACTTACCAATACATGGTTCCCATTGCGTGAACCATATCTGTCTGTGCTCAAGCGCATTTAGTAGGTGGTTGTGATGACAGAGATCGGCATGTCAAGTCAAGTAGAAATGCACCTAAGGCGAAAAGGGAAAATATTAGAAAATATATGTGACCAGTACATAGTTGTTTGGGACATACCTGATTTCTTTGATGATTCTGCGAGCAAACGTGCAGCTGTTGGTGGGGTGAAAATGATTTCAGTGCCAAAGTCTTCTATCAACATTGCTAAAATAATATGAAACTAGTAGTACTTTCGACAAGAAAGTACCTTTATTTCATCTATGTTCAAGATATAATATATACGTCCAGAAAACCTATGAATGACTCATGATTTTATATGGAGACTATAATATCCAGCAGACCTAGAATTTTGCATTGCTATCGGTTCATGTATATATATTGCTCACACTTAAACTCATTTTAGTTCAAGTCAACGTACCAAAGTAGCTATTACTGGACAAGCCATTATGGACTTACGGTATACAATTTTAAACCATCTGCACCTAACAATTAACCTGCTGGACAAAAGCAGGTATAAAACTAAGACTGTTTATAAAATAATATAAGGACAGATATTCTTCCTAACTGTCCCTAAGGAGTTCCGAACTTTGTATCTTTATATCAAGACGGTAACATAACATATCGCTTTAAACGCATTGTGATAATGTAGAGATTTTTTAGAGTTTCTTCGACGGAGCGGTGTTGTCCATGAGCTCGACATGGGCAAGCCAGCGAAGTCGACACAACCTCACCCTTCGGGCAAAGTCCGTGCCTTCGTTCAGCGGATATAGCTTCTGATTATAGCGTTGCCTCCATACTCCTTCACAGCATACCGGACCGAAAATTTGCTGCAGAACCTTTCGTCCAAAACAACCAAGTGCATACTCGCTTTCTCTTGTCAGTGTCCACGTATCTGCGCCATACAGTAGAACCAGCAAAATTATCATCTTATACAACAGAACCTTGGTGTTTTTACGTAGGAATTTTGATTTCAGCTGGCTTCTCAGGCCATAGAAGTAGAGGCTGGCAAGCATGATTCTGCGACGTATCTCCATTACGATGTTGTTCGTAAAGTTAATATATTGTATTGTATGCTCCAATTCCGCACCATATGGACTCTCATTGTTGAAAGCATGTACTTCGTCTTCCCTTCGTTGATTACAATCCATATTAGAATCAAAATGAATATTTTTCACTGTCAAATAGTATACGAAGGTTCTCGGAGATGCCGCCTAATCAATGACTAACAACATTTCTTTCTCCCCATCCATGCTTGCACGAAATAAAACTGTGACTCTTTCCATCGATAGTTTGCCACCAATACATTCTTATAATTTTTAGGATTCTGATATAATTTTTAGGATACTGTAACCACTCAGCAAAAAGCATTTTTTAAATTGGTTTGATATGCGTTGGAGATAAGTCTTTACAATTTGTCAATCAGGAATAATGACAAAAAAAAATAACCGAAACATTACACGCGGGCATCATCAAGCGTTACCATAAGAATGAATAAAGTAATAAGAGGTAATTACCGAATTACTGAATGACTTTTTGTCCGCCTGCTGGAGTTGTCTAGTATGAAATGAAATAATGAAGGGTCCGCGTCTGGCAAAGAGAATATACTTTGTTCTAAAAACATAACGTAAAATTTAGAACTAAGAAATTTGTTCGACCACGGGCGATGTCCGCCTTGTAGAGCTGTCCGCGAGAAAATATTTCACTGTACGTACTATTGAATAGCACATTCATACTCTTAAGTTTGACCCGCCGCCGTGGGCACATAGAGCATTTATTTCCTAAGACAACAAACATTTTGCGTTTTGGCCATGACTTTGTAGTTGGTACTTAAAATCTGAAAATATTATATTATCTTCATCGATTGATAAGCCATTTATTTCTTTTTCTCAAAGTAATACTTGGTTCCACTGAGGAATAATTCCCCGTTTATTATTAACATTATTAATTCCAATACTTTAGAAACCACCCCCATTAGAAAATTCTCCTATTCCCGTCAACGCTCTCTTGATAGCATTGCAAATGCGAAGAAAATCATAGTAAACAAAGCAAAACAGCTGTTCGACACAGCTGTTCGGGTTTTATAATAGTTTTGGAAACAATTTCATATTGAAAGGCGCCGACAAGAGAGTGTAGCACACATCAACATGGAAGTTTTAAACGAATGCATGGCGCTTGGCGTTGATTTGATTATTTTGGGTATTTGCATAAAAGAATACGTCAGTTATAAGCGCACCGTGCGCGTACTTAAGGTCAATGTTGAACCACGACTTATGTCCCATTGATTTGCGGTGTTTACATGTTATACCTTTTAACTTACATTTTTAACCTTCCACAGGCAGCACCACAGTACGCCATCGATGAAGATCTAAGGAAGTTGGTGGCACGGCAGAAAGACAAAAGGTTACCCTATGCCGTTATACGTGGCACAGTGACACCCATTGGTGCGCCGATGCGCAGTGTGCTGTCGCCATCGGTCACTGGCGTGCTGCAGATCATAAAATTGAGTGAGCACCGCATAACGCGTGGCTTTGCTGGTTTCTGGACGGAGCAGCGCAAACTAATTCACGTCTCCTCGAATGAGATGCCCTTCGAATTACGCAACAAGGATCAAGCTGTCGAGATTGTCGATGCGCTCTCAGCTGCCGTACTCGATTTAGATGTTGTCTATGACAACTATGAGCCCACATCCTTGTCCTTTTTTGATCACATTTTTGGATTCTTCTCGGGTGTGCGTCAAAAGGGTTTACAAACAACTGAAGAGGTGTTGCGGGACGGTAGTTTTATAACGGCAATTGGTGAGCTGGAGTTGGATGGAAAAACACTGCGGCTGCAAAACTCAAATTTGACACCACTTATTCTAACAACCGCAACGAAATCGACGTTGGTTAAAAAGTTTCAGGAGGCTAAGAATTCAATGCTGTAAGTATAGCTGAACACTATTCTTAAGACATCTAAAACAATTCAACATCTTCAGTGTAAAAATCTTCATTTGTGGCACGATTTCGGCGGTTCTTGTTGGTGTGATTGCACGCAAGGTTTATCGCAAAAAAAAACAGCAGTGGGAAGAACGACGCATCAAGGAACAGCTCGAAAAGGAGCGCCGCGAACGACGTGTTCGCAACAGGTCAAGGGAAATCGGCATCGAAAATTTGTGCGTCGTTTGCTCATCGAATCCCAAAGAAATTATCATACTGCCCTGTGGCCATGTGTGCATCTGCGAGGATTGCTCCGAAAAGATAACTGTTACCTGCCCCGTCTGTCGCGGTCATATAGCATCAAAGGCCGCGGCGTTTATAGCTTAACGCAATCCATCTTGGCCCAGGTGTTGGTAGAGTCGGCATTGCGAAGTCTAGTGTTTTATTATTGTTGTATATCAGGAATTTATTTGTGGCAAACTATAAATTTTAATATTTATCAAATTTGTTTTCGGAATTTAGTCTTCAGCGCGACAGTGGTGTGCGAGGACGCGTTTAGTTTTTCTTGATAGCCATAATCTTTCGATATTTATATTGATCCTGTTGCATCTCAACGAAAACTTTGTATTTTTTATTGTGATAGCAGATGGTATCCTTATTTGGTTTCATCATCTGACCAGTGCCACCCATGGCACGTGAAGCTTCTTCCAGGCTCGGATATTGGCCCGAGGCGCATGCTCCTAGAATGGCAGCGCCGACAAGCACCATTTCCTGTTCATCGGGTATCATTGCAGGAATATTGCAAACATCTGCGTGGCATTGTACGTAAAGCGGATTTTTCGAAAGACCGCCACAAAAGAGTAACATCTCAATAGGGTTACGCCCAGACGAAACCAACGTTTCGATGATTTGGCGTGTACCGTACTGTAAAAGAGGCACAGATTGTAATCAGGTTAATTATAGAAACCGTATTCTTCATTTACCGCCAATGCCTGTATAAACGCCAAATAGATAACTGCCAGATTAGCCTCATCATTGGATATATCCAAACCGATTAACATGCCACGCAAATTTGGATCTGCCAGCGGCGCCCGATTGCCGTGATAGTCTGGACAGACATGGAAATCCTTTGTCAATAGTGCCGCTTGTTCGACATTATTCGCCTCGGCTATCTTGATGAGAGTTTCGTTCAGGTACTTGTAAACCGCACTGCAAAGTGTTATAAGCAACTTTAATGATTTCCCAATTTTTTGACGCTAAAGTCCACAACTCACGGATCATCGCCATGCGTTGCTTTTAAGTCGTTATAAGTCGGATGAGAATGTAGCACGTGATCCAGCAGAACGCCGGCTGCGCTTTGGCCGCCTTCGTTGAGATAGTAGCCTGGTATGAGTGCATCTTTATACGGACCCCAAATACCCTTCGCTCGACATGGATCTTTAGAAACGCACATATGACAAGTTGATGTGCCCGCTATGACACCCATTTTGCCTTCGAGCAAATTTTTGCCGCAGGTACAACCACCTACATCCAATGGATTTGAACGCGTACCAAACAAAGCCAAAGCCCCGGCGTGTGCATCGATCAACGACGAGCTTACCATTGTACCAGGATTCAAACCGAATTCTGCGGCAGCTTGATCAGACAAACCATTGCCCACTGGTTCACCGGGCGGCTTCACGGTACGACCAATCATACTCAAAGCACAAGCGGCTTTGTCTAGGCCAATTTTACGCAAAAAATCTTGATCCCAACGGTTAGCTTCCGCATTGTAATTCCACTTGCACGTCACCGAGCACAAGGAACGTGAAGTGTTGTTTGTGGCACGCCATGTCAAAAAATCGGGTAAATCGAATGCATGTTGAATGTCTTCGTACGTCCCCGGGAGATTCTTCTTGAGCCACAACATCTTCGGCAGTTCCATTTCGAGTGACACTTGACCGCCAACATACTCCAACAGGGGATGCTTCGTCGCATTGATCTCATCCGCTTCGGCTTGAGCACGATGATCCATCCAAAGTATAATATTCTGTTGATCCTCACCAGTCGTGCTCACTGTTAGTGGCGCGTTTTCCGGACCAAGGATGACCAATGAGCACGTCGCATCAAATCCAATGCCTTTGATTGTATCCTTATTAACTTCAGACACGACTTCCTGATTGGCAAACAGAAATTAATTTAAAGTTGAGTTAAGCGTATAAAGTTAGCTTATTACCTTAACCACTTTCACTACCGAATCCCAAATGTTCTCCGATGACTGCTCAAAGTGGTTGGGCTCCGGGGTCCACATTTGTGTCTCCTGCACAGCCATTTTTAACACCCTACCAACGGGGCTAACGAGCGCGGCACGGGCACTACCCGTGCCAACATCCACACCCACATAGAACCTTTCGACAACCTCCGTCATGTTTGCAATCGAGTCGTCGTAAGCGTTCCACGGTCAAATCAATGTTATTTTCTACGCAAAATTATTTGCCTTTTATTCACTGATAAGCGATTTTTATTATTATATTAAACATGGAGTTTGCTTTCTGGCTGCTTGGTCTGCTTGCTAAACGTGATCACTTCTCCCCAGTCGGTTTCAATCTGATCGAACGAAGCAATAGAATTGCGCCTCTTACAACGACACTGACGCGAACGCTGACGTTGAGGATTATCGCTTCACAAGACACTACTACGATAAGCTTGCCGGATGGCTTATCACCTCTTGCACGGGGCTCGACCAGTTTCTTTCCTAATATACAATTATTCTTTTATTACTTAATATGTAATTTAGAAATGTCATTGTGCTTTGTTCTCGGCCGACTGAAGTGATGAAAGAAAATCAGTGTTTGCTCAGTTACTTCTCTCAACACACTTTTTGGCATCTCATTACACGCTTTTTATTCTTTTTTTTTTTCCTTTTGCATTTTCACCCATTTAACGATCAAGCCTCACATTAAAATAAACATACAACTAAAATTCAGATCTCTTTCTCTCACAGAAAGGTGAGAGTGACGCTTAGAAATAACGGCTTCACTTCTTCCATTATCTGCTTCATTTAGTGTAAAACACAAGTTGGCAGCACCTTAATCAGCTGTAGGTACTTCCACATTAAAGTTCTATTTTTTGTTTACACCCATCGATTGTTGAGATGGTGCGAATTAAAAATCGGTAAGATTTGCCATTATATTGATTTACAACTCATACAAATAAAATTTTGTATTAGCTATATTGCCGTACAAATTGTACAATACACACCCACAAAAACCTTGCATATAAACGACAACGTGCTAACGAAATGCGTGTTAGAACATGTGGAAAGATTCTTTGGAGCGTATGGCCTCGGTATTCTGGAACACGGCTTCCGTGTAAAATACTGCAATGAGCGTACAAAAGTCGCCATAATACGCTGTGCGCATCGTGCTCATCAATATGTGGCAAGTACTTTACCTTTGATCACACAGGTGAGCGGAATCAAGTCCTACCACAAGTAATTACATTATATTTTTGTATCTGAACAGATCAGCGGTGTGCGGGCGACATTCCGTACCCTCTATACTGGCGCTACAATTATTCATTGCAATAAATTCATTATTAAACATCAGCGTGAGTTTGTGGATCGCTTATTGGATCAGCCTTTATCGGCAAAGGATCGCCATGATCTAGTGCAGAGTGTGCTGGAATTCGATGTAGAGAGTTAGTGTACTAGGTGAGTAGGGAAGTATTAATGTTACAAAAACAAACCTGATTACAAAGTTCTACCCATGTTCTTGTGAATGGAGGGTACTACCCCGACTATTCCGTGACACGAGGCCACTTTCAGGTCGTAGAGGCCGTAGTGGTGTCATATTATGGAGTGATAAAAAAATGTTCTACGACCTAAACAGCGTAAACATTCAGTTTCTTCCCACGACTCATAGGACGTGACTCAAAGATACTTGCTGGAATTCCACGATAAGGTTCATATTCTTATATGGCCGCTTCATCGAACTTCAATAAAACTCTGCCTACCAATATAGCCCTTTTTTGGCTCTCACCATACCTACCATGGACTTTTTACTTTATTTTGAATTACTTTCCCTCCTTTTTCATTTAACTCCTATATTATTTTCTACTAATGTGCACATAATCTCGTTTCAGCTAAACTGCTACAAGAAGATCATTACTTCAGCCTGAAGGCCTTCTCTGGCTCTTGCTCTGGCTATAAAAGTATTGTAATTTAGGATTAATTCTAAGCTACAATAAAATAAATAAATAAATAAATAAAATAGATCATTACTTTTCGGTGTACATTATTTCTAACTAATAGTTTAGACATATTACGCCCGCTCTGACTGAGAATTTCCTTTGAGTAGTCATAATGTTTATTTGTATAATATAATGTACTTTTATAAAGTATTGTATTTAAGTATTTTTGGTATAGCTAATAATAAAAATTGGCTTTAAACCTCAACTAAGAACTTACGACTCGAAGAACGACCCAAGCGATAGAGTAGACTATAGCAAAGACTCTTGCATTTTACTTCTAAATCGACGAAAGACATTTTATGCTTTTTGCTGTAAATATTTAAGTAAATGCCCAGGACAACGATCAGGCCTGACCAAAGATACCTGTGAAATAATAAAACAAATAGTAATTGTAGGGAATTATAGGTATGTACATAACACTTACTGCAACGTGAACGGTTTGCTAAAAAACGCGAAAGATATCGCAATTGTGACCGCTTTCCGAGCTGTCGTCACTGTGGCAGCAATGGGCGCACCACTACTACGCACCAAAGCTAAAACGAATTGTATGCCCAAATAGCCGGTAAGGCTGAATAGGAAACCGTAACCGAAAGTTTCCAGTGGATGCTCCAAGCAAAAAGCAAAACCACTAAAGAAATGACCCGTTAACAACATAATAACAAATAGGTAAACAAATCCCAGGCCGTAGGAGTAGAAGACAATCTCACTGCTGGGCGCTTTGTGTTCACGCATAGCTTTTTCCTGCACATTGCCAATCGCTGCATCACAGAGCAGCGCTGCAGATATCATAGCCACGCCGAGCGGATTGAAATTCGGTGTCAGTTGTGAGTCGGCAAGTGTAAACCAGGCCAAGCCAACACACATAGCACCGGCAGCAGCAAAGTCCAAGGGACCATAGCGTTTGCCTTGTATCAGAATACTGCCCACAAGCACCGGTATCAGTTTACAACATTTGAATATCACTTGTGTGGGATAATTGAGATAACCCAAGCTGGAGTTGGACAAGCCCATTGTTCCCAACGTTAATGCCGCCAGTATAAGGTAAGTACGCATTGGTATGGTAGGCTCAGCGCGAGTTGTGCGCCAGATCCCGCTGATGTGATATGCCTCCAAGCGACGATCCACAAAGCCAAAGCATATGTAATAGCCGAATTGGACAAGCGTTAGGAACCAACCGTAAGGTTTGAAACCGTCAACGGTGAAGATCAACTCTTGCAGGTAGCCATAAAGCAGATAGAGTACAAATACACCTGCGCAGCTGAGCAGGAATTGCGTAGTCTTATTGTAGTATGTTAATTCAAAGCAAAGGATGCGTACTTCCTGGGGTGTGGACTCGGAAATTGAGGATTTTCTCTGTTGCTGCGGTTGGGGCAGGGTTGGTTGATGGAATGCCGTCTTTATATCTCTGCCGCCATTTTCATTGTTTGATATATCAATAATGCTAGATTTCTTGTCATCCATACCGCTTTATTATTTCTTAAAGGGTTAGTTAAATTTATTTTTAAAAACCCAAACAAAATGTCCGTTGTCTTTGCCAACACCGCAAAACTTGATTTGCGTCAGTGTGGGAACATCTGCCCTTTTTTCCTTCTACGGCATCAATACAAATTCTAATTATGTAACTTGCACTTGTGAAAACGTTTACCCTTTTTTTCTACATTACTAGATAAAATTTATGAATACCCTCAACGCAAATAACATAAAAACAAAACTAATCTTCCTGCTTCTTTGAATTTGCCAGTCACGTAGAACTACTTTATTTTCGGAATTAATTTGCGGTGGGTGTAATGGCAAACGTGAACAGAAGCAGATACTCTAATATGGCGTCTTGAAAGAAAAAAAGGTTGTAAAGTACGGTGTGAATTAATTAGTATAACTCATTGCGTGCATTTTAAAAATAAGTAGAGTGCGGAATTAAACAATTAAAACTAACTAAAATGGATGTACAAGCGCCCAGAGGTGGGTATCAATTGCACTTTAGTGGCACCAAACTGGCCGCAACTGTTTTAAAGGCCGCTTTGTGCGCAAAAAAGGAAGAAAGAAGAGGAAAATAAAAAGTGAAATGCAGAAAAATAAGGAAAATCTATACAACCGCTTTACATGTGATGGAATAATTTTGGAGAATTTTAGTTCTTGAATAGGAAGCGAAATACCATAGAATTAAAAAAAACAACAGCTTGCTACTCATACTGAACTTCGACATGAGGTGACAATCCATCCCTCCCATCATTTAGTCAAGATATTGCTTTCCTTGTTGAGTGACCCGCTTGAGAACACATACTATATCTATAATCACAAGTGCAGTGAGTAGATTTCCATGAAATTATTGGATCTGGACATTTGCTATTTGAACAAAGGGTCACTTAGATGCACCTGCTCTTACAATAGAACGAAATTGTCAGCATATGACACCACCGCCAGGCATCAGTTCCACAGTGACTCAATCATATTCAGTACAAAACCCAGTTACAACAACAGTATTAAATTCTGGAGGCTTATGATCGGGAAATCGGAATTATAGATCATCTATTGGCTGTGCTGTTGAATTAGGCCTAGTCTCCTTACCAGTTTACATTACTTGTTATGTCATTTTGTAGGTGATCGATGTTGTCGAAGGCTTGAGGCTTGGTGCACGAAACATTGTTTTCATGTTTAACAGAAAGTTATGGTGTCAAGACAGTCGAACGCATATGGCACCTTGAAGAGGTGTTGAATGTCTGTTATACAATTCTTATATCTTTCACCTTATAGTGGGAATTTTTTTAAAAGTAACACATATCAGTAACTGAATTTCCTTATGTAGATGCAAGTCTACGAAATATTATAGACAAATTGGCTGAATTCGTAGCACGAAATGGACCAGAGTTTGAAGCGATAACCAAACAAAAACAACAAGGCAATCCAAAATTCGATTTTCTCTACGGCGGAGAATATGCCAATTATTATCAGTACAGAGTAGTCACCGAACAAGCATGTAAGTCGCAAAGTACCCTTTACAGAAGGTTATTTATACATTAATTTTTTTTACAGTTTTAAAACAGGGCGCGCAGCAACAGCAGCAAATGTTTCCAGCCGCAGCGATGCTCATGCAACAACAGCCACATTTCGCACAAGTGCCATCATCTTTGCAACATCAACAACCACCACAGCAACAACACGATAATTCCGTATTCGGTATCGGTCAACAGCCGACATTGTCGCCTTCCATACAACACGCCATGTGGCCAGCACAGAATGTCCCACCATCGAACAATAAACAACCTCAACAACAAAATAGCACTAACGCTGCGCTGGCCATGACGCTGACATCACAAATTGAAGCAATAAATATGCAGCAAAACACATTACGTGAACAAATCCATCAATCCGAAGCAAATCTTTCCGCACAGCATACGGTAAATAATAATCTCAATAGCGTGGGTGGTTGCTTAAGTTATGACACATTTCGATGGGGCAAATCATGGAGTTCTACGACTCCTTAGTTTTTGGATCTTGTGTCCAATTTCCGCAGCTGCAACAGAGTTTCTCTGTCTGCAAAAAGAAATATTTCTTTAGTTACTTCTAAGTGTTTTTATCAATATTTATTACCCGCTTCATTAAAATTTTTGCTTTGTATATTTTTTTGATGAAACACAAACCAAACCAAAAATCAAACCACACTACATATAAAAAATCCTTAAACAATTTGACAAACCGTTGAAAATTGTAAAACCCTCGAATTGCTCTTGTCGCGTTCATTCGTTCGTTATATCGGTCGTTCCATCGTCTGACTTCGCTTGTACTACTCACCTCCCAACGCCAATGAATATACGATACCCTTTAGGCCATGATGGCGCAACAAACGAAGCAAATTGAAGAGGCCATCACAGCAGCGCAAAACACGCAAATGGATAAACAAGCCGAGGAGCAGAGTATTCCACTGAAAGAGTTCGATAGCGTACTACTACCAATCATGGAATCGTGCACCAAGGATAGCATATCTGCAGGTAAATAAATGTGACATGAGGCAATCGATCTTCCTCCACCTCTGTACTGTAGTAACTACTTACATAAGCGATTTACTTAAATCTTAAGTACACCTCTTTTGAAAGAATCAAACTCATGACAAAAAATCCTTTTATCTTATTTCGAATTGTTTATGCTTTAAATAACTTATTTTGTCTTTTATCGAAAATCAGAAAAATAACCGCTTTGATATTGCAATTTTAGGCAAAAACTGGATTTTACAGCATTCAACCGACAGCGCAAAAAACAATGTCGTTTTACAATATCTTTTAAAAAAGTATGCGTCAGTTACATAATTTGTTTCTTGTCTAACATTTATTAATTAATAATCAATTCTTTCTTTCAACGAGTGGTTAAAGACGCACGGGTCATGTATCGCGTGCGTGCGATGAGAGAGAAACACGACATACGACATGTCTTTGAGAGAGCCTAGATTGAATGATTGATTGAATGCCACTCACACAGATAGATTATTTCGAATCGAATTGTTTGCTTATAAGAAATTGGATTATCGTACTCCAACCAATCAAATGATTCGACTTCGTTTTGGTTTGAATTTGATTTAATTTCGCCTACCTATTTAACAAAAATTTAATGAATGCCAAATCGAAAAGAAAAATTAATTAAATTCATAATTGATATTTATAGGTTTAGGATTATATAGTTTTCGTAGTCATTCTTTAGCAATCACAAAGACTCCTTTATAGGAGATGTAGAAGACATGACAAAAGCAGCTCCGTCTACGTCTACGTCTCCCAGAGTACAACAATGGAAAAATATGTTTTTCGTTTATTGATTTATTTTTAGGGCTTTGGTCAATGGCTCAACGTTTCAGCAAAAATTGCACCTTATATATTTAGTTAATGATATCTTGCACCACTGGTAAGTTGGATAAATTATATTGAAAATGCGCAGAACTAAGCACCAAAGCAAATAACTTAGCACTCACCTCAGAGTTGGTGCTTGGTTCGTACCGCAAACGAACGGGACTAACAACAGACAAAACGTTGACGTATGACGGATTGAAAAATAAATTACTAAACAACTTCTTATTTTTAGTATGCGCAAAAATGCCAGTGATTTGAAGAATAGTCTCGAGAATGTTGTGATTCCAATGTTTTGTAGCGCAGACTTGAGTAAGTAAATTGAGGACCAGTAAAATGCTTACACTAATCAATGTGTTATATTCTCTATAGTTGCCACAATTGAACAACGCCAGAAACTAACAAAGCTACTGTCGCTATGGGAATACAAGGCAAAGTTCTTCGATGCGTGCGTAATTTCGAAATTGCAATCACCGGAGTCATCAATGCAAGAATACAAAACAAATTTGCAGAATTTGCATCATGAAATCGTATCAAAGTTTGCGCAAGACACAAAAGCGACGCTCGATAAGTATGGCACGAAAACGAAAGATAAAATAAGCCGTCGAAAAATGCAACGAAACTAATACCTTCAACTTTTACCTCTCCCATCATTCAGCTACCAGAAGCAACATCAGATCTACGTGCAACATGCGACGGCGCAAATCACACAACTCGAGCAACAGAAACAGCAACTTGAGCAACAGATGCTTGCATCGGTGCTACCACCAACCACACAACTGCAACAGCAATCGCCACACACTCAGCAGCCACAGATTCATCAGCAACCGATGAACCCTGTTAAACAAATTCCGTCGTTAATGTCCCAAAAGATATCCATGCCTGGCACGGAACCACCCGAAAAACCGCCTGGTGTTGATGATAATATATCGCACTACCAACATCAACAAGCTTCAAACAACAGTGTTTATGGTGGCCAGTATGCTCAGCACCAGCAACAACCGCAGCCTTCGAGTGGTTGTGGTAATCCATTTGCTGGTTCCGGCGATGTGCGTAATCAGCAGAACTTCTTCATTCCCGATATGACGAAGCCACCGCCTAGTTTTGCAAATATAAATGCTTCGCAGCTGCCACAAATGCTACAGCAACAATATACACAACAAATGGGCAACAGCATTCCGCCGGTGGTGGTGTCCATCAACAATAATACTGAAAATTGTGCTAATAATGCTCCGCTCAATGTTGATATACACGCATTAAGTGCGGCATTGCGTTTGGTCCAGCAACAACAGCAGCATATACAACAACAACAACTGAACTCTCCTCCGCAGCAGACAAAAACAATTGATCAAGATTTCGATGAAAATGAGGAAGCATCCCAGACTCCAGTGTTGACCGAGGAGGATCAAATACCAACAACTCCTTATTATGACTTGCCTGCGGGACTTATGGTGCCACTGATACGGCTCGACAGTTACAATTATAAACCCTTAGATCCTGCAGATATACGCTTGCCAGCGCCTACACCACAAAATGAGCGACTAACGAATGCACTTAATGCGTTCTATGCGCCGCCATCGCACGATCGACCAAGGGATAAGTACGTATTCGATTCATCCATGTTCAGAGCAGCATTCAATGATTTCATCACTTTATTTGTTCTCTTAGTGAGGGTTGGGAGAAGCTAGGTTTGTACGAGTACTACAAGGTAAAGAATGCTGCACGGAAGCAAAAGGAGGAAGCGATAAAAAATGGCGAACGTGAAAAATCACGATCGCCCAGTCCAATCGTAATGGAGAAGCCAAAGCCAATGAAAATCAACAAGCGTTATTATCGGTGAGTTGTACCTGTAAATGAAGTAGTTCCTTAATCAACCACTCAACTACTGGCACAGCTCAAAGAGCCGCAGTCGCTCACGAACACGTTCACGTTCGCCTCCGGTGCAAACTCGATCACGATCCCGTTCGAGGTCTCGTTCGCGTGGCCGTAACGAGGTAAACAACAGAAGTGGCAATCGTGTCAAACAACGCAATCGCTCACCACGGCATGATCGTGATGCAGGAAATGGACACATCAGCGTTAGAGAGAATCGCTCCGAACGGAACAGCAACAATAACTCACGACGCATAGATCGAGATCGTTCACCAACGCCGCCGAGCTTTTTGTATGTCCCAAATAATGTTAAATACCGATTAAGACTTATCGCTAATGAATCCATATGCTTACAGAAGCAATACCTTCTCCAAGTCGAATGAATTCATCGAAGAAACGAATAAAGGCCATCAGATGCTCATGAAAATGGGCTGGGCTGGCACGGGCACCGGGTTAGGTTCTAAGAATCAAGGTATCGAACAGCCCATAGCAGCCGGTGAGGTACGCGATCGCAAGGATTTGTACAAAGTGAGTGCTATCGATATCGATAGTTTCCATGCCCATCTGAGAGTCAATTAATATCTTGTACAATGTTCCTTTCAGGGTGTTGGCAACAATCTAAACGATCCTTTCGAGAGCTTCCGCAAGAATAAAGGCGCTGCCTTTGTACATCGTATGCGCGCACGGGACGATAAGAGTTAGAATACATGTTAGAATATTTTAGATTTATGTTACACCATAATGAAAATTTAGGACTTTAACAAAAAATATATGATTCTTACATGTTGAAGAACATGTGTGCTACTCTTAATTAACATGTGTGCTACGCTTGTACATTGTACGCCGTATTTGCCGCTTTTGCATTGACTTTTTCTAGCACCTGCACTAGACCCTTGCCGGGGCCGCATTCGAATGTACGCGGAAAATCTGTACCCTGCTGGCGTTCGTATATCGCATGTAGCGACTGCTCCCACTTTACAGGTCGAACGATCTGCTTTGGTAGCTGCCGTAAAATATGCGTTGCAGTCTTATATGGTTTTCCATCGACATTCGAATAGACGCGTATAATCGGATCCTGTATGTATATAGTTTTCAGAGCTTTGGCAAATGGCTCAACAGCACTCTCCATAAGTGGCGTATGAAATGCGCCGCTTACTGGTAAACGCTTAATGCGGCGTATGTTCAAAGCTTTGGCATTCATCTCCAGAAACTCTAAGGCCTCTACATTTCCGGCCAACACTTTACAATGTGGGTACATATAGTTGGCTACACCACAATACGGTGACTCCAGGCCACGATCAATGCACCACTGCTGCGCTTTCACACACGCTTCACTCAAATTCGTGTCCGGTCCGTAGAGCGTTATTGCCATGGCGCCCGCTGTTCGATCACAAGCGGACTGCATAGCATTCGCACGCACCTGCACCAATTTCAGTGCTTTATCAAACGGCAATGCGCCGGCAAAGACCAGCGCTGTAATCTCACCGAGGCTGAAGCCCGCTGCGGCTACACAACTGTCGATTGCCATCGGACGTTCCTCACGTAACTGTTCCAGGGCAGCAAGCGACGATACCAATACCGCCAATTGTGCGTACTCTGTGCGATTGAGCTTTTCGCGTGGACCCTCCAAGCACACCTTGAGCAGATCGTAGTTGAGTACTTCATTGGCCAGTTTGAATATATTACGCGCAGCTGGAAAACGCAACAAATCTTTAGCCATGCCTACATATTGTGTACCCTGTCCGGGAAACAGGACAATTGAGGTGTCTTTTGGATCGATGGCGGCTCTGTGTGGGGTATCATCCAGTGCGAGCTCTTTGATTAATTTCTTACGCTGGTCCGCTTCGGCGGAGTCTGTTACCGGTGTTGGTTCGGGAGCCGCCGATGCCGTTTCTAGTTTGGTGGCATCGCTGCTACTATACCGATTTAGACGGCATATAGTTATCGCCGTTTTACGCGTAAAATTTCGTAGAACCAACATTTTTTCATGTATTTATGCACCAGAATTTTACCACCCACTATTGCGGCCACTACGTGTAATAACAATAATCAGCTGTATTGTAAGCTGCTTTGCGTTGATATGGCAATGCTGATGTGCCTTTGCGCGCGCTTTGTACAAAAGAATTGAAAGGAATTTTTAGTAAATTATTTCAAATTAAAAATTCAACGCTTCTTTTACCGGTTTCTGCTATATCCGTGTTTTTTTACGGGCAAATATAAAAAATCACATATTCTTTCTATTAGTCATAACTTTCAGCATTTCCGGTCATTACCCTGAAATCAAATCGAGGTACGTCAATCAAACATTCCACTATTTTTTGTGTTCTAAACGATGCCGTAAGGCATTTTTGGTTCTCAAGGAAATACCAAAAGTTCCCTGACCTCTAATATTTTACAATGGACAATGGTGGACGATCAAAGTGTAGAAATTCCAACAACAAAAAAACTTTGACTCGCTTTCATGCACGACGGCTGGACCCAAAACACAATTGAAAAAAGGTAATGTTTTCAAAATTCTTCGAATGGATGGAATTGTTGCTAAGGTCCCAGGCCCAAAAGGCTGTCTGTCTAGACAATACAAAAACACACAAACAAATACAAATACATGCATACAAATCGAATTTATATGCGCAGTGAACCAGTTTCAAGTTTTTAGTGCTAGTTCAGACGATGATGATCATAACCTTGAGGCCATCGCGAGCACTAAAAAAAAAACAATTCATTTTTCTAAGCCAAAACAACTACCACCACCGCTGAGATCGTTGACATTTGCTTTGGTGCTATGCGCCGCCGTTTCGCCTTTACTGGTAGTCGGCTATTTAAGGAGGTTGTGAAATCTCATTACAATAGTACCAGCTTTTATCAGCATATTTTTGAAATTAATTATTAGTGGAGAGTAATTAAAAAAAGTGTAAATAAATCTTACGCACAAATATCATGTCAAAATGGACCATGGCATTTACTTCGCCGAAGTCTGTTTTGCTAATTAATGCATCATAAAAATGCCCGAAAACAATAACAATAATTGAAAAAAATATATATTGAAAACAAAACTAGCAAAAGTAGAGCTTGTCGTTCATAAACGTGATATTCACTGTTATGAAGCAGCAAACACCGTCGCCGCAATAGACGCCGTCGTCAGTACAAATGCCACAGGTCATGTCGCTCCCTCGAATTATAACACGTAATTATTTTGCAAGAATTTTCGCGCATTTTATATTAAAAAAAATTACTCTTTTTCGTAATGTCGAAAAAACTCCAGCCTGTTTTGATGGTACTTATTTGAAGCAAACCAGCAACGTAGGATTTACGTATTACGCATACGCAGCATGTTACTTCCTGTTGCGTTGTAATGGTGACGAACGACCGAAGAATGGTGGGTGTGTGTATGATATGACAGTGTGCGCCAGAATTTGTAAGAGGTATGACCAGAAATTGTGTAAATGTCTCAAGAGCTAAACATATGAACAGCTGCATTTTTAATTATTATATTTTTAGCATAACTATAACTTTTTTACTGCGAACGATGACAATATTAAGTTTGCTGTTCAATGTATTGTAATATGGACACTGACGCACACGCAAAAAGGGTGCTACAAGTACGTTGCTCGATTGGGATATGCTCCCAAACAATGCACTCTGCGTAAAAGCGCACGCGGAGAGCTTTCAGTGTTGTTGCATTTACTTTTTTTTTGTTTTTTGTATTTTTTAGTTTGTAATATTGAAAAATGCTAATTTTGTCCTTGCTCCATGTAACTAAACTGTTTTTTTTTTATAAAAATGTTTAACTGTTTATTACAGACATAACCACTTAGTATAACGGGTTGAGCTGACTGCTTGCCTATTAGTGTTTCTGTGTGTATTGGCATTTTTATGAATCAAACCAGAAAATTTGTATTGTATTATTAAGATCCATACAACTATGAAATTGTCAAGTTCAAGCGTCATACATTGCAACAGTTGTATTAATTAATGTGCATTTGACAAATGGAGTTCTGCTAACAACATGCACAAATACGTTTTGAATGAAACGTCCTCAATAATTTTTCTTCCGCTTAGAGATCAAGGAGGAAAAGCAGTTGTTATGTATGATATAAAGGCTTATCTTGCTTATCTACCACCCAAAAACTTATTTGTTTGTTTTTCTTTCGTCAAATGAACTCAAGTGAGGGATCTGACGTCGCTATTGGTTTTTAAAATTTTTCGCTGACGCTGACTTTCATTCATTAAAAGCCGCTTGTTTATGGAACTTACGCAAAACGAGCCAATCCTTTTTCTCTCTCAAAACATGTTTCTCAACTCTCACAACTTGCGCTTTCGACACATTCATGAAATCTTATTGAGCACACACAAACACACACACTCACACAGGCATAAGCGAGCGCACTCGCAAAAACGATCCTGTTTCTGTCACAACACGTGCGCTTTCGTTAATGCCTGTCATATTTAAAGCTGCGTAACGGCAGATCTCACTTGCATTCGCACTCGCGTTCAAACACGGAGCGTATCGTCCGTTCGTTCGACTTAGCGAGTAATTTGAATAACACGTATACGCGACGCAACGGAACCAAATTCCTCAAATGTGATGAACGTTTTTTGGATTATTGTGATAAAAATATAAGTGTTATTTGTGAAAGATTCTGAAGAAATATTAAGAAAAAGTAAAACTGCTAAAAAAGAAACTCCCGTGCTAGTGAATTCTTATGTTTTTTTTTTTTTTCGAAAATCAAACGCACGAATTTTCAAAAATCATATAAACAAATTTTAAACTATTAAACTTAAAAAATAAAATGCAGATCAAGGTGAGTTGTTGTAGCATTAAATGAGCCAACCAAATTAAAAATAAAGAAAATGATTCGATAGTGTGCCGTATAATCGAAATTTCAATTTCCGACGGCATCTAGAACTGACAGAAAAAAAACCTAACATGTCGAAATTGTATGGGTAGAGCAATGAAATTAGTAATCAAAATGTTCTAGACAAATCCTAATAAGTTTTAGCATTTGAGGAGGCTTAAATAACTATAAGCCTCGAAAGTGATCATATAAATGTTTGCCAAAAAATTACCGAATTGTGGATTTTATATATGCAACTAGCAGTGGAGCCATCCGTTAAGGAACACTGAGTGCTTTATAATGCACCCTGTGCCTTAAACCCAATCCTCCATTGAGGAAGAGGTCAGACGGGAGTAGGTAGTTAAATAACCCCGCCTTGATTGTGTGGAACTGAAATGGTAAACAAAATTCCTTAGTCCGTTAAAGAGGATAAAGTTATCTTTTGAACTTACCAATATGTTGTATGTATTTCCGTTTGGCTTGTGTTTAATATGTTTGTCTCTAAGCTGGTTGATAGTTATTGCGCAGTCAATGTTTTTTTACACTTCCTTTGGTAATGTACAAATAGCAGAAATCGCAATAAAGGATGGTTTGTACGATGCCAGCGAATATCGCAATCAGATCGTTGTGCGACTCCACCATGTAACGGTAGATCCAGTTTTGCCAGTTTGCTGACCAAGAAGAGTTGTGGCAGAATTGCAACCGATTCCAAATAGATCGAAAATATCCATAGCGAGTAGATACTGTGGAACTGAAATAAATGATAAACAAAATGAGAAAATTATGAGACATTTGTGACCAGTACATAGTTATATGGGACATACCTGATTTCTTTGATTCTGCGAGCAAAGGTGCAGCTGTTGGTGGGGGCAAATAAGAGAATGACATCAGTGCAAAGGGTTGGAGTGTCGGTGTCATTTTGCATGGAGAACTGCAAAATGGAGTGTGACCGTGACCAACTGCTTACTTGAGCCTGAAATTGTAAAAGAAAATCCATTAATATATCACAAAAGAGAGAAAAGTTATTTATGTCTTACGTGTATATTGAACATCTCTCCATGTGGGGCAGTAATTAGCGCCGAATGCCTTCCATCTCTACCTCATGGCGGCGGTTGCACTGCTTCATTCGACGGGACCGCTAAACCAACGCCTCGGGTGAAGTTTGCATGTTTTTCTACTCCATTTATTATGCATTTCCCGAGGTAGAGAATGTTTTTTCCGGCATTGACGTCTCGGTTCCAACAGATAACACATTTTGGGCAAAACTGGTACCTGTGTGGAGACTTCGACGTCACATTTTCGGAGTGACATACGGCGCATAATTTCGTGGTCCGAAACTCATCCACCAACAGAATGTCTGCACGTCGCTGACGTAGTGCTGCAATTAGTTGGCGATTAGGGGTGTGGCGGTAGCCCCTTATTGGGGCTCATCTCTATAAGAATTATATATTTATATATATATATATATATATATGATTTGCTTGTAATTTATTGATTTGTTTTAGTTAGCAAAGTCAACTGCGAGACAACATGGAATATGGGGATCCCACTTCTTTACTCATATATACATATCGCACCTTAACAACAAAACAACTATTGTTGTTTATAATATTGATTGACTGTTTACAATATTCGGAGTGATTTCTTAGGTTAAAACTCTTAACATTAACATTACCAGTTTTAGATGGCGTAAACTTTCACCATCCAATTAGACTTTTGGAGACCTAGTCATACTTCATTAAAAGACTAACTGCACCACATCGTGTCACAAGCTTATAATTGAACATGAGTGACCTTGGTAAGCCCTCAATTTTTCTTTGTTTTTATCTCCGATATTAGCAGGAAATACCCGACGACCAAGGCAATACTTGTGGAACTAAATGTGATTTGTTGTTTAAAAGACAATTTTTTTTTTCATAATTAATAATAAGTACAACCCAAAAGTACCCAAACAAACTTATGATTGAATTTCTTTGAGGTATTAAAAAGGTATTAAAAAATATACCCAATAATTAAGAACGTTGTGCTAATCCAGGGGCATGTTAGCTACCATTCAGATGTTTCCATCCCAAAGCTAAGATCGTCCCAGGGCCTTTCTTCAATTTGTTTTATTTATAACTGATTTAAAGCGACTTGTTAAATTATGAAGGAGATACTCGCAAATGTCGTCTGTTCTTTTGTTTTCAAGTGCATTTTCTCACATTTCGCCTTGTTCAGAAATAAAACGGAAAAAATTCCATCACTAAAATGCGGAAGCTTTTTTCTGGTTATTTAAGAAATAATTTCGAAAATATTACATAAGTTTGAAGTCAACAAGAACGAAATGACGAAACCGCATTTGAAGTGCTTAAAACACACTATAACGACAGTTAGATGCGCTATAAACGGCTAACAAAACTTGGCGAGACACTCAAATGGCTTGCAATACAATCGAGAACAACAGCGTCCATTTAAGGACATTACACCATTGACCTACAAACTCAAGGATTATGAGAACGACCGCGAGGCCAAGAACTGTCTCATTCAAATGGAACTAATGAAATGTAGTCATTAATTTTGCTGACCGAACAAAATGTTTGATGACTCAAAATGAGAACAAAAATTAAATTTTTTATTATTATTTTTTTAAAGTCTAATAACGAGTTTTGTAAAAAATATGACATAAGCATGCACCGGAGGCTCGTTATATTTTTTTGCCGTTTGTTAACCTTTTTTCTTAGACTGTCCAATTCTCTAACACTAACTGTTTCCTTTTCTAATTACAGTTCAGCTTACTACGCATATCATTGCTGCTTTGCATTGGTGGGAATTTTTTGTTACAACAGATACATGGCTATTGTTCCTTGGAGAAGATGAAGATGTACGCGATGGAAGCTTGTGAGCATCTGTTTCAGCGCGATGAAAGCCGCAGTAGACGTGCTATTGAAAACTATGAAGAAAATCGCATCAATCGTTTTGGATGTAAGTAGTACAGAGCATAATCAATCAATAAATTAATTAAAAAGCGATGGAGCTTTATAAATAAATATGCTAAAAATATTAACGCGAAACTGGCACGCGACACGGTACATAAAAATATCACCAAGCGTTAATATAAAGTGCAAAGCTCGTAAAGATTACAATAAACATGAGATTGAATAAGGTCGCAAAAAGTCAGTCAACTCAACTCACGCGTCTCGTATTGGTTTTAACTAAAAATAAGAATTAAAAAAAGGGAAATAATAAACAAAATTTATCAAAAAACCTTACTCAAGGTACGCTTCAAACCATGAACTATGTAAAAGGTTATTATCGAAATAAATAAGTCACTAATCCTTATATCCTTTTTTGGTTCCTTTTCTGTTTCCAGTTGGCAAATATCATGACAAACATCACTACATCAGTCGTAGTAATTACCCAAAGGGTGGCTATCTGAAGGTGAACACTGAACATTTTCACAAATTAACCGAGCTCACAAATGTTTGGCCACGCTATAAGCCCAAGAAACTACATCATGGCCAAAAGGAACGCTTTAAGCGCGACCACTCAAGCGAAAGCTACAACAACATACTTTATTGTTGCATGAATCGCTGTGAAGAGGATATCTTCTGTTGATGTGAAGAATCGTGGCATACAACTTTAGTAGCTCTAGTCATGTAAATCAATCCAACCGCAAAAAAACCAACCCACATACTGTCGTCCAGGCACGGCGTACCTAATTAGTTGCCATAAGTAGTACCAGTATTTTAGGATTAGTAATATCATAAATAATTTAATACAATTTATCTTTTATAAATTAAATCGGTATATATTATAAAAAATAATCATCATTTGAGTTCGTTATTCTGGCGTTAGACCTTTAGATTCATAGGATTTAATGTTCCCCATATAAACAGTGGAATAAGTAGTCAATCAGTTAAACACACCCATACAGATAGACAGACAGCTAAGATGGACGATTTTCAAACATTCAAACATTTCTCCTACAAGTTACATACATAAAACGTGCCCTTGCAGACGCAGCATTTATGCCTACGACTGTGTTGGCTAACCGGGTTCAATGAGTTGAAATACTCATCTATGGCTGTCATAATTTCGTGACTCTTTTGCTCCAAATACTCGTAGCTGAAGTCTTTATAGTTTTGGATACAATGCAGCAGCATGTGATAGAGCACCATTTCTGTGGCAACAAAAGTGCTGAGTGTGCGTTCGATTTGATCTACCGAGCTCTCGATAAATCGGCGCGAAAGATCGAGTAGAAATTGCACAGAGTATTCGCAAAAGTATCTTGTCAATGTTTCGAGTACGTCGACAAATTTGCCCATACTTGTGATGTGCTGCATGAAGCGTGGCCCAAGCGAGGCAGCCAACATTGGTATATTCACTTCCATGCCGCCACTAGCGCCCGCACTTACAACATTCGGCAGTAGAGAAGCACCGACTGCGGTTATCACCGAAGCGCCGCTATTGAGATGTTGATGAACATTGTGCAAGCTAAGTAAAACTTCCTTGAAGGGTACGTCATGTAATGTGCGCACAATGTCACCGTTACCACTACCAGATCCGTGCAATTTAACTGATTCACTTGAAATCTGATCAAAAATTTTTCTGTGGAAGTAAAATTAATTTAAAAAGTGAAAGTTTGAGCTGCTTGACTGTATGTCACACACACCTTGTTCGATAATGCAGTTCGCTACGAAGCGTGGAGCCATCGCCACCACTTTTGATTTTCGAGGCAAACCGGAGATTATTTACCGAATGCGTGAAGATCATCAAGCTGGACGCCAGTTGTAGCAAGTCGAGGCTGGACAATGATTGCTCATCGCTTATTTTCTGTTCGTAAAAACGAGTGTTATTCACATAAAGGACCAAATATCTCAGACCTCAAACTAACCGAATACAAGTGATAGAAACTATTTGCAACACCAGTGCCGGACAGCACAATGGAGGACACATTAATACCGTGCAAGGCTAGTTTTGTGGCAGCACCCACTTCTTGGCCCGTTACTGCCGCTCTTGTCAAAGCTTTCGTCGCGCCCGTAGCGCCAAGTCCAACGACACCACCTGCTACGCCTAGCCAACTGATACGTGCTTCACTATCACTGAGCGCTGTCGATTGACCATGACGACGCCGATCGACGAGTGTACTTGCTGAACGCAGCGTTGAATATGCCGCTGTAGCAGCGCCCAACACAGTCGCCGCTGCCATTACAGGCCCAGCAACGGATACTGCCAAAGCGGCCGCAATGGGCACCGTAGCCACTAAGCCACCTACATTCGCCAGTTTATCACCGGCATTTAATAGTTTACTCTTTGCGCCTGCCGCCGCTGTTGTATGCACTTCCAACTGCACGCGTTCCAAATCATCGAAGGTGTAGATGCCGTCAGCGGGTGCTATCATTGTGCCCTTGGGCAATGCATTATTGTGTACAAATTGTGCCCAATTCGAATAATAGCGTCCATATTCATCGATAAAGACCATACAGCATCCAGCGCTGTTACCATCTTTCATGCATTTACGTGTGCGAAATACAGGATGACAAGAGAATTCAGTGGCTTGCAGTGCAAGTGTGGAGTCTTGCTCATTGGTAACTAACACGTATATAATCGCTGAGAGCAGAGTGCCATTTGTGTATTGTCCTTTTAAACATATGAGTTAGTGAATTATTTATTTGATTTTAATACAACTTACTTTGCAGCCAAACATTTTCGAAGAGGAGCTGACGTCGCCTCTCTAATACAATGAGATTCTGGTCTTCCACGGCGGGCAGCAACGTTTCGATTTTTTGCTTGAGTACATCGCATTGTTCTGGCGAGAGACTATGAAGAACTGGGATTGGCATTAATGTTAAAAGCAAAGTCTTTTATGGTATACCTATCCCAAATTACTTCCGTTCGGCGGCCACTACAAAGGGCAAAATCCCGTTGCACATCGTAAGCATTGCGTACCATTATCGTACGACATCAAATCAGATCGCACTTTTTCTAATTTTGTAAATATAAAATAATTTGGTAATTTACGTCATAAAATTTAATCTTTCACTCAGAGAAAAACTAATTGTTTTCTGTTTGCTCTGTTTGCTTTCTATAGCAACAAGACTCGTGTAAAGTATATGTCCGGGACAGGATGAGATGGCACGATGCCGATTTTAAAATGAATAATGTACATCTAATTCTACCCAATGCAAAATCGGAAGGAAGACGTGAGATTTTGTAAGTACTTCTACCTCACAAGTCATATGTTGGGCTGTTATTCGTACCCCGCAGTGATACTGTTTGGTGTAGAAAGCGAGCTTAAAAGGATATGCTGCTCTATCCAGACGCCCACTGTATGATATTTTGAATTTTTTTGTATTTCGTTATGTTGCTAATTATGATTACAGTAACCATTAAATGTCCTAAAAGAATAAAATACCGTGAAAGTACTGCACTAAACTAATATAGAATACTTTAACAAAATAATTAACAGCTGATATTAGCACATCTCTATTATCATCAATAAGTGTTGAAAAATCACAGAACAGATGTTTTTAATTATTTAATCATCATAAGAAGAAGCACATAAATAAAACCGGGCCCTAAAAAACAATAACTAGAATATTAGTCTAGTGGAATTATTTAAAATATTTTAATTCACTTTGAGAGACACAACTGAAACTAAAAAAGACACCAGCAGATATACAAAACCAGTACTGAGCGTGTGTGTCAATGTATCAAACAAGTGTCGGCACCACTTTTCGGACTTTACGTAATATAAACACAGAGCCTGGATAATTCATCATAGTGTCGTAGTTTGTTTTGTATAGTGTTAGAGTGGATGCGGTGCAGTGTGGTAGAAGAGAGGGAATACTCGTTTTGACATTAAGCCAAAGCATATATGCTCGATGCCTGCGACCGCTTTTACGCTGTGACGCAGTACGTTTGTTATTATTGTAAACAGCAGCAAGCACTGCCGAAAGGGTAACCACTCATGTTATAGTTTCTCCATTGGATATACTTGAGAAAGCCGAAAATTTGATTTACGCTTTATATTTATGGCTACCAATGCACAAGTGGGAAAAATTGTTTTAGCACTTGCAGTTGGCGTTTTTCTCTATTATTTCTTCTGGGTTGCAATTTTGCCTTTCATGCTCATCGAAGAAGGTTAGTGCGAACGCATACCATTGTGTGAAGAGGAGGGGTTCGATAGCGTCATGTACGCGCTCTCGTTGATTGCATTTTAAATGAGACCCAACAATTGACACGGCCTCCTCATTGTGCGGTAATTAGAGAGACGCTGATTAAATTCGCATACACAAAAGCCCTGCTCTTATTCACCCAACCTATCTGTTATCATTTCAGACAATCTGCTACATACGTTCTTTCCGCCATTGAAGTACGCCTTCATTGTGCCCGTAACATTTGGCGTTGTTTTCCTCGGTGGCATTGCGGTCTTTTCGTTCTATCACATTTGGAACTTTCGAAAGTCTGCTTATCGCTATTAAAAAATCACCACACAACAACAACACAATAACATCAGCATAGGTCAGCACAACTTATCAGGTACGAACAATATTCGATTCCGTGTACGGGCCGCAACGGAAACAGCACAACAGCTGCCAAGAAATCTGCCCTTTTACTTTGCTCTGTTGGCATCATTGCTTTCCTCCTCTGATCTGCTTTGGTTATATACACGATGCCTCAATGGTTGGTTCTTGGAGTCTCCGGAGTAACATGCGGTGGTAAAACCACGCTTGCGCGCAGGTTACGCGATTACTTCAAAGACTTGCGTGGGGCACCGCTGTGGAAAACGCCGTACACCATTGGCGACGTGCAGCTCATATCACAAGATGACTATTTTCTACCTGTGGATGATTTACGGCACAAATGGATTGAAAAATTGAATGCAATCAATTTTGAAGTGCTCACATCGCTCGACATGAAACAAATGTTGTCGGATATCTCATGGACAATTAAGGGTGGTCGATATTTAGGCAATGAGGCGACAGCAATTGACAATCTCGAGTACATGAGTGGCGCCGATGTGCCGACAACGTATACAAACTTCGAGCATTACGCATTGCAATTCCAACAACAATACCAACAGCAACAACAACATCTACAAAATTCAAGTTCAAATTATGCACATCACGGGTACCACCACCAACACCACACGCAGCAGTACAGCATTAGCACCACAGACGTGCGCCACCAACAACACATCATTGGCAACTCAAATACGCCGAATATGACATCGGCGGCGAATATGATGCACCTGAATACGGCTACATATGCCGCACAATTGCACGATAAAAAAATCAACGTGCTCATCATCGAGGGTTTTATGATATTTAATCAACCGGAATTGTTAGCATTGTGCAACATCAAATTTCACTTTCATTTGCCCTACGAGAAATGCTACGAGCGTCGGGGCAAGCGCACCTATGATCCGCCCGATGTGACCGGCTATTTTGAGATGTGTGTTTGGCCATATTACGAGAAAAACTTCGCTGAATACCGCGATTGTAAGGACATCACATTCCTCAATGGTGAACTTGACAAGGATAAAATCTTCAAATTTGTACTTCAGTGCATTGCAAACTATTTCGAAGAGCGCAGCGACAACGCCATTGTCAATTCGCCACCGCAAAATATGATCAATGTGCTGATCACGACGGCATGCAATGGCAGTGCAACCAATTCAGTTATGACCACCAAGGTGTGTCCTATGGAGCAGCAATGAGGAATAAGGTGTTAATATTGTAGTTCTCTACAATGGTTGGCTCTTCTAGCATACTCTGACTTGCGGATTTTGTTCCAGCTAATGAGGCATTACCGTAATATTAGCAAGGAGCAGCTGAGGGATAAAGATAAAAAAGCATGGATTAAATCAGTCATATTAAGAGGAAGGTCAACGAATTAATAGCGATACCATGACCAAGGCACAATGTGTTCCCGCTGGGCCGCATTACCAGGGGTACAGGCTGTTGTGTTGTTATGGCGGTTGAAAGGGGAAAACTGTTTTGCGAGTACCACAACCGCAGAGCGCGTATATGCCCACATAAGGATTTATACGGGAAAAGAGATTTTACAGTGCAGTGAAACTGAATAACAACGAAATTGAGCAAGGGTGAATCGGATGGGTCTAAGAGTCTATCTTCGTTTATGTTTTTGTATTTGAAGCACCTTCAATTGGCCTTCGTATAGAATATGTTGGGTTGGTAGGTCTCTGACCGATTAAAAGCCACGTACGTAGCTTACAACCTCTCCGAATTACTTGCTGCTATTGTTACCTTATTACCAGTTATTTAATGTGCTTACACATCCCAGAGTAACTCCCAAATGGAAGAACGTTGGAACGCTTAACGAGAATACAACAGGTTCAGGAATTAATTGTTACCTAACTTTAAGCTGATCTAACAATACTGATAATGGAAGTTATATATTTTCATATATACACACACAAAAAAATTACTATTTGGAGTCTATAGTTGCTAGGCATAACGATTTATTACAAATACGTATGCACAATACATGTAAATAGTTATATATAAATTTAAATAATTTTTTAGATTTAGGAATTCGACTTTCCTTTAGGCAATCGAAACAAACAATCTTTAATGAAAACTATTAAATATGTCTTGGAAAATTTATAATTTAATTATGAAAAAAAAAATTCTACAATATTAAGAAAATTAACTACTTGTCTGGGGTTCACATCATTTAAGAAACACTGAGTGCTTTATAATGCACCCTGTGCCTTAAACCCAATCCTCCATTGAGGAAGAGGTCAGACGGGAGTAGGTAGTTAAATAACCCCGCCTTGATTGTGTGGAACTGAAATGGTAAACAAAATTCCTTAGTCCGTTAAAGAGGATAAAGTTATCTTTTGAACTTACCAATATGTTGTATGTATTTCCGTTTGGCTTGTGTTTAATATGTTTGTCTCTAAGCTGGTTGATAGTTATTGCGCAGTCAATGTTCTTTTACACTTCCTTTGGTAATGTACAAATAGCAGAAATCGCAATAAAGGATGGTTTGTACGATGCCAGCGAATATCGCAATCAGATCGTAGTGCGACTCCACCATGTAACGGTAGATCCAGTTTTGCCAGTTTGCTGACCAAGAAGAGTTGTCGCAGAATTGCAACCGATTCCAAATAGATCGAAAATGTCCATAGCGAGTAGATTGTGTGGAACTGAAACCCCCACACCTCAGCACAACACACCCCACCAAACCACACTACACCACCGCAGGTCAACTGAACTCGAGTGGTCTCTTAGAAGTTTGGCTTCTTTTCGAAACGTTTGTTATGTTTTGTTTTGGGTGAAAGTTTCTTTCCCCCTTTGGTTGGGTTAAAAATTTATTTGTTTGTTTGTTTGTTGGTCTTCGAATGCACTTAAAATACTTAATACATCATTTAATATTCCGTTTTATTGTGATCGATTATTGAAATATACAAATACAACTTTTAACTTGTTACACGAGCAGTACGCCCTAAAAATTATTTTCTCGAAACACAGAAAAATGGCAGAAAAAGGAGAAAACCAAACAAAAGAAGCGATTTACCAGTCCTCACAACCAACAAATTAAAATAAAAAAATATATAAAAAAATAAACACGTGTTTGCAGCTATAGAAATAACAATAGCTTGCAATTGTGGTTGGTGAAGAAGGGGCATGCTTAACGACTGTTGGTTATTTGCTCTTTTTGCCGATGACTCTGTACTGCTACATTTTTAATTAAACTTTTTAGTGCGTTAATTGGTTTTCTCTCCATTTTATGAATCACTACTTCCATACCTAAAATAGATGCACCGCTTACAAAGCGTCCCAATTGGTTTGAGTATTGTAGACTTCCTCCTCAAGCCAAACGGCATAGTTAGCCTTAAAGTAATCGGTCAGTTCGACCTTGCGATCCCACCAGCCCGAATGGCCGAAGAAGGCGAAGTCGGAGTGTGTAAGTATTTCATCGCTGGGAAAGCCGGCCTCAACGCCGTAGTCGTGCAACTGTTGATTCTGTTGTGCTGCACCGCCACCACTGCCATTTGCCACATTCCCAGCGTAGCCATTGGCATCGGTGCCATTGCCACTGGCGATTCCACCAGAACCACCGCCCACTATATTATTCGATTGTGTATTATCTGCATTGTTTCCCGCATTGCCATTGCTACCACCGCCGGCTCCACATTTCTGTGTTGCTTCAGGATAGCGACGTAAGTTGAAGCGATCAACACACGCGCGCAGAGTACACTCCTCTGCTTGAAAGTCCCACGGACGCGATTCCAAATCATTGCCAAACGCCCAGTCATCGTTCAGGCGATGTCGCACCTTCGCATAGATGGCGCTCATAGTTTTCATATTGGATTTACGCCACTGGCGGCCCAAATACTTTGTTTGCATTTTGAGCAGCTTTAACACGTACAGCTGCATCATGGCATGGCGCACTTTGAGCGTCTTCTTTAAAATGGGCGCCGACTTGAACACGACCAGCATCATTACACGCGAGTGTTTCCACTTGATTAACTTGTTAAGTATACGCAGCAGATTGATGCAGGAGAAGACGTTGCGCCACGAGTATGGTTTGTCGGAGAGATTGCCGCCGTAAAAGAGATCGAAACTCTCACCGGAGAGGTCCGGTTGTTCTCCAATCACACACGATGGAAAGTCCAGCAGCGGTATAGAGTTCTTCATGCTGACGTATTCGGTGATTGTTTGATTAAAGAACTTCAGAACAAGCGGTATGCAGTTGGCAAAGACCAGATGCTGTGACATGAACTCAAACTGGTAGATGTGATTTATCTTGAAGTGTTTTAAGTAAAGCAAAATGATGGCTGAAACTGCTTTCACAATGATTTCCTTGTGTCTGCCCATGTCGACAGTGAGCTTTGTCGACTGTGTAGCGGTCAACGGCATCTTCTTGGGCAGCACATCAGCCATAATGTTAATACTCTCCGTTTTTGATTTGGATGTAGGTGATGCAGCTAGAAGCACTTTTAATAGTGCAATCATATATTGCGGCAGATTGGGAAGAATAGCTTGGTAGAGCGTCTCACCCGGAGTCATCTTTATTTCGTCCTCTTGGGTCGATATTGGATTGCGTGCAATGTCCTCTTCTTTTTTTATCTGTACATCGGCTAGACTGATGTACATGTGTCGCTGCAAAGTCTTGAAGCCCTCGTGTATAGGTTGCGGTAGCCCAGCCAAGCTTTGGTGGTCACCAATCAACGAATAGCCAATGAATTTATTGCGTGAAATATCAAGAAACTGATCGATGTCCTTTTGTCGTACTTTGGGCGTCCATGGTAGACGTGCGGTTATCTGCACTGGTTGAGTGGCTTGTGGTTGCTGTATGAAGTTTGGCTGATTATTAGGATTTACAGTTGACGTAGACGTGGAGGCAGAAGGATCCTCGAATGGACGATAGTACTGCGACAGCTCCTCCTCACCGCTTCCATTATTAGTACTGCCATTGTTCGATGTTGGCGGTGCCTCATTTCCCGGCGTGAGTTCCATATCGATTTGTTCCTGTTCGTCCAGGAATCGTTGCTTCATCAACGAACGCCGTCTGAGAAGATAGACTTTTTATAAAGAAAGAGAGTATTAATTGTGTACTTACGTGAAACTACGCTTGGGATACTGGTTATCTAAGATGTCCGTAGCAGTTGCCGGTGGTGAGCTTGCGCGCATGCATTTCGTTACCTCCAAAGTGTCCTCCGTTATAGGTTCCAGACCGACTTTGGATCTGTACTCATTTTTGAGATTCTTTAACACTTCTATGCCGCCCAACCCTAAAAGGGATATCTTCCAGAGTAGCAGCACAATTTTCTTAATGGGAAATTGGGGCGCCGCACCACTACAGAAGCGTGTAATCATGCCTAACAGCTTTAGAGCCAGCATTTCACCATCAGCCAATGGCGTATTAATCTCACTGATAAACCCTTCGGCCAACGTTTTGTATTCCTCGCTGCCCTTATCACGCTCATCGCGTATTGTCTCCGTAATAATGTACAGCACCGATAGTATTACGCGTATATCTATTGAATCGGCCAGCGTAACATTTGTGATCTTCACTGCAACTATGTCCGGCGAACAAGCACTCTCAATCTCCATATTGAGCAGGTCAATGAATGAAGGAAAGACACCCAACTCATATAGCAGAATTACATTGTCGCGTGTGATTTGATGTTGCTCCTCGTCTGATTGTATTTCGGCCCAGCAGCCTTGCGCCAAGTATAGTAAGCAACGGGCAGCCTGCATACGAAACGCACGATTTGAGACCTCCAGCTGATCGACTAGCTTCATCACAATGCTTCGCCGTGCAGCGACGTCCAACTTCTGCCAATTCGGAGGCAAATCGTACATTTCCATTTGATCCTCGAATGCTTTCACGTTCTGTTGAAATTCACTAAACTCCGTGTAACTATAGAGTTCGGCGATTTCATTCTGATATGTGTCCACATCCGCATAGATGAAATCCAAGTCCGGACCATCGCAATTGCCGTCCACGTCGTGTGTATCCTGTTCGAATGAGTTGTTTATCGATGAGAGCATCATTTAGAACGGATTCCAACGTTATTACGCGTACTGTAGGCGTGAAACAACTCTAGTCCAGCAAAAGTGTATGATTTAGGCAGTGTTGGAGCTTATTTCTTTTGCACTGTGTTTTTGTTGTTTGTTTGCCGTACTTGTCACAGGTCTAGCAGCGTTTAGGCTAACTAGGCAAATAACCACACCGACAATACACTTAAACGATGCGCCAATACATGCTCGGTGTGCGCTGTATATTCATACAAATTCTCCAAGGGCTTTAAAAGATGATTTTCATGTTTCCCCCAATTTCAAATTCTCTAAATTACAATAGATTTGTGAGAAAATTTACTGCTTCTTCTTACTACAATAAAAATGGCATTCACATGTATTGCCTCAGAGGTGCAATCTACTTTGATTGGCGGCTTCATAATGGTGCGTATGTATCTAGAAAACACATGCGACAGTGAGCAAACGATTATACCACGATTATGTTTTGCTGGCTGTGCTATTTTGGGTCAAATATTAGTTGAAATTAGTCAGATATAGGGGTTAAGACCAATACTAATCTCTTAGGTATGTATTTAAAAATTTGTATTAAACAGGGATTCTCCCCTACAAAATATTTTACATTATTCATGATCAATTTCCCGGTGTGATTTTTCTTAAACAATAAGTAAAAGTAGTACTAGAGTAGTGATGCGCGTAAAGAATAGTAAAACATTAGTAAACTTTATTCGTTATTGTCAGGACATGATTTGTATAAAAGAAAATTTTCAAAAAATCTTCCGGGATTGTAGTTTTAAGTATTACATTATATTTAGTATTTAAACAGAATGGTGAATCTGAAACCGGCTAAAAATACAGCTATTTGTATGTGAACGAACACAATGTAAAGCTGAGTATGAGTCTGAAGCCGCGAAGTCATAGTGTGACTTCACTCGACTTGAAATAACCAGTGTTGCCAGTTTACCTACCTGTACTATAAAAACAGAACAGATCGACCACCAATATATACATACATATATAGGTATATGTCGTAATAATATTTTATCGATTTCGTTGCAGTTACTTTTCAATACCTCCAATAAAATATAAATACATTACAACTAAAAAGAAAAAATTATAACTAAGGTCTTTTTTTCCAAAATATGACACCCCTACTGAGGCTAAACCTTGCATTCCGTTTACTCCTTTTTTCGGGCTTCAGCCTCAAACTCAGCTTTAGCTTCACCGTTCTGTTCCAGCTTTAAGTTTTGTTGCACAATATTTATGGCTTCATCAGTCTGCCGTTCATATGTATTCAAATTATTATTAAAAATAATTTAATTCAAAGGGATATTTTAGTAGGTTATTGATGGTGATCTTATCTTCGGTTAATTCAAAACGATAAAATCAATTTAGTGTATCCCACATTTGGTGTGGAAGGATATGCCATCGGTGAAGCGTCAAAATATCGGTCGGCGTACGCGCACAGCAAGGCAAACACATGAGAGTCGTGTTAACGAGACTGACGAACAGCGTAACCGGCGCTTGGAGGAAAATCGAATAAGGAACTATAAAGCGCGACACAAAAGGGAACCGGAACAACGGCTACCAGATGTATACCCAACTTTTAAGGTGAATTCTTTCATTTACTACATTGAACTCAAAGTTTTTCAAAAAATTGTTTATTACAATATATTTTTTCGCCATGAAAAACTCGCGTTAAAAAGAACAAGCGAAATTTCGTGTGAATGGCTATGTGTCTGCACTCACATTCTCATTCATTCGCTCTTTCGCTTATTAACTCACAACTATTTAAGTAACACTGCACGTGAATTCCAATTATTCGTGTTCCCGAGTTTGCCGGAGTTTATTATTTTAAGCACTGTGAAAGAAGTAAGCACCGTGATTAGTCATAGCTTTCGGCATACTGTTGTTTCAGTGTGACAATACAATAAACAATAATTGCATTGTCATAGTGTCGTTGTAATCTGACACAGTTGAATTTTGATATAAAAATTTGGACTTTGAGCCTTTTTATTTGGTCGACAGTTTCTGCGCGTCAGGGTGATTTGCAGGAAATACAATACAGGGTGGCGCAAAAGTAATGTCACAATGTAATAGTGCCTTAATTTTTTCAAAGCGCGTCAAATTTTACTGTGTTGTAGGCAGAGAAATAGTTGTCACAATACAGTTGCACACAATTAAGCATCAACAGACGTTCGTAAAGAATTTTAATTAAAGATTTGAAGATTTTTTTTAAAAATATTACTTTATTTTTCGCCATGCAAACTCGAGTTAAGAAAAACCAAATTTATACCATTTCGTGTGAATGGTTAGGTGGGTGTACTCACTCTTTCGCTTATCATGAACACATAACTATTTAAGTAACACTACTCGCGCATTCGAATTATTAGTGTTTCAGAATTCGCCCGACTAAGTGTTATATTAGGAATTGTTAACGAAGTAAGCACCCTTACAATAATAATTAGCAATATCTTTCGGTATACTGTTGTTTTAGTGTAATAATACAATAAACCATAAATAATTGGATTGTCATAGTGTGTGTGCAATCTGGCACACAATTCGTTTTTTATATCAAAATTTGCACTGAGATTTTTTCTTTGCAAAAAGTTACTACGCATCAGCGTGATTTGCAGGAAATACATATTTTCATAAATCAAACAGTTTTAAATAAAATAAATATAAATATTAATTTAGTCGTTTCGCACGCCCGCACAATGGGCAAATGGTTATCGCATTTTCTGTTGGGTGCCCTGCTGGCCACCGCTTTGAGCATCTACTACTTCCTTGCCGGCAATTCGGTGGCAATTGTGAGTCTCGACCTTAGTGTATAGGTGATAGAAATCGCATGTGCGTCAGTGTGTACCTCAAACCGCCAACATTTTGTGTCCAACGCGCTTATCTTTTGATCTCATTTGCGTGCTGGTTTCAATAATTATAGTTGAAGCGATTCAATTACAAAGCAGTAACTCACTTTTCGCTAAATCGCACACAATACTACAAAATTTCTATTTCCATTAATTTTTGTTAACTCAAAAGCCCACACTAAACAATTACAGCCGAAATGAATTTCAAGCATTGCCAAAGAATAGCACAAGCAGCCTTCCAAAAGCTTAGATTGTTGTCGGCCGAGGCACAGATCAATCGCTTTAAGTGTCCAATCGAACACCGGCGACGACTTTGTGTTATACTGCCAACGCTGGGCAGTGTTAGTGCAAGTACGTCTAGCAGTTCAATCGAATCGCTAGTTAAGCAAAACTACTCTACCGCAGCGACCGGTAAGCAAGCACATACTGATGACGACGGCATCGTTGAGGATGTGAGTAGTGTCTTTGTGCTAATATGAGTGCGCTCTTCTAAATGTGCATGTCAAAATAGTATAACCGCCGCCATTCTCACGCTTAACTACACTCTGAAACATTAGCTAAAACACCTTCGTAATTGTTCAATTCTTGTTGTATTCCTCTTTCAAATAGTTTTATCTATCTCCTATTTGTTCTAGACTAGTTTGTTAATCTGTAATTTCTACTTTTAGTCAAGCACAAGCACAACAATGTCAGGAGACGATTACAAGAACGCTCAGACTATTTATGAATTCACCGTGAAGGACACACACGGCAATGATGTGTCGTTGGAAAAATATCGCGGCAATGTTGTGCTCATTGTCAACATTGCCTCGAAGTGTGGCCTCACCAAGAACAACTACGAGAAGCTCACCGAATTGAAGGAGAAGTATGGCGAACGTGGTTTGAAAATTTTGAATTTTCCATGCAATCAGTTTGGCTCACAGATGCCTGAAGCTGACGGTGAAGCCATGGTTTGCCATTTGCGCGATGCTAAAGCCGATATAGGTGAAGTTTTTCAGAAGGTATGCCAGGTCTTTCTAGTGCTATCTTTGCTTTTCTATTAAAACCAATTCGCATGCAGGTCAATGTGAACGGCGACAATGCTGCACCGCTCTACAAATTTTTAAAGACCAAGCAGACCGGAACTTTGGGCAACGGCATCAAGTGGAATTTTACCAAGTTCCTGGTGAACAAAGAAGGCGTACCCGTCAATCGTTATGCGCCTACCACCGATCCATTAGACATTGCCAAGGATATCGAGAAATTGCTTTAGGATCTAACACATGTATAGTTGTAATCCAGCTTAGCTGTTAAGCCATAACCTGCTTATATAAAGTTTATCTTATTATAATCGACTGTCTCTTCATACTTTCAGATTTTGTTTACTAATGGCAAAAATATATATTTGCACCCTAATACTAGGTTATTAAATTTTTTTGGTTCGATAAGAAAAACACAATTTTATGGTTTGAAATACACTATATTATTTAGTATAGTCTCCCTGGACATCAATACACTTGTTCCAACGAGATTCCAATTTATGAATTCCATCCCTGAAGTTATGGCCTCATCATTTGATGAAAAACGCTTTCCACGAAAGGAATTTTTTTTGGTCTGGAAACAGATGGAAGTCGCTAGGGGCCAAATCAGGTGAATACGGTGAATGCTCCAACAATTCGAAATTTAATTCATGGATTTTAGCCTTTTGTCAAAATGCTCTTGTGACACGGTGCATTGTCCGGATGAAACAGAATTTTTTTCTTCTGCAATTCGGGTCTTTTTTCACAAATTTTTTCCTTCAGCTGGTCTAAAAGGTTTATTGTTTTAGCAGTTTGCAAGTAATCCACAAACAAAATTCCTTTCGCATACCAAAAAATTGATGCTAACACCTTCTTGGCCGATTTCTGAACACGAACTCGTTTCGGAGCCGAAGAACCAAGAACCAATTTTGATTTGTATCAAACGTTTGTTCAAATGCAAAAACAGTCCCACAGACACGTCAAATTAAGTAAATGTTTACTTTTTTAGGGAACATTTGATCAAATTTTATTTTTATTTTTAATGTATTTATAATTAGAAAGATAAAAATAAATTTTTATCCTACTTAAATAGAGCACTAGCTGCTAGGGCTTTCAGCTCTTATGAAACTTAATCTTAGCATGTAATAGGAATTTGTATAACTGATTTATAGTAGAGGTGTTTATGGTTTTAAGTAGTTCTATGGGGTTGAGTTGCAGAATTGCTCGCGTAGATTGTAGCGCTGGGCAGTCAGTAAGGAGATTTTGGACCGATGTTTGTTTGGCGTTGCAGAGGAGGCAGGTATCATCATTGTTGCTGAGCAGTAGGTGTTCGTGTGTTAATCGGGTGTGCCCCAGCCGAAGGCGGACGAATGATTGAATAACATTCCTATGGCATTTTGATGGATAAAAGGCGGGTAATGCCTCTGAGTTGAATTACTTGTAATGGTGGTGAAGGGCATCCCATGCGATTTTGTTTTTCTCTGCAATGTGGCCATTAATTAGTCTGAAGAAGTCCGCTTTCTCAAACTGTTTGGAAAGTTGTAGTGGCTCTTTCAGTGCCAATTTAGCACGTGTGTCGCCTTGTTCGTTCCCGGTAATACTGACATGTCCAGGGATCCACATTAATTTAATGTTATTGTGGTATGAGATATGATTATACTATTGTTGCTATGGTTTCGGATTGCATATATGGTTGACTTACAGTCTGTGCAGATCACAACTATATTTCGTTGTTCGGCGGCGTAATTAGTTGCTTGGAGAATGGCAGTACCTTCTGCTGTGTATGCTGAACAGAAAGAATTTAAGATTCCTGCGGTGATAGTGTTGTTGAAATTATCAACTATGGCAAAGGAGGCTGAGTAACTAGATCTTGATCCGTCGGTGAATATAAATTTGGCGCTGTTAGAGCTCAGAGGATGGTAAGTGTTCAGAAATAGTTTTCTGTAGACGTTTGGAGGTGTGTTTTTCTTTGAGTGTTGCTTAAGGGCAGTTACAAATGATGATGGCAAGAGGCACCAGGATGGCCATTTGTCTGGAACTATGTACTACGGGTGCACTCCTGAAAGAAGTGGTTTGGTTGATATGATGCATTTCATAATTGCCGAGCAATTTTTTGAGGTGCTTTTGTAGTTGTAAGCAGACTTAACTGTGTTGTAAATAATTCGGTTACAACTCATAATAAACCGTAGAGTCGAGAGTTTAATGTGATCCTGGATACTTGGTAAACCGGCTACATTTGATGGCCGTTGTAGGAAAGGCTCGCGAGCTAAGTTGGATGGTAGCGTGGTAGTGTGCTAGTAATAGTTTAATATTACTGTAGCATGCTTGTCCATAAATACTGAGGCCGTGATCAATTATTGAGAGTATGAGAGACTTGGTTGCATTGATTAAAATATTGATATGTACATGAGACCGCTTGGATGACAGAAATTTAATAATATTTAGTCTGGAGGCTAGTTTATGTCTTAGGTATAAACAATGTTGCTTAAAAGTTAGTCTTACGTCGAATATAATGCCTAGGATTTTCAGTGAGCTCGTATTACATAAATTTACATTATTGTATATTATGGGAACATATTTACAGGTTGTTTTTTTGCATATGTGAATTGATTTACATTTTTCAATAGATAAATTAGTGCCAGAAAATTGGGACCATGTAGTAATGTCAGATAAAATGTTTCGAAAATTATTATTTACAGAGTTTAGATTTTTCATTTTTGTATATATTACTATGTCGTCAGCATATAAGATATGTTCCATATGATTGTATTTGTTAATATTTTGCTTATGTCACTAAAAGCTATAATGAATTCCGTTGTGTAGATCGAAAATATCAGAACAGTTATTGTTTGTAATTTACTTTTACGGAAAATTTTCTGTTAGTTAGCAATGCTTTGATAAGGTTATATATTTTGGTTCCAATTTTCCATTGCTTAAGCTGTTGTAGAATTACATGTATACCGACTATCGAATGCTTTCTCGAAGTCTAGATTGAGCATTGTTACGTGATTCTTTGTTGCCAGTGCCCTAGAGCAGAAGTGTTCTATTGAGAGGAGGGCATCAATGGTACCATGCCCCTTTTTGAACCCAAATTGATTTGGGGTTAGGAGGTTTTTTCGAAGGGCAAACCAAACTATTCTTTTAGAGATGATTTTTTCTAGTATTTTGCCTGGACAGGATAGCAGTGATATAGGACGGTACCCTGATATTTCAGTTGCTAATTTGTTTGGTTTAGGTATTGGGACAGTGATAGCAAATTTCCAATTTTATGGATAAATTCCTTCATTAAATACATTATTATACAAAAGCTTAAGTGACTGGGGTAGGTTTTTCAACATTGGATATGAGATTTTATCAAACCCTGGTGATTTCCCTTTCGCGGAGGAAAGGGTAATTTCTAAGTCAATATCTGTAATATTTGATTCTATTATTTTGGGAAGGGGAGACAGATGTCTGTTTATATATGTTGAGCTAAGTATATGTTGTTTTTTAGAATTGAACAGCGGGTGAAAATTTGTGTTGTGTGAGTACTTTGACCAGGTATTGGCTAGGGCAATATTGGCAATATCGTGTAGAGGTCCGGTTTTAGTGTTGAGAAAAGGAATTGTGGTAGGATTGTAGCACCCATTTAACATTTTGATATTTGCCCATACCTTGTGGGGGTTTATTGACGCAGCTAGGCGTTCAAAAGCAGTACTTTTGGCTTCTCTGCATTTCTCACGAAACAGGGAATTAAATTTTTTGTATGTTACCAGATTGGGTAAATTTTGTACTTCTTTGTAGGCGTTCCATGCGCTTTGTTTTTTGGACCGTAGGACGACTAATTCTTGATTCCACCAGGGTACCAATTTAATTCTTGGTCGCAAATTGGTTTGTGGAATATAGAAGTGTGCAGCTGTCCGGATTAATTTATGAATGGTTGAACATTCTTTGTTAATGTTTGATGATACAGGAACCGTTGAGTTGCCAATCTGCTCTTTCTGTTATAAATTCCTGACTTTTTTTTATTGAGAGTTATGAATGATTTAAATGGATAGTGGTCACTACTATGGAGGCTATTTAAAGTGTTCGTACGAATTAGGGGAAAAATATATGTAGAGCATATTGTAAGATCAACATGGGTAAATGAATGGTGTGTATTGAAATTACTTGGTTTGCCGTCATTTAGTATGCTCAGATTTTCTGAAATGAGTAAATTTTCAATAATTTTGCCTCTAGGGTGTATTTTAGCTGAGCCCCACATGGGACTCCAGGCATTAAAGTCTCTTTGTATAATTATTGGGGTGCGTGATTGGCTGATGATGTTTCTCAAATCACCTTCAGTGAAGTGTTGATCAGGTGGAATGTAAATGTTATTTAAAGTGACTTCAAATCCAATGTTTAGTTCGACAGCTAATGCCGTGATCGGTGGTTGCAGTTGAATAATTTTATGTGGATAGTTTTTTTTTACCATAATTGCTATACCTTGATTATTGGTTGTATTTTGTGGTAAGTTATAAAAATAACTGTCGTAGAATTTTGACACGATTACATGACTATTTTTGAGAATGTGTTTCTTTTATAGAGAAAATTAATGGGTTGTGTTCTTTGAAAATAACTTGTAGATCTGTTATATTGTTATACAGGCCATTTATATTCCACTGTAGAAAAGAGAACATGATTGAATTAAAAAGGAAAAGGGGTGACAAGAAAAGGAAGAATTTGATCTACAAGTGAGTGGAAATTTTCTGTTTACCCTCAGCACCGTCCCCGGCAAAGTGTTGTCATTCTGAATACATACTCACGGTGTACAAAGTAGTGATAAGACTAGTCACTGCGTAGTAAATGAAGACTCGTGCTGGGGGGAACGAATAATATTCCTGGAATTAAGTCATTTCACCATCTTCGCTGCCGACCGTAAAGGAACCACTAAAAAGATGGTTGGGAGGTGGGGGAATGAGTTGGGTATATGAGTTGGTTTTGTTTGGATTTGGTTGTTCGGGAGGTAAAAAGGGTGATTACCGTATTTTCGTTTGTTTTGTGTTCGTGCGTTAAAGTAAAGTTGGTGTTATTGGTGTTTGCGGCAGTTGTGTTGGTAGTAGTTGTGTCGGTAGTATTTGGTTTGATTGCGAAAGTCTTGTTGTATTGTGTTATTGGTGTTTGGGTGTGCTTTTTTTCATGTTGAGTTTGTTTTTGAGAGTTGCTTTCATTAGGCATGTTTAGCTTTGTCCCTGCGGCATATGAGTATTAGTGGGGTTACGAGTGTTTGCTGCGATTTGAATATTTGTTTAGCTTCTTTTACCGTACATTTCTTTTGTGTTTGTATTTTAAGAATTTCTTTCTGTTGTACGAACATAGGGAATTTGTTGGATGAAGCTGAATGTTCCTGCTGGCAGTTGGCACAATGAGTGCGGGAGCACATGTCAGGAAGATGGGGTGGGAGATTGCAATTTTCGCAAATAGGATCTTTGTTACAGCGTTTAGCTGTATGACGTAATCTTTGACAATTTTTACAGCGCATGGGGTTGGGATAATATGGTCTTACTTTAACTTTGTGCAAGGAAATGTACAAAGTCTCAGTAATACACCACTGGGTTTATCCTTGCCCTCAATCATTTTAGTGTATTTGTATACAGAAGAGACACCTTGGGGAGCCAGTTCGGGTACGATTTCTTCTTCACTGACGTTGTTCAGGCATGGTGCGTAAATAGTGCCTTTCGAAGTGTTCAGATTTTCATGGTAGCTGCATTTAATTGGGCAAACACCAGTCAGGGATTTGCACGCAATGAATTTCTCAGATACTTTGGTATTGTTGACCAAGATCAACATTTTACCGTCGCGTAATTCCGAAATGGATGTAAATTCTTTGCTGATGATGTGGATTACGCGATGGATAGCGAAACATGAGTATTGCGACAATGGCTTGTTCTCATCAAATGAGGACATAACCACAAACTTCTGGTCGGGTCATGTGTAGGTTGGTAGGGAGGGAAATGATTCCAATAACTTATGAGAAGTTTTTTGTTTTTTTATTTAGGGACCGTTTGCCAAAATAGCGAAACGGTTTGTACGCAGATTGGACGGCCCAGGGGCCATTTTGTTATTTCCTTCGCGCGATTTGCGGTTTTAAGCAGAGAAAAGTACTATAACGAACACGAAGAACAAAAGAATGTATGTATACGGTAAAAACCGAAAACGAAAGCGAAATAAAAAGAAGAAGAATGCTCGACAAGACACTAGCGAAAGCCGAAAACAGTCTTAACTCCACGAACGGTAGTCGACGACTGACATTGGATCAAATACTTGAAGTGTATAAATATTTGAAGTGTAAGATATATATAAAGTATAAATTCTGTATATAAATATTATTACTAGTTATATACCTAATCTTTAGATTTATATGTGTAAATAATTCTGTATATAATTATTATTAGGTAGTAGCTATATACCTGGCGATTTTAAGTATACGATCTGCCTAATGGGTGTCTGTCCCCTGATCGGAAGCAGGAATAAAAAAATAAAAAAAGTATTTAAAAATGAAATAAAAATAGAAACGCAACTAAATTTAGGCATAATTCTATAATAAAGAGTGTGGAATATTTTAATTGAAGTACTATTTCACAATTTTTTAAGAAAGGAAAGTATAAAAATAACGTTTCATGAGAAATTCGTCTTTTTTATTGTTATTAGGTCCAGAATGGGCCGCAATGGTGGTGGCAACATAATGCTATGGGAATGTTTTTCCGCTTTAGTTGTTGGTTCAATATATTGAATCAAAGGTAAAATGTGCGCTGCGGACTACATCAACATAGTTAATAGTATCATGGAATAAATGCCGTTAAAGGGGGAGTTTATACCAGATAATGATATAAAACACCCAAACATCGAGCTTCTTTGAGTAGCCTGTTCTTTTTATATAATTCCAAACTGTCATATGGTTGATGTTTAGTGCCTCCGCTATCTCCTGACAGTTTCCGTGCTGGTCTTGCTCCATCAGCTGGAAAGTTTTATCGACTTCTTCAGTGACAGGCAAACCAGTGCGAGGTGCATCTTTTACATCGAAATTTCCAGAAGGGAACCTAGTAAACCACTCCTGGTCCGTTCGCTCACAGCATTCCCACCGTAAACTGCATAAATTTTTCGGCATGTTTTTGCAGCGATTTTCCCTTTAGAATTAAAGGGACACCAACACCATCAGGTGGCATAAACAGAGGAACCTTTTTTATGACATATTATATACTAGCGTAGCCTGGCAGACGTTGTTCTGCTCTTTCCGGTATTAGAAAAGGAAATAAAAATTCTATAAAAGTACAAAAATCAAGTATTTCAATGGTGTGAACAAGAAATTTGCTTTATTAAAGCTATGACAATGAGAGCTTCGTCACCTTTGAAATATCCATTTTGAAATGAACCACATTGATCATAAATTTTCTTATCACGAAACCCACGCGGTTGCATTGTTAAAAAAATGTGTTCAGTCAACGACGAATATGCGCAATAAACTTTCGATTTGAGTTAAACATTTATTATTTTTTTCATTATTTTTGTTTGACAGACTTTTGCTTTCGAATTTGGCGTTTTTTTCAAAGGAAAACTGGTGAAGCAATATTAATTTCATACAAAACATCCAATTTATTTATTTACTAACGCATTTACTTACTAACGCACCAAACTTTAAAGAGTTACTGGACATGCTATTCTAGAGTTTCCCTGGAAATTTCATCACAATCGGTGAGGCAGTTTCGGCGTGTATAGCGGACACACATACAGACATACATCGAATTTTATATATAGATAGATAAATATTTTGCTCATGGGTTTCTCATTTTCTTTTATAAAAGTATTGCATGGAATATTGTTGTTAGTTCATTCAAATAATACCTCAAAGAAGATGAAACAAATCAAATGGAGGAAGAAAGACGAACGAGCGAATCAAAGAATGAGTCACTTGGTGCCAGATCCGGACTATACACTGTATGCATTAAAACCTCCCAACCAAGCTCCCTAAGTTCCCGGCGAGTCATTATTGCTGTATGTGGTCTACCGTTGTCCTGCTGAAAAGAAAAACCTTTTCTATTGGCCAATTCTGGTTGTTCTAAGCAAACTGTGGGTTCAAACGGTAAAATTGTTGACAATAGAGGTCTGAAATTATTATTTTCCGTATGGAAGCAACTCGGGGTAGATGATTCCCTTCCAGTCCCTTCAAATGCACAGCAAAACCTTCCTGGCTGTTAGTCCAGGCTTGTACACAGTTTGAGCTGTTTCACCGCGCTTTGACCACGTCCGTTTCCGCTCGATAATGTCATAAGTGACCCAATTCTTATCACCATCACCATCATCCGTTTCGCCAACGCTTCGCAGATGGAAATGCGATCCAACGGTTCGTGTGATATTCATTCATGGAGTGTCTTTTTAAGTACAGCTTTACGTAAGTTTTTTAAAACTGTTTTTTGGCAACTCTTAAGGTCTTAAAGACAATCTTTCTGCCACTAACATGCCAGTCTGCTTTAATAATTTCAATGATTTTATCGCAATTTTTTTCCTCTACCTACCTCTACCTCTACCTCTACCTATAATTAGCTAAGACAGTAGGACAGACAGGTCGCTTTGCTAAACTTTAAAAAAAAAGAAAATTTCTTAAATTGTTAAACCTACGGTACTTTTTCCTTATTGGCATCCATTTTTAACCCAATTTATCTGACAATTTAATGTACCAAAAAAAAATCGTAGGTACATACATTTTTCAGAGTGGAATCACACATTTCTAGCAAGTCCAAGTTTGAATCAGTGGGACGAATACTTTACGAATTATAACACTAATAATGATCGACTAAAAAATAATAGATTCCTTGTTACTCAACCTTATATTATTAGAAAGGTATATTAATCATTTTCATTAAAGTTGACTGAGCCTCAGCAAAGCGATGCTGGGTACGCTAGTTTCATAATATTATAATTAAGACAAATTAATGATAATTCTTTGATCTTAGATAATTTTGTCAATAACAACAAATTATAATATTCATAACACTAACATATAAGATACTGCAATTCTAAAGAAGAATGCCACGTACACGGCGTTCACAAATTCTCCACAACAGTCAGTTAGGCAGAAGATGAATTGGTGAATAATGTAATTCAAGACCAACACAATGAACACCTTCGAACTAATATATTGAGATAAACTTAGGCACATCAACAAGTCACCGACGCACTCAGTGCACATAAACGACAGCCCATGACAGTACGTCGTGCATTGAATAAAGCACACCGGGACCATCTATTTAATCTATAATTTCTACTTTTAGTCAAGCACAAGCACAACCATGTCAGGAGACGATTACAAGAACGTTCAGTCTATTTATGAATTTACCGTGAAGGACACACACGGCAATGATGTGTCGTTGGAAAAATATCGCGGCAATGTTGTGCTCATTGTCAACATTGCCTCGAAGTGTGGCCTCACCAAGAACAACTACGAGAAGCTCACCGAATTGAAGGAGAAGTATGGCGAACGTGGTTTGAAAATTTTGAATTTTCCATGCAATCAGTTTGGCTCACAGATGCCTGAAGCTGACGGTGAAGCCATGGTTTGCCATTTGCGCGATGCTAAAGCCGATATAGGTGAAGTTTTTCAGAAGGTATGCCAGGTATTTCTAGTGTTATCTTTGCTTTTCTATTAAAACCAATTCGCACGCAGGTCTATGTGAACGGCGACAATGCTGCACCGCTCTACAAATTTTTAAAGACCAAGCAGACCGGCACTTTGGGTAACGGCATCAAGTGGAATTTTACCAAGTTCCTGGTGAACGAAGTATGCGTACCCGTCAATCGTTATGCGCCTACCACCGATCCATTGGACATTGCCAAGAATATCGAGAAATTGCTTTAGGATCTAACACTTGTATAATTGTATAATTGTAAACCAGCTTAGCTTAGCCATTAACCTGTTTATAACTTTTTTAGCTTGTAATAGACTGTTCTTTGTTCTGGTCACTTTCACACTTTTATATTTCTTTTACTAAATGACATCCTACATTTACAATTATTATCGAAATAAATGCACCCAAAAACCCAAATCAATGGAAATCATTTTGTATGCAGTGCATGTACTGAAGCGTTCAGTTTGGACTTGAAATTGTAATGCCAAAAATTTTATGATTCCCACGTCGATTTTTTACTAATTTATTTTTTGCAGACTATTGTAAATATTATAGTCGCGTCAAGTTGCGAAAAAGTTCACAAACACTTTCGAATGACCTCTACTTCGGTGGGCGGCGTGCAAGGCGTTTTCACAATGTTCGTGTAGCGCGCTGTTTTAGGAAAATTGCACTAGGCTACTTCAAATTACCAAAGTAGCCGAAAGACCAAGACAAATGTATGGAGTTCAACGTTTCTTTTGCAAAAAAGCTCAACCAAAAGAGAATTTTTCAAGTTCAGAACGCACAAAGCACTCAAAAGCATCGTATGGATAATGACCTTCCGACAATTACGCGAAAATGTTGTACCTTCCAATTAAGCAGCGAGATTTTCCGAATGCGTCGCATTGCATTGCATGGATGAGTGATACATTGAGATACTATTTACGAACTACAAATTTGAAAAAAATACTCAGTTCGGCTGGAGGGAAAACTTGATACGCTGCATATGGAAATTTTAATTGATGGTGCAATTGCGTTAAAACTCTGGTAACGGTCATCTCCATTAGTGAATATTATTCTTGGGTTTATCGTTCGCTTTTGATGAGGGGCATCATCACTCTAACTATTCATGTGAGTGTGTCTAAGCAATAATACTCAATTTCTTTATCAACCCTCATTCTCATTCGCCAAGAAAAATTTTTAATTCGGGTAACTATCATTTGCAGAACAATTTGGAATGTTTATGGTCGAATTTAAGACTATTCTAAGAATCCAGGTTTGGATGATTTCTATAGAGATTAAGAAGACTAAAACAGACTAAAGCCTTAATTAATAAGCCTCAAAAGTGTCTGAAAAGGCAAGAAATTTCAGTGTTTGAAAAAAGTCAAATGACTTCACTATGAAGCTTTAGTACTCTCCTCATTGCCGCTATAGCCAGTGCTTTTCAATTAATCAATTGAGCTTACAATTACCGTAACGCTTGGTGTGGCGTTTGGGAAACGCTCATATTGGAGTCTAAGAAAAAAGTGTACAAATGCGAGCTGATTTGATGCCACCGACGAACGAACGAATGAACTCGAGCGCATCGCGAAATTAATTAATCTATCGATTGATCAATCGATAGAATTCGTCGCTAAACGCTTCAGTAATGCAGCGTATGACTTAAATAGTAAAACTGGGTTAGCGGCGGCAGCGAGTACGGCAGCGAGTACATCCCTAAACAGGGTGTTTGCTGCCTTAGACATCGGCTCATGCGAGTGCGACCTGGTTCGGTTCATCGCTATGGCATGCGAGTGTGCGACCATTTTGTCAGCGATCTGACTTTGACACTGTTAAATATTTTTGTTCAAAATTGATTTCAGTGTTTTAGATGAGCGTTGAGCGAATATAAAACAGCGCGCTTGCGCCTCAACAATGTGCATAAATCGAACGCGTTCGGCGGCGCGCATTACAAGCGGACAACAACAACATCATCATCGCCATCATAGTTGCTACCGTCAATATAATTATTGTTAGCCTGTGAGGATAATAATTGTGCCTAAGACAGTCATAAACATGAGTACAACTATGATCCTGTTGTTGCTCCTGGGCTCCACTTATGCAGCAACGCATGTGAACATCTCCATTGCACAGCAGCCAGCGACGAATCCTGCTGATATTAGCTATGTAGATGGTCGTGCACCTGCTGAGCTCAGAGCTGGTCCTGCCGATTTCAGCTATCGTAGTGAAGGTCAATTGTCACGCTTGACACAATCAGAGTCACAAGGACAACAAAGCCATTCACAGATTCAGCCGTCGCGAGTACAAGTGCTGAGCAGCAGTGTTAGTGGCAGTAGTACTAGTAGCAGCAGCAGCAGCGGTGGAGGAAGTGCTGGCCACCAGCTGGTTAGCTCGCAGCAACAAACGCAACAAGGTCTAGCCCCAGCACTCAGCAGCTCATCACAAACACGTCGTCGTGGTCACCTCAGACGTTTGTTGACTCAACATAGACAGCCACTTAGTGGTCAGTTCCGACAGAAGGCCAAGCAGGATCAGCAGAATCAGGAGTTTGAGCGTTACGTGCAGACCTATGGTGGTCCTACGGTGGAAACGGTTAGTGAACATTTGAACTCATTATGATACCTATTAAATGCACTTTCAATAGGTATTTGAATCGTCAAGCCCAGTACCACAGCGTCAAGAACAAAGCTCCTCATCTTTCACCAGCTCATCCTCATCATCATCGTCGTCGTCGTCTGCACCACAACGACAAGTTACCATTGGCTCGAGACCAAAGGCGCAGCATACGTTTGAGCGTCAAGTGGCTCTGCCCGTCGCAGCGCAGCAAAGTACCAACGTGGAGCAGGACACTAAGCCCATCTACGAAGCACCACAGAGCATGCCAGGCGTCAGTATTGCTGGAGTGAGCTCAGCCACTGTTAGCGCGAAATCGGCCGTGGCCAGTGATAGTAAAGCTACTTTCGAAAACAGACAAGTTGGCTTTGGCACCGGTTACGATCTCCCCAGCTTCCATCAGAATTCTTACAACTATGATGATTCACAAGATCTGCAGGATCAGTATCCACCACCGGTCGATGGTGCTGATGGTCAAGGTTACAACGATTACGATGACCAAACCCAATATATCAATAAACAGGTGCCATCCACGAGTTACTTGCCACAACGACCAATGGTCACGAAGACTATACAAATTGTACAGCCCGCACTGAAAGCCAAGAAATATGAGGTGCGTCATCCGGCTATACAGAAGGAGTTCTACGACATCGAGGAGCGCGTTGTTATCAAGCCAGCAGGCACTTTAGTCGTTGAGCTAGATCATCCAGTGGCTAAGATACCACGTGGTGAAACTGTGCTGGCATTAGGTCATCCACATCCAGCCGTGGCGAGCGTCTATAATACCAATCCGAGTGTCACACAATCTCAGACAACAACGGGTGTCTACAATCATCAAAATCAGAACCAGTACAGTCCAAGCAGCGTCTACACACCACCAAAACAGACAGTCGAACAGCCGAACTTGGCCGGCACCACGGTGGGCTCCAGTGTGACCACAATGCCATCGTACGACCAGACTCGCAAGGATGAATATGTTGAAGCAAAGTTGAGACAACCTTACAATAGTGGCGCCAGCGAAGCACAGTTTGTGTCTTCGACCACCGAGCGTAGCTACTCATCGGATGACAAACAGTCGAGTAGAAATGAGGTCTTCGTTACTGCCGATCGCAATGGCAATCAATTACAGATCAACAGCAAAAGCCTCAGTCCGAAAATGATTGTACGCGATGAGACCGAGTTGCGCTATGAGCCTAATGTGGATGTGCATTTGAATGGTGCACCTCTCACAAGTAGCTACGATCGTCAGAGCCAAGAAGCAAGCTTCAACTACAACCCCAGCGGTCAACATCAGAGCAACTTCAATGGCAACAATCAGGTCAAGGACGACTACTTCACCGGCGAATACATAAGCAATACCCACACCAACAGTCAAGACTCGAAGCCGGCGCGCCTCCAGCAAGCTGAACAATCCCCGAGTGCCGGGCCACACACACATGTTGTCAAACATGAGCACACCATCAATCTGCCCCCATCACAACATAACATCTACCTGAGCCGTACTGTACAAGTGCCTAAGGAGCAGCGCATCAGTGATGACACGGAAACACCAGCACGCGTCTCGGAAATACGGCCATACCTGCAACGCCAACCAGGTAACCGAGTAGTTTACGCCAAAGCCGTGGTACGTCCAGCGGGTAGCGTACGTAGTGGCGCTTATAACCAGCACCAACAACGCAATGGACCATCTTACTTTACGCAAACTGAGTCGGCTCGTTACCGTCAACCGGAGTTGGAGAAGTCGTTAGAGTACAGTGCACCGTACTCCAGAATGCGCTATCATCCGATCGAATCAGCGCGTCTCATACAGGAAACCCGTGCTGAAAAGCCGCACGTTGTTGATGAGCAGCTGGAACAGAAGAAATCCCAACCGGCGGCTACACACATCCAGATACAAATACCACATCATGTTGAGGGCGATAAACCGATTGTGGTCAGCTCCACGATTAGCCCACAAGCCGCCAATTTCCGTCAGTCGGCTCAAGCTTACGCGATAAATCCAAATCGAGAGGTGGAAAACATCAGCGAACAACGTGGCGATCAGTCTTACGGACAACTTCAATCGAAACCGGATTGTGACCAAGTCGACTCAGCACGTTACCGAAATGAGTTGCATTCAAGTAGCGGACATCAGCACTTCCAGAGGCTTGTGGAGTCACCTGTCACACAGGCAACACCCAGTAGTGGTATTAGCAGCTCCAGCTCTACTTCCAGTTCCAGCTCCAGCTCCAATGCCAATCTGCCCAACGTACATGCTGAGAATGTTGATGTGTTGCTGAAAAGCGCAGCTGGGCATGTTCCAACTGGTCAACGTGTCATTGCCGCCACCCCTGCACCAACTGATGCCGCTTCCAATCGTGAAACATTCCACAAACGCCGCATTGTCGTCAATCATCCATTCCAGACGGTGCGCGAAGTTGTCGAACACGAACCGATTACCAACTACCATCAAATCCAGGTGAATGAACCTGCCTCGCCAGCGCTCTACCATCAAGCCGCTTACTACCGCCAACCGTCAGAGGCGACTCATGGAAATCTCGTCTATCATCATTCCAGCTCAACGCATGGCAATTTATATGCACCAATAGTGCATTACAGTTAGATATTCTATAAGGCTTTGGTATCCGACACGGCTAGAAATCGTTCGCCATTATTCGTTAAATCGTTGTCTTGTTCTAAGTATGTATGTACTCCTAACCTTTTACTTGGATGAGGGCCCTTTTCCACAGTCGTAACGAGTTATTTAATTGTTATCCTCCTTAGATTAGGTTATATCTTTGCTTGCCAATAAATGCGCCGAAAGTGCGCCACTGTGAAAATGTACAAATATTGAGAGCACTTTTATCCGAAGCACTTCTTTATTAGTAGTACGAGTACTTCAAACTGCTTGCTGTTCTTATTACACAAGAGTGAGTACTTCTCCAGTGCCTTACACGAGAAGCATTTTGAAGGAGTCTTTTGTACAGAGTGAAATGCAGGCGACAGTTTGGTACTTAATGCTCTTAATTAATTTATTAGCGTATTTATTAAATTACAACAAACAACAAGCAACAATAAAAGTCAAGTCTCCTCTATCTCCGCTTAATCCAACCGGCGTTCTTAAAGATCTTGAACACCTGCTCTCTTGGTATCCTCTCCGCCTCACGATCAACCACCGCCATCTCCTTCTTGGTGAGAAGAGATTGTTCTGCCAGACCCGCTGCAATTCGTGGATCGTTATAGAAACGTGCGCTCTTCGACAACTCCGGCGGGAGTTCCGACTCCCATTGTGCATTCCCGACTACAGAAGGGTGTGGTGCGGCACCAGTTAGCGGTTGGTAGGGCGACACGTTGAATTCGTCATGCAGCGCAGCAAAATGTGGCTGCGGCCGATACAGAGCGGCACCACCCAGCATCGTTTGAAGATAGAAGAACTGCGCCTGTGCGTATGTCGCGAGTAATGTGATCAGCAGCAGCGGCAGAAACAACGGGCAGGCGGCGTTTGGCATTTGGGCGAACTGCAAGCAAAAGCAAAGGCATTTAACAATATTAGCACCCGGTAAGTTACTAGGAACTCTCGTTGTTGGCTTGTAGCTAGTTCCATTAGCTTGTAATTTGAAAATTAATAATTGATTCAGAACAAGATTTATTGGGCCACAACGCTTGCCCTGGTGCTGGTGCTGATCTGGGCTGGCCTGCTGGCTTGCTTGGGCATTGGAAAACGTGGTCCGTTGTTTCGTGCGTCATAAATTATTTACGGAAAATCAATTATAACACTCGCGCACCAATAACCAAAAAGTGTCCACCTTTTTCATTCTCTACTTGAGGTGATTTTTACTGCATTTCGACTACTTATCATGTTTGTAACGCAATTATCAAAGAGCCACATAATGTCGTACTTATAAAATGAGATGTTATTTTCATGTAACATATGCGTATATGTGTTCGAAAATCCACATTTGAAACCTACGTGACCAAATATTGGAATATAAAGACGTAATATATACAGCATTTGGCCTAAAGGTCCTCGTTTGTACTTTAGGATCAATTCTAAGCTACAATAAAAAACAATAATAATACTAGCATTATTTTCATCTTTGCCACCAATCTCAGATTTTATTTTATATACCCATGAACTTATTGGAGAGAGTTTGCTTTAAGTTACCACAGATGAATAGCACTAAATGTTTTTCGCCATAAAACATTCTGCAGTGCAAAATGTCGTGTGGCTGCAATAAGCCACACTTCGCTCAAAACTTTTTTCTAGTCACTTATATGTCCAGTCTCGATCAATAGACGTTTTTGTTTTTTGCTTGTTTTTAACTGAACAAAAAACTCTATTCGCGGCCGGGTATGAGAAATGTACGCTCAAGAGGACTTAAGTTATTGAAATTGATGACAAAGTAAGTTTTAAGAAAAGGTTTTACCCGATATGTTGTCACCGATTATAGACTGTTCAACTGGAAATCCATTAATACTCGTTCATATTTTAATCAACCCATTGCAAGCGTTAAAATATACTAAAGTACTAAAAACATCCTACATTTCCGTTGACCACACAAACCTTGCTCCAAATTCACCTTCCTATACGAAATCGTAGTCAAGGGCGTAGTCGAAGAAAAGCATCGAAATTCTACCAATCACTTTTTATATATTTTTTATAAAAAATATATTCATTAATATTTTTTATCACCAATTCAAGGTAGTGATCTGTCATATGTACGGGTATATCTCACTTTTTACGAGTATTAATATTGAGTGCTGATCCGTGTTTAAAGAGTATTCAACATTCAACAGTGCAGAATCGAACGCTTTTTTCTTTTTGTTTTGTCTTAGACCATTTTTGGTCTGCTTGGAGTTTCAGTGTGTCAGAATCACAAGTGCCTACCAATCAGCAGCGAACGGAAGGAGGCATAAGACGAATGTTTTGCACACTTTTGGCATTGTCGTGTGAAAATGTCGCCAACGTCGTTGTCGTGGTCACCGTGGCCATTGATTTTTTATCATGTTATTTGCTCTGGTGCAGTGTTATTGCTCACGGCGTATGCGTAATTAAATTCTAATTAATTGTCTCAATAGAATTCGCACAAACGTTCAAATGTAGCACAAGCACAAAGTTCGAATATTAGTGTTTTAAACTATTTATATTTATTGCATTTTTCAAAAATAATAAAAGTTAATTTTTCTGTATTAATTTCCAATAAATAATTTCATGGCACCCACTTACACTGAACAATTTATAAAATGATTTAAATATACATAAAATATAGAAAAAATAAAACTTTTTTCAAGCTTCTCACTCAACTTCTTCGTTCACAAACACGACCACTTTGCGGAGTCTAATGGGAAACTGACTTTAGAATTGCTCTGATTCGATCTTTTATGTTGAATTTGTTGAATGCCACCCGACGAATGACGGGGAGAAAAAATAACAAAAACAGATTCAAAATCTAAATCAAATCAGCACAAAAACAACAACTACAAAACCTGCGCATACCATGTGCTGCTTCGTTGTTAGATTCGCTTTTGTGTTATTGTTATTGTTGTTACTTTTGCTATTGGTAGCTATCTCGTATACACACACTTGCATGGTGTCTAAGGTTGGGTTAAACTGTATGTGGTGAGTAATAATAAAGTTGGCTCAAATCATTGTTGCGCATGCGTGCTCGAAATGCGATAAACTAGCTCAAATGGAGCGGAGTGCATAACGTGTCACGTAACGAACGCCGCATAGCGTTATTCGAGCGCAAACGCCTACAAGTGTGAATGAGAGATGCTGTAAGAGACAGCCAATGAGTGGGCTTCTAAAGGTAATAGAGAGAGGCAAAATCAATCAATTTGAAACATGTTTTTTATCATGAAATCTTAGCATAAAATTTACAAATGTGGATTATGTGTAGTATATATTCTTGATATCCATTACTGAATTTCCGTCATTTAAAAGTTTTTGTGCTTCCATTAAGTGTAAACATTTTAACTGAAATAAAATAAAATAGAGTAAGACAAGGCCGTAACACATGGTTATAGCGAAGAGTTGATACTCTCCTTATGCACATATAATAATACTGTGGCTTCTACTTTCCAAAGTCCTACTGTAGTCCTACTTTCCAAATTTAGGAACTACATTAGATAATTCTTTTCTGTGTAAGAAACTCCAAGACATATTTAAGGACTTTTGCGAGTACACTACTTCGAAAAGACCCCCAAAAAGGTCGCACAATTAAATTCGGCCATTTTGGCGCCGGCATGATTGACAGGCTTTTTAAGCTAAGCGTTGTTATTGTTAAGCAATCTATAACTTAATAAGCAACAAACTAAGCAGAGCAAGTCAACACAAAATTGACAGGTTCAAATAGTTCTACTTCTACACGCATTAGAACAACCCGAAGTAGACGGTAATTGGAAAGTGAATTGAGCTACAATAGGCGGCGCTCGAGACGACCTTGGTCAACATCGCAGCGGCTCACGAATTGTGGCACATGTTTGACCCTAATCGCGGTTTGTTGAACCTCGCGATGAGAGCACGACTGCGGAAGCCAATGAATGATTTTCATTGTTTGAGTTGAAAGACATTTTAAGGTTAGGTTTCGCTGGCAACAGCCATGAACTTTAAATGTGCGAATTGCACAGCCAACCAAGCAACTGACTTATTGAATGAGTGAATCGGCCAGTGAGTGAGCGAGACAACAGGCAGTGCAGAGTGTAGCGGTTAGTAATCAAGTCAGGTGCGTATTGATATTTGGGCACAGAGGTGCAGCTTCATTTGCAGAGCCTGAGATTAATTTGGTATTTAGTTGTGCGATATTTGCTAATATATTTATGTGACAAATTGCAGTGAAAAATCTACAAACAATCAACGCTGTTAAGTGAACCAACCAATAAAGAAATTCTTAACAAATATCAACTCTCTAAATCAAAAACTGAGGCATTACATAACGAATTGAATTCATCTTATAATAGATTAAATTTTTTTTATATAGTACATACAGTCGAGCGTGGATAAGCGAGTTCAAGCGGCCGAGTTCCATTTTTCGCTCATGGAGGTTTTCCAATAACCCGAGTTTTTAGCTTATAGAGGTACATGGTGGACTTTCCATACATCAACTATAAGTAGCGATAAATGTGGATGTATTATATAAGTATTATTCATTGCAATGTGACTTAGATGCATACAAATAGAAAACAAAATCTCTTACATTAATATTTAAAGAAATGCATTCATTTTTTCAGCGTTTCTCCTTTTTAATTTTGGATATGTTTTATATTTGCATTTGTTCATTAATTCCATGATTTAAGAATGAGTCAAAAATAGCAGATGTTAAGTACGCTCTACAGTTGCTTATAGAGGTATAGGCAGATGGCAGTCTTAGCTATAGAGTTAAAATGGCTTTCTCTTTTATGTCAAAGGTTTCTCTTTCTCACTTATACAGGTTTTAGAGAGTTAAAATGACAGGACCGGACAATTACTCTCGCTTACAGTTTTCTCGCTTATCCAGTTCTCACTCATCTAGGTTCGATGATATATATCTTATTTTTCTTTTATAAATCTTACTTAAACTTCCTCCAATACTATTCGTCGCCTGAAGCGTAACAATACGAAAAAAACACTTGACCCTAACTGGTTGGTTATATGTAATTATCCCAACGGATTTTTTTAACATATGAATGGGAACTGAAAAAAAATTAACGGTAATAAAACCAGAAATATTAATTGTCTGCGATGTTCAGCTTTACGCAATCTCACTTTTTTGCATTCAAAATGCAAGCACACAAACATCTGTACACAAACACATTTTTCCGCTGCCTTGTCAAAGTAATATATAAAAGCAACAACAACTATAACAACAAATTTATCATTGATCATACTTGTTAGCTCAAGGACTGTGTACACACAAATTTTCAAGTGCATTTTTATGAACGCAAACGGTGATGTGATACACAATTTGAGTGTGCGAGAAAGATAGCACGCAAAAAATAATAATAACAAATAGACTACAATATAATCAATTGTGAAAGTATTGTACCTTGAAAATACGACATTTCACGAGCAAGTTTGCCTCCGTTTTGCAGTAGTGTCTACCGGCATTTTAAATATACAAACGACACACGCCATCAAAACCTTGCAATCTCTATGCAAGCAGCAGAAAGCAGCAGCAGCATAACAAAGTAGAAACAAAAAATTGCTGTCGGCATATAACACATAAAAACAGCTGCTTTTGTTCCTTGCAAAGCACGCCAACAAATAACAAGCCGCTCTCACGCTCTCTAGTTTAAGCTCCCACACATTCAAAAGACCAAATTGACTCTGCATAGACACATACTGTGCAATAATTGTGCAGTTGCGCTCAAACACAGGCATATGCATAAAACATGCAGTAACAGCACAACAACAACAGTAACAACAGTCTATTGTAACAACAGTCTATTGTAACAGATGCAGAGAAATTAAGAACCACCGTATTTTCTATTCTGCTTTTTTCACATTCCGCAAGTTCAGTTTATTTCAGTTACCGCTGCGATGCGTTTGCGTTAATAAAACAGCTGAAAAAATCGCTAAAATTGGCGCAACCAAAATAACATCAAAAATATAACAAAAAAGCTGAATAATTAAATGTTAAAAAAATTAGATAAAATTGAATGTGTAAAAAATCATAATAATAAACTAGATGAGAATTTCAGCGAAATTGCAATAAAGTCAAAATCAGATCAGTAAATTTGGAGCGCTGGCATAAATAATGTTGCCGACTCCGCCACCGCCACTGCTGACAGGTGTTATAAGAGCATGTCAACATCAGCGTTGATATAAAGCATAATAACAGTAATAACAATAAATCATAATAATAAAAACGCAAACGCACACAAAAATTGCATAGTGAAATTGAAAGCCAATAAATAAATTCAAAAAATAGTTTGAGTGTGAAATCAGTTATTAGCGAATTGTCGAACAATGCAGCAATCCACGGAATTACAACAGGAACAAGCTAAAAGCGGTGAAGTTCACATCGAAATCCAATCGAAGGGTATGCATGAGACAGAAAAGGCAATAGTGATAGATCAATCAACCAGTGTTTCCCATGTTGGCGCCGAGAATGGGAGCAGCTTTGATAGAGGCTTTGATAAATCTCCCATGAAGATGACCGCGATTAAGAAGAGGATTGATCAGATATACATAGAAATAAGAAGTCCTAAAATGCTTGCAGCAGATATTAGAAAAGTACTGAAAGAGGAAACACCAGAAACTGTGATGACCTTGTCGCCGATAACATGGCTGGAACATGTCGGTGAAGTGGAGGAGGATATCGGGTATTTAAAAGATTTGATAATCGCCAATAATATTGTGAACTTCAAAATCGATCGTGTCGAATGTGCTGCCGGGAGTAGTAGTGGTGACAATTATATGTCCGTTGTAAGGCGTTTACATATATTTTCGCACTTTGATAACAATAATTCGGATAAAAATGCTGCCGCTGAAGGTAAAAAACCAATTTTTAATCAATAGATGTCATTTGTTGTTGTGTTTTTGTTTTATTTTTGTTGTTGTTTTGTGCGAATGAACGAATGAGCGAAAGAGCGAGCAACAGACGCGTGACCTTGCAATCGTATTCTAATATAGAATAAATATATATACATACGTATACAAAAATTGCATTAAAGGTCACATACTCATACAGTCAAACGCGCGAATACATTAACTCGCCACAAACACCACCTTCCTTTGTGGCGCGCAGCACAAGCACAACAAAATTCATTCATAAAAATCAACACGCTTCTCTACAGCCGCTCTTCTTATTTGCACTGAGTCAACAAAACGCCGCGCGTAATAAACAAAAAACAGCTGATTTGAAACGACTAATGGAGAGTAAGCGAGAATGAGCGGCACGAGAGTAATTCACACTGCTTGTATGCAATACATTTGCATGTTTCGTGCTACATTTTTGTTTTGTTTTCTACTCACATAGAGTTCACCGTTATAATAAAACGACTAGTGCCAAGCACATCACGCCGTACACTCTATAGTTGCATGGATGCGTTCCTCAATGAGATACACTCGTATAGGTGAGATTTTTAATTTATCTGTGTTTACATTATTTATTTCCCTTATTTCCTTTACAGATTTGTTGTGCCTCTTTTAAATATGCAGAGCAATGAAAAACTCTTCCCATATTGTTATTTAGCGCTCAAAACTGATTGTGGTTACAAAGACGAACCGATTATATTACTGGAGGACTTAAAAAGTTTAGGCTTTCGGATGCAAAATCGTCTTGTTGGTGTGGGTTTGCAAAAGTGCACTCTGGTCATGCAGGTGAGTATGTATATAATGACATAAGTGGGTCTTTATAAGCAATGGCTCTCACTCAACTCATTAGAAACTTGCCCAACTTCATGCTGCTAGTTTGGCCGCTAAGTTTCGCACACCCGATGTTTATCGATGGTACACGGAATGCATGCGTGAGATCGTTTACGATGGTAATGCTTCTGTTTTCTATTCCACAATATTGTCAAACTCATTGGAACAAGCCATTGGTAGCCTTACCAAATCCAATGTGGATGGCAAGTTGTCTGCGCCACTGCGTTTGATGAAACGCCAGCGTAAGCGTCTCTATCAGCACATCCGTGAGAATGTGTTGGCCGCAAAGAAATCCGATTTGAGTGTCATTACACACGGCGATTTATGGGTGAACAATGTCATGTTTACCGATAAGCCGGACACGCACGATACGGTCGCCGAGCCGATGAAAGTAATTTTCTTTGATCTGCAAGCAATGCGCATCACATCGGCTGTCTTCGATATATTGCACTTCTTCTATACCAGCACCTGCCGCAAGTTGCGTGAGGATCACGGCCGAAATTTGGTTGCGATCTATTGTGATACGCTGAGGAAATGTCTGGAGGAATCAATGGCCGATGAGGAATATGCTGCTCATCTTGATGTTTTAAGTAAAACATTTACTGTAGAGCGTGTGTACAAGGAATATGAGGAATTCATTATGTATGGGCTGGCAATTGCCATGTGGGTATTGCCAGCGGTCACATTTGATCCTAAAAATCTACCGGATCTAGATGAGATTAGCGAACAGTATCCGTGTCGTCCAGAAATAAAAATACAGGACAATTTGACACCTGAGTATCACAAGCGTATAAAGGAATTAGTTTTAGAGTTTTACGAAAAGGGTTACCTGAAGGCAAACGAAGGCATCGATGACGATGTGGATGGTGAAGGCAATGCAAACAATGGTGATATAAAGGGTGATAATTATTATGTTAAAGATAATATAGAGAGCGTGGCAGAGTACACGAATTCCAACGATTCTGGCATAAGTGAAAATACTGGCCTATCTGTTAATAATGGACATATGACATAGGCCTTACGTCAGCCAATCAAATCTGTGTATACGCAATTTTGGATAATGGACTTTGCCAATCGTGATGATACTATGTGCTTAGTTTTATGTACGGGTCTTTTTGTGCCGTGTTTTTCCATTATTTATTAAAAAATGTTTCATGTTAATTGTTGTGGTGAATAAATACTGCCGGCTGTGGCATAGAATCTTACGATTTGTGGATTTTCCTTTATTACCAAAAACGTTTCTCAACTTTCGCAACTTAAAAGAAAATATTTGAATAGGTTCTTGTTTTTGGGGCTCATTGTAGAAATGCCAAAGCAGCAAGATAAACAAAAACCTTAACCTTATCAGGCTACTTTTTCATGCCACAAAAAGGTTAAACATGCAATTCCTAGTATGGTAGCGTTAGGTTTGTTCGTTTGGTATCTCTACTTGCTGGCACCTCCCCAGCCAAGGAAACCCTTGACAAAGCCGGTTATGGAGGCGCCTTTCTTTCCCGGCGACTCTAGTTTATCTTCGAGCGATGGGAATTCGACGTAGTTCATTGCCAGATCGAAGAAGAGCGGTTTGCAGGGTATGGCTTCCATATCGGGGGTCAGCTTGAACACATTCGGCGACTTTGTGTGCAGCGATTGGTCCTCCTTATACTGTGACAGGCGTTCGTACAGCGGTTTCAATGATTTTTGCGACTTCGTTGTAGTTGTGGTCTCCTCCCTATTGTCATCCTCAAGCACGCTGTACGCATGCGCTGAAAATTTACAGCCATCAATGGTGGAAACGAGCTTCTTAAGTTCGCTTTGCAACTTAAATTGATCGGAGGGTTTGCCTTTGAGAGCTTCTGTGGCATAATTGGACGATCGCTCATAGAGTGCAACAGCTTCCTTCCATTTCTTCATGTCGATTAATGTCAAAGCAATATAATAGCACCTGAATGCTTTAAAAGTGAGAGCTAGATTTTCCACCTCGGTTTGGTAGGCATTATCGTCCTCCATTCCATTGATTTGTTGCATTTCAGTTACATTCTGTAGTATAATCTCATACAGACGTGCCAGATCCTGTGGTCGGACACGCTTGCCATCACTGACATTTTGTGATTTTTGATTCGGATCGTAAAAGTTGAGCTGCGCCTAGATTGGAAGTAATAATTTACCTAAGATTTCACATATTATCAATATCATAACATCTTACCTGCTCGACTAAACATAAATTACGTTGTAATGTACGACTATGTCGTATATAGCTCAAATAAGCCAACAGATATTGAACACCCGTCACTGTTTGACCCGTGGTCAGTGAACGCAATTTAGGATCCTGTTTAATTTCATCCTTTACTGCTTGTATAGCATCCTTGCAATCCATCAATATGCGTTCGATTAGCTCAATCTTCGTGTCCACTTTAGTAGCTTTAGCCAGCGATTTATCCAGCTCCTGAGCGCCGAGCAAGAATAGACGCACCTTCTCTGGGCGTACAGTAACCTTTCGTCCACGCCACTCAATTGTTTGCAGACCCTCGCTGCTTTCAGTTTTAGTTTGGGTCACCAGAACATCCAAGTTCTCGAGTAAGCCTTGCGCGCGAAGCTCCAATATCTCATCCATTTGTCCACTGCCCACCGCACCACCGCCGTTGATATTGTAGGCACAGTAACGCAAGTTGGGGGTGAATTCATTTACCTTGGAGCGATACAATTCTTGTTCATCCTCAGGCAACGCTTTCGCCAAGTTTTCGTACACCACCTGGGCACGTTTCAAGTGCTCGCCTGCCGATTGCCATAGTTGCAGTTCAAAGTGCAATGTGCCATGCATCCAAGCGACGTATGCCTCACACTCTAGTTTTGTGCGTGCATCAAAGACCTCAGACTTTGTCAGGGGGTTGATGATTTTTTGATTTGATTTAGTTTTTTAATTGTTTATAGACCAAAAAACACTTACATTGCACAACTCCTGCAGCTGCAACGCATAAAAACATGCTCTGCGTAACTTATTCACTAAATGGAAACGTTTGCGCGGCTCTGTGTTAGCCTCCTGCTTCAGTTGCATAGCATATGCCCAAGCTCGCTCAGCACTGATCAACGGTATATGTATGAAACGTTCATCAGCGCGTTTGCCTGTCAGTTGCGCCAATGTGACGTCGCGTCGCTTAAAGTGCCGCTTGTCACCCTGCGGATACTTCAATGTCTTGCGCAGCCTGCGAATCCGTCGTGTACAGTAGCCACGATAGCGCTGATAATCACCGTGACGCAGTCCATGTTGTTGTTGCGCATCCTTAATCATATGCAGTACTGGATGAGTTAGTGTTTATGGCCACATTAATTACATTCAAAACAAAAAAAAACATATCTAAGCCATTGCAAACTTTAAGGTTAAGCAGAGTCCCATTTGACTTACTTTCAACTGTGTATATCTTAGTCGGCTCAGGCACCACAGCCTGCTCACTAACTTCTGATTTCTCGACATTATCTACATTATATGCTACATCGACCATTTTCGCCTTTCTAATTATGCAAAATAATTCTACTACGTTTTGAAAAAAAACTTTGGTATCCCAAGCGAGCGAAAGCCACGACAGGCGACAACCGTGAATTAAACGTCATCAACATTTTTGCAATGTTGCCAGCAGGCTACAAAAGAAAATGTATCAATAAGGAATATATCTTTATTTTCATCACAAATTTCATTAGTGTTTTTCCTATCGTTTTTGTATCCTACTTTAGTTAGAGCAATTATATCAAACTAAAAAATCATATGTCATTGTGCTTTAATTTACGGCCGAAATTTTTCCGAGAAAACTTTTTTTAATAATTTTTATAATTAGATTATAACGTTTATCGCAGTAAACTTCATAACACATTTGCCGGAATAAAAAAAATAATAATGACGTGAAAAAAAAATTAGATTTAGACTAAATTAAAAATGATGCTAATTGCCCCGAAAAGGCAATGACATAGAAGGTGCAAATTTAATTTAATATAATCAATAGTCTGGCAACGTTTTGTATATCGTGCATTCCTGCGGCTGTCAAGTGTGTAGGCCCTTTCGAAATTTGTTGGAAGACACGCAGGATCTGTCTGTGTCTGTTTTATTACGATTTCCACCTAATTTGCAGGTAAATTTTGTGTTCAACTACCTGCTATGTATTATTTGTTCTAAACTTCTGTCATATTCAACCGAAATTAGTTACCAGTTCATACACAAGTGCTTTGTTTTGATCGGGTTTGAGGTTATAAAGTTTTGCTATTGCTGCAGTCGTACCTCTCCACCCGTACGTGTCGCATGTGTTCAATGGTTTGCACTTGTGGCATTTTATTAATTTGTCATTGTTGATCAGTTTCGATTTGATTTAATTTGTTTTGATTTACGTGTCAATTTGTTAATTGTATTCGGTGTGTGTTTTCGGGCATAATTTTCATACAGCATGTCGCGCAGAAAAGAGAATGAGGAGACGGACAAGCAGACGCGTATTGCCATCGTCAGCGATGACAAATGCAAGCCAAAGCGTTGTCGCCAGGAATGCAAAAAATCCTGCCCAGTGGTGCGAATGGGAAAACTCTGCATTGAAGTGACACCAACATCGAAGATTGCATCTTTATCGGAGGAGCTGTGCATCGGTTGTGGTATCTGCGTGAAGGTAAGAGTTGGTGCTTCTGATTAATTGTATGAACCAACTAATTCCATATCATTATTATTCCTAGAAATGTCCCTTCGAAGCCATCACTATCATTAACGTACCCAGTAATCTAGAAAAGCATACAACACATCGGTATGGCAAGAACTCGTTTAAGCTGCACCGGCTGCCCATCCCACGTCCAGGTGAGGTGCTCGGTTTGGTCGGTCAGAATGGTATTGGCAAATCGACGGCCTTGAAAATTCTCGCTGGCAAGCAGAAACCAAATTTGGGTCGCTATACAAATCCACCCGACTGGACTGAGATTCTGGCCTATTTCCGTGGCTCCGAGTTGCAAAACTACTTCACGAAAATTTTAGAGGATAATCTAAAGGCGCTAGTTAAGCCTCAATACGTTGATCAAATACCAAAAGCGGTGCGTGGCGCCGTCGCCGAATTGCTGGACAAGAAGAACGAACGACAAAACCAAACGGAAATCTGTGCAATGTTGGATTTAACTCATATACGCGATCGTGAGGTGGCTCAATTGTCTGGTGGGGAGTTGCAACGGTTTGCTATTGCTATGGTTTGCATACAGGATGCAGACATTTTCATGTTTGATGAACCGTCATCGTATCTCGATGTAAAACAACGTTTGAATGCTGCTTTGACAGTACGCAGTCTGCTGCATCCATCCAAGTGAGTTTGAGGTGTCAACCAACCATCTATGGAAGTATCTTCATTTTTGTTTTCTTACGCTGCAGATTTATTATTGTCGTTGAGCACGATTTATCCGTGCTAGATTATTTATCTGATTTCATTTGCTGTTTGTATGGCGTGCCCGGCTGTTATGGTGTTGTTACCATGCCCTTCTCGGTACGCGAAGGCATCAATATTTTCCTCGACGGTTTCGTGCCAACTGAGAATATGCGATTCCGCACTGAATCGTTAACTTTCAAGGTTTCCGAGTCTGCTACGGAGGAGGAAATTAAACGCATGAATCACTATATTTATCCCGCCATGATTAAAACGCTTGGCAAATTCGAGTTAACGGTGGAGCAAGGACACTTTAGCGACTCGGAAATTTTGGTGCTACTCGGTGAGAACGGTACCGGCAAAACAACATTTATACGCATGTTGGCCGGCAATCTGCAACCCGATGGTGTGGTCGATCTGCCCATTCTGAATATTTCCTATAAGCCGCAAAAGATTTCGCCCAAGTTCCAGAATCAAGTACGCCATCTGTTGCACGACAAGATACGCGATGCATATGTGCATCCACAATTCATTGCTGACGTTATGAAACCGATGAAAATCGAAGAAATTATGGACCAAGAAGTGCAAAACTTATCTGGTGGTGAATTGCAACGCGTCGCGCTTGTGTTGTGTCTCGGCAAACCAGCCGATGTGTACCTCATTGATGAACCTTCAGCGTATTTGGATTCCGAACAGCGTTTGGTTGCAGCTAAGGTTATTAAGCGGTAAGTTTGCATACTAAAATTATGAATGTGATAATATATATATATACAATACTTGACAGTTACATTCTTCATGCTAAGAAAACTGGCTTCATTGTTGAACACGATTTCATTATGGCCACCTATCTAGCGGATCGGGTCATAGTGCTTGAAGGTCAACCATCAGTCAAGACAACCGCTTACTCACCACAATCGTTGCTAAATGGCATGAATCGGTTTCTGGAATTGCTGGGTATAACTTTTCGACGTGATCCCAACAACTTTCGGCCACGTATCAACAAAAACAACTCTGTTAAAGACACTGAACAGAAACGCTCCGGTCAATTCTTCTTCCTCGAAGATGAAGGCCAGTAGGGCATACTTGACAATGTTGTCAGACTATAAAAATATGTGCGTTCATACGCGGGTAAGAAATACAGTTTTGATTTCCCAATAGTAAAAACGGAAACTCCCATTTACATACTCTTATTCTCACGCGCCACTCACACACAAAGAGGAATAAGAAAAAAAATAAAAATATTTTTCGTACGTGCGATTTCCATTTCTATATACGAAATCTTTATAAAATCTTTTTATTTCATTTTTCTCCCTGCGTTTTCAATGATTTGTTGGTTTTTGTTTATAATTTGATATTGAAATGATAATTGCGTACAAACAATATAGTTTTCTTTTTAGTAATTATTGGATATTTTGTACAACTTTCAATAGAAAAAAGTGTTTTCTAAGCAAAACAACTAGTGAAAATAAATTAATTTACTTTGCAAAGCGGCAAGTTAGTGTTTTTTTTTATTTCATTATGGGGGAAGAAATTTATTTTTATTTATAGGAATTTTGAAATTTAGTTTTCGCGCGCCAAATTAATTTAACACATTAAAGTAGGCTTATTCAACACTCAGTCGAAACAGAGCAGTGGCAACGATGCAATTTATGATATCCGGCAGCCTGAAAATCAGCTGTTTGCAAATCGAACTAGACTTAGTAAAGACGCTAAGCGAACGCGCAGATATTTCAAACTTTTACGTTAACGTTGAGAAATTGAATAACGAAATTTAAAAAAAAAAATGGTTGAACGCATTGAGGACCTTAATTTGCCCAACACCGCTATACATCATCTGTTAAAGGACTGCCTGCCGGCAAATGCGTGCGTCAGCAAGGAGGCACGCTGCGCTATCGCCCGCGCCGCTTCTGTTTTCACGATTTACATGACCTCATCTTCAACGGCACTGGCACAACAAGAGAATCACAAGTCTATCTCTATAAAGAATATTTTGGAGGCACTAACCGAACAGGGGTTCGAGAATTTTGTGGACACGGTACATGCCGATTTGGAAGCTTATCGAAAAATGATCAAAGACAAAAAGGATAGTAAAGCAAAAAGGATTGCAACCACCATCGTCAACGCTGTCGATGGTGGCGCTGAATAATTTTTTATTATTGTGTTTTTTTATTAATTAAGTTATGTTACACTCCCAACATACACAACAACGAAGCTAAGGATTATAGTCTTGTGTATGCTGATATCAAACCGTTGTGCTGCGTGCATGTTATTGATGTCTACATGGGTTACAATAGGATTGCTGCATTTCGACATCCTTGCAATCAATGCTCTGCCAGTCAAGTTGTCATGTGGGGCGAAGTGTGAAGTTCACCACGAATTAAGCTAGTTGATAGTCCCTCAATTCTGCACTCAATCTTTATAACAATGTTCGTCATCAATTCACAGTTTATTCCATCATTTATTTTTCGAGAAGCTTAAAAAAGAACGACGGCTAAATTAAACTCCAACGAATACGAATTGTTGTAGAGAGCGAATAAATAGAACGATTATTACACACATATATATAATACAATAATATATAAATATAGACGTAAATAGTTTTTGTAATCACAATATAATAATAAAAACATGAGTTTTAAAAAGTACTCAGCGAGTTTTTTTAACGATTATATAATATATTGCAGCCACATCATCCATTTCCATAACGGCCATTCTAGCTAAGGTTTATTTAAATTTCCATTTTTTTTTAATTTAATGACAAAAAGGCAGATTTCACACTTACAAAACTACATTCCTCACTTCGTTCTTATACAATAAAATATATGATTTTATGATCTTTCCGAATTACGGTTTTAAACATTTTTTATCAAAAATTTCAAAATATATATATTTTTTTTATGTGAGCTTAGCCTACGAAATTCCTTAATAGGTAAATGTGTCAAAATTCTCTCAATTTGTAAATTAGGTTTCCACACTTTAAATATTATTAATAGATATATATATATAGAGAGAGAGAGAGAGCCTGGGGTATTTGAACAATTCGCACTTTACACACACATAGTAGAATAGCATAGAAAAGTCTTAAGCCTGGACTTGTTGAGTAGTAAGTACCATGATCCAAAAACAGATCACATACCAGTTAGAACTAGCACTAGTCTTCAGCATTATGACTGGTACTATAACTTAGTTGTTATTGTTATCTGTATAGAGTAAGCTTTGCGTGTGAGTGGTATTGGATCTACTTAAAGTTGCTTAGTAACCTGTCTCACAACGGATGAGGGATTTCCAGGAAAATCTGTGTTTGGTATTCCACTACAAAGGTTGTCATTCTCAGTGAATTACTCTCTGGACCGGTTCCTGAACGGAGACCGGACCGATCTTGATAAGCCCGTTGTAAACCGGGCATCTGACAACAGTTTTGGGTTGTTCATATTCTGAGGATAGATCAGTTTGTTAAGCGAATCGCGCACAGTAACTGTACAATATTCGATGTGGCATTAAGCGTTTTGAAGTAGGAAATCCTTTGAGAGCTCATTTGAAAAGACACTGAGTCCATTATTTTTATTTTTTTTTTTAGTTATCATAATTCATAAGATTGAGCACTTCTCGGCTAAGATCTGTTGCCTGTTTCCGTAACTTTAAGGCCTGCAAATAGATAAATTCCAATTAAAAATATTCACTCTCTTATGACTGTTTAACGAACTAACCTTCGCTCTTAGTTCCTTTTCAAGGGTTACAAGTTCTTGGACCTTTGTCAAAATGTTAGTGTTGTTCTGCTGATCTACAATCCAGCGCAGGTACAACTCTAAGTAGAAGAAATACAATATGAAGAATAACAAGGATAAAAACCAACTTACCACTCCACAATTCGAGACTGATTGGCGCCACCGAGGGCCAAATAACCTGAGCATTCGGTTCATAGAGTGGATTCAAATAATTTTTCAAAACATCTGGACGATTTAGGTAGGACCATAAGCTTGTTGTGCGTGTGTGCACATTCAATTCGCTACGCTCACGTTCCGAATCACAGAGAAAAGTGCCGTACTGGGAATAATAGCTGTGCTCAAATAGCAATATCAGAAGCTGTATACTAAATTCGAAACTACAAGGAAACTGCGTGAACAACTGGTAAATGCAATCCAGGAACAGCGTGAATGTAGCACCGGAATTCTTTGTACGGGTTTGCGTGGGTGTGTAACAGGCATAGAAATGACGGGAGGCGAACGGATGCCCCGCTTGAATCCATTCGCGTTCAATAAGCGCTTGTATCCTATAGCAGAAAGGAAGACGACTGCGAGTTGACTCAATATACAGAAGCTATTTACTACGTACCCACGTAGAGTGCGGCAATCCGGATTGAGTATAATTTGTGCCAGCGAAGTCACAATTAGCGTTGAATCCAAGCCCTTTGCGCCATGCACCAACACCGGACTGCCTTCCTGATCGAGACATTGCGCCACAACGCAGGAGGCATTCAAGGAATTAAGCACTAAACTCAACCAGCCGCTGCTTTCGAGTCGCGTTAGCCACTTGTCCGAGGAACAGTTGATATCATTGCATGCATCCACTAACTTGGCAAAGCTGTCGAGTATAGCGGAAGGCGAGGACACATTGCCGATTGAACGATTGACCTTTTTCCATTGCGAATAGTGTTGATCCGTTTCGGAATTTGACTTGCCTTTGCCCCATGTATCGATAATAAAGCCCTTTTTACTAAGACCTAGCACGAGATTGAGTATAGCCTCATCGGCGCGGCAACGTTTTACGCCCTGAACAGCCAACGGTTGAGCACTGCGTAATAGAGTAGCCTACAAAGGAGCAAAGGAAAAGATAATATTAATCATGAGCTTTTGGAACTAGCTAATCCATAACCACTTACACCATTTCTATGCCGGTAACTAAGCACCGGAAAACGACCGCCATCACGAAACAATGAAGACAACAAGATCTGCTCATCAGTGATCGCTTTAGGCACAATGAGTGCGGCGCCGTAAGTCGGACACACGCTGAAGTCTTTATTTACATTTGTAATGCGCCACTCACAGCCAACGCCGCCGGTGCTTTTACTCATGAGTGGATTTGAGACACCACCACCACCAATGCTGACAGCGGACAGTGGACAACTTGACGTGCCGGAAGTGAGTTTTGCGAATTCCAGCTCGGGTCTGAACGGTAATTAAAAATGGGGATTGGTAGAATTAGGCACAATGTCAAATCTTAAGGGAGCAAACCCACCGAAACATTGTGTACCCATCCTCGAGTATTGTATACATCGGCCTATAAAAGAATGGATACTCCAGTTCGATATTATGTATTGCACTCAGCGCCTCTAGCGATGCAGACACATTGAAAAATTCTTTGGCATGCTTTATCTCAAGCGAAATAATGCGTAGATCTTTGCACTTCAACGTTATCATGCCACCCGTGACAATATTTTGCACCAGAACGGGTTTCTTCTCCACGCAGTCGATGTTCTTGTGCAGCAACTGAACAAAAACCATACGCACGCAGGACATAATTCGATTAGTAACTCATTTCGCACATCAGTGGGTTGGCATGTTTTTCCGACTCACCCATAGTTCCTGACTATTTCTGTTCTCTTGGCGTGCGCTCAAAAGCAAATGGTGACCGGTGATGCAGAGTGTGCCCTCAACTGTTGCATTCAGAAGGTCGTGCAAAAAGACCCCTTCCAGCTTCGGCGTTTTAATGAGATCGGCGAACTCCATAGCGCAACTCAAGTGAACAAACACACGGCTAGCTGTTATTGCTCACGCCCGCTTGTACGGAAGCGAAAGCAACTCGTGTACCGTCGCCGCCCCTGATACTAACACCACCCACTGCTACACTTTGCTACTAATTAGCTATTCTTTCCATGTGATTTCATTTTTGTGGGGGCGCACTTTGACGAGTATGTTTGCAAGTCTGTCTGGTTTCACTGCCTGACTCCTTGCCACCTGACTTCTGTTCGTCCGATTGCTTTTATTGCTCCCACACGGATGAGCTGCTGGCTTCTTAGTCTCTTCTTGTTAGTTTTGCTTGCTTTTGCTATTTTTGGCTTCCCATCATAACGGACCGCACAAACTGCACCGCTTTCGTTGCTTCCTTCCTTTATTTTTATTTTTTTTTACTTGCATATGTGCGTGGGCGTTACAATCGATATAACTAATCCTTTGCCCTTCCTCTGTAACTTTTAATTGTAAATGTTACACCTATTAATATTTTCGATCTACTTTTTAACATTTGCTGATTCCTACAATTGTTGCATTTCTTATTCACTTTTTTTCCGTAGAGCGGCACCGATAACAACACACGTCTCCTCCACCCACTCGACAACAACTGCTGCTTCGATAACTTCGGCTTCCACTACTTTTTCTGATGCACTGCTGTTTATGTTGCTTTTCGCGGTTCTTCTTCTTTTTGCTTGTCAGAGCTTTTTGTCAATCACACAAAGTATTAAAAAAATTACTTATACGTAACCGTTTTGAATGGACAAATAATGGAACCCAGCACTGTTGGGCATACGGAATCCGATATATACATACTACAGACTAATCAAACTGAATGATCGAATTGTAACATCACCAAAGCACTGCGCTTATGTTCGTGTTACTATACTCAGCAGTCCACTGGGTTTGCAAACAAGCAATTACATATACCAAAAGGAAGCTTTCCATGGAATACCTTTTTAATATATTCTTAAGAGTAAATTGTCAAACGATATTTTAGCCAATAATGAAGTGACTTAAGTAACTAAGTACCTTTTCTTCTTCTTTAACAATGCAAACTTGCTTATACTACGGTGTTACCTTGGTAAAGGTTTTAATGTAAACAAAGAAAACAAATTAAGTTTGCTTATAATTTAAGTAAATTTACTTTAAAATGTCGACGAAGCCTGTTATTTGTTTTGATATCTCCAAAAATGAACGCTTTCAAATCAGCGATAATTATAAAATGCTACATCGTAAGCTGAAACCAAATTGGAATGTGGAACAGTAAGGAAATCCCCAACTAGCACGGCTTAAAGCTAACCAATCCATTATTTTCAACAGAAGCAACGTTGAACTATGCAAAGAACGTTTAGAACGCGTTAATCTTTTCGTTATAGCAGGTCCACAAGATCGCTTTACCGAGGAAGAATTTCAAGCTCTCAAGGACTACATCGACAATGGAGGCGCTTTACTGCTGCTACTTGGTGAGGACGGTGAACAGGGCTACAATACAAATGTGAACTTCTTCCTCGAACAGTACGGCATTTGCATTAATAACGATATTGTGATACGACCGCATTACTACAAGAACTTTCATCCGAAGGAGTGCATTATTGGTGGTGGAGTGGTCTGCGAGGCAATGTGGCGTCAGTTGCTGAAGGAGGACATTGAAATGGTCGACTTCGACTTCACCGATGAAAAACTTAAGATACATTTTCAATATCCTTACGGTGCTACATTGAATGTCTCAGAGACCGCCAATGTGCTCTTGACCACCGGTCCGGTGGTTTATCCATTCAATCGACCATTAGCGGGTTACTATAATAATGACAAGGAAGGCAAAATCTTAGCCATCGGTTCGGGTTATATGTTCCATGACAAGTATCTGCAGGATAAGACCAACGATGCGATTTTTGAGTATTTCATGCGATTGCTTGGAACGAACGAAATACAATTCACACATCTTGACTTCAATGATGTTGAGGTGAGTTGGGGTCGCCAATATTTTCCACCTCGTTTTTGAATAACTCATTTTATTGTCTTACAGATCAGCGATAATAGATATTTCACGGACATCGCCTTTCTAGCCGATATGCCCAAAGCTTGTCTGGTGGATCCACTAGGTACTGAGGTTTCTAGGCCGTCTGATTTCAGGCAACTTTTCGACATGACACTCTGTCGACTCAGCAATCGTTTGCTCGTAGATGTCATCAATACTTACGGACAACTTCGCGTCAAATACGAACCACTACGCATCATCAAGCCCCAGTTTGAGATACCATTGCCACCACTGCAATTGACAACATTTCCACCGATTTTTAGTGAACCCGCAGCACCACCCCTGGAGCTTTTCGATCTAGATGAGATTTGCAGTGCATCCCGTACTCAACTGGCGCTAATGACAGGTCAATGCTTGCAGTCCATACAGCAGTCGAAGGATCCTCGCAAACCATTCAATCAACGAGAGCTGGAGAACTATATCAAGGAGTGTGCACGCATCACAAACATCATCCACGAGAATCAGGATATGTCGGCCCTAGAAATTCTGAGTATAGTCGCAAGTCAAATTGTCAGTTATAAACCTTATGCGGATGATTAAATACAAAGAAATAAAGTGAATCTATACCTATATATATATAAAACGATGTTTGTCTGTCTGTCTGTTTGTTTGATCCCTATGGAATCCGACACCATTTGACCGAGCACCATGAAAATTGGAACATCGATGGATTTCACCTTGAAGAATGTTTATGGCTAAGTTTGGTGCAAAAAAATAATATAATTCGCTAAATATTAAGTCCAACTCAATCTTCAGATGCGTCAGTTTGACGATAGTGCTGCTCAAACTGTACAAAGTCGAAATGTTCAAATATTCGAATGAAAATAAAAATCAAAAAAATTAAGATAGAAAATGCCACCCAAAAAGTCAAACACTGGAAGATTAAAGATAAAATCGCAGCAGTAGACAGAGTGCTGCTGAAACATTCGAAGAGCATGACGCACTCGAAGGCAGCAATGCGCCGGGTCACTACTAGTTTACTATATAATTCATCAACAAATATTTTCTCGTTGTCAACGTAGACACAGTGCTTTCCATAATCATCAAAACACCTTTTATAAGCGCCTGCTGGCATATTCTTAGAATCAATACACGAATTTCTTAGGATGTTTCGGGAAGGGGATTTCGATTGCCTTGTTGATAGAAATAAATTAGTTGATAGATTGCTGAGAGCTATCAAAATTAGGCAAACAACTGACATTTCAAAAAAAAAGCTTAAAAAATATATATATTTTTTTTAACTTTTAAATTTATACAACACAAAGCCTAACAAGAATTTAAAAATCTTAAACTTTATTTAGTGATGAGCTCAAGAAACTTTTCTTTGTTGCGTGGTCCTCCCAGTACTGCTCGCCTGTAGGAATGAACCAGCTAGTGGGTTAGGATGTTGCGAGAGTTTCAGGTGATATTTCTGGTTCAGTTGGGCCAGCTCAGTTTCGATTAGAGGGATGTTTAGGTCTCTGTGGATGTTCGCGTTTGACATATACCAGGGAGCACCTGTTATAGTGCGATGTATCTTTGATTGTGCCCTTTGGTTGACTTCGACGTTACTTGGGCTTCCGTTCCCCCATAGCTGAGAACCGTATGTCCAGATTAGCTTTATTATTGTGTTATATATAGCACCTTTAGATAAAGGTTTAAACCAGATCGGTTTAATTAACCAATGGAGGGACTTGGCTTTTAATTTCACACAATTTTTTTTTTTGATTTAAAATCAATTTATTATTTAGAAATTTATTTATTTTTTTATTTATAAATTTTTATGTATTGATCATCTTATATTTTCTTAATAAAATTAATAATTTCAAAATTCATGTATGCCTTAGCCTTATTGAAATCAAGCCACAACTCGCAAATAATTTTTTTTTAACTTTTGTGGGGTTGCTACTTTTTTTTTCTTTTTGTATCCTTGGGATTATAAAATTAAAATTTTTTAATTTAATTTTTTCCATTTTCTATTTCATTTTTGAATAAAATTTTTCTTTGAAAATTGCTCGTTCATAGTGTTGCCATATTATGGTAAGAATGTTAAAATTATTTAATCATTTTTTTGTTTTTCCCTAATGGCTGAATTTCTCGCTCCTTTAATATTTCTAATATATAATAATTATATTATAAGAAGGTACTCTACGAAAATACTGGTTTGTTCTTTTAGTATAATTTTTTGTTTTTTTGTTTTGTCAGATAACCTTTGCCATTTTCATGCACTTTCATTATTATTTTTTGTATATAAATTCATACATATCACAAAATGATGCAAGGTATTTTTAAGCGTGGTTTTGTTATAAATAAATAAATAATACTACAAAAAATGTGTTTTGATTTGTTTTTATTTAGAAAAATGTTTTTTTTTCTTTCATTTTTTGTTGTTTTTGTACCAAATGTGTAAAAACTTAACATTAAACGTAATAATAAAATTTAATTAATTAAGCATTAATTATGAATTAAATGATTTTTTTCAATAAACTTAAATAAGTACCTAAAAACTAAAAATTAACATATTCGTTGAAAATAATTTAATTAAATAATTTCATAAAAACGAAGAACGAAAAAATAAATAATATAATACGAACAAATAATGAAAAAAATAGGTTTTTATGTACAATTTTTGTTAATAAGTGTTTTGGCGCAAATACAAAATGAATTTCGATGGAATGCATAATTAAAAAATAACAGTTTTTAATGAGCTAACAAAAAATATAAATAAGAAGCATGTTCAAAAAAGGTAGGAAGACGCTTTTTTTAAATAATAGTGTTTGTATAATGTGTTTTAATGGTATACAAAATTAATTTAAGATTTTATTTATTGGAAGAACTTTGGAAATAAATCGGTGGAAGTGTTTTTTTTTTAAATTTTTCCTTAGTTTTGTTAAACAAAATATTTTTAATTGGAAAACAAAAGAATTCAAACTTCTTTGTAAATGCACGCAATGTTTTGTCGTTGTTATTTAATTTTCTTGTGGAAGATTTTTCATTTTGCGTGTAAAAATTTGTTTTATAAAAATTACTTATTTTTTTAAGGTCAAGTTATTGTGTCTAAAAGTATTATTTTAAAAAAATTAATGCAAAATTACATCTTTCAATGCTGTTTTTTGTTTTATAAAATTCCATATATAAAATAGCGCACACTTTTCATTTTTCTCTGTTTAACAAACGAATGATTGATCGATCTCTCAATCACACATCTCAATCTCGGTCTCTCTATCTCTATGTAGCATATAGAAAGATCTGATTTTTTAATGCATAGACTTAGTCACATTAGTTTTAGTTTTTTAGACTATGCGTATTTATATCTATATAAATGGGGATTTTATTACTCTACTGGAAAATACACATTAATATTTCTCACCCTTTTCAGCTACATTTTCCTTATATACAATTTTCCTATACTCTTCCTTTTTCGTTATAATTTTTCTTTTGTTTGCTTCGACAGATTGTAATCTGATCGGTATTTCGTATTTACTTAGAGGCTAGAAAAAACTTTTTAAGAGAGTTAAAACTATCTTAAAGCAAATAATGCAATAAAAAAAGTTAAAGGTTACTTAAAAATTAAGAATCAGTTAGATTTTTAGTACGTTTAGCTGTTCTTGTTGTTGGCTTACAAAATTATACAATCCTTTCTTCTTTCTTGTTAATTTAATTTAGTACAAATTAAGTAAATTAATTAGATACGTACAGATATACAATAATTATAAATGTACAAGTCTAGTTATTTAGTAGTTAGGTTCGCTTTGTTTGCTTGTTTGTTTTGCTTTTGTATATAGTTTTTCGTTAAATTTATATATGTAAATAGTTTGTATATTAAAAATAAATAGAGTTTAGAACATAATTATTATACACAGTAGTTTGAACTATTTGCTTTCACGCTTTTTGCTTTTCTCGTATTTGCTGTGAACTACGCACCTAAAATCAAACAAACAAATAAATTAAGAATTTGAAGTACGTAGTTAGAAGGAAGAAGTTGAAAATCAGATCCCGATTAGTTTAAGCCGTAGCCCAGAAGACTTTTTGGAGAATTTAAGTTGAATTTGAGCAAAGGCTGCTCAGCAGGCGTGCGTTGGCTAACGAAAAATGCAAAGATTTTTGGCTTTGGTGCGGCAGCATCGGATGAGCGAATTGTTATATAAAAACAAATACAAAAATTATAATAAAAAATGGGTTTAGATGAAAGCATTCATAGAATATATCGTATAACGGTGTATAAAATTGTTAAAGCTTTGTTTCCTTCGTTTTGCTTTACTGCACCGCACCTGCACAGCGTCTTGTTGCCAACTCCCAACGCGTGCCGTTTTGGCCGGATCGATCGTGATTGCGGTGTTTAATATTCGCGTAAAGTGAACACAACTTTGGGCACACCCAACGCGAAGTACCTTAAACGTTAATAACGCGGTGGTGGTGATTTTACTGGTGCCACCGCCACGGTCTGGTTTGCTACGGAGACCACACTCGATGCTGTCGATGAGTTACTCGACGGTGGCGCATTATTGTTGTTAATAACGTTAACTACCACTTGTTGCGGCGCAGCACCACGACGTGTTTGGCTACCGCCGCTGCCGCTGCCATTGTCGTTACCGTTACGAGCATCAAAACGCCTCTGCTGCTGTTGGAATTGTTGATGGTGTTGTTGCAACAACTGTTGTTGTTGCGGCTGCAAATGATGCATAAAGTACGCATTCATATTGTTTTGTTGTTGCTGCGCTTGATATGGATAAGCCATGACATGCTGCATTTGAGGCAATATTGGCATCGATTGATGCGGCGGCGAATGTTGTAATTGCTGTTGCAAATGTTGGTGTTGCTGGCGCAACTGTTGCTGCTGCTGTTGTATCATTTGCAAGTAATTATCATCACCGATCGGTGCCTGCCGACTTCCATATTTAATCTCACGCGCTATGCCTTGCTTATAGTCACGATGATCCTTGTCAATGATATAAGCAATCGTACGTAGCTTCTCAATTGTGGCTTTAAATTCCGCATAAGCCTTTGCGGATTGTTGCTGCAGCGCTTTGGCAAGCGGCACCAATGGATTATGCTGTTGCAGATGGTGATATGCAAGTGGATCAAGTAATGCCTCCAATTGTGTCATATGTGACATGATAAGCGTATGCATACGTTGTAAATCCAATGCCGGATCAAGTGCTGTTACCAGATCCATTTGAAAGTAGTCCATCTCTTTCGCGGATACATTCTTGCAACCGGGCGCATTTTCATCCGAGCGCGAACAACACGAATAGATGCCGTTTATAAAGGCCGAGGGATGGAAGTACTGCATGCGGATGGAATTCGTTAGGCAGATTTTGTGTAGCAAATCGATCCATTCACGTTCCTCTACGCAGTTTGTCGTCTGTACTATGAGCGGACGATCTTTGCGCACAATCTGTGAAGTGTACCGAGAGAATGAGAGAGAGAGAGAAAGTTTATATGAATGTATATATCAAAGAGTATTAATCCATAATAAGTTCTCTCTGGTATATATATTCACAAGGGAAACCTCAAAGAACAAATTAAACTTTCATTTTTCTATTAATTTAATTTTTTTTATAGCTTCAAGTGTAGTCTCAACAATTACTATAAATATAACTCGTAACGCCAACGCCTTCGACTATGTCGCTCACCCACATTCCCACAGTGAAATCTAAGCTAGACAATAGAATTGCTAGAAACTCCCCAAACCGATGCCAACCAACCAACACAGCTACGGTTGCATCTGAGAAATATCATGATACATCATCAAACTCACACGCAATTCAAATCAGCATAATTTTTCTTATAATTCTTCGCATTTGTGTTGCCTTCTAATGTTTCTTCTTCTTTGTATTTATTTTCTTTTAGCCAGTTACACCGGATGGTGATGAAATTTACTCGTTTTTCTTTTTTTGAAAATTAATTCACTTCGAAAGAAGCACCAAAGCAACCAACTTCACTTAGTCATTGCTTGAGATTTTACTATTGAGCAAAAAAGATAGGGGGAAAATAGCATAATAGTATTGCAATGACTATTGCCGTCTTTTTTTTCTTCGTTAGCGACAGCAACACACAATTAACATGTTAATTATTTCTAATTACACCATTTGTTTGTGTGTGCATAGAAATAATTAGAGAAAGTTTCAATTCTAAACGCGCGCCTCATTTCCATTTCAATACTACTATGTTTGTTTAGTTCAGTAGCAATATAATAACGAATAATTTCAATATATTTCACTTTTATTGCACGTCACTGTTGTCAAGTTTGCAGCAACAAGCAACACTGTTTTAGCGTAGTCGCCACTCTTTTGATTGCACTCCCATCTGCTGGCTCTCTAACGCACCCACGTCTGTAGTGTGGAGAACAGGCAGCATTTGCATTTGTGTTGAGTCTACCTCTTTCGTAGGTGGTTGTTGTAATTTGTAATAAATTCAAATAAAAAAATCATGCTCCATAAGTACAGTAACAAAAAAAATAATTATACAAAAAAATGTAATAAAATAAATAAAAATAAACAACTATAACGCCAACAAACCCTTGCATATGCACATTTTATTTTGTTTTCTTTTTCTTCTGCTCTTTTTTATGTTTCCGGTTTAAGTTGCTGGTCTTTCCCACCATCCGCCGAACGCTCTTTTACAACCAACAAGAGCAAATTCAACAGGGCGGCGACGTGCAGCTTTGGAATGCTACTCGGTGCTTGGGTTTGTCGTTTTGTCTACTCGTTTGCATGCCACACTGACTCATTGATTCATTCAACATTCACTATCATATTCGCTTGCACACACTCACCTTAAAACAATTCTGCATCTTGAAACTTTTATCATTCAGTTGCTCGACACGTTCAATCTCCTCGAGCGGAATATCACAGATCGGTTGTTTGCCCTTTGACTTGGCGTAGCTTAATGAATGCGTTGTCAGGCGAAAGTAGCGATGCTTAAATTGTCGGCGACCGAAACGTTTTCGCACCTGTGGATTTTTCGTCATCATGCTGTGTGCGCCAAAAAAGTTGGAAAGAACAAAGTGCCACAAATTAATATAACTAATAAACACAAAAACAACAACCACAACAACAATATTCCTTACCCCACGCTTTTTTAGTATAGTTTTTTGTTGTTTGTTTGTAGGAAAATGCATAATGAAGTGCATGCATGTGGGGTTTGGGTGGGTTATAGATATGATAGAGATGGTGGAGATGATATTTTTTAGTTTTGTGTAGTCATAATGCAATTATGTGCCCATGTGTGCGTATAGTGAGGGAAAGGAGATTTTTTTAGAGTATTTTGATTTTTTGTAATAAAGCACCGGAATAAAAAAGTTGGGAGAAAGATAAAGAAAAAAAATTTTATAGATTAGAACAAAGGACCAATAATTAGGTATCTGTATTTGGTTTTGTACTAGGTTATCAAATAAAAAAAAAAAAAATTGAATTTGATAGTTTATATTGTGTAGTGGTGCGATGGCCACCATTCACGCGCAAAACTTACCCCTCTTTCAGTAATACTGGTTCAAGTGTGACATTTGTCACTGGCAACAAACTGCTGCACGCCGAGCTCAATGCTCGACTTCCACTAGCCAACGCCACATCGACGCTCGGCGTGGATATCGCCTCCAGAAAATGTTTCACTGCCTCGACATGCTTCTCCGTGCAGAATTGGCGATAGAGTTCTCCGGTGTATTCTTCTTTGCAGGGCTGCTGTGAGGAGCGCGAACTGACGAGATTACCCAACGATTGTATCGTTTTCGAGATAAGTGTCAGCGTGCGGTTGGTTTGGGGATCCTTCAAAACAAGATTAGAAAAAAAAGTTTAAAAAAAACACAAATGTGAGCTTTGACTTTGCCACAATTCAGGTTGACAGGTCAAAGACAAAGTATTACAGAACTTTAATCTAATATATGATTAAATGAACTCTCAAAGTGGAGTTTGAAAGGTGTAGTTAAAGTTTTGTCCTTGACTGTATAACTTTTATGGGGTTTCTCCCATTGTCTCCTACATTGTGTTATAAATTTTATGATATATATTCACTCTAAAGTGTATGAAAATTAGTTTATTTCACCAACTCACCAATCGTTCTGTTGTTAGATCAAATAGTTTTGGGCCGAGTATCGCCGGCGCAAAGAAACGTAGGAATATGAAACCCGATACCACCGAGTAGCGCACCTCACGATTATGTGGAAAATGCCGTCCGGCACACTCGCGGAGGTCATGAAAGATTTGACACAGCACCTTGGGGCAACGCACCGCACTCTTTGTAATCGCTTCGAGCACACGCTCCACATAATCTTTCAGATTATGCAGATTCGTATCGATAGCCGATCGGTCCTTGGCCTTCGATGGGTCGATTTCGCAGGGTTTCTTTTCTGTGACGATTTGTGTAAGCACCGGTCGTAGGGTTTGGTGTAGATAATGCAAGCCGGACAGCCGCATAGCCTCATCCATCATTTTGGAGACGAGCGTGTTGCCACGAAATATCGTCGTTGGGTCAGTTAGATTCGAAATTTCATGATCGGCAAGCGCTTTAATCATCGGTCCAATGCGTTCCGTGTGCGTGAAGAGACGCACGAGTGGCTGTGCCACTTCCGTCTTGCATTGCACCGCTTCCCCGAGTACGGAAACAGCCGACAGCGTAATGGGGCGCTGATCGACCGATTCGAGCAGCAGATTCAGGAGATCATCGTACGTTGCCAGTGGGAACACATGATCGGCGGTATAGTTTAGATTCAAACGCAATGTGCCGATTGTGCTGTCCACGCTGAGCCGAGTGCCTGGCGGTGTGGCACACGAACGCGGTGTCGCCGTCAGCGAACGTGGCGTGTTGTTCGTAAATGTGCGGGGTTGTAGATAGTACCAGGCTGAGGGCGAAACAGACAATTGTTGCTGTTTGTTGCGCATTGGTAGACGCACCTCGCCTAGGAACACCTTATCGGCCATGCCGGAACCATCGTGCCAGAGGGTGACTACAATTTCGCATAGATCAGCGCCACCAAACGGATATATCGTGTACGCTTTGTTGGAGTCCATTGTGGCGGAAGTATTCAAGGATTTTGTGTTTTGTGTGTGCGACGCATCCGCATCGATGCAAAGATCAAAATGCATAACCTCTTCGAATTCGGGACTAACTGTCTTCTTGCGTAATTTTGTGCGTTTCGTAATCTGTCGATTGTTTGTGTAGTGCGCCGTGAAGACTGCATATGGATCACAGGTGCCGTTCTTCTTAGCCAAATCCGTACACTCGGTTAAGCGTATGGCAACACGTGCATGCTTGCCCGACAGTACGTTCTTCCAGTTGACGAGCTGTTCATTCACCGTTGTCATGATCGATGACGGCGAAGACGTGGTTGTCGTCTGCAACGCCTTAACCGGATGACAATCACCAGCACCATTGCTGTTACCACCACCGTTACCGTTGTTACCGCTGCCCAAGAGCTGTGCTGCGGCAGCGGCTCGTTGTATATTACTCAGTTCACTGTTCTCCTTATAGTCATTTTGATGCGACAGATGCTGATGCAACTGACCTAACTCCTCCACTCCCGAATCGTACTCACTGGGCCGCAAAAGATTGATGCGCTGTTCATGATGTGGCTGCAAATGCATCAGTTGATTACTTGGCACCTCCTCGAATTGTACCTCAATGTGTGCTGTCCCCTGCACCTCGCTATCCGAGTCAACTTGGCGTAGCGAGAACCAATGATCCTTATTGTTGTAAGTATGCAACTCCTCCCGTTTAATGGCAATTTTACCAATCGCCTTATCCTGTTTCATATGTCTATCACGATCCCAGACGTAAATCGAGAGAAAACGAAAGCGTCGAGGAATTTTGAACTGATATTCTTCGCCGAAAAATGGTGATAATGTGCGTTCGATGATCGGTGTGCGACAGATTTCCTCCTGATCCAAGGCGATGGTGCAGTAGACATCACGTGTGCCTTGAGTACTGCAGCTGGTATTAGCCGCATTGCGACTGCTTAAGTTTTTAGCTTCACCTGGAGAAAGGGGCGAAAAGTGGAGACAGAAAAGGACGTCAGTACAATACATACATGAAGAAAAAAAGGAAATTAGTAACTTAAAAAGTGGAGAGTATTCAATAAATTTGATATTGAGCGACCTTGACAAACACGCAAGCATATAAAAACAATCACATTCATCGATAATTAAATAATTTATGTAAATATTTGTCGGCAGCTTTTACTCACATTCAGCCACAACAATAATAATAAAAACGACGATGGCGACGACAACAGCAACCGCAACCATAAAAAGTGTAAAGAAGGAAGTTGAGACGTGACTTCCTGTCACAAGAACAAAGTCGTAAACGGCAAGGGCGGCCAAACAGCTAAGACCTGCTAGGCAGGCAATTCAAGACGTTCAACAATATTTGCAGACTCACTGGATTTTTTAGTGATAGTTTGTAAACTTTGCGTCGATCTTTTTGAAACTGACGTATTAAGACATACTCAGTTCGTATGTACTTGTTCGATTTTGATATCGCTTTGATATGGGAGAAAAAAAAACATTGCTTGCTCTTGCTCCTCACCAAGCGTACACAACACAATAGATAAGCAAGCAGCAACAAATAACGATGAAACAATTGTTGTGTGAAGGGCAGAGAGAAATTAGCAACCAAGCGGAAATGGGTAAAATGAGTAAAGCGCAATCAGGCGTGTGTGAAAACACTACATACATACGTCAAAAAGAACAGATCAGGGCCAGGCGAGCTATATTAATGCCGTGTTTACAGTGTAGCTGAATCACTGAATTGAATCTTGGCGTTCACATTGTCAATTCCGAATCGTGATCAGATGTTCATTGTTTTGGTTAAACACACGTTGGTAAATTGTGAGATGTGAAAAAAATGAAAAATTGCTATTTGTGGAAAAAAAGTAGATACTTTAGAATCATTTATAATGTGTACAAACGTGTTTTCGGACTTCAATGGGACCTGTTTTTATAAAAAAAGCTTCAAATTTATCTTAATTACCCTTGTTTTTTGCCATGATCAGCTGTGTATTGTTTTGGCGCACAAAAAACAAGAAGACTGATGAGAATGGCAATTTTCAACCAAAAACTTTGCAACGCTGTTACAAATTGTCAGCCCTGTTTAGAATCGTTGTCGAATCCACTTATGGATTCGCAGCGATTCGTATCGCATTCTACAACAACAACCCCTGAATGACGCCACTTTTCCCTGTGGTTGTTGTAGAAAGTGATACGAATCACCAGTGATTCGAATCCTAGGGCACTGTAAACAGGGCATAAGTTAACTAGAAAGATTGTGTGTTCGTGTATGTGTGGGGGCCACCACTTGAAATGTGGGTGTAGAGCACAACGTGTTCGAACGTCGTCACCGCCATCACATCAAACATATATACAATCAAAAAACAAATATTTTGCTTGTTTTAATTTTACATTATTTCTTAAGCACAGCTGCTTTTTTATATTTTAATTTGTATATGTTTGAATTTCAGTGACTAGGTTTTTTATCAGCACCACAAACTAATGAATGACCGAAAAAGTCAAACAAAGAAGACAGAGGAAAGTGCAAAAAAACAGAAAACACAAACGTTCACAATAAAACAAGTTGTTTGAAAAATGTCTTTGGTCCCATTTTGTTTATTCTGTTTATTCTGTTTTTTACTATAAGTTATTTCCTCCCTTCCTTCTTACATAACAATAAAAAAACCAAACAATGAACATGAAAACCTGACATCGGCTGCTACTTCATTTCGTTCCGTCGTATTTTTATGAATGAACGCGGAGGCAAAAAAAAAAAACAAGCAATAAAGTATACATATGTATATATGTAAAAAGTGTGCCGAACGCCAAAGCAGAAGAAGAACGAGCAAGACTTCATTGATGACTTTTTGGTATTTTTCGCTTGTGATTGATGTTGTTGTTTTTCTTTTTATTTGTTTCTTTGGCAATTTTGCTTTCCTTCGCTTATATGCCCGTTACAAATGCAATTTCAACGCGGCATATATGTTTTCCATGCTGTTGGCTTTTGCAGCTTTTTATATATGTTTTATATTTCAATGCTGTTTTTTATTCATTCCTGGGAATTCCAATGAATGAAAAATTCATGCAAATGGAGCGTTTTTTGTGACGCTTTCCGTGCTGTTTTTGTTGCATTTTGTTGTCTTTCAAATATTTTTTAGGTCTTTTCTTGTTGTTCATCCTATACTCCTCCCTATCTTTTGCGTTTAATAATTTATAGTCTTATGCTGTTTTTTGAGTGTGCGAATAATAACGGTGTCATATCACGAGACCACAACCAACCCTTTCGAAACATGTAAAAATTTCATTGAAAAGGGGGCCGTGTTTTTATCGTCGTTGCTTATTTGTCACGTTATTTTACTATTCTATAGTAATTAATAAATTCGCGGCGTATTTATTTTTATTATTTGTTGCTTTTCCTCATTCATCACGATGCAATAATCGCCATGATCGCTTAAGTACTTTTTGTTTCGTTTTTTATTTCCAAGCACATTCCTGTTTCTTCTTTATTGGAAGTTGTGGCACGAAATTTGAGGATTTCTTAGTAAAGCGGATGTTCCGAAATAGTTTTCAAATATAAATGGGGATTTCTTTTATTCATGTACATATTTTATAGAAGTATCGGAAACGTATACATTTATATACACACATATGTATGTATGTAAATTAAAAATGGTAATGTGTCTAAAAAATTTAATAACGAAACTACATATATATTATATATATTATATTCTTGATTTAAGGGAGTGCCGTTAGTGTCATTTCTGCCTAATTACAGTTGCCTCAACACTTCTTCTTCATTATAGCTCTAACAATCGTTTCGGATTTGTTTAGAACTCGCCAAACCGTCATTTTTAAAACAAGAACGTTTTTGCGTTTAGTTGATATCATGGACTGGCCAGCGTTGTATCTGACCTAAACCTCATTGCGACGCTTGGGGAATACTGGCTAGACGAGTTTATGCGAACAGTTGCATATCTAAAAGTTGCCCTTTGAAAGCAGTGGAACAACTTTGAGGCAAATATCACAAATAATTTGTTTAGCACGCGGAGGAAGAGGATGTTTGAAGATGGAAAGTTCAAAGGAGGTCCCATTTAATAATAATTAACAAATTAAGGTGTTTTTGATACATTACTACCATCAATAAAAAACGTAAAAAAGTAAAATATCATACAGTTTTAATTCGAGTGAAACTAAGCAGAAATGAGAGCATTTTAGCCAAAAATAACGGTACTCCGTCAAAGCAAAAAAAAGAGCTGATATACGTTTTGCTCTTTCATATTGTATATAAACTTTTCTCTAATTATAAACAACATCGATTTGTCGAGGGAGGAAACTAAAATGTTTTTGGTAATTTTTGTGCGTCTAATAGTTTTGGTATGTACCTTACATGACCGTACACTAGTTTAAAACTCAATTCATCGCTTAGGGTTCAGTTATATACCACAACATTTCACAAAAATAAAAAATTTGACAATAACAAAAAAAAATTAAAATAAATTTAAGATCCCGAAGGTGTAAGACTTTCCTTTAGTAATTTTCAGTTGCTTTCTATTTATTTATATTATTATTTAAACTTTAATTAACCGACCGACCTCACCATGAAGCTCACAAATAAGGTGAACGCTCGTGACAAGTAAATAAATGATATTTTTTTTTGAGTAGTTTTAATTCAGTGCCCGTCATTAGTATGTGCTTGCTCAATGAGTGCAATTATCCGCTGCCACTGACAGTTGATACGCCTCTTAAAATAAAAAAAATCCGATGGCTTGCCGTTTTGGGCAAACGCGTAATTGAAGGTTAAGCAACTAAGCCACGTTAAAATTAAAGTTGGAGTGAAGAGCATAGAAAGCGAGACGTGCGGCCTGAACCAAGTCTAATATGACATAAAAAAATTTATAGTCAGTTGCCTATTTTCGGATTTTTTGTCTTGTTCGTATGGCTAAAATCGCAAGTACTTTGCGTAGTTAATTTAAAATACGATTATGCACAACGACGACGGCGGCTTGGACAAAACCCAAAGTTGAATCATGCAACCGCAACCACCTACAGTCGCGCGGTGGGTCTAATGAAGAGCTTGACTTTCTTCTTTGCGATAATGGCGATGATGATCATGACTTTCTACGCCATAAAGAGCGTTGAGCAAAAACTTATTACTAAAACATCAACAGTAACAAGAAGAAAAACCACACAGCCACAAGTGACAACGACGATGACGACATTTGATACTTGACTCATGTTCAAAAGCATTAAAAAAGAAGAGGGTTGGAGAGGCGCATGCGGTAACCACAGAACAGATGCACATTGAGGCAAACAGACAGTGGGTCTTCTTTGATGTATTTTGTTGTAATAAATAAAATTGATAATGGACGAAATTAATAATTATACATATTACACTATGATGAAGTTATAAAATTTTTCATAATTATCAACCGATCATCAGAATCTGCTTCGTCATCGGAATCATCAACAGCATCGCGTCTGTCATCAATGTTGATATTGAACAGGAGAATGAAATCGTGCGTTTGCAAACAAAATCAACAACAGTGAAGATCAAGCAAGAACAGTAGAAGCAACAAATGACATGAAGCCAATTGCAGTGCAACCACAACCGACGAAGTGAAGCGTTTGTAGACGGTGGCAACGAAAGCAATTCGTTGAAACGGCGATGAAGTGTGCATAAAGGAAAATGCACGTAATCAGACCGGAAATCGATCGAGCTGCAGCGACGGCAACAGCGCTTAACGTGCTACGACGATGAGCTACAAACGACGAAGAAATAGGAAGCAAAGACAAACCGAAAACCACAAAACTTTTTGAGCGAAGTGAAGGGTGAAACGGCGAGAATGGCGAAAGAACATCGCTAGGGAGGAGAACTGGTTTCTTTTTTCGAAGCAAGAATAAAAGTTAACTTCGGCTATGCCGAAGACTTAATACTCTCGCTTTGACCACACATCTATATTACAGAATCAATTTCACTTCTCTTAGGAATGGTCACTATTCATACCGCAGCTAAACACCAGCAAAAAAATCCCTACTTTAATCGTCCAAATCAATTTGGTCGCCTTCAAAGTACTCCCACCTGATACAATGCACTTTGCCAAAGCCTTTTCCAACTCTCGTAACAGTCTAAAAAGTCATTTTCCGGTATGGCCTTCAATTATAGATTCGGCTTTTATTTCCTCCCTACTCAGTTTAGGGAAGAACATGGTCACTCGGTGCTAAATATGAATTGACTCTTGATGAAATGATTTTGAATTATCATTGCCTTGTAAGTAGGTGTTACATAAGTAGGGGTCACCCAATTTTTCTATACTGTGTTACGAACTTCACGACAAAGTTATTAAACTGTTCCCTAAATGTGAGGAGTGTAATAAAGCGTTGGCCAATTCAGGACAGGTTTGGATTAACTTGGCTAATTATTGTCGTTGTTAATTGTACTGTCTCACTAACAGGAAAACTAAAAACAATTATTATACATTAAAAAGATAATACGCTTTTAAAAAAGACTACATAAATATGAGATACAGAAAAAATGTATACTTAAAATGCGATCGGAAGTAGCTGCAGCAGTAAGTAAAGGAAGTTATTGCAGACAACAAAAGAAGTACAAAACAACAACAACAGAAAATATATACATACATATGTACATATATATATCAGATACCTTTTTGCTGTAACTGCATCAGGCCTAGTCTGCTATGAAAGGAAGTCGTTCGCTCGCTCGACAGGAACGTGTGCCAAAAGCGATGAACTAAAAGCAAACGCAGGCAGGCAAAGCCAGCTGTTACCTGCTGCTGATGCAATACAGAAAAAGAAAAAATTTAAAAGGGGAGCACAGGGGCGCAGTATTGCACATAAACCGCCACATCGCAAAAAAACGTTTGAAGATATGTACGAAGATAAAAAATAAAGAACAAAGTAAAAACAAGACACAAATTGAAAAGACACAAGACAGGAAGCTTGTGTCGTCAATGCGCCACGAAATCGTCACTAACGACGTTTACACCGCACCACATCACCCTGATCCACCCACTAATTTACTTTTTTTTCCAGTAAATCTTTCATCCGCTTTTTACTCGTACATTTCAAAATTATCTCTATTTCCGTTCTTTTGCAATAGAGTGCACACACAAGAGCTTTTGTTTCCCTTTTTTTAGACTTTTAAAAGTTATACACTTTGAAGCACTGAACTGAGGAAGGGCTTGAACCATCATATGTTTGTTCTTTTTCAATTGATCCACTCTTCTGGCAGACCGCTAACCAGAAGCGTTATAATCGCGCTTCATTAATTCGCGTGCTTTTTTTCATTGTGCTTTCAAATATTTTGCGGCGCGACGCGCACTACTAAATTAATTTGCATATTTTGCAGAGCGAGCGCAATAAAAGAAAAAGGAGCGCAAAAAATAAAAATAAATTAAATTGCAAATAAAAAGAAAAGCATAAAACGTCGAATGATGAACTTGGTGCGTTTAATACTTAAAAAATCTTGGAAAAGTGCTGATAGGATGGATGATGAGCGGCGTGAATAGTTAATTTAGGTCATTATGCTCTGCTTTGTTATAAAAGTAGAGGGTCTCTGCTGGGAAAAATTTTTTAGTGTGGTAAAAATATATTTGGTATATTTGGTATGACTTTACAGGAAAAAATAAACATGACGTATAGTTCTAAGGGTTCCCATGTTTACAGCCAATTTGCTCCGAATCTACTGGTCGGATGAAGTTGTGAGATATATCAAATTAACGGGTTCGTTGCTAGTGTTTAAATTTTTTTTTTAAATAAAAACAATTTTAAAGGTATTTTAGAAAATATATAGGAATTAACAATACTTAGGGTACTCACAAAAAGCCTTGAATTCCTCTTAAACCTCTAAAGTGCTTAAAGGCTGAAACAAACTCCACAAAAACAATTTTTTTTTAAAATAATCAACGATTGAGTAGCATAAAGTTTAAAATTAGCGTTGTGAATTAATCGTAAAAGGAAACTCTGCGCAATCATATGTTAAAAGTGAAATGTTACCATAAATTTGCAAGAATAATAATTTATTTGTGGTGATTTCTGATCTTATTTTAATAAATTTAACTTTACTTATTTTACACTTTTTCGGTATTTTTAATTGTTTTACATTCAACAGACAGTTGTGTTTAAGTGAACAGCTGGCTTATGCAAAGCGATCAACACGAGGACTCACGAAACAATGGGCGTGTTCAGCATAAGTCATCGCCTAATGCGTATAAGTTTAATCACATAAGAGCTTAGTAGTTTTAATAGTTTTCGCGAGTACCCTAATTACAAATCTGAAATCAAGTTTAGTTCACTATTTCCAGATTGTACATATAAGCCAGATTAAGAAAATTTACATGTTTTTAATTATTGTAATCATTGGTATTGTCATCGCTATAAGGCTTTTTCGAAAGCGTTAACATCTAAAATGGGTGTATGCGGGTTCTGTTACAACACAGCTTCTAATTCTCGACTTCCGAAAAGACGCATAGTTGATTTTGGTACTGGCATTTATTTGAATAAAAGTGGACCTGATATTTCGCAACTTCCGGTTTCAAATAAACACCACACTTTATAACCACCCCAAATAGCATCCATTTGGACTTAGTCCCACTAAAGAAATAAATGGTACAATTATTCACTCCACGCGATACAACAAAAGCGATGAAGGCACTTGATAAGATAGTTATACTTCACGGCCGCAGAAAATTGAGTAAAAATTAAACACGCGCAAAGAAGAAATAATAATAATAATTACAAATTACAACAGCAACGCTTAAACACAGAAATAATACATATGAACACTCTTGGGTGGGGGAAAACGATTACAAGTAGCAGTGGATGACCCCAACCAATAACAACAACTGCATCAAAGTAACATGTGCAGCAGCGAGAAAAACAGCGCAAGTGTCAGTGGTCAAGCGTAATATGTAATACAATATAAGTATCGGTTCTTGGTGGAGGGGAGAAAGGTAATGTCAGTGCTGTGTAGCGACATGTATAAAAATGGTTTTCATTCACGTTGGCCAAGCACATCGAGATAAAACATATTTAAAACACAAAAGTTAACATAGGCTATGATGAAGGTATTCTCTTCACACGAAAAACTGTGTTGATAATTGGAAGGAGCATTAATATACTCGAATGTGTGATTCATCAAATAAGGCCTACTGTGATGACGGCAAAATAAGTTTTCCTGAAACTTTCCCGTAGACCATAAATCGATAGGTCCGCAAAAATAAGTTCTAAGAACTTGATTTAAATCTATGGTTTCATCGCGTATCAATCTCTTTCATTGAGCTATATGCAGTTCATGGGGTCTCTGATATCTGCCTACTACACTGTAATAAACTCACTACAAAGCTATGTAAAGAATGTGAATCTATATATATATAATTGGGAATATGTTTGTTTGTTTGTTTATTTGTCCATTATGGAAGTCGAAATCGCTGTACCGATTTTGATGAAATTTCCAGGGAATCTCTATAATAGCCTTTAGATGGTTACTGTGAACTTTGTCGTCGAATTCGCTGAATGTTAAAACCAACTCACTTTTCAGATGCTTCTGAAACTGCACAGATACAAATAAAACACAAATTAGAGCAGCCACTGAGAAATGAGTTTCCCAGTAGTGTTACTCAAACTGTACAAAGTCAAAATATTCAAAAATTCGAATGGAAAAAAAAGTAAGGAATACTAAATGCCACCAAAAAAAAAGTCAAACACTGGTAGACCAACGAGAAAATCGCAGCAGTACACAGAGCGCAGTGCTGCTGAATCATCCGAAGAGCCAAACGCACGCGAAGGAAGCAACACACAGGGTCTCTGCTAGGGTGCAATGAGAGGAAGGCGCATAGTTTGATCAACAAGTAGAGTTAGTGAAGCGTTGAAGTTGTGACTTCTTTATTTTTTTGATTGTCGGCTTGGTTAAGTCCGTTTCCAACACTGTAATAGCAGCAAACACATTTCTTGCACTACTTGTGGTTCCATCATTTGTAAGAGAAGGAAGATAATGAACAAACCCAATATGATCATCAATCGTCACTCCGACAATCAAGTTCAAGTTGTGTTAATGCACGTTTCGAAGTTAGAAACTTGTTGCTGTGCTTGCGTCAAAGACAACGTTCGAGTAATGTTGTCAACAAGCGAACAACATGAAAATATTCTAGACCCGCGCTAATTACATGAAATACTTGCTTAGCTGGTTGGTTAACCATTTTCTGATGGCACTTTTTGCCTTAAAAATGGAGCGAACGCCTGGCGGGGTTGAAACGAAAAGCGCCAATAGTGCACAATTCCAGCTCATTAAGATTTTTTTTTTGTTTGTTTTTTTGTTGTTGCTTTTTACCCTTTTTACTCTGCTTTGCTGTAATCGTTAGTCAAAAAAATACAATATTCATTTTAATTGTTCCAAACAATGCCATTGGGAAAAGATTCGTCGTCCAAAGCAGTTGGCGGCCACTGAAACAGACAAATGACTAAATCGCCTCGGAGCCGTGGAATGGCAGGAGGCAAGAAGCAGCAGCAGCACCGAGAGTTCCATAGTGAACGAGAATAACAAAATATAGTCGAAATTAATCTGTAACAGACAAAAGGACTTTGACTTCCTTTAACTTGAGTTGGGTTCATCACATTTTTTGCCTTGGTTTACCATACCGACTTTTGTAGTGAAACAAGTCATTGTTGTTCATAGGACTTGTATTTATGCTGTACAGTACATACAAGTAAAATAAGTCAAATTCACAAAGTCGCAGTTAAAATAGTTTCCACCATGTGTTAAACGGGCAAGAGACGGAAAACATTTCTTTTTCTATTAGTTGTAGTAGTTGTTGGAAATTGCTATTTATTGATAGCTTGACGCTGATTTGGCTTTGAAATGCAAAAAATACATAACTTCTTTTGGCTTAGAATACATTACATAGTATTGTTCGAACATGATTTCAAATAAGTTATAAGTAAACAAATAATCCCATCTGATAGAGTATAAAACAAAATTCGTATAATGAGCTAAGGCTTTTGTGGAATCTAAAATAATTTGCTTCCAACAATCTTTAACAAAATTATTTTGTCGTAAACCTTCAAGGAGATGTGCAGAAGTATATGACTGATCTGTAGTTTATCAGTTAGGGAAAGCTAAACGATATTTGGTTAGAAATCTGAGTTGAAGTGTAAATAAATTACATCAAAATAAAATACTACATAAACAAGTTTTTTCAAGTTCAACGGAATTTTGTAGATTGTTTCAATTGACGCGGCACTATGGACAACAATTGTTTCCTCTACTATTTTCACAACTCACGTTAATTGCTATAGTGAAATTGAAATCTGAAAATGTGGAAATAAAGTGCAAGAAAATTTTAAAAAGATGAGCTTCAGTAATGAAGCTATATGTATAAGTACATACATAAAAATTATATATTAGCTTATTTGAATACGTGAAGCGTGATAAGTTTATCGAAATCGGAACTAAAATAGTGAAGCGCATTTGATTAGACTTTGACGAAGGTTGATGAAGAGCAGAGCATGATTTACTGCTTTTTAAGATAATAAAGTTTGTCAAGACCAGGCAGCGGCTTCGTTTTAAAAAACGTTCAATTATAAGTCAAGAAAAAAACAAAGTTGAAATAATACACAACCCCTTTTGCAAGCTTAAAAAGTCCGAGCTTATGGAATCGTTCGCAGCTGTATCAACAGTTCGCTTCCTGGAAGATTATTATGTTTGTCAGTTGTAATGCATAAGAAACGAAATAACAGTAGATTTTTGTAGTTTACACACACACAAATAATAGTATATAATTTTGGCATGTAGTTTGCAACATAGTAGATAAATACATACACTTTTACAAAAACTAACAGAAAACTATAAATAAGCCACAGAATAGGCATTATTTTATGATATCCGCGACGGCATAATTTGGCCATCTGTACAGTTTGAGAATCATCTGAAAGTTGAGTTGGACTTAATAGTTAGTGAATTCGACGATTTTTTTCGCACCAAAATTAACAGTAACCATCTAAAGGCTATTCTAGAGGTTCATGAAAATGTCATCAAAATCGGTCCAGCGGTTTCGGCGTCAATAACGGGCAAATAAACAAACATACTTGAAATTTTATATAGAGACTAGAACATTCCATAGACGTATAGACTTTTGCTCATCAAACGAATTATTTTAAAGACTTTAATGTAGTCAATTAGTAGAAGGTCAAACATTGTATTAACCAGATTTGGCATACGTTTTAAAAGAAAATAGCCATCATGGGGTACCCATTAACCCATTTTAAAATTCATGGTACTCTTTAATTACATAGTGTAATGGTCGTTTCAAAGAGATGTACGCCTGTCTGTCTATATGTATGAAAACTAGTCCCTAAGTTGTTTAGCTAGAAAGGTGAAACTCTGCGCGAAGTTGTCTTTATGCCATGAGCTGTGCATTGTCGAAATGGAACCATTTGAAGGAGTACCTCCCATATAAACCACAGACACAAAGTTAAGTTGTTACTGAAAAGCTTTTTCATTTGTGGACCTATCGTGCTGAGATTTGTTTGATGTTTTGTAAGGTCTATGCACACAATCCCTGAGAATATGAACATCCTACACTTTACAGAATTAACCCCATATACAAAATCTTTAACAAAATGTCAAACAATTTTGTTATTATATGTGAAGAGTATTACAACTACGTCTTAGTTCGAAGTTAAGGTCTTTTTTAGATCTCATGTCTTAAAAGAATCTTATAGCGTGCTTGGTTATTTTTCGAAGTACCTCACCAAGAGGTGCCGACCTAAGAACAAGAACAAGAACCATCAAATTTAATTTCAACCGCGCCGTGTGTGTGTATGAGAGTGTGTATGTGTGCTAAACACAAAAGTAGATAAGAGACAGGAGCGTTAAAAAGGAAGCGTTTTACACCAACAAAATTTGTTTCGAAGACCATGCGGGAACTGTAATAATTGAAGCGCGCAAAAAAGCGAAGGACAACGCAACCCAACACAGCAACATAAAAAAGCAAAATTATCTTAAATAAAATACGAGCAACGAGCAGCCGGCCAACCTAGCAAAAGAAAGGAAATTCATGTGATGGGAAACCAAAAGCTGTAATAACAACAACGGAGGATGGACAAACAGACAGTGAGCGATAAAATAAGACTTTGCATATAATTTATGATACGAACGAAAAGATAGGAAAATAATAAAAATAATAATGTATATACTCGTATGAATATAATATTCTCTGAGTCAAGAATAATATATATATATATGTATTTACAAAGCGGTAAAAAAATAAAAATCCAGAGACAATGAATGAATGACGTGTACACACTTTTCCATACATACGTGTAAGAGTAGAAATAAAAACCGCTAAAATTATGACAAAGATTTAGAGGCTGAGGTGTATGTGTGCGACGAAGCTTACCGATACTTTTTAGTGGTGCTAGAGGCAAGACTGACTGAAAAGACTGGCGAGACGAACGAGGCCACACTCTCATTCGAATTTTATGGTTTGGTTTTTTTTATAAGAACTTCCTTTTTACAGGAAATGTAAAACCAATAATAGACGGCCGTCCCTCTGCCTCTCACTTCCTATTCCGTAAATAAGCTCACCTAGCAATGTTGTTGTTTCGTGGACTGTTTTATCGTTTCGCTGTGCTCGTTCGCTATTTCGCTCATTGGCATAGATACATTGCCACAGTTATAGAGAAATCAACAATAATACCATCCACAAGTAAATCGTTCATTCACAGAAAATGCGAATTTTTGGTTCGGTTCGTAATATATAACGTAGTGAGGGTGGCGCGCTTCAATGACGTGCCTATGCCTGACCTTTACTTAAATGCGTGTCTCAACAAAATTTGATTTTATTTATTGAAGGGTGTTTTGGCTAATTTCGAGGTTATTCAAAATGCCAGATCTGTGGTCATGATAATCATTCATAAACCAGGCAATAGCAGTCGCAGTTGAAGAAGGTTGTATATAATGAGTAAGGGAAGATAATAATGCTAGAAGAACAGTGGCGTGGTGAATTGAATCAAAATAATCTACACGGTTTTTAGAATAAACTCAATTTATGCTTATCAATTTTATTCATTTAACATTTTTGAAGCAAATATATTGAAAAGGCCTGCTATATTTCATAATTATTTAAATATTGCGACCTAGGAACAATCTTGAAGGAATAAGGTTTGTAAGTAATTTTTTTCCTCTATACTCTTAAAAGCTTATGACGAACTTTAATAATACCCGGCATAAAACCTAATTCTTCTCAGTTGTAGTAGTAGTGTTGGCAAACCTTGACCATAATAATGTTTCTTTGGATCAGTTTTGCTCAGAAAATGAGGATAAAGAATTTTTAAGTCTAAATTTTTTTTTTTCGTATAATCATGAGGCTCTTTTTTTCAGTCACACAGAATCTATGAAGTTAATTTTTATATTTTTTAAACCCTAAATAGCTTCCAGCTACGCCACTGCAGCGGAAGACCAGCAACAGCAGCGAGAAAAGGTACATCGAAATTCGAATTCCATTCATAAAAAAATGACGCTCAGCGCATGTGCCGTCCACACACACACATACACATTCCATTAAACAAACGTTGAGAGAGGGTAAGAAAGAAGACCGACTAGCATAACGAACGAGCGCGCACAGAAAAATTCATTCATAAAGAATGTAGTGATGAGCGATATTTCAAGACCCACAACTTTTTTGTTCCTATCACTGTGATTGACAAATCCTGCTACCTGTTGCCAGCGATCGCAGTGATCGGAAAACCCATAATATAGCCTTTCTACCTTATGACTAACACTACACCAAAAATTGCGGAAATCGTTCACTAAACAACTGGCACGTGCAATCGAAAACTGCGTTCGGTATTTTAGACTTTACAACAAACTCCCTACAATTGACTCATAAAATTAGCTGTATTAAAACAAAAAAAATAGTATCGCTCATCACTGCATAAACTAAAGACGAGTTGAAAAACGACGACGCCAGAGGGGACATTCCATAACAGAGAGCGAAGTAAGCTTGCTAACGAACGTGAGAAGGAGATGCCTTTACACGACGCAACTATGTGTACAAGCAGAACCGCTAGTGCCAGTGATATTCTGATTTTGCTACACTTTTTTTTGTTAATATTCAGTATTATTTAAACATTTTGTTATTAGCTTGTATTTATCCAAATTCATTCACTGCAACAATTTTATATGTTTATTTTCGCCGCATAGTATATCACATGCTTTTTATTATGCTACGTCCGTGGTGGTAGTCATAGTTGTTGTTACTGATGCTGAGCTTAGCTTCGCGTCCTCCACATTTCAGCACAGTTTACACACCGAAAGCGACATATAAAACTCATTCTTTCATAAACACCGAATATAGATGGGAACACGAAAGATCTACAAAGATTTTTACGCTTTTGACGCGTTTCTACATACCAATTTTCACTCTTAATTGCTCTTCGATTCGTACTTCGCGTGTATTATCGGCCATGTTGGATCCATAACTGCTGTTGGTCTTCTCTAGCAATTGTTGTTGTTGCTGCTGCTGAAGTTGATGGTGCTGTTGTTGTTGTTCAACAACGCAGTCGATATCTATAGCGTCATCCTGCTCTGGCTCATACATATAACGCTTCTTCTTGAGTAGCATTGTTTTTGTATCTTGTTACTGTTTCTTCACACACTCACACAAACTTACACTTTTTTGCCTGCCTTTTTGCAGCACAGAACTGTTTTGAATTATACCTTTTAAATGATTTTATTCACAATTTTGAATTTGAAACACTTCGAATTAACACGATTTCGTTTTTCATTTACAAGCGCGTGCAATTTGTAAATTTTGGCTACTGAGAAAGCGATGAGAATCACGAAAATAGTCAAAAACCAAATGTCACATTTTTGCCGCATGTTTTGTTTAAAACACTTGAAACTTGAAGGTGCCGAACACTTTATAAGTTCAAATAACAAAACATAGCTTTTTTCGATTTATCCATTAATACACTTTAGTTTTTTTTTTTAATTTGATTTCATTTGCCGAAATCACAATTTTTTACTTTTGTGAAACTTTTTGTTTATTTTCGTATTTGCGGAGCGACTCCACTTCCTTATATTTCACTTCGCCTAACACGTCCTAGTAGTTCAACGGTTAAAAAATGAATGCCAACAAAGTCTCTTCGAGAAACAGCGCGACGTCCCGTTATTTGTGACTTGCTATATGTTACTATAGAAATACTGAAAACTTATCTCAAACAAACAATCCGGGTATTTTAGTGTATTTATGAGAAATCCATATTGATAACTAATGACAACGAAACGAAATGAAACTTACGAAACTTCAATATTGTCAATATTAAAGTGACGTTTGTTGTTTCATTTTATTTTAATTAAACGAAATAATATTCTATCAGTTATGTTTTTGTAAAAGTACCAAAAGACTAGTTCAATTTTATATATCGAAACAAATCATTGCTATTGTTTTGTTGTATTTTTATAAATCATTCCTATTACATAAAACATACTATTAGTGTTCCTTGATATTTTGAACATCGAACATTCGGCGAATGTTGGCTTTATTGTTTGGAAAGGTGTTTCTAGAATGTCGCGTATTGGAATGTTTTATGTCTCATTGACTTGCAACGAATAATGAACCTTGTAACAGTTTTGTTTTATTTAAACGAAATTGATCATTGTTGAATAATGGCATTTATTCAAAATTTTTAAGATTAAAACTTATATTTTTGTGTATATGTACATACATATTAATAAACTGTGAAGAGCCTAAAACTAAAAACATGTTGCCCACCTGGTCATTATATTACCTTGTGACGCTTGTTCCCGGCGCCACGCTTGGAGTAGTCGATTTCACTAACCAGGAGTGGATCATTATGTTGGCGTTCAAAGGCCCGTTTTGTCACGGATGGTCGCGAATAACGAGATTTGGCCTCGTGTGGGGTCCCTCTGGTACTCGACGATGTCGCCAGGTTCTTGAGTGCTTTGGGCACAATATATTCGGGAACTTGTGATAAATGCTTTTGCACCTTGACAGTCTTCAGCGGCTTATCGTGACGCAGTACTTGCAGATCCCGGCCGTTTTCATCAAAGTAACTTCTCAATTTTTCACTGTTAAAAATTTCTTGTTTGATTTCGCGGATGCGCGCCCCCTGCACCGCAATTCGTGTGATGGCGCGCCACACGTCGTGTGCTCGATAGCGGAAAGGCTCTACTTCACTTAATTTGAATTTATAGTTTTTGATCACTTGTTCATCCGTTGCGTATTTGTTGCGCAGGTAATCTTCCACTGAATTGTTGCAATCCTGATTTTTCTGGCTGACGAAGGACAGCACACAGCCTTTGGCGTTGCCACGCGCCGTGCGTCCGGCACGATGAATGTAGGCGTTGACATCTCGCGGAAAGTCGAAATTTATGACGTTCGTCACGCCTTGGAAGTCAATGCCACGCGAAGCACAGTACTCGGGATCGACTTTTCTATTGTTGGCATGGTCGCATATTAATTCATCGGAAGCAATGATAATGTCATAGGTGCCGTGATTGAATTGTTGGATTGTGTGTACACGTATATTTGCGGGCAGTTCTGAGTTAAGCACGCACGACCGTATGCCGAATTGTTCCAGGAAGAGCTTGACTTTGTAGGATTTGTCGACGTCGTTTACAAAGATAACAACCTTGCCACGTATTAGGCGCAACATGAGCATCGCATAGAGGAGCGCTGCTTTGTCATTCTCCTCGCCAATGATGCGCCGATGATCCAACTGGTCGGCGGGCACCAAATCCGGTTCGTCCAGTTTCAATGTGACCGGATTGTTGAGGCAAAGGCGTTTCATGTTCTTTACTTCCTCGGTGATGGTCGCCGACACAAGTACAGCTTGGTAAATGAGCGGCATATACTCGAGGAGCTTTTTAAACTCCTTCTCAAAGCCAAAGGTGAACATCAAGTCCGCTTCGTCCACCACAAGTGTCTCGACATGCTTCAAATCCACGGCGTCCGCCTGCAAGTGTGGCAATAGTTTCGCAGGTGTTGTAATGACTACATCTGGGCGCTCGGACAGCAAGTGCCGTTGTGCCACGATATCACTGCCTGTAATGTCAACAAAGCGCACCGCTTTGCTGCATTTCTCCGCCATAAACTCCATAGCACGGCGAGTCTGCTGGCACAGTTCCTTGCTTGGCGACAAGACTACTGCTGAAATGCATTGCTCTGTGGCATTCATCTTCGAGTTTAGTATCTTCTGTATGAGCGGCAGTGCGAAAGCTCCCGTTTTACCGGAACCTGTACGGGCACTTACGAAGACATCTTTGCCTTGCAGCAACAGTGGGATAGCTGCTTCCTGTATGAGAGTTGGCTCTCCCCAGCCGAGCCGGGATATCGCTATTAATATACGGTCGTCCAGTTCCATTTCGTGGAACTGCAATATCTTTCTACTTGTTGCCATTTTTAATTTAGTTTCACAAAATCTCGATGTTCGTTCGCGCAAAAAAAATAAATAAATACAAGGAAAGAAGAAAGCATGTAACACAGATGGTCCACAAAACACGCTTGTTTTCTTTCTATATTGTGTTGCTATATGTTGCTGTAAACTAATACGTAACTTATATCAATTATGTTTGGAAATCATCTGTGAGCCTTTTTAATGTGCAAAAAAATACCAATATATATGTATCTCATTCGCACATGGTAGAAGACGATTTGCCAAATTGCTGCCTTGTTGGCAGCGCTTCAATTAATGTTTTGACAAAGAAAATAATTTTTTTTTTTAAAAGTAAAGCGCTTCACTTTAATGCGGTGCTGGAGTATACTCCAGTAAGATTTAGATTAATATCAGAGGTGTCACAGAACACTCTTTCTCCTCAATTCCGCCGGAACAACGATTTTAGGTTTCACAGAAAACTCTTTCCGTAGGATTCAAAACTTCCCCAGCGTTGTTGGGATAATTGGTTATTTTTATTCATAAGAACAGGTTTTTAAATAAAACCAATTATACAAATGGATAGCTTATTCTTTTTCAAAGTAATCTGCATCAATTTTTTTTTAACAAATAATTTGTTTATTTAAGTAATTTACCAAACCGTCTAGTAAACTGTCTTTAGTAAGTAAACCCAATTGAGATGCAAACTCGTTTTAAATTGAATGCAAAATTTTTCATAGATTTGGTTTTATCGAATTGATCAATAAATTGTGTTGTATATTGAAGTAATAAAATTAATAATAACGTTGTTGTGTTTAAAATGTTAATTAATTGCGTATTTTCTGTGCATTTAAAGTAAAAGTTATTTCAAAACTTGTTTCAAGTTGGCATGTTGACAAATGCATAAATCGGATAATGAACGCGAGGTTGAAAAGAGGAAGAAATTTATTATCAGAAAAGCGGGATTTTAAAATGTAAGAACATTTTTTGTGTTCTTAAAAATTTTTATAGATAAACTATTTTTTGCAGAGGAAAACATTGAACAGCGGAACAATACAACATTTTTGAAAAAATTCATTGTTTATGTAAACAAACATGGAAAAGTGACAGTCACAGAATACCATTGAATTAATGCACAAAGGACTTGTCGCGTATGTTGTTAATTACAATTTTAAAAGCACAATTCTTATAATTTCATTTCTTAATTGTTCTTTAATGGCAAATACAATTTTACCGTTTTTTTTTTTGTCAAAAATAATAATAATATGAATAATAAATTGTAGAAGAATGTTTGTATGTGCTGACAGCCCTATTAAGTCAAGCAAATCATTCAGTTGAACCGGTTTGGGTATTCGATAAAAATGTTTCGAACAAACGAAAACTCTCGGAGTTATGTGACGGTGACCGACGGTTTTGCCGAGAATTTTAGAAAACTCCCGAAGCCGAAAACTCTAGAGTTTTCTGTGACACCCTTGGTAGCGTAAAACAAGGTTCTATGTCGTATTAGTAGATATCATCCTTATGTAGCCAATATTGTCATCATCATGACCCTTGTGTGATGGAATATTAACCGGAACAGCAGGCAAAGAGTTTACCGTTTCTGCCCAACTCTACTGCTATCAAATGCTAATAAAATTGGACTGGTTGCTTCTTTCGAACAGCAAATCGTTGTTTAACCACAACGTACTAATTAACATGCAGTTGCCCCTTCCTCAGGTTCTTCAGGAGATTACAACTTTTAAGACGTCAGTTTTTTTTCCTAAATTGACGTGAATATTCCTGCAGCAAAGACCTATTTAACAGCAATTTGTTATGGTATCTATACTAGTATATAATTGACAAGAAAAAAAAAGAAAAATCATTCCATACTATAATTTTGATCGCTTCATTTACTTCACCATTTACTTTCTCCTGTACTGATACTTTTGAATCTGTTATTATTTTTCCGTTTCAAATATTTCTTCATTATATAATTTGGAATAAAATAAAAAAAAAGAAACATATATATATATGTACATACAATCCAATTTTCGTTTTCAAAAATTTAAATATGAATTTCATTCACTTTACTCTCTGTAAACAAGCGGTCACGGTAGGTTCGGTTTCCGATGATATCCGGTCAAGTGCATAAATTACACTTGTGATTGGCGCCGTGTAGTCCACAACACCGATAACAACTACAACATTTGTCTGTCATTTATGAATGATACCTACCACTGTTTCCCCCTGTTGCTATAACTAAACGAGAATATCTTTTTATACGCTTTTTATACCATGACACATCTTTCTCCTATCCAGCTGCGCATGCAATAAAATAAGCACTAATGCCCTCAATAAGTGGTGCGAGTGATGTCGATGAAGGTAACGGTGACAGCTGCATTGACAATTTAATGCCTAAAAAGAGCACGAATACTTTAATCTAAAGTAGTATGAGTGTAGTATTTTGCCTGTAGAGGTAATGTGGGATTGAGTGCACAACGCACAGTGTTGGATCACCGCATACATGCACAGGTACATTCACGCGTGGGAAGCAACGGCAAAGCGGAACTGTCCTAACAACAACAATAACAAACTGTGATATTGTCGGCTCTAAAAATAACCAAATTTTGTTTGGTGGTTTTCATTTAGATTAGTTTTGTATTGTAGTTCCGCTTTCCATCAAAGTTTTTTTATACGTAAATATATGAGCTGCTGCATCCGAGATGTTTGTTTGCGTGTGTGTGTTGGACATGATATCAAGTATCTATGTTTGTGCCAAATGTAGTTTTCATTCATTTCCGCTCTTTCACTTCTCTAATAACCCAAAATTACCTATCATTCATTTAAATATATCACATTTATTTGAATAAATGTTCTCTATGTTTTGTAACATGTGCTTAAATATTTGTTTTGATCTTTTACTATACGAGTATAGACATAAATATGTTAAAAATATATGTCTTTATAGCCATTTTGTTTGATTTTCTATGATGATTCTATGATTCTCTTTTTTATGGTGCTCTTGTGCGAATAGGCTTGGTCAGTCGGTAAAACAAAAAGTAATAAAATAAAATAGAAAATTATATTGTACACTTTCTGTATTTGGCTTTGTTGTGCTTGGGATTATATACAAATAACTACAACGATTTTTTATATACATATTTATATATATATTAACATGTTTCCTAAGATAAGCCGAATTAAAAGCAAAATTTTTCAGTTTATTTTTTATTTAGTTTTCAAAGAATTTGAAACATAAGCCTCATTATAATGAAAATGCTCAGGGTTAATTGATTCCTCTAGAGGGGGCCACATTGTTACATTTGTTTTGCCTCACATTTACAGGATTCTCCAGGGAAGGAGGGAAGTACTTTCCAATCAACGCTTTCATACTTATTCGTTCTAGGTTGACTTTGGTGGGCTTGATATTAACACTAGATTTACCACACCAATCAAAATAATTGGCTTTACAATCTTAGTTTAAAATTTCTATTTCATATCAATTATTTTTCCGCAACTATGTCATGACTTTTGTAGCAATAATTAAATATAATTAAATTATAATTTTTCTATTCAAAATCTAAGTGTTTTGGATTTTGATTGGTACTTATATCAATACCAGTCAAAATGACTGGTGAATTGCAGGTAAAACTAGTGTTAAACACCAAATAACTACATCTATTTTTATTGTATAATAGATTACGAAATATAAGTAAAGACTATATCTTAAAAAATAGGTTAGTTAATGTTTTACTTTTTATGGCTGTGCGATCAAGTTATCCTAGTAAGTTAAAACAGATTAATGTGGTCTTCAATTTCGGTACAATACTCGTACGTTCAAAATAACTTGAATTACCATGGCCGTACAGAAACTAACGCTTAGCGTACGATGAAGAAGAATTTTTATGTCGATCTTTAGCACTAAATACATGGCTAGATCAAGTTATATTGTCTATCTCAACATAGTATTTTATGTGGTCTCTTTATGTATTCACTGCCTGAAGAGTATAAAAAACAACTATATTTTAAAGTGGAAGTCCACAAATTTAATTCAGTTTTATTTTATTGTAGGTTTTGTTCTTATTCGTCGTTCCAGAGTTCTGAACGTTCATCCTGAGATGATGGGTCTCGCTATTCAACATAGAGACGTTTGTTTTAGAAATAGAATCCGCCCAAGAGTGCTAAAGAAGAAGGATTAGGACCATACGCTAATATTTCCAAGCTAATAATCTATAAACCCTATAAAAATTAAACAAATAACTATAATTGGCAAGCGTCTTCTTCACTTCCATCTTCTTCACGTCCATCTTCTTTTTCCATCTTCATTTTATCTTCTTTAATTTCTTCCTGATTTCCTCACTATGACTTGACATTTACAATTGAATCTTATAGTCCCAAATGGACATCTATACACATATGCATACATACACATTATAATACTTAGAAGAACGACTAGATTTTTTGATAAACTCTATCTAAAAGTTTTAGCAATAAATATTTTTTTTAGCTTTTTACTATAGAATTATGATTTGTGCTATATTATTTCATGGACCTAATCCAGTTCTGTTGCTACTCTAATAAAGTTGCGTGCCATATTCTGTTGAAGTACAAATCCAAGAAAAAATCAATTTAAAAATACTCGTACAATGAAACTACATCAACTATAACTTAGTGCTTAGAACCTTTTCGACATCTATTAGACCCAGTTAGTGTTGCGCGTTGGCTATAAAGCATCATTATGGCTCTTTGAGAGTGTTGTCTCAATCTGATCGATGCGTCTGAATGAGGGCACATATGAGGCGCTTGTCTGCGTGACAATGGAATTGTTGGAAGAGCTCTGCAATGAGGCGTTAGAAATTAGTGATGCATCCAAGTGAACACTTCCAGTGCCCACCTTCTTCTGGCGATAGGAGCGAGCGCGAACCCGTGTCGTATTCCGGCGCACTGGGTTGATATTCGTAGACTTCTGAGAGAGGCGCACTGAACTGAACGTGCTGCCTCGATGGCCACGTCGTATCTGTGGCGAGGGTGTGCCGGTGGCTATGAAGAAAATAAAAGGGTGGGAGAGAAAGTTTTAATTTGCAGGCTGTTTTAATGTCAATCCAATTAATGTCACTCACGTGTGCCCGCAATTCCTGTGCTACGTTTGGAGGCCTGCAACATGCCGAAAACAACCGCGCTGAAGGAACCGTGATGCGATGTTTGGCGCTGCAGATTCGTGGTTTGAGCCAGTGGCATGCCAGCTGGCGGACGCATCGGTGAGATCAATTGGGATTCGCTTATGCCTTTGACATGTACAAAGTAAGTGGTCATGAGACCTTTACCCTTGACATTGATGTCGCCACGTTTCTAGGTTCGTACGAAGACATTTTTAATATGAATAGGATATGGGTAAAAGATTAAGCCTACCACACAAGTGTAGCCTCTATTGCGCAACAATTCTGCTGTGTTGGTCGGAACTTGAATACGCCAGTTCTCGCCGGTTGAGTCCATGCGTGATGCGACATTTACCGTATTACCCCATATGTCGTAGACCGGCTTACGTGCGCCAATGACACCACTCACGAGGGGACCACTACAAATACCCACGCGCAGTTGAAAGTTATTGAAAGCATCCCCATTAATCTCCTCCAGTTTCTGTTTCATAGCAAAGGCGAACTCCACCAGATCGCAGACGCTGTCTTCTGAGGTTTCACCACGTGCGCGCAGGAGTTCGGCATTCAGACCAGCCGCTGCCATATAAGTGGCGCCCACAGTTTTAATCTTCTCAATCGATGCGAAGCGTGGCTCCTCTAACAATTCATCAAAGTCGCCTGTAAATGTGGATGGTCGTGTACTACTTCGCTAGTATGGTTGCATAACACTACACTTACAAATGATCTCATTAAGTATGCGTATACAAGCTTTGCCATTGTCAATGTCCTCCGAGTAGAAATCCTGAAAATTCGGTATCGAAGCAAACATAACACCGCAGAGATTATGCATTTTCGAGTAGAGTTCGTCTGTGTGCTCATCGGAGAGATAATAGGCGGCCACGTGATCCGGCAGAATATTCTGTTTGAAATTGAATTGTTACGTTAATTCATCATTCCGATGGAAAAGGCATAAGGTCGTGAAGCTGGTGAAAGGTGGATACTGAAGTGGATAAGTGAATGAGGTATTGTTGCTGGGAAAGTAGGTGGAAATGGTGAGTGGCAGACAAAGTGTGCGCCAACGTGTGCTCATGTTGGAAAAAAACTTCTACCTTAATTAATGTATCATTCAGCGCACGGTTAGACTTCATGTTTGTTAGCTCACGCTCTGCTTGCTCCTTCCAAATGAAATCCAAACGTGAGGTGACCTAAAGTTCGAAGTTAAGAATGAGTGTGAAGTGATTAAAGTGCCATGTATTATTATAGTTTGTATTAGGATAAACATTTGGTAAACTAGATCATAAACACCTACCATGTGTCTTTGAGTATGGAGCATCCGTAATCTAATCTAATTTATTGTAATATTACCTTAAATTAATCTCATCTTACCTAATATGTTAATTATAATTTAACCTAACCTAACCTAATTAACTTTACCTTACTATAAAAATGTCCTCTAACTTAAACTCACCTCCACAAGACGTGCATGATAACAGACCATAACCAAGAACGATGCCAGGAGTATAAGCATCTGCACGCCTAAGGGCATTCCCAGACGACTTTGATCAGCAAAGGGCTCAGTGTCAGTGAACTTCATGGTTATCAGCATTGTGTAGAAGCCGACCATGCCAACTGCCATGATAACTTTAATTAGATAGTAGAGTTTGAGCGCCGTTGCCAGTGAGACTAGGCAGAGCACCCAGGTGAAAACTATGTATTCCGGATGAGCGCATTCCCCTTCCTGCAATGGTGACAACGTGTAATCCACAAAGCTAATACTGGAAGTATTCACGAAGACATTCCGTTCATTATTAGCGAACGTAAGTTCCCGAGCAGATAGCTCGAAATTATCATTGGGTGGCGACGTCTGTGAGAGATTCAGTGCATTGGCGAGCGTATGGCGCACGAGTTCATCGGTCGGGGCTTGCGTGATATTCTCATTGAGTAGAGCATCAACGACTGAAGCGTTTGTGAGCCCATTGATCGTGATGTTATGATGTATAGTAGCCGAGAGATAAACATTCAACTTGAACTCTTTGTCGAAGGCAGGTAAGGACGTACTGCCATTTGCCACCACAATGGGTGTAAAATTAGTACCACCCCTGGGTACGCCAAGTAAGGAAATAAAATCGGTTTCTTCGCTGCCATTATAGGATGATTTCGGGCAGAGTATGAGGCCAATGGCACTGAGCATACACATGGAGACGATGACCCCACCGATAAAGAGTGTGCGTCGCTGACGTTGATGCACAAGTTTGGCGGAGTTGAGTTTCAAACAGCGAGGCAGACCTGACAAAATGACATGTGACAAACGATTTGACTTAGCTTAGATTTGGTTTTTTTACCTACCTGGAAACTCCTCGGCCATTACGAGCACACAGCAAAATGTGAGGATAATCGTGCCAACCGCAAGGCAGACGATTAATCTTGTACAGCGCGGTATAATGATGACTTGGCAAAGCACCATAAATATCCAAATGACAAACACACACAACATGTTCGAGCTAATTTATGTAGGGCATTGTCGATGTGGGTTTGGGTGTGGATGGTGGTCAAGTAATTAGTAGCAGTTCATTACCAAACTTTTTAACTTGATTTCTCTACCTTCTATTGAATTGTGATTCTTGTGTTCCCACTACTTACCGGAACATATCCTCGCGCATTTGACAGAATTTCTGCTCCTGACTTTTGTCCTTAAACTTGAGGGTCCAAGAATTGAGATACTCCCGGCGTATCTGTTTGTTTGAGTTGATTTGTATATTTTGCTCGATAAATTCATCGATTTCTTCATCCAACACGGCGACGGAGATACGACGATCATGCTTAGCATCGTCAAGCATGGAGTCAGCACGATTCAGACCCTCCTCGCGACTGTTGAGCTGTTTGAGGATGGGAGTTTGAGAAAACATAAAAAACATTTCTTCATTCGATTAATGCCATTAACAACTCACATTCTTGAATGGTATCTCCGGTATCCACTCCGTGGTCGCTTCATCTTCAACAATCAGAGCCCTTGGTTCGCCCCTACTTTCCGAGAGATTCTGTACACTGCGACCGTTACGCTCGCCGATCTGCTGCTCTATTGTTCTTGTAATGGTTGCCGTTGGTGAGGAAACTGTCGATTGACCCATGCCTGAAATGCCACCAGTGCCAGTTCTTCTAGTGCTTGTGAATTGGCATCCACGTCGATTGTCCATTGCAACACCTTCGACCACATTGGGGAGCGAATTCAGTGAGATGTTTTTCTTTTGCATTAATATGGGTTGTTGTTGATGTTGTGTTGGTGCTAGTGGATACTCCAAACTATCGGTGATGCTGATGCCATCGCCACACCCACCGCCGCCTGCACACACACTTTGGCAATCGTTGCCGTTGCCACTCACCGAAATCGATTTGCTCAAGACGACACTCGCAGCGTCCACGGTGCTTGGCACGGCGGGGGTTGAGGCCGAGTTGCCTGCTGAGGTGGCCAGGTGAGCACTGCTGCGCGTACCAAAGCGACGTTTTGGCCTACAAAGGTGGGTGGTTGAGTTAGTGCGAAATCACGTGGAGATGATTAGAATAAAATTAAATTGTAAATTCTCGCCCGCCAAAAAACCAGCCGCTGAACGAATGTGAATTATTTTTGGCCAGTCGATTCACCACTTCACCTCTCGCATTTTCATTTTGTTGTTTACATTTGATCGAATTGTTTTCTGTACCTTCTTCCCTCTCTTCTTCTATTTTTTTCTTTTATTAAATTTATATTTTTTTTGTTCTTACCTTAGTGGCTCGGTTCGTTTGATCAGAAATGTTTTGATGTTTAGCATTTTAAGATGATTGTCCCGACTGCCGCCATTGCCCGGTTCCACTTCGTAGGCATCATTCAGGCACTTCAACGTTGACTCCGAAATGTGTACTCGACTGCGTTTGGAAAGATTTTTCGGGTTAGACGGCGTAGGCTTCGATGTAGTGAAGTAGTTGCGTTTAAAGCTATTTGTGAGTGTGTGTATGTGTGTGCGTGTGTGTGTTATCGTTTAAAATTCTTTGAACGATTTGAACTTTAATTTTGCACGAAATAAACGAAAAATCTTGAAAGTACTTTGCCTCTCTAAGGAGCCCTACTTGTTTAGCCAATAAACCATAATTAGCAGGAAGCAAATTCTTTTAATTCGGCAATACTTCACCTTATTTTGTGCGTATTTTTCGGTATTCTTCCTTGAAATATATCGACAATAAAATTTTCAACTAGTTATAGTCGCACCTCAGTAGAACTTCATTGGTTACGATATCGCCTCTGTATAAGGTTTGGTATTGGATTTTTAACCAAGTTCCTAAGAGAATACCTGTCACAAAGACGATCTCTTACAAAAACCGGAGAATTTAAAAAAAAAAAAGGTCTTGGCACCCGAATGACAAGAATTGACCTTAGGTTTCTGAGAATTTATTATATTTTAAAGGAACCTGGGAAAATTAATAATCGATAATTGCATAAAAATATAGAAGAAAATATATATGTGAGCGTGCTTAGCACTCACGAACTTTTCAAGTGAAACGCGCGCCCACTGTGGGGATTGAACCTCGATCTCTTGCAACCGTAGTACACTTCCACTACGCTACCAAGACGACGCACTCATTCAGACAAGCAAATGATTTAATATTCATGATCACAATCGATCTAGGGGTTACAGAGGCTATAGGGACCATACAAACTCACATACATGTTAGAATCAAAGAATTCACATTTAAAAACTCTTAATTCAGGAATAGCAATTTCACGCGCCAATTGCCGTTCACTTGCTGAACATTAAAATAACTCTTTCTACCGCACACATATTTGGCCTCTCACCCGTTTTCTGACAAGAGAGTCGTACCAGAGAGTAACTTCAGTTTTGAGTAAAATAATTGTATATCAGCACTGCCATCCTGACCACTGTCAGATCGAACTATAACCCAATTCTTGTTCTACTCTAAAGCACATGTTCCCACAAGTAGTCAGCCTAAAATAGATGCATACCCTTTTTAGCTAATTTTTCTTTTCCAGTGTTGAGAATGAAGTCTTAAAAGCTTAAGTTAAAAATTTGGTGTCCATATAATTTGTAGTTTTTTTTTAAGGCGGCTAACAGTTGACTATCTCAAACCTACTATTTTCATTTAGACATTGACCGGCCTCTTAAAAATCTATTTCAAAGAATTTCTATTAATTTGGAATTTTTGTTAGAAATTCGGTCGTTTGCCAAAACTCTCTTTCTACCCAATTCCAACCCAATTGCAATTCTCGGTGTCCCAGAAATCTCTTTTGACGGTTTTGAAATCTCCCATTTTCTTAAAGACGGTTTGGGTAAATTCACGCTTATCTGAAGTTATTATAAGTACAAGCAATTGTAGCCTATTGTATTCCTCGGCAATCTGCATTTAAATAATTCAATATTTCAGTTGTTTTAAGTAAAACATTTGTAAATTTTATAAATAACTCAGATCTCTTTTGCATTAAAGCAAAACTGTACGAGCAGTCACAAAACAACCAATGCCTGCTCGAAATTAACTTATAACCTTTTCGAAGATTCAAATTTGTCTTTAATTAAAATAATTGCAACGTTAAAATAAACTATGAATAGAACTTCATTTTATATATATTTTATATATATTTATAATAAAGCTGGGATGTTTTAAATTTGTTTTAAGAGGGCGTAGAAATTGATTAGATTCATCTAAAGTTTTAATAATCCCATTGGTGAAAGTTCGCATGTCCATATTTGTGAATGCACAAACAACCAGAAGAAGAGCAAAATAAAAAGATATGGAAAACTGGTGCAACTTCTCCCAGGAACAACTAGGAATGCCATATTTGGTATAAAAGTGGCGTTTTGATGCAGTAATTTCTCCAACCGTTTGCTCCAACAGAGCTTTCTCTTCAAAAGTGCAATTATTTCCCACAACATTTTGAAAACTGTGGTTTGAGAAAGCCCCAAGTCGGCGTGCTTCCCAATTACTCTTTGGAAATCCCCAACTCCAAGGAAGCGTAGCGCTGTAGCAAGTTCTAAAATTGTTGACACTGATATTTTTTTATACCGGCCTCTATTATGTTTAAAATCATTACGAACGTGCTTTTATCCACCCGAAAGTTGTTTATGAAGCTTGTGAAGAATATACATAAATATATTTAATAAATATTGCCACGAGCAACTGAAATTGATTCTTACGTGGCGTCTGAAAATGTAAGTACGTTTTACAAGCATCTAAGGCGCCTGCGCGCTGCCTTTTGCAGAGATAAAAGACATTTTCTCTCCATCTCCAATGCAAAAACCATGCAAGTGGCATTTTTCGATATTTTTGTTATAGTTTAGGAAATCACAGCCGAATATGTAGTATTTCCAAATTGTTTGCTATGAACCAATGTTTGGCGGTCACAGCATGTAGCAAAAATTTGGCTATCAGCTGATCGTTCGAATATCAATGTGCGAAAAATGAAATTTCCCAAGCTGCTGGCACACCTACGGGTCTTTTGGGAGTTTTTGAAACCAACAGACCTCGAAACCGTCCTACAGAAATGTACACCTTTTAGGAAAGCTCTTTTTCTTTTAACTATACAACTTTTATCAGGTTTTTAACAGGTTCTGTCAGGACAGGAGCTGTCAAAAGTCTATTTGGAAAACTGTTAACATACTGTTAAAATTAAAGCCAAAGTACTTTGTTGCATTATTGCCGAATTTATTGAAAATAATGAAAATTATGGTGAAAGACAGGCTTTATAGATATAGATAATAATAGTGACAAAAGTGATAAATATTCAATAACGGACAATTTTTTTGAGAGGAATTATCACACACAGAAAGTGATGATGCTTCGTCATCCAGGCCGTATATTCAACCAGTTTAATGTTTTGGCCGGCTTCGCGTTTGTAGTCTCCGTATAGAGCAGACCCAATTCCTTTTGCGTGCGTAACGCCAAAAGATCGATTTCACGTTCAAATTTTCCGACCACATGTGAACCGATTGCCAAGGGCAACAATAAGTATAATTATTACAAATACTACAACGTGTTATTTGTTTTCATTTTTGCACAGTAAAGAAGAAGACTTGTAATTGCTATATGTTAAACTGAACTTCGCAGAAATGGACTTTACAGACTTTTGTAAAAAACAGCTTTTTTAATAATGCAGCTTTTAGTGTGCGTGAGAATAATCAAAAGCTCAAAAAACCTGTCAATTTTAACTAATCTATTTCATTTTCACATGTTGCTGAGAGTGAGTGAGTGAGTTTCTGCGTGATGTTGAAACAAAGCAACAGCACTTGGTTGGACGCAAGTCCTCAGCTACAGACCAAGTATATATAATATTCGGCCCTATTCCCGTTGGCAACATATTTTAACAGTCGTCTTTCTGTCTTAGTCGCCTTTCTGTAGTTTCACTCGTAAATCAGTATTCCCTAAATAAAACGAGACGACGACGACAAGTTGTCGAAAACTAGACACACAAAAGACAAATGAAAAGTTGGCAGCGCTCTGCTAATTTGGATTATTATTTTTTGAATTTTTGCAAATAATTTAATTTTTTTTTTTTTTTTTTTTTTTAAATAAAATTATAACATTAAACGCAGTAAACTGCATAAAACATTTGTCGGATTTAAAAAATAATGACGTGACAATATATATAAAAAATTAGACTTATACTAATTAATTATAGAAGGCTGTATCCTTCTTAGAGGGAGATCATGTGGGTGCAGCCTCTTCAGTCTACGCCTTGTTGAGATACGGGTGAGGGAGAAAGCTAGAGGATTTGGGTGCGACAAAAGTCTGTAGTGATAGCGGCAGCTGTGAGAATTAATCACCTCCATAACAGTTGGCACGGCAAGATCCCTATGCAGCGTGGAGTTGCGGACGTACCAAGAGCGCCCATAAATCTTCTGAGAGCCTTGCTCTGACACGCCTGCACTCTTCTGATGTTGTAGGCAGCAGTAGTGCCCCAAATTTGTATGGCGTAGCGCCAAGCAGGTGCCACTACTTGCAGATAGATGAGCCTTTTATTAGTAAAAGATAACTTATTCGATGGGCGGAGGAGCCACTCCAGTTTCTTGAGCTTTTGATAGCAGCGCGCTGTAACTACCTTAATGTGTGCACGCCAGGTAAGACGCTTATCCAGGATCAAACCGAGATACCGGATTTGCTCCATTTGCGGAATGATTCTTGTGTTGTAAGTCACAACCGGACAGACGCCTTGCCTTAATGTGAAGGTACAGTGAGCTGATTTCTCAGAGTTTATGGCTATATTCCAACGCCTGGCCCATGAGTGGAATCTATCCAGGTAGCTGGACAATTTCTCCGCAGCTTCGTTCAGAGAGGCAGAGTTGAAAATAACTGCCGTATCGTCCGCGTAAGTAGCAATAATCGAATGCTCATCTCTAGTTGTAGGCATATCAGAGGTATATAAGGAGTAGAGGACCGGAGCTAAGACACTCCCCTGCGGGACACCGGCTCTCATGTGCCTAAAGGTGGAAATTTTGTCTTTTACCGCCACAGAGAAGGTTCTTCGTCGTTGAAGAAAGCTTCGAATTAGTAAAAACTGTTTGCCAGGCAGGAGTAATTTTAATTTATGCAGAAGTCCATCGATCCATACCCTATCGAATGCTTGTTTGACATCTAGGAAGACTGCAGAGGAATACTGTTTCAACTCAAATGCAGTAAGTATGTGATTAACGACTCGATGCAGTTGTTCGGGAGTGCCATGCTGTGATCTAAATCCAAATTGGTGATCAGGAATGGCTTCTTGAACACCCCGTACTGCCAACAATCTACTCAAAAACAATCTTTCAAAAATCTTTGAAAACGTTGGAAGCAGGCTTATGGGCCTATATGATGTGACACAGTTCTCCGGAGTACCAGGTTTAGGTATCATGGATATCGTTGCACACTTCCACTGTGTGGGAAAATGGCAGATCCGCAGCATGCTGTTGAACAGCAACGTCAGGAACAACACTCCCTTCCAAGGGAGTGCTTTCACCACCCTGTTGTCAATATGGTCATGTCCGGGGCTCTTCTTAATGATTTCAGTCTCTGAATTTGAGTCACAACCTCTTCAGGGGTGACATGTTTAGTTGGACTGTGATCTAATATACATCTCGATAGGACTTCATTTGTTTCCTCAACGTCACCAGGGTCAGCCAGGCTAAAAGGCGTGAACCGGCTCTCCAACTCATTAGCAAATGCTTCTGCTTTCTCGGTCTCCGTACGCAGCCACTGATTTAGAGGCCCACGGATTGGAGCATGCCTGTGAGGCTGTTGTTTGATGCACTTGGTGGCACGCCATAGATTGAAGCCAGACTTTTTCATTGGATCCGCATTAGCCAACAGATTGTTGAAATGCTCCGATCGCACAGCTTGCATTACATTTTTCAGTTCTCGGGCAGCTCTCCTCCATGCAGCCTTGTCAAATTCGTTCCGTGATCTCATATAGCGACGTCGTAGCCTGCGTTTATATCTCACCAACTCCAGAACCTCAGGTTTTAAGAGAGCCTGAGGAGGGTAGGGTGAACAAGGGAATTGGTATGAAGAGGCTAATTCGGCGGACTCATGAATGTTCTTGGTGAACAAGTCAACCGAATCATCTATATCCTTGTCCGAATTTATTTCCATATTGAGGTTGATCCTTTCGTTTAGACACTGATGAAAGACCGTTATGTTAGCGTGGGTAGGGAGCAGTCTGGACCGGCATACGATGTTATCTGGAATCAATCCAAGTTTAATAAATAGTGGGATGTGGTCTGAGCTAAGGTCAGATGACTCCGCAATGTCCAGAGCTGTTGGATGAATGTCATTGTATATAGCAAAGTCTACTGCGTCGGGCGACCTTGAGGAATCGTATGGGTAAAGGGTGGGTGCTCCGGTTGCGAGAACCTCTCTGGAAGAGTTTATTATACTCCTGTGAAGTTGATTACCTCTTGGGGTAGCAAGTCTGGACCCCCAAAGTCGATGTTTGGCGTTCCAATCCCCTCCAACTAAGAATTTAGGTCCGAGTTGATTGAAGAAGGTGTTGAACTGCTGCTCTGATATTTGGGGTCCTGGAGGGCAATAAATGGCTGCGATGACCAGGATGCCTTGAGTTGTGTGAATACTGACAGAGACACTTTGAATTGAGTCAGACCGAATGGTTTCCAGCGGATGGTGGCGTAAAGATGACCGGATGAGTAAAGCGGCGCCCCCTCGCATACGGTTATCATCCGGATGATTAGCAGAATAGATTTCATATCCCTGAATTTTGAAGTATGTTCTAGTGCAGAAATGCGTTTCGGAAATGAGCATGACATCAATCAAGTTGACCGCCATGAACACTTCTAACTCATTTCTGTGATTAAGGACGCCGTCAGCGTTCGATATGGCGAGGTTCGTGTGTGGTCTGCTCATTTTTTAGACAATAAGGCGGCGAGCATCTCCATCATCTTGGCCTGCATCTCAATCAGGTGACCAAATTTCTCGTTGAGACTGTCCAGGCGGGAGACCACAACCGATAATTGGTCGACCTGATCAGGAGATGAGAGTGATTGGGTATTATCTATGCTGAGCGAGGGATAATTATGTGACAATTCGAAACATTATTTCCAACAGGGTGAGGGAATGCGATTTGACGTTGACTTGATAACGGAAGAGACTTTTGACGACTCTTAGGTAGAGATGTCTTGCTTGGTAACTGTTGTGGCTCGGATTGAGGTTGAATAGGTAGTTGGACTGATTTTTGCTGTTGCTGACGTAGCTTCTGCTGCTCACGTAGGAGTTTCTGTTGAGCCGGTTGGTGATACACCGATTTCTTAAATACATCAGCGTACGACACCCCGTCAACAATATTGTTAGGCACAGAATTGTGGCCAGGTATCTGATGGTGTTGAGAGGCACTTGGTGCAGGGCGTCTTGCCGGGACTCTCCTGGCAATGGCTTCCTTGTATTTAATGCAGCCTTTATAATTCGCAGTGTGCTCCTCGCCGCAAAGTGCGCATTTAGGTGGCTTATCAGGTGTTTTGGTGCAAGAAGTTGTGGCGTGAGCTTCGCCACATTTGACGCACTTAAATTGTTTGCGACAGTACCTCTTAGTAATGCGAGAACTCCTGGCAGCGATGGCATTGAGGTACATCTTTGAACGGATGAGGCGGCTCGATTTTAACTATTTGACGGCAAAGCCTCGTTATATCAAAAGCCCCTTTGTTGCTGGCGTTGGGCTCAAGGTCCACAAAAAACAGGTTGAGCGGATGACCATCAGTTCTGCTTTTTGGGTTGTGCACGTTGCGTACAGAATGACCTTTGTCAGCAAGTTCTCGTTTAATGTTCTCGACGAGGGTTGAGTGGTGGAGGCCGCGAATAACAATTCTGTATGCTCTTTCATCTTTTAACTGATACGAATGGAACGTAATGTTTTGCAGCTCAAGTTGGCGTATAATACTACGATAGGCATCACTGGTGGAGGGCAGGATTCTCAGACCCTCTTTAGGAGATGCTTTCAGCATGTATGATTCAGGATCGGTTACAGTGTCAAGGTTGGCTAACAAACCGATAATGTTTGTGATGCCGACAATGAAAATGGGTGGTGGCTTCGGAGATTTGTTATGAAATCCTTGAATCAGTTCGGTTATTTATCATAGGATTTTGAGTAGTGGTCTCTGGCCGACTGGACGAAGGAGCGGTTTCAGTGGCGTTTACAGTTTCCAGAGAAGGTTTGCTCTTATTGGTACACACTTCTTCAAAAGAAAGCTCCATGTCAGAAGCGTCGGAATCGCTACTAAGTGGTGCGAATCGATTTGCATCCAAAACTTGTTTTCTGCTAACTTTTTTAATACTTGTCCGTTTTGACGAACTTGGTTTACGCTTCTTTTTTATGCAGTTACTTGATGAGGGCGACGAAAACCACTCCAACAATGGAGCACCAGCTTTGTTCGAAGAAGCAGGCATGATGTCAATGGAAGAAAGGCTATGTTTTTTGATGGCTATGGCACTGTGGTCCGCCTGGTCACTCATGTAGGAGCGACCAGCAGTGCAGATCGGAGAAGACAACAAATAAGCGCTTTCCACAGATTCCGCGGAATTAAAATATTTCTTTTTAATAATTTATTAAACAATGTTATGAAAATTTATGTAATTATATATATATATTTTTTTTTCCTTTATAACTTTACTTCACTGGTTTGACGCTAGAAGCAAAGTGTGAAAACATTTTTTTGGATTAAAAAAACATAAAATGGCTATAAATTTCAAGGCGTTTCTCTTGACTTTCCAACCTCTTTCTTTGGTAACGAGAAATGTCATCTAAATACACCTTAAAGGACTCCCAGCGATTGCCGTTTTCTTGTTGCACCTCAGTTTGCTTTTGGCAATAATGGAATCCTTTCTTTTCAGCTGCTTTATCAACTTGTTGAAGTGGTGATCATTTCGTCATTGTCGGTATCGGGGACAGCAGACGCTTTATTTATATTTTCGCCACTTTCACAATTTATATTAGGCGTCTCTTCGTCAATAGTCAGCTCCTCAATTTCTTCATCGAATCCTACAACATATCCTATTGGATTTATTTGCTTCTTTAATGTCATTAAATTTTCCACCGCTTCTTCCAACGGTGATAAAGGAATCTGCTTATAGGCACCAGCCCCTTTTCTCACTTTACTTTAAATTTCAAGTCCTTCCATACCTTTAATATTAATTAATTTATTTTAATTTTTATTTGTTGTTTTAATTTTTATTTAATCAATTTTTTGTAACTTGATTTGCATCATTTATTTATCATTTATTCGGTATTTACATTGTGCCAACCATTACCACCACGCACTGGAGGTCCAATCGGGTTTATTTTTTCTGGTAATTGTTTCCAGAAACATTTAATATACATATACGTTTTTTATGCCCTCTTCGAAAACCCTTAGCATATTAAGGATTTTGTTCCATTTCTGAAACCAAAATTTCAAATTGACACGGCGTTGTTATTTTCATATTTCTTAATTTTCACTACACTCGATTCAGCGTCGCCATCTCAAATGTTGATGACAGAATACAAATATATCACAGTCGTTTTTCTACTCGTCGCAAGTTAGAGAATACCGAATTTCGTGTATCGACGGCGAAAACGACAACGGGATTGCAAACTTATCGTTTTTGAGTCGATTTTCAACATAAACGCCAACGGGAATACGGGTGATTATACATGAATACCAAATATAACGACTAGGGTATAGTGATGAAGGAACTTTAGGTTTGTGCATTATCAGTTCCTTTATGGTTAACCTTTAAGTTTATTTACATTTTCTTTAGTTTCACCTACTCACCCTGGTATACCACCAGATTCCATGTGATTCGCAATGATAACATCATTTGACCAAACATCAAAATGCCATTTCTTATTGCCCAGGACTCCGCACATCACAGAACCACTGTGTATGCCGATGCGCATGTTCAGATCGACCTGTGTGAGGGGAGAAAGTCAAATGAAATTAAATTTATGGACCTCTTGAAAAATATTGAGTGGCAAAACAACAAACCTGACCAGCGGGTCAGGACAGCTCAACAGCTATGTTGCCAAACCGCAACAGTCAATCGGAAAAATCGTGCAAGGATTAAAACTACACCAGCAATACGAACAGTAGCAACAGCTAATTACCCAGTCTGGCGTGAAAAAGTCCAAAAACACAAAACTCCACTTTCAGTTATGTGTGTGTATGTCTATGAGTTTGTGGATGGTCGTGTGATTGGTGGGCTTGAAATCGGCATGCCGTAGAAGACCATTAGTAGTCAATGAAATTCATCGCCACTGCTGACAAAAGTTGATCTCAATGCTCAACGTTCACCTTTGCCATTGTCGCTTGGTTCTAAATGAATTTCAGGCTTTAGCACACAGATTTACATACAAATGAATTTTCAACAGAAGTGCTGACGAAGCAACAATTCTCTTACTTTTTCGGTTTACATAATTGTTTATTTCCACGTTAAAGAACGAAATGAAAAGGGAGCTGACAGCTTAAAAATGATTTCATATTAAATTTTTATATAAATTCAACGCATGCAAAGTTGACGCAACGCCTCGTTGCTTACATGCATACCACATACGCCCATAAAGATGCACCCAATGAACGTTGGCAATGAAATATGTGTGTTTACTCGTGCGCTCAAATAAGTATACAACAAGAAAAAAAGCAAAACGCCAAAAGAAGGGAAGAGGCGCCATTCGCGTGTTCTCCTTTTACAGTGTTGCCAGGTTTGCTCTTTGTCGTTTAAAACAGGGTTTGTTTGTTTGGTTTTTGTTTGTTTTTGTTGCCTTTCACTTACATGCGTATGCAGACGTACATCCTTAATGGCTTTTATCATGTGCAGACCCGTCTCGACGCTGCAGACGGCATGGTCCGGTCGCGTTTTCCAGTTGTCGCTCTCAAACTGTGAAACGCAGTAGTAGCAATCACCGAGCAGCTTCACTCTCAGACAGTGATTGTCCTGTGCATGAAAAATGAATTCAAACAAAAAAGCAAAAAAAAAAAATTAATTGATGAATGGTGAATGTTCAGATGTCATAGAATTACATATACCATAAATACTCTACGTGGTAGCACTTTCAACTCAACTTGGTGTAAGTGCTCATCGTTAGCTAATGCTTGTCCGAACAAGATTTGTATTCAATCCAGAATGTCTTTATACAATGTGGGTGTTTAAACAAAAAACGTGTCTGACTGATGAGGCTGATTAACAGAATATTCCAACTTTAGAATATTTTGAGAAATTTAAGACCGAATCCGATTAGTTCCCTATGACTCAATATTTTCAGTTTGTATACATTCCTTTGGAACTAATATATAGATTATAGGAGATAGAGAGAAAAGCTTGGAACCGAGCGGTTTATCAAAACGCTCCGTGAAAAAAAATTACTAGACGCAGTACAAATCAGTCTATATTTAAAAAATCATATCAAATATATTAATATTAATGCATGCTATACGGTGTTTGTCGTCTTTTTTGTCAATTTGTATTGAAAGCCGCAAATAAGTGTATATTCAAAGTGTGAAGCAATTGATAAAGGCAGAGGCTTCTTTCGTGTTTGAATCAAATCAAACAAACAGTCATTCGACCTTTCATCCGCAGCTGCAACATAATAAGCCTTCTTAGAGCTTTAGGAACAATTTGGTTTGGTCCGTGATAAGCTCTGGATCCAGCAAAATCTGATTTATAGGTGAATAGGCGAAAATTCGTCTGAGCCAACTCTTTCGGACATAATGGGTGCTATACGAGACACGAAAAATGACTTTAATCGTCAGCTAGAATCGATATACAGTGCCATGGCAACAAAAGAAGATATCCCTGGATTAGGAACGAAGATGACAGAACAGTTGGATGCTCTAAACATGGAAAACGGCGAACTAAAAATGGAAATAGAACGATTTAAGGAAGAGAAAGAACTTGACCATAGACAACTAAGGAAAATAGGAGACCAGAACAAGGAAAATAATCTTGTGATACGTGGACTAGTTAAGCACGATTCTCCAAAAACAGCAGTGAAAAGGGTGTGCAGGGACAAACTCAAAATGTCCTATATTGAGATACTGGGGTCTCGAATAATTAATGAGAAGAACGGAAAAATTAACGTTATGGCCACCTTTGATACTAAGACACAGCACTAAACATTTTGAAAAGCTCTAAGCTGCTAGCTGGCAAACGAATCTACATTGAAAGGGATTTAAGCGAAAAGCGCCAATTAGACAAGAATATATTGCTGATCTTGAAAAAGAAAATTCTTGCCATTAACCAAAAACACAAGGTATTTGTCATAAGTGATCGATTATGTATTGGGCAGAAATGGTTTAGGTTTAACGACAAGAATTTTCTCATGTGCGGAGAGAAAAATGCAATGGCGGTAATCAAAGAAAACACGGTGACAAGCTGACTCCATAAATGCAAATTACGATTACCAGCTAACTAGTTATAAGTCAAAAACTAGATCACATAAACAAAATTAGTAATACCAATATTAATAGACAAAACTAGTTATCTAACTTTTAAGAAACGCAGAGCTACAGAAAATTAAAGATAATGTGCAATAATCAAATCCTCGACACCTAACCAAATGACTATGACAAATAAATATAAGAGTAAATGGTTTGACGCACAATACAAGAAAGCGAGGGATAAGACATTTGATGCTCTAAATAATGTACGAAAATCTGGAAGTATACTCGACAAGGAAAGAGCAAATAATGTGACTAACAGCAACGATTGGTGGATGCTAGTGAAGGAAATTAAAGGTATGCCTTATCAAGTGGGTCCACGTATATCATCTGCGGAATTCGCAAGTTATTTCAAAAAATTACTTAACCCGTGCCTAAACCCCATTGAAATCCACTATGCTCCATATTTGTATATAGATGAAGATTTGGATAAGCCGTTTGAAGTACATGAAATTAAAAATATGTTATCAAAAGTCAAAGTGAACAATGCCCCAGGTCAGAACAGAGTGCCATACACATTTTTTATTAATGCTTCGGACGAGTTTTTAAATGAACTAACAAAAACCTTCACAAATATTGTAAACAGTATCAAACTAGATGCCGCATTCATGACAAGCATAATAATTCTTATTTTTAAAAAGGAAGATCCAAACCACTTCGAGAATTATAGGGGAACCTAATTTATGAACGGCTCAGCCAAAATTTTGATGGGAATTGTGAAAGAGCGTCTTATAGCATGGGTTACTAAAAATAATAAGCTTAATGAATATCAAGCTGGATTTAGGAATCATTATTCAACGATTTACAATGTCTACAATATATATGTAATAGTCTAATTAAAGTTTGCTCAGAAAAAGGAAGTCTATGCATTTTTTGTAGACTTTACAGCAGTGTTTGACATAATACCACGTAACCTCCTCATTTTTAAACTACATCAATTAGGCGTTTCAACTAACATTGTAAAATTCATTGAAAGCATATAAAGAGAAACTAAAAGTGCAGTATGGCCCGGAACAGAATTGTCTAATGAATTCCAAATGCAGAGTGGACTTAAACAGGGATGTGTACTGCACCTTTGCTATTTGCGATATATCATCATATCATTTAAGATCTCCATGACAATCTAAGGGGTGGCCTTCAAGTTTATAATATGAATATAAGACTCCTGCTGTATGCAGACGATATAGTAATCCTTGCAGACGACATCAAGACGCCGCAGTCTATGATAAATATATTGGAAACGTACTGTGAGATTTGGGGAATGGATGTTAACCTTAATAAGTCAGAGATAATAACGTTCCGTAGAGGTGGTCGACCATCAGCTGGAGAAAAGTGGTATTTTAAAGGAGCGGAGGTTAAACTAGTAATAAAATACAAATATCTAGGAGTAACATTGACCCCGAATATGTCGTTTGTGACCCATATCTTAAACAAGAGGATAGAGTCAAAGGTAGCAATAAAGTCGACCTGGAAATCATTTCTTGACAAAAATAATATCACACTGACTGCAAAATGGAACCTTTTTAGTGCTGCATGTATATCCATCCAAACTTATGGAACCCAAGTGTGGGGTTATATACTTCATACTACAATGAAGTTAATACATTACAGAGATACTTCGTCAAGCGGGAATTACAATTGCCAGAATGCACACCTAACTACATAATTTCCATAGAAACAGGAATCGAAGACGCCTACTTATACACGATAAACTTACAGCTAAAATACATAACAAGAACTTTATATGACTACAACTGCAATAGATTGCCACATATTCTAACAAAAGTATTAATGACAAACACATACACTACTACTGGATTTTATGAAAAATTTTAGTATACACTTAACAAACGGATTGACTCGGAGGGCATGTTCTAATAAATGTGAGGAGCTGTTAGTGGCAATAAAACATCAATTAAATAATACAATAATAAATAAAACAACATTATTAAGCCAGGCAATAAGTAGTGAAAGACGTATATACAAAGATCTATTTGGATTTAAAGAAAGGGGTGACATATTGTAAAAACAGTCAAAGGCAAATCATAATATCGTGGATAATGAAGGTGCGAGGTGATCTCCTGTGGTTAAATGGGACTCTACACCAGCTGAGCAGAACGAGATTATGCGTATTATGCAATATGAAATAGGAAGAAAATATACGCCACTTTCTTGGCAGATGTCCAGTACTTGGTGAATTCAGATGTAGCTACTTGGGGAAATCTCAACTAACAGAGAATGAAATTATAGAACCTCAAGAACCTCAAGAAATGAATGACGTAATTAAGTGTGGAGTCAACATAAATTTATAGTCCTATGATACTATGGCGAAAGGAAAGGTTATTCCTTTACAATTGTTTCAGCTTAGTGATTTTAGATTGAGCAACGTTTATAGCTTTATTCAACTGGGGTGAAGCTGAACATCCAGACGTTGGTCCGAATTTCCAGCAAAAGATTCCACAACTGGTTTCCTTATATTTCAATCTTACACTGTACACCTAATGCGTGGTCAAGTTAATGTTTCAAAAGCTGTAGTGCTGAAAAGACCTTGAAATACATATATGATAAAAATGACATTTTAACATCGTATGCTCGTTTACTTATTTCATTACAAAAAAAAAAAAAAACAAAATTAAAAATTGTAGGCCTCTGATTAATTTAAAACCAAACAAAGGAAAATCATTTCCATACAACTCACCTCAGCAATGCGATCGAAACGCGCAAAGAGGTCATTTAATATTTTTACGAGTTGCTGGGCTGACGTTTTGCTGGCCAGTTCTGTGAAGCCCTGCGGGTACACATTGAAAATACATCAGAAGAGATTTCAAATTCAACATAATTGAACGGTTTTGATTTAAAGTATTACCTTGATATCGGCAAATAGTATGCTCACATTGTCCATTGGGTAGACATACAATTTATTGAATTGCGTCTCGACAGTGGGATCCGTGCCTTTATACATCTCCGAGCGTATTTGGTTGTTTACAATATTTGGTAGTACTATGAAGAAGGGCCAGAAGTGCACAAAAACAATAAACAAGTTTAGTGAACACTAGCACATCAAAAAAGGAGAGAGACGTGAACACTCTAACAAACACATCGTTACTGACGGCGCATACGAGAACTGCGCGAAAATATTGGAAAATTCGTAGAAAAGTCAAGAAAAGATTTTTCACGTCCTTTTCTTCTTTCCTTTTGTTACCTGAAGTGAGTACGAGTATAGGCCATAGCCATGTATTTACTCACTTGAATCGAGAAGTTTCTGTGTGCGTTGCAATTCCTTTTCCGAGTCCTTTTTGTGTTCCATAGCCTTATGCGTTTCGATGAATGCCAAACGTTGACCGCGATCCGTCAGATATTTAGTGTACATGCCGGCGACATTTATTGCCGTATACAGAAGGAAATTGGCAAAGATTTGAAATAGTATGCAATCCGTTTTCTAAGTCATATGATGATGAATATACATATAGAAAGTAGAAGAGGAACAAAATTTTAGTTAGCCTATCGTTGAACAGTTATGTTTGGCAATGTGATTCTACCTTACGAACATCTCCGTTTTGCAGTTTAATGATGGTGATTACGGCCAGATGACAACTCGCCGTTATGGTGCCACCTACAACGCACCACTTCAGCGGCAGCGGTAACATGGCATACGGGACAAATATAATGAACAAAATATACCACACTAGATATTCGCGATCCGCAAAGCCTACGCCTTGGCCAACAAAGCCTACAAATATATGAAAACAAACAATACAAAAAAGGAAGAAATAGACGCCATCCAAATTCAATTGTTAATTGTTATTTCTTAATTTTTTTTTGTTTTTACAAAAACTCGTGCCATCTCAGTTGGCATTGAATTTTTTATTCTTTGTCTATTTACATAGTGTGTGTCTATGTCACGCATGCGAAAGTGGGTTCTTTGTAGCACGGTGGACAGCGAGTTTTATTATCACTCGAATAGTGTACCATATGTCTACAGTTCAGCCCCTGATGCAATCAGATATGCCTTCCCCTCTAGTCCATTAACAATTTCGTACCAGCTTGTAACCAATATTGCTTCGGCTTAGTATATTTGAGAGTAGGGTGTCTTATGGTGTAGTCTGTTGCATGAAGATTCTTATACATACACACCTTGAATATTCAGCAGTACCCACGTGCAGACAGCAGCCCAATGCAAATAGTTGTTGGCGAAACAGCGCCAATAGCCCAGAAAGCAAATAGCCAAGTTCGCTAAGCCACAACCAACTGACCAAGTGATTGGCGTTGCTGAGTTTACCGCCTGGATATGAAGGTTACATAGATACATTGAGAATTAGATAGTCAGATGCATTATTAGCAATTACAGTTGAAATCCAGTTAAAAGCTTAACTTACCAAATTTGCTTCGCGTAGAAACCAGATCAGTGCAAGTACTACTTTCAGCACAAAGTCCACAACATTGACGATGATTAAGGATTTTTGACGTTGTCGATGTGTATACGTCAAATAGGAACGCTCCAATGACTTTTGCTTAAAGGAGTTCGTTAGCGATGGACAGAGTATACCTTTAACCACATTGCCGCTCTTGAATGCCGAATAGGTTTCATTGTTGAGTGGACGTTGTGGCTGTCGACAAGCATTTTGACCCTCCTCCATAGTATGATCTGTGTGGGCGGTAGTGGAAGAGTAAGTACAAGTAGAGCATAGAGCAGAAATCCTACCAAAGTCATTGTTGCCAAATATGCTACAACTCTCGGTGCGGCGTTTAGGGCAGTAAGGACGTTTCGCCTCCACGATGCGCACAGATTGTACGCGTAGGGGCGTCTGCTTGTTGCCGCTGCTAAGGCTGCCACCAATGAAAGCACCGTCTTTTCGAATGCCTTCACCACTGTTTCCTTTATTGTGGCAAGTTATCATGAGTGCTTGCTTCTTGCGTATATTGGACCAAATTGATGTGTTCGATGCACGCAGAGATGATGGCATTTCATCCTCTATTTGTGCACCATCTCCCGGAAGACGTGGGATTTTCGACATGTCGGTTGGCGTGCCCATTGGGGCGGTCGTCGAAGCGATGATGTTACTCTGTTGCTCCACATCTGCTGCGGCATCGCTGACACGCGTGATGTCCTGCTGTAATCGGATGAAAAGACGTATATACGAGTATAGAGAATATATGTTTATTGCATTTTTGGTTTAATTAACACTGAATGCCGATAACACAAACCTCAACGGCAGTTGTCGTTGTTGTGCACGCTGTTTGTCTTGTCTCATCATTTGTGGATTGCGCTGCGGGATTGCTTAAACCAGCAATGTCACCGTCACCATCATCATATTCATGAACATAGTCAATGGAGTCGTCGTCATCGTCGCATTCGTCTAATTTTGCTTTCTCTGCTTCGTTCGCCAATTGATTGCGTTTGAGGTTATCGACTAAAGCCATAATACGCTTATGCTGCTCAAACTGTGCCGCAGATACTGAGTCAATGTCACCGTTTGCATCCCCATTCAGATCCACATCAGTTCGTGTGCTTTCAGCATTACTCACACTATCGCCATTACAATGGGGCTCAGATTGCCGTTGCTGTGTGGTTGTTGCGGCAACGCTGTCGGAGGAGCAGCGGCGCAATAGCTCAGTGGGCGCCGAGTTGGTCACCGAACTTTGGCGGCGTTTATGCTTTTCAAGCGCGTACGGCGATTGACTTAAATTGCGCATATGTACTTCATCCGATACCAATTTGTCCTCGTCCATGATGTGCTCTTCCTCTGTTCTGTAATTAAAAAGAAAAACACGCAATGCTTGAGATTCTCTTCTGTTTACACAAACTTCGGCCCTACTTTATTTAAAAACTGTCTCGTGTTTCTTCTCCTTCTATTTTTAGTCTAAAGTTTTCATTTGAGTTTAGGGTATTTTAACGCCCTTTGAAATCTTCGTCTTTGTAGGTAAGCACAAATTTCCTGCACAAATGTCGGATACATAAGCATCATTAACATCATCATCATCATAACGATTGCTTGCCAGTCGAAAAATTGCAAAGCCACAAGAATAGAAAAACATCTAAGCGAGGCGGTAACAGAGAAACGGATGTGGTCCGAGTAAGCGTTGAATAACTGGTTCGAAGTATGGTTTTTGGTCGATTTTGAGAAGAGTGCATGGGTTCCTCAAAAATGTTTGCCTTTTTCGAATCTGTGCAAGGCAGCAACAGGGCTGACAAACATTAATTTGCTGCTCATTAATTTGCAATTCACTTTGTCTTGATTTAAGTGAAGCATTCCGGTTAATTGTGAATTTAGGTATTTGAAATTTAAGGCTTAACTGAAATTTTATAAATTTCCGCAAAACTTATTGAACAACCGAATAGTTGGCTTAAAATTGTTACCACAAAGCGTTGTGTTGGTGAGTCGCCCACAACTTTCACCTAAATAAAAATGGATTCTAATGCTTCTTCAGTTTTAAATTAATAATCAATATATATAAAACAAAGGTGTATCTTTGTACAAACTTTGTTCCTATGCTTAAGTATCACACTTGGCTAAGTTAACCGATCGGTATGAAATTGGAAATATATATTCTTCCAAGACTGAGGCATGTTTTTGTGAAAGTGTGTAATGATCGGCACGGATGGCAATATAATGCTACGAAATCTAGCAATCTGTTGACAATCGCTGTACACTTTTCAATTCAAGATTTAATTAAGTCAATTCAGTTGTCCGCACTTACGATTACATCAATATTTTATTCAAAATTACTGATTTTGAAAAGACGTTCGCTAAAATTTCGCTCTCTCTCCCAAAATCATCATTAGTTTTGCGCAGTCGAAAAAGAACTCACTCTGAACTATGTAGGTGAACAAGTAGAACGTGAAGCCAATCGCGGTGGGATTATAATTGTTTCCAAAATAAATTGTTAAACTTGTAAAACCAAGCCTTGTTTGTAATTAGTAAAAAGGGCAAGCCGATTATTTCGTAGTGCGACAAACGCATAAGAACGAGACGCAAAGTCACTAACCTGTGCCACATTCCCAAGGGACCCCCGTTGAAGGAGTCAACGAACATTGACATTCTAAAAAACAAACAGGAGCCGCTTTTTAGGATATAAGCCTGGATCAAAAGATCAAGATTAATTCTGCCGTTAAAGCAGTGAATTGCATGTGATGATTAGGTTAGCTCTGTTTTCTTCAAAGATAACTTGCAAATGTGTATTTTTGGATGGCCGAGTAAGGTTGGTTACGGGCAAGTTGTCTGACGCGGATTTGCTCCACGTCCGCTCTAAACATGTCAACATCTTATTTTTGTAGATAAGTATGTTAGACCGATAGGCAGGCAGTCAGGTAGAGTAACAAGTAATACTCCAAGAATCGTCTTCTATAGGTAAACAATTACAGAATAGAGAATAGATGGGGACAATGGAATGTCTTTTATTTTATGTGAAAGTTTTCTAGTCAGAAAAACAATTTTCTGTAAATATGTGAGTAGCCGGGTATATTGTACCGTCAGGTACGTTTCTTATGCAAGTTCGCCCTTGTGTTACTCTCGCTCCCCAAAAGGCAGATGTGTCAATGTTTAAGAATTGGATAACTTCTGCTTTTTAATTAAACTTGTGGTGATATTTTATAACATGCTTTCTTACGATAGAGATTAACATACAAATTAGATTTGATTTTTACGGTTACGGATTGAGAATGGTATTATATCTTTAAGGTTAAACCGAACCTAACTTAAAGCTGATGATATCTGTGAATAATAAAACTAAGTGTAGATTACTTTTTACCTACGTTCGAGATTACCACAAAAGTTCGAGTGGTGTCTTCTTCTTCTTTTTTCTTCTCCGTTTTATTCTCTCTCCGACTCATCATTTTCATAAATAAACTAACAAAAGTTATTCTAAATGCCATAGAGATATTAGAATCAATTTATTGAAGAACGTGTAACAAACTGTGGGGACCAATTTCTTTATGATTTGCCAGCCCTGTTGCATTGTAAATAGTACAATAACGAAGTGTATGCTTTGAAGTATTCGCAAAGTATTCTGAATATGTGTAATGTGTAATATGTATGTATGAGATTATTCGAATTATTAGCAACAATAAGAGAGACAACTATAAGGACGAGGAATATGAAGATGGTGGGGACCAGAAAGTGGCGCACTGATGTCGCTGTCATTATTCAAATTAGCAGTTCTACGCACACGACTGAAGGAGACAAACGATAAAACGTCTTTTGAACGAACTAAAAATCGGATTTGAACTACTCGAGTTTGTTAGAAGCAGCACACATAAGCTAAATTCTCACACACTCGTATACTCGTAGAGCGACAGCCATCAAATAGGCGTGTGTCTGTGTATAAACTCTTAAAGGATGACTGGATGAATAATTACAAAAGCATGCCACACAAAACGAATAACAAAAAGGAAAGAATAAAGAACAACTACAATAACAACTAGAAGAACAACAGCAATGGATGAAAGAATTCACTATTTCTTTGTGCTGCAGAATATTCCAATAAATCGCAGTATATTTCTTGTACTTCCCAGTTGTCGTGTGTTTCGATTTTTTTTTGTGATAGTGTTTTTGCACTTGAAATCATACATGCTGCAGTAAAAAACAGGTGTATTATGAGTTCCATGTAATTTAATGAAGATGTCCGTTTTCAATAGCGACGATGCCGGCGGCGGCTGTAAATCTCATGATTGTGGCTTTGCGTGCGATGGTGACGACCATAAGCTAGTGGTTGACGTGATGAAAGTTAAAGCTTTTGAGTTGAATTAAATTATTTGCTTATTTCGTTCATTTATTTATTTTTTGTTATACTTGGAGTTGTCACAAATATTTTATTCAATCCACAGCACGCGTCTGACTCAGCACTCATTCGCCGTCATCACAGCGCAGAAAAGTATGCTTTGTATTTTTTTTTTAATTGTATTTTTTGTTTGTAAATATTATGTATTTATTTACAATTTTTGAAAATTGTTCTTAAACTAGTGAACTACTACCTAAACACTTTTCCAGTGCGCGTTTCTTGTCATAAGAACTCACGTGTTAGCATAAAAAATTTGCGTCTCCATAACTATATCATTACATTTTTAATTGGGTCGAAGATAAGCAAAACTTTTTATTTGTGTACTTTATTTGCTGTAGTCAGTCGACTTACAACGAACGATTTTGCCAGGAAATCACACGTAAATTACCTCAATCGGGCTCCCATTAGTCTATCTCTCATTCGGTGTTTGGCGCTACAAGCTAAAAATAAAAAATACAATAAAAAATAATTTGTTGCTAAATTTAACAAAAGTTCCTATTTTTATGGTTGGGCTTGTAGGTGATTTTCGGTTTATTGAATTAACGATCTGTGTATCATTATTGTTAATGTTGCAGTTTCATTGCGTAAAGTTCCCTTTGTTTACTGATGTTGGTGACAGTTTTATCAGTTGTCATTTCTTTATCGCTCAAATTTATTATCATTTGCTCGTTTTGTAGTGTCATTACGTTTTAAGCAAGTACTCGTCTTTGGATCGATTCGTTACTTGACATTGTGTTAAGAAAATAAAATTAGAATGACATTGTAAACATTTGTTATACTTTAGAAAGCTATAATGTTATATAATTCTACTCCAGTATGCTGACGAATTGATATAATCGGAGGTGAGGAACGGCCAATATTGAAGTACCTATTGTCCTCAGATAGCCTACGCATCTGGCGATGGATGTAACAATTTTAAACTCATATTTGCCTAAACTAGGAGCTAGTAAGCTACATAGGAGTAGACCAATATCGCGAAGAATGAAGGAATCCCTGCATGATATGCAAATCAACAGTTTTTTGCTGTTTGCTATGGAAGCTTGGTCAGTGTAACACAGGATTTAGAAATAAGGAGAGTTAATAATGAGGATATTGAAGGGCGTTTCAGGGTATTCGTCAATAAATTTAACCGGAAAATTAAAGAGTACATTAGCACGCTGAGCGAAGAAGAGCGTAAAAAGGATAAAATAGTCGGTTGGTACGAGAGCGTGAAAAATATCAGAGACTTTGATAAATTGTTAAAGATAAACACAAATTTCTTTGAGTTCAGGAACACAGCTTAATTATATTACATAATACCAGCTAAAATAGCTAACATTAATTATTTTTTAAATTTCTGATCGACACATATGTATTCTATATACATATATTAAAAATACGTACATTGAAGCATACGATGCAGTTATAACAGTTGGCAGAGTTAACTAAAAAGGCAGGCCTGGATATGCAAATGGCCAGAAGCCATTTTACGAGAGTAAAAAAGAGAGAATCTTTGAAAGTTAAGAAGGCAATTTTATGTGGAAACAACAGTGAAATTTGAAGAAGATATATAATGTTGAGGAATGGCATTATATTAGGTGGAAGTATTTCGAAAAGAAAAAACTCCTCAAAGCCTAGTGAGATTGTGTGAGAGCTTTGGTCGTTTGAAATGTTCCCAATGAACTGCAAACTCAACCTTCAACTATTGTTGCACGTGTTCGAATATAGTTTATTTGGTTAGATTGAATCAAATATTTCTTTATATATCTCAGGCCATTAGCTACTATATCTGCTATCTGTTTGCATATTGAGTACGGAAAGTAAGTACGAGTACAACCATGAATATTAAATCCGATTTACTTAAAGGCTGAATATGAGACCTCTGATTTTTACAACATTTATTTTTGTCTCAACCCCTTCGAACTGTGTCCAAGCTGCAACCAGCCGTGTCAGTAAACATTTCAAAGCTAATTTCCTAGAGATATGTATGAAGTCCAGAAAATGAAGAATCAAATTTAACTGAGCATGAAAATAACATGAATATAAGGGCAAGAAGGTGTGAGGGCAAAACTATTTGGTTATGTTTAACTCTTTGAGTTGTCAGTCTAATTAAATTAGTCAAAAGCTTAACTGTAATTAGCGATTAATTAGAGCCTAGATATTAACGCACAGTGTAAAATGAGTAACCGCTTTAAATTTGATTGGTTACCAAGTTCTTTTCGCATAGTTTTGACGATGGAATTTCTAAAACATTTTAACGTTAAGACGAGTTAAGTTTGATTCGTTGCAACAGCAAATACGTGAAAATGACATCTCGATTTATGTAAAATAAATTGGGAAAAAGGGTTTATTTCCCTCTACTGCCTATAATTTTCAACATATTTAAATTGTTTTTTTTTTTTGAATGTTGATAATTACGGTTGGAAAGGGATAGAAAAAAAATGATCTAAAAACATTCATTAAAAAAAAAAGCAAACAGTACGCTTATGCTTGTGTTTGAGGAAATATTTAATTATATTTCTGTTTATGAATTACTACTCGCTTTGAATGTCATTGATTATCATTTAAGTAAATTATTGAATTAGTCAACTGTCAAAATATAACTACTTATTTTGAGAATCATGCCAAGAAAATTTAGTCTTAATGAATGGTGCTGCCAGAGAAGAAGAAAGAAGTATAGCGCACATAGGGAGCAGAAGGTGCTCGAGAACGCAGTATTAGTATTATTTCATTAAATTTTTAAGAAAACGATTTTTTTTGCCTGATGAATCTGGCGTGGTTCAGCTAGTTGTTATATATTATATTGTTATTTCAGGGTTATAGGGTTTATTTATTGCTTACCTTGTAGCCGCACTCTTTAAAATTAATCGTTACATTTCCCTGCACATTACTAATTGAATGTTTACGCCAAACAAAATATTTTTTTTCACAAACACTTATGACACTTTACTTCTTTGGGCTTATAATTTTGCCTAGCCACTTTCACAACTAAAACAAAATGGTTACTCGCGTTTAATCATGATACAAATGTACGAGCGAATGTGCAAGAAAATGTGCGAGCATATTGTTTTACCATCTCTCCAGCGGCGGGTTTTTTGTTGTTGTTGTTGTGAGTACGCTCTCCTAGCAATCGTTGTTATCCGAGACTTAATATAATTATCACTTTTAGTAATAGCGATAGTGGCGCAATAATATTCAAAAAATAAATCGATAGATTAAATGCAAATAAGACACTCTTTATTGTGGTAGACACTTCGGTGCTATACATTTATCTTTTTGTTGTTATTCAGCGTTTGTTGTGCGTTTACAAAAATATGTTTGCGATTTTCTATTTTATAATTTATTACGCAAAAACTACTTCTTGAGCCATACTTCGGTAAAAGCTGGGCTTTGGCACGATTGATGAACTTGACACCCTACACTTCTGGCATAGCTATAACTGGACATATATGCGAAATATGACGCATTCCTTTAATTAACACATTTTTTGTTTGTTTTCTGTTTCTGTTGTTGCTTATTTCACTTGGTTTGTTCCCCCTTTAAGTGGCTTCAAGTGTCAATTGGACATTTTTCAACGCAAGTAAACATTTGGCCTCCGTTTTCAAGCGTCACGATCTGCACGGTGGTAAATTGTGTCCATCATATGTTAGATTTATTGGGCGGCTGACTAACTGACTGGCTAAGTGAGTGAGTGATTGAAGAGACACTTCCGTCGGCTTAGATTCGCGTGTCTGATCTTTAGCGTTTAACACTCAGTTTGCAACTGATATGAGCAGTGGGCATTCATTTTGGTGCTGCCTATCGAGCGTCGCTGCTATCGTATAGTTGCTTTGTGCTCATCATCAATAGAATCATTATCGGGGTTGGTAGTGATGGCTACAGTGATACCGAATTCTGTTGGAAATGAGATGAAAACAGTTGCGGTTACAGGTGAACTGCGGGCCTTAATTGTTATTATGGGCACTTAGTGATTTATAACGGATTGAGTGGACTTTGGTTAAAAAACTGACTATGAAAAGAGTTTTGGACATTGAATAAAATATAAATCAGATTTGATCTCATATTGAAAACATGCCATTAGGGTTTTAAAGTATTCATAAACGTGAATTTAAGATATTACGTTAAGCTAAGACATCTTTAGTTGTCATGTCAAGGCATGAGGCAACGCGATTTCCGTACTTATTTTGAGTTTAGGGCTATGCAATAGATTGCATCTTTAATAGTACGAAGAAACCAAAATTTAATAATACGAATGGTGAATTTATTTTGAATACTTTACAGGAAGACTTTGGGCTACATAAAAAATTGAAAAATTTTAAAAAGACCGACTCTCTCTATGATATGCTAAGGCATGGGTGTGCTTGATTAAAAATATCTTTGCTTTAAGTAAAATCATGGAAATATCATTTGGTAATCAATCGATTGTCCGGCGCTCATATTTTTTACCCTTCTAAAGCCAAAAGTTGCCAGACGGTATGCACTTACAAAACACAGCCAAGCAAAATATCTAGCGTACTTCCAAGCAGCTGTACTAGATGCTTTACCGTGAATATTGTCTTCATAGGTCAAGAATAGCAAGAGTTCAGTCAAGTAGTTAATACCTAACACCCAATGCGCACTTGGCACACCCTGTATTAACTTCGAATGAATTATTTTCCAATATGGTTCATCCTCGAGCGCATCAAACAGCTGCCGAAGTACATAAACCAGAAGGGCCATAAAATGTCATTAACACATAACCATAATCATACACATATACCCTTAATCAGACATTCAATATGTACCTAAACACACCCAAATATCCATACCTCAATGGGTTTACTCATAACGACACACACAAATTGGAAAATGATCTGCTCGGCAATGTTTTTGTCGCAACAGATTAGGTTCGTTCGATGAACGGAACATTTGGTGATGGTGTTGCTATTATAAAATATTAACCCTTATTAACACACTGTCACAATTTTGACGGCATGACGAGACAGCTCATACAGACTCACAAACATAATGGAGCGAGTGAAGGGCTAAAACACACTTGAATACCCATACAAACACCCAGCAATGAGGATGACGTTGAAGAGGACTTTCACTTTGGTCTCGCCGCTCTCAAAATGTTTTGGAGTTAAACGAAAAAATGAACCGTACAACAAGATGAAAAAATAAAATAATATGTATACAAATTTTTACAACTTGTAAAAAAAAATAAAAATTGTTGATAAAATCAACTGCGACGAAGTCACTGTAGATCGTATACAATTTACCAAGGCTCAAGCAGCTGTGATTTTGTTTTGTGGTTGTGTATGTGCGTGTGAAAGTGCCTTTCATGATTGCCCTTTACGAGTGCATAGACGTGTGCGCTTGTTTTTAGTATATTAATTTTTATAAGCAGCTTGTTTATACATATGTCAGAACATCTTTATGTACTCACATAAACACACACACAAACATAAGTGAAAGCACACAACTGCCAAGATATCTACCCTACACTTAACATGCTTCCCCTTCGGTGTAGTTCACGACTTTAGTTAGTTTCAAAGTCTACTTAGCAAAAAACTGTTTGACTTACGCCTGCCATAGCAAAGAAGACAGGCGACAGACGTCGACACCAGAGGTCGCTTGTTGGATTTATGACATTCAGAAACTTGTTTAGGCGATTTATTGGGTGTGCAACGATAACAAGACGATGACGATGACGCCGATGCCGACACTAATGCTGACGCTTATGACAACGTCGGTGCCTGCGTCGGCGTTGCTTTCAACGTTCGCTATCGCTGTAACAAGTGGTCGCGTTGTTTGCTGCTGCTCGCTTTAATCGCTCATTTGCTTACTCACTCGTGCACATATATTTCGCCGTATTTACGAAAATGCTTATGGTTTTGTTCTTCATTATATCCCTTAAGCAGCTCAGCAGTACCAGCTGCTTAGTTAAGTGGATTAACACGTAAATCGTGAAGGTGTATATGTGCGTATAGCTAGCTGCCAGTTTCGTTTTGTTTGGTTTGTGCTTTTTATCATAGTTTCATGTGTGTGTAAGTTTACATTTGAGCTTCAACGGCATAATAATTTTGCTCTCTCAACTTGTTTGCTCGCTTGTGGGTGCGTGCGTTTGTGTTTAGTGTTAAGTGGCTACAATTAACACTAAGCACACACACGCAGCCAAAAATTTATGAATTTACGGTCAGTTTTGCGATGACGACGCCCGTTTATGATTAACCGTTTAACCTCTCTGACGTTGGGCTTAGATGTTAAAACATGTGTGCTAATTAACAAAAAAGAATTTTTGTAGAATTTTTTTCTTTTTTTGGCGCTGTATTTGCATTTGACAACAAAGCTATTACTTTTATCGAGCTGTGCTCAGCTGCATAAGCTGAGCTTATTTGTTTCCTTGTTGTAACTTTTCGGTGTGCTTCCTTGTTTGTATTGTTTAAGTTGTTTTGCATGCTAATGGTAAGCAAAAGGGAAATTTAATTATGTCTCATAAAATAAATAAATAAAACTGTCTTTACATGACCCACATAATTTACGGTTGTGGTTGAGCGGCTAATTGGCTAGACGAGCTTTAAACGAAAAATTTGTTTATATAAGAAGCAAATTATAATAATAAACAAAATGTTAATAAATAATCACAGTGATATAAAAATGAATATCAATAAACAAGAGAAATAATTCTTTATATATCCCGTCAAAAATTAGAAAAAGCAAAAATTAATTATTAATTTATTATTGTCACGTTCATAGGTTTCCCTATTAAAGGACAAGTTGCAAAAAAAAAAATTTTATTAAATCACTCATGAGATTTTTTATTCTTCCTATTTGCTATATAACTTATTGTTAGTTTGTTCAATTGAACAACCAACCAAACACTTTTCAAATAATCTTCGGCAAAACCATTTAACATTTCTGCGACGTTATTCGGTGCTAATTCATTCACATTCGAATTACTAAACGACTAAGTAGATTTAGGTTAATATCCTTGACGCAATGGTCAATATGGGTGTGTGACCGACGTGTTGACAAGCATGTTAAAGCGGTGCATGAAAATAGGTTTCCAGTATTGGAAAGCATAAAAGGGGTTTCATATGCAGTAGTAATAAAAAAGCAAGAAAATAAGAAACCAAGAGAGAAAATAAAATAAGAAAATAAAGTGATTAAAAGTATGCTAGACTTTTTTCCTAATAATAATGTAACAATCCCAATGTACCACCACACGTGTGTGTTGTACTATAGCATAGTTCTGGGTGCCTACCATTTAAAACGTGTAAAATACATTGAACTGACAATGCTTGTGGCTTCTACTTACTTTCTGGACTTTCAAACTTCTTACATTACAGAAAATCGAAAAGTCACAAGTTTCATGCTGAAAATCGAGCAAGAGCGAGTCAGTTTGTTTTTGAATTAAGCAGTTACAATTATTTTTATCTTGGCGAAAGAAGAGGTAGATTGGCAAACAATTTAACTGCAGTAATTCACGGAAATTACGTTCCTTTAGACCACAAGAATTTTGCTTTTCTTCCTTCTTTTTTTACTCAATACCAGAAAGTATTATTTTGATTGCTAAGACATTTCTACAAGCATACGTACACATACAACGTATCTATGCCAAAAGGACGACTTTTGCACAAACTCAAATAGATGTAATTTTGTATTTTTCATTTCGGCACTTCTAGAAATCAAAAGCTTAGTTTGCCTTGAACGATATTACGGCCCATAAAGGCCAAATCCTACAACGGCGTCCTTTTTCATTTTTATTTATTCATTCTTAGGTCGGTACGCAATAAGCCACAAAAGTGGATACTTTGGCAAGACAATTGGTACTTCGTCTTCAGCTGCCACAAAGCTTATTGTTGGCTTGCGAAAGTCGTTGATGGCTTAATTGATTGCCCTAAAGGCTACAAATCATATCATATCAAAATTGTAAAAGCTTGAACTGCAAGGTCGATGACACTATAAACGTTGCACAAATCAACTCTATTCAAGATAGTGGGTGTCATTACAGGACTCCGTGTTTATCAGATATGTTTGCAGGCTCAACTTGACAGCAAATGACTTCTGCAGCAGTTATGGAGGGATTAGGAGGTTCCTGTTGCTTTTAAGTTTGAAAGCTGTGAAGATATTGAGAAAGTCCTTACTGCACGATTAACTACAATTGAATAACTAATTTTGAGAATTGTTTTATTTAGCGTTAAATAAAAACGACTTCGCTGTTCGATAGACAAACGTATAAATGTCAAGCACATACATATATCCTGCGATGTGAAAGGACACATAGAACAAATACAATAACATGGTAATAACAATAATAACAACTATTAGTAGTGCAAGAAGTTAATATGGCGCGCAAAGAGGATCATGACAAAAAGTACTAAAGTCCTTTGGACATTAAAATTCATTTTTATAGTTGGGACAAATGCAGAGAAGCGGCACGTTGTTAGGAGGCAACCATGACTGACGAACAAAGACAGGCAGCAAAACGAAATGACACGGCTCACCTTTCACAAAAGCATTGAAAAAATCTATAAAAATGGGAAAAAAGTTGGAATTTTTTAACAACAATTCTTTTTTGCACCACGTATAATAAAACCCTTTCTCTTTGGAGTCATGCGTAAAGATTTTGTGGCCCCACTCATTTTTGTCATTTTAATTTTCTTTGTTTTGATTTCGTTACTGTCGCAGCGCATTTGCATTCCAAACAGAAAGGAAAAAAAGGAAATTTTACATCAAATTAAACATTGACGCAACGTGGCAATGCAATTTCGAAGGGATGAGTCAGCACAGGCAAGAACGGGAAGATAAGCTGAAGTGTCCTGTCAACAGCCACGCTCGAAACAAAAACTGTTAAATAAGGCGGCGTTAACGACAGGACAGAACTCTAATTTACAAGTTGGCAGTCACAGCCTTCTTAGCCCTGCACATCCTTTGATCTATGAGTGGCTGTTGTGCTCTATAGATTGCCTTTGCTTTTCGCCAGTGGAAGTCAGGGAATTTCGTTCATAATCTACTTGCACAATTAGGTATAACTAATCGCTTAACTCCGCTTTGTCTAGCAGCCAATGCGGCGTATGAGTGTTGCACCTGAATGTATGCCAACAAATTATCTGTTTACATGGACAGCCAGACAGCTGGGGGGGAAGTGGTCATGTTAAACAGACAGAGTCAGACATTGCCCTTGATTAGCTGACTTCAGTTAGGGCAAGGCAAAGTTGTTAAACCAGATTGGCTGGCGCTGTATTAGTAGAAAAAACGAAAAGAGAGATGAAGATAATTACGAAGAAGAAAAAGAAGATAATCCCATATTGGGTATTTCTGATGTAATATGCAAAAAAGTCTTCTTATACTCTTCAATGAGTGATGAGCCAGGAGAGGGATGAGGTATTCATGCAGGATGGCCCATATTGGGTGGACCTATTTATTAAAAATAATAATAATAAAAACATTTAATTTGGTTTAAGCAGATTTGATTACATCACTATTGAATATGATATCGCTCGCTATGATAAACGCTCATCTTGAGCTCCAATGGCATAATGTGCTCGTTTTTCCAGTATTTCGGACGACATGGTGGCTATTTGTCTTGAGTTCATCTAGAGTCCTTGGCTTGTTGATGTAAACCATCGACTTCAAGTAGCCCCAGAGGAAAAAGTCCGGCGGTGTAAGGAAATATCTCTATTTTTTAATATCAAGTAGCCGGGGAAAAATGGATTTAATAAATCGAATGGGGCACGAGCTGTGTAAGGTGGTGCGCCGTCTTGTTGAAACCAAAGTGTTGTGCTTGATGTTTGCGGTGAATTTTCATGGCATACATGGTACGACCACATCTAGGCATAACTCAGAATAATCATTGAAGTCACTCAAACAATTAATTGACTACAGTTTGAGCCACTTATTTAGTAAGCGTTGTCTCAATTAATTGCTTATGGGAAATTAAATGAGTGGATATGATTGAATATTTCGTTCGGTTTGATTAAGTGACTTTTGAATAGAGTTCAAAGAAACCCGAAATACAATATATTCGGTAACATATTCAACGTAGGGAACCCGTGAGATCAACTCACACTTGGCTAGATATTATTTTACCTCATTTTCACCTATGAGGAGTTTTTTTGAATGTATAGCGGCTCCGGAGTAAGACTGCCGCTACAAACATGTGTTGTCATTAGTCAATGAGATATTTCTTGTCAAAGTTATAGTGATGACAGGAGGGTCCATCTAATATGGCCCCACCCTGTATATGCATTTTAAAAAAGTACTGTATAATATATACTTTTATATCAGATGAAGTACAAGCAAAGTCTGAATGCAAGCAAAGTAGGCCTTTTGTTTTGGAAATTGGAGGAGATTTGTTAGAGTTAGACGAATTCGATGAACCCGGAGGGTAGCTCCCACCCAAACTCATAAAAACAACACTTAAAAACAATGTTTTTGCTGTTTTTTACGCATCGATATAATTGTTCATTCGAATTTATTATAGCATCATAGACATACTATCTCAAAATTCAATGATCTTGGGATTTCCGGAATGTATAGACCTGAATATGGGCTCGTAGGTTGATGCTAAGTTCCTACATGAACAACTCAGTATAACATTGAGGCATGCTTCAGCTCATTTTTTAAGTGCGAAGAGTATTATGACTTTGGCTCAGCTGACTTAATGTACTTTTTTGATTTTATTTGCCTGCAATCATCATTTGGGACTTCGGGGAAAACGCCGATAGCTACGGAAATGGCAGTGTGGCCTATAGGCGCACTACCGCTAGCGCATAAATGATGAGAAGAAAAATGAGGTAAAAAAAGAGACAAAAAATATAAAAACAAGCCACCGACATTAAATGCTGTTTAACTGAAATATCGGAAATTGCATAAAATGTCTTACAAAGCTCACTTTAACTCAACAACTGTCAACGTTTGTTTTTATGAGTAAAATGAGCTTTTTGTCACTTGATATCTTTCACTCTGGCTTATGTATTTACCAGTGGGACTTGCCTGCTTTTAGTTTCCTTGCCTTAATTGATTAATACAAAACAAGCATTCTCACTTACCGCAGACAGACGCGTTCCTCTTCGTCGGCATTCATGGTAAATTACATGTAATCCGGTTCCGGTTGTCTATGTGCTTTAGTCCTCTATCGAACCGTTATCTGGTGGGGTTTATTTAGACTTATCTTCGTCCTTGTCGATTTGTAGCTTCTATTAAGCATGGTAAAGCCTGCATCGATTATTCTAATGTCGCCAAAGTCGTTGACGTTGTCATTGCGCCGTTGTACGAGTACTTTGAAGGAACTATCTTAAGGCAGGGGCTTCTTCATCAAAGCTGCTGACTTAAAATAGAAATATATTATAAAGAGGGTGAAGAGCATCATAGCTAAGTAAATGAGTAAATAAATCATCATACAAAAGAAATGCTAATAAAAGTTGAATTCATAAATAAGCGCTTAAATGTTGTGTGAAAATAAATCGCTTAACAGTCAGCATGTGTGCTTCTTGAGAACTCATGCTTTGAGTGCGACATTCTGAGCAAAGTGTGTATTTCAGTACGGTTCCTCAGCTCAGCTCAGCCCGACTCGGGTCTGATTAGTTTTGAATACTCTGCTTAACCATGACAGTTATAATTTAATAAATAGTTGCAGTTGACAGTTTTCAAGTGGAAACGACGGCTGTAGATGGCTGTCGCTGTTACCAAGTGATAAAACCATATAAAATATTACAGGCAATTCTGTGTACTTCATGTGAGAAGTGTTAAAGTAAAAAAGAAAAAACGAAGCACAGAAGCTCTGTGTTTATTTGTAGTCTTAACAAACTGGAACGGTTTTTGCTAAGAGTGTTGCGGCTTCAGGTTAAAAAAATTTATTTTGTGTTGAAGAATAATTCGAATCGGATTGATTTCGTCAGCGACATCTTTACCAATAAAATGGATGTTGTAGAACATAAGAAATTAGAAAAATTCACTTAATGGTAAGAAAGGAAAATTTGGAAATTGATGTGACTTTAATAGACACAATTGGTGTACGTAGTTGAATAATAAATATATAGTAGTACATTTTCTCGACCTTGTTCTGAATTAGATAATTGGCATCACGAATGACAGTAGTCGCAACACGTGATTTGTAGGATTTAGTACCGAAGCAAGTTCCGTCACCTGTGTGTCCAAGATCACAGAGTGATAGATTGCGCGCTGAACAAGGTATTCAGCAACATACAACAAGAACATACACACATCACAAATAATACCAAAATGTAGCCATTTGCTTTGTCTAAGTCTTTATGTGTGCAAGCATTTGCCTGTGCAGTGATGGCTTTCTAGTCACATTTAGTTAGCTCTTGGCTGGCGTTTAAATTTAATCAGTGCGACAAACCGTTTTAAATCGTTGTCTGCTCGCTTCAAGTAATAACTTGATTCGAGTGGATGCCGGCGTGTGTATATTATGTGCCAGTGCGTGACTGCCACCTCAAGCGTAAGGAGTTAAGATTGGGCGTAGATGGTGTACTTATTCTTATATTGTAGCTGTTGTTGTCATTACCGCTGAAAGAATTTCGCTAGAAGCAACGCAGACACGCATTGGGAGGAAACACGACTTAAATGGAACAGCGTTGCGAAGCATACTTCAAAGGCGCTTTTGTAAAAAGCTGTTGCCTGCTTCCAGGGTTGGGTTGGGCGAAATGTTTTATGTATGAGCAGGATAACACTTTATTAGAACGTCATAAAACGCAATTATATTAATTCTATTGAAAGAATTTTAAAGGACGGATGATGTAGGTGGGTGTCGGCGTGAATATGACAAGTGTTCGGTGTAGTTTTACAATCCGATGCTATTATTCAATTGACAAGCACATAGATTTTTATATAATTGTGTGTTATTATTCACATACACATACACATACACGCACGACAATAAACAAAAATATATAATAACCTTAGTTTCAAGTGGTAGTCGCGCAATGCGCTGATTTATATGGGAGCACATGATTTATATGCACCCTGTTGCTTAATGTTACACCCGGGCCTTCGCTTTGTGTATGGATATGTCTATTCGCGTGCATGTGTTTTACAATATCCTTTCATCTAACTGCATTCACACCAGTGAATATCTTGTCCTTCTACGCTGTTCCGTTGCGCATTAACAATGTTCATCTTTGCGATATCCTTATTTCTGTTGAATTACTCCACCTTTTTTTGTATCCAAGTACGTTAGTGAAAAAGAACAAAATATGCACAGCAACTAAAAAATGTATAACGGTTTTTTTATTTTGTTATTTCTCCACCCTTTTCGCCCACAGGACTAACGTTCAACATATTTTACGCCATTTTTTGGCAACAAATTGACTGTAAATATGATTATGACATTTCAATTGAGTACCGTCTCCGTCAGCGTCTTCGCAGAAAGAGTACTCTATGTGTGTGTGTGCTGTGTATTGTCAAAAGCGAAAGTTATAGCAGCGACATGAAATACGCGCCGCAGTTGTTCGTTCATCGTTGTCGTTGTTATAAAACTGGAGCGGATAATATATATTTATGTCATATTTTGCAATAGTTTCGATTTTTATTGGCTTTGCACACACTCACGTACTTCACGTCTGCGTCTTACACCAGGCGGACTTGTCCTTACAGCGTGCTAGGTTGAGTTTAATGGAATTTGCTTTCTTTGTGCTGCACTTCACGCGCAATAATAAATTAACACTTGAGAAAGAGGAAGGATGACAATCCAACTTTGAAAAATCTATTTGAGTGTAGTGTGAGTTATTGTAAATTATTAAAAAAATTAATACTTATTTGTTGGGCGGTGGAGTACGTCAATAAAAATATAATAATATCCCTCATATGCCTTAAGTCTCCCCTAATCACGTTTTTCTCTTTTTTTTTTTTGTTTTTTGACTTAGCCGACTTCCCCTCAAAGTCAATCAGACAAACCTATTTATAAGCAAAATTTTTTACTCTAACTCTGACCATATATGTACGAGTACCATATATGTATGTATGTATAACATTATATAAATTAAATATTAGCTATTTAGCTGCCTAGTAGCTTATATATTATATATTTTCTTTTTTTTTTTTTATCAATTATTTTTTTATAATTTTCCAACAAATTACAAAAGTCTAGAATAAAAATCAGCTGTGTACATTGAGTTTGCAATACTGAAATAAAAATTCAACAATCTCATATACACTCACAACGGCAACGCCGAAGGTTTTATTTTTTTCTTTTAAGCGTCTTTTTTTTCCATCACCTTCTTTTCCAACGGCTTTTTAGAGGTGCGCTAAGAAAATTCCAGCTGTAATAAACCATAAAAGAAAAAAAATATTTTTTAAACAAGTCTGGTCCTTCGGGAACGCAGAAGCTCGAAAGCGAGCTCGAAGCGTTTATCGAAAATATGCCCTGCATTTGTATTGTCGTAAGCAATTTTCAACCGCAAAGCCAAAATGTGCTCAATCAGAGAATGTAAGTTCGGGGACTCGGACATTCCATTTCTTTTCTCCTACTCATTTTTCATACATGTATACACTCAGACAAAACATAGTTACATAGTTACATAGGTTTGTTTCCTTGACTAAACAATCTGAGTACCCCAATTCCTCAGATTTTAAAAAATACATCAGTGACCAACTCAAAAACCTGGCATTTAAACAGAATGTATTTGGTAAACTGAAAGTGGCTAGGTTAAAACTGAAAAAATACATTTGTCGCCAAGTAGCACTCAACAAAATTGCGAGGAGTTTAATACCAAATAAAAAAGAACAGATGCTGATATGCATGGGATCTAGCGAAATTTTAGGAAAAGGGGCTACCGCCGCACCCCTAATCCCCGGCTAATAGAAGCACTACGCCAGCGACGTGCAGATATTTTGTTGGTGGATGTGTTTCGGACCGAGAAATTGTGCGCCGAATATCACTCCGAAAATGTGACGTCGAAGTCTAAACACAGGTACCAGTGTTGCCCAAAATGTGGTATCTGTTAGAACCGAGACGTCAATGCCGGAAAAAACATTCTCTACCTCGGGAAATGCAGAATAAATGGAATACAAAAACATGCAAACTTCACCCGAGGCGTTGGTTTAGCGGTCCCGTCGAGTGAAGCAGTGCAACCGCCGCCATGAGGTAGAGATGGAAGGCATTCGGCGCTAATTACTGCCCCACATGGACAGACGTTAGACATAAATAACTTTTCTCTCTTTTGTGATATATTAAAGGATTTTCTTTTACAATTTCAGTGCTCAAGTGGGCAGTTGGTCACACTCCATGATTCTCTTCTTCATTTCTACTTGACTTGACATGCCGATTTCAGAGACAATTTGCACTGATGTCATCACAACCGCGTACTAAATGCGATTGCGCACAGGCAGATATGATTCACGCAATGGGAACCATATATTGGTAAGTTCAAAAAATAACTTTATCTTCTTTAACGGATTAAGGAATTTTGTTTACCATTTCAGTTCCACACAATGAAGGCGGGGTTATTGTATTACCTACTTCCGTCTGACCTCTTCCTCAATGGAGGATTGGGTTTAAGGCACAGGGTACATTATGAGTATTATTTTGCCTTAGAATATCTGATAGATTCCGTCCCGTCCCGTCCCGTCCCGTCTCGTCAGCCTATGAAAGCCGGTGTCGTTATATATAAAATTAAATTACAGGAATTACATAACTTCATGCTTTTTGGTTTAAATACTAGTTTAGTAAAAAATTTGGAAAATGTTTGTTATGAATAAAAATATTGAAATGGAACTGATTTTAGTTGACGAAGAATCTATGAAGTATTCGGCGATTTTGGGAAGCCATTTTTTGGAAAAAAATAATAGTGAAGTTGTTTTGTGTAAATCAAGTTATGTGCGCCAATATTTTAAGTCAGAACATCAGGATAAACCAAGGAAAACAATAGGCGAACGTATTTAAAGCCAATACAATGAATTGGAACAGACAAAAATGTACGAAAATTCCGATAAAATGTAGTGGTGCGAAAAAGAACTGTTTCAGTAAAGAAAACTTAAATGTGGGTAGTTCAAACGCGTTGATGATACGGACCATTTCGAAAACAAAAATCATGGCAATTATTGTTGGACACTGCTAATAAATATTTGTTGGTAGTCGCAGATGTGTGCACGAAATTTGTGATATTATATCCCACAAAAACTATTGCCACAATAGAAGTCAGAACAGCGTTACAGGAATATTGTACAGACAGAAGTACAAGTTTTATGTCAAATGAGTTCACGGAATTCATGAAAGAAAATTATATATAACATATCAGAATCGCTACAGGTTCCCCTCAAGTAAATGGCCAAGTAGAGGGAGTGAACAGAAACTTAGGACAGGTGATTGAAAAATTTACAGAAAACAGTAAACAATGTAAATTGGGGTGAGGTGATAGAAACTGTTGAATTTTCGTTAAAAAATAGTAGATATTGAATGATAGATGAACATCCCAGCATCATGCTGTTTGGTATTAATCAGAGAGGCAAAGCTAATGATATAACGAAATTTGGATAGATAGAATTTCAGAACGAGTCAAGGGTAAGGCTTAAGAAAAACAAATACAGGCTCGAAAAAATTCAATGAGCGTTACGTAAACTCAAAAAAGAATCAAAGAAAAAAATACAACGTTGGCGATTATGTCATAATAAAAATTTTGGGGTGGTGAAAAAATTGGTCCCAAAAACAAGAGACCCGTACAGAGTTTCTAAGTTATTAAAAAATGTTCCTTATTTAATCAAAGATGTGGAAGGGTCTTAGCAAACACAAATTCCATATCAGGGTGTCTGAGCAACCCAAAACATTAAACATTGGCTTAAAGGAAATGATAAGTTTGATAATAAAAAAAAATTATGACACTGACGAAAGAGTATAGAAACATTTTTCGGAAAAAAATAAAGCAAACGTTGAAAGTATCGCACATAACAAAACCCTTGTTGATACAGATATATGTATAGATGTTGTCAAGTTTATAGATAAAGACATTGGTGAAGATCAAAGTGTAAGAGATAATGTCGGTGTTAGTCATACATATAACTTAAGAAGTAATGTAAAAAAGTAAAGTTGGTAAATTGTCACAGATGTACTAGGTGATCCATATAGACATGATGGCCGAGTTGTAATATATAGGTAATAGTAGTTTCAGTATAATACCAACATCATTGTTGTACATCTAGACATATTGTAAGTATAAGTGAGACGGACAAGGTACATAGTATAAGGTATATAATAAATGTCTATCACCACAATCGCGTTTTAAACTAGGTAGGGAAGTGAGTGAAGCTTGTGGCACCAGCAATTAGAATTTATAGTAACGTCTGATTTTAAATTATTGCTACATTGGATGAGTTATTTTGATTGCAGCAAAAAAACATTGTGCCAACTAATTAAATGCATAATTTATGCGACATCCTTTTGACAGCAACACCATGCAACAAAACTTAAACAAAGCTGAAAGCTCAACCTTAACCCCTTGTTTTTTATTTTTTGGGTGCGTTGATGTAACTCCAATACGCTTTTATCTGTAACAACACGTAGTTTAGCCTTGACAAAGACACGTCAGATCCGCAGTTGCCAATAGTCGTTCGTTTGCTACACGTATGCTGCTCCCGTTATTGTAGTTTGTATCGCTGCTATTGTGTTATTCTTGAGATTGGGCATATTTACATTGCATGTACGTAAGCCACAACATACTCAAAAGGAAGAAAAATAAACTTCAAGGTCCGCAAGTTAGTTTTATGCGCACCATTTGGCAGTTGCAATGCCTTTAGTGTTACCAGTAAGGTAGTTATTGTTTGGGCTGAAGTTGCACGATGCGCTTGCAGGGCACTCACTACCACTTAGCAAAATGGTAATTAGGCGTTGTTAAATATACATGAAATAGAGTTAACACTGGACGTTGAACTCAGCACAGCTGAACAGTAGTAGTCCGCATAATGGGTTTGGCGGGTCTGCGGCTTTAATTAATTAAATAGCATGGGCAAGCAAAGTTTGTAGGAATATTTTATGTGTGTTGGCTTTTGTGTGTTTGTTTGAACATCACGTTTAACAAGAATTACTGAGAATTAAGGCAAAATGATAATGGAAAGACGTTTGACAAAAATAAAAAGTAAAACATGTAGCTAATGAAAATTGTAGTTGCATTTCATGGAAATACATGGCTTAATTCCACTTTGCTAAGCCCTCCTCAACATAGTTGATCTGCATAAGTGTACCGTTGTGCTTAATAACGAAAAAAATAAAAACTTTCGTTTAGAATCGCGCTCAAATGACTGCGGTGTTTTTCGTTTGTCTGCTTGATTGCCTTGCCTGATTAGCCACACATACAACCTTCAAAATTTGATTGCATACTTTCAGGCTGTGGTATGATTTATGCACGCTGAGATAACAATTAGGGTAAGCATCACATATAAATTAATTAATGTTGCACATTGTTGGCGTATTTATTCAACAGCTAAAAAACAACAAATTGTAGTCTTGCATTAGCCGTCAGCTGTCATTCTTTTGGCATTGATGAATTATGCAATGCATACAAAGCGTACTCGAACACACACAAATGTACAATTTACAAAGAAAAATAATTAATGCATAGCTTCAAATTAGCTGGTCCAAAGAACCTTTTGTGCCGCAAACAGGCACCAAAAACCAATTCCTCATAGTTTAGCATATTTTATTCATGCCAATCGGAAATTAGCACAAATTATATGAATGGTAAGTAAAAAAAAAACAACAAAAAATAACAACACCAAAAGTGAATGAAAACATAAACAAACAAATGACAAAGTACGAGTTTTGAATAAATTAATTTGTCGGCACTTATCATTTGCGCTAATTTTCATGCTACAATTTTTTTATTGCAATTCCATTGCCACGGTGACCACTGCAAATGCTCTGTACCTCTTTCTCATTCTCCCGCACGTTGTTCGACACAAAAGCATTCTTTGCGTAAACAACTTTCTCTACAGCATATATTCTCTTGTTTTTTTTGGTATTGTTGTTGTTTTTATGCCTTCTGTTTGGTGTGGGCGCTATATTTGACCAAGCAAATATACAAGACAAAGCGAGCCGGGTTTTTCGGCGTTCTCGTTTTTGTTGTCGTCCTGACATTCAACATCAAAAAGAATCATAATTAAATTGGTTGAACTCTACTCCAAGTCGGCCGGTTAAGTATGTGGGTTCACCACTTCTTTTACCCACACCTGACGATCCAATTATAAGAATTGCTCTTTCTGAGTCATCGCATTATTTTCACTATATACATGGGTTATTTGCTCGACAATATTCAACTTACTCTTGAAATGTTGTTGCTTGTTTGCCTTCTTTACCGTTTTAATATCTTTGCGCTTTTCGATTTTGTTTTTGTTGTTTTATTAGCAATTTTTTTTTCTTCGTCTTATTGTTTCAATATTTAGTTGCTTATCGCTGCCAACAGAAGCAAAGTAAATTAAAGACGTAATGAAATTAAATGGGAAACAAAAAAAATAAAAGAAAAACAACAAAACATTTGTTTTTGTTTAATTTTCAATTATATGATGTGTGTGTGTGTGAGGGTGCAAATGTGTGTGTTCACAAAACTACGTGGTTGAGAAGAATTGTTCTTCTTCTTTCGCAAGTTTTGTAAAGTAAATTTTTTTTATCAAAAGCCGCAAACTGTCAACTACAAAGAGCATAGACTTGTAAGGTTTGCCTTGTTAGCGGTGGAGGTGATAACATTTATCCAGTGAACTAACTGCATACCACATTTATAGGATAATAAATAATGACGTGTGTACGAAACGAGACTTAGACTATGCTGATGATTAAATATGAAGAATTAAAGCGAATAGGCTAGATTAAGAAATTGATGGGAATTAAGTAGAAATGAGTTCTCAGAAGAGCACACTCGTAAAAACTCAATTTTTACAATGAGCTTCCAAAACTGATGGAAACGACCATCCAGCCATTCCAGCAGACGGACAAAGGTGCTAAAGAACATCCCAAAATTGAGTTTACAAAGTCTATACATAAATTGGCTGATCGTTCCAAGCGTTCTGTCGATTTAAATGGATCCTATTTTGAATAAATATTATCCTTGAAACCTAATACAATGCTTGTTTTATTCTAATAGACACTCTGACATGGATATATCAACATGTGTCCTCGAGATGATGAAGATTATACTCGCTTATAGTTGACTGAGTCTCTGACGACTCCGTGCCTGTGTTATGAGGTTCTTGATGAAGTTATAAGTTATTTTTAAAGAGTGTAAAAGTGAATAGAGTTTCCAATGTAAAAATTTGTTTAAAACTAGCGGACCCGGCAAACGTTGTTCTGCCCTTTCTGGTATTAGACAGAAAACAAATATTTTTTGTTTTAATAAAAACTTTATTTAAACTAGTTCTAATTATATTGAATTCTTTGCAAGTGGATAAACTATATATACATTTTTTTTCTGATTTGGTGTAATGATGTATAGTGATGTTGGAGTTCCTAATCTGGATAAGAAACATATAGTTGACCATGCAGATACATGGATTTGTATTAGTTAAAAGAAAGTTCTTATTTGTTTGTTTCTTAGTTAATATCTACTCAAGTAAATGAAATAAAAGTTCAATAAAATTACAAAAATCAAGTATTTCAATGGCGTCTCAGGAATAAATTTGCTTTATTGAAGCTATGTATTTTGTAGCATGGGTTGCACTCGGGTTGATTCCCTTTAGTGAAGCACCTTGTGATATATGACAATTTTCGTTTTATCAGGCTCAAGAACAAATAAACCGGATGGTTTGCCGGCACGTGAAAATACTACGTCAATTGAGCATGAGAAAAACATGCCTTTTCTAGATTTAGACCACAAACACACAAGTATTGGCCTTGTGATTTGTTAATCGTCATAGCGAATGCTAGAAAAATCGGAAATTTAATTCGTTTACACTCAAAGGGCATATCATTTGTGATCGTTGGAATCCTCGACATGAGAATTTCTTCATCTTTCAATTTTAATTGATCACTAGTTTTCTTATTGCCAAATACGTTCCATTGCTTAATTTTGGTTGATTTAGATTTCGAAGCATGATGACTATCGAGCCAACTCTTAGTTGTAGACTATGAAGATGATAAGATGACTAATCAGGCTACCACTACCTTCTTAGGGGGAGATCGTTTGGGTGCAGCCCTTTCAGTCTACGATTTGTTTGTTAGCGGGTGAGGCTGGATGCCAGAGGGTTGGGGATACGTCAGAAGCTTTTTAGTGTATCGACTGCTGTAGAAGGTAATTATCTTCAGAACCGTAGGCATCTTGAGGTCACTGTGTAGTCACTGGCAGTGTAGTGTTGCGGACGTACCATTAAGTGCCCGTAATCTCCTGAGTGTCTCATTTTGGCACGCCTGCAATTTCCGAATGTTGTATGTTTAGGTGGTGCTCAATATGTGTATGGCGCAGCGCCAAACAGTTGCCACTACTTGCAGATAAATCAGCCTCTTATTCTCTATGGAAAGCTTGTTTGATAGCACCGAGCTGTAACCACCTTCGTATGTGCACGCCATGTAAGACGCTTGTCCAGAATCAGACCGAGATCTGGAGTTGCTTGATCTTCGGAATGATGCTTGTGTTGTAAGTTACAACTGGAAAAACGCCTTGTCTTAGGGTGATAGTGCAGTGTGCTGATTTGGAGGCATTAATAGCTGTGTTCCAGCTCTTGGCCCAGGTGTGGAATTTGTTCAAGCCGATTCGTTTGGTGGGCCGGAGCTGCAGATGATCAACTGCTCGTCTCTGATTAATGGCATATCGGCCGTATATAAGAAGTAGATGACGGAAGCCAAGACCCCCCCTTGGGGGACACCAGCTGTCATACGCCTGATGGTAGATTGTTTGTCCCTTACCGCCTGAGACGGTTCATCCTTGCAGAAAGATTTGCAATAGTTGGAACTTTTGCTGCTTGGCCGGCAGCAGCGCTTTGATTTTTTGCAACAGCCCATCAATCCAAACCCTATCAAAGGCTTGATTAATGTCTTTGTGTTTAATGAATCTTGTGTTTAATGAACGAGGAATATTGCGAACTAAACTTTTGATTTGAGTTAAACTTTTTTTATTATTTTTCTTTGACAGAATTTCGATTTCAAATTTGACAACCTTTTCAACGGCATACTGATGAAGCAATATTGATTTCATACAAGAAAAATTGTACGAAATTTCTCGATTTTCGCGGGTCTTTTTTCTATAATTTAATAGTTATTCTGTTATTCGGGGTGAAGACGAATCCAACAAATCAGAGATCATTCAAATCGGTAGAATTATAAGTGGTGTAACTAACATCTCTTGTTTTATTTATATAGATAGAAATACAAAATAATTCATTTAATGCGAAAGTCTGTCTTCCAAGAAAGTCTATATCTTAAAGGCTTAAAGACTTATATATATAATTAAGCAATAGAAAAAACTTTTCTTTTCGACGGACATTTGGGTGCAACAAAGGACAACGCAGGCTTTCTTAGGCGCAAACAATTTTTGCTGAGGGTTATTATTAAAATTAAAAAACAAATATATTAAAAATAACCTTTTTGAGCGGATGGCGGCGGACGACAGCAAACGCTCAAATTAGAAGAATAAGGACATAAGAAAGCCAAAAGACTACCTCGAAAAAAAATGAACCTTTTGTCGCATGAGCTGTTTCGTTTATGTTCACGAAATCAATCTCACTCCATTTCGTCTATTGATAGCATATTTCCAAAATATGACTTCATGATGACTTCTTTCTCTATTAACAAAAAGTGTACCTTTGAAGAAAATTACTCAACTGAGAAGAACTGAATGGTCGATATTGTATATGTCTAAAGGCTGAATATATTATTCACTTGCAAATTACTGTAAGTTGCAAGGCTGAAAGGCTGGATCAACGTGTCAGCAGCCCAATATTTAGATATTGACCAAAAATGAAAAAAAGAAAATACTTTGTCAGGTATTTTTAAACTGATATAAGTTTCGATCTGTTAGTGTAAGTGCACTAACTCTACCGCCTCAGAGTCATGGGTTCGCTGGCAGTACCATCACCAAGGACGGTTAGCGACAATTTAATAGTCAATATTATCATACAAACCATTCGATGAACATAACCGACACAAGCTTCGAATATTATAAAGATGGAGAGCCTGAAGAAGACCACATGCTGCCCAATGAAAATATTATATGGGGGGATTCCAATGTTTCATTTGAATTTATTATTAATAGTTCGATCTCCCGTTTTCTCCAATACCAGAGGAGTGAGTCCGAAAAGCAATACTACAAATAGGTTTCGTAGAAGGTCCCCCCAAGAGGGAATTACATAATGGGAGCTTTTACTACATAGAGGTATATATATATATATTGATATTTGCTAATTAAGGCTGTTGATTATATGCTTCTAGAAAAATCATTACAATTGATTGAACTCAATTCGTACACTTTGACAGCTTAATAACCTAACAATTTATATGACTTTTCCATCACATTTAATTAATTCGCCGTTTACTTCACTTGCGAACTGTCACCAAGCGAGCCCAACTTCTTTCGCGTAGCGCAACAAGCAAAGCAATAAAAATCTATATAAACGAGAAGAATTCCATTTTTAAACTAATTTTTATATTTTATCAGCGTATGTGTATGTAAACAACGTGCGCGTGCACATACTCGTACTCGATTCCATATTGTTTTTATTATAGGAAAAGACTCTGCAGTAGCGCCAGCTTCAACACCAACAACTATGACGATTACGACGATGACATTTTTAAGAACGTGAACTCCATTACCATCTGATCGAGTACTTTAGTTAAATCAAGCGAGTGAACTGAATAAATAACCAAATCAGATGAAAGTAGCAGATTTAAATGAGATATTTCTCGTGTTGAGTTGAATATCGGCGAAAGGTAAATGTGATGAACGCGAACACGTGTAGCTGGACCGTTTTCACTCAGATTGACGATGATGTAGATGATGTTATTTGGCTGGTGAACTTTTTGTCTTTGTTGAGTCACCCAGTCAACACTTGAAACAAGTGCGCAGTGACGAGTCGAGCATCGACTTGATAGACGCAACTTGTTTATGTGTACGATTTTAATAATGCACTGGCATCAATTTATATTTTTATTAGATGCTAATAATGCAATTGAGAAAGATAAATTTGAAATAATCAATGCTCTTCACGATTGTTCGAAATGACAGCAACAATAACAACAACATTAAGAGAAATAAAGACGTGCGACCGCGTCTCAATCAATCAATCAATCAATGAGCGAAATTTTGTACACTGAGTTATATATATGGAAAAAGTTATACCGAAACTGATTTTGATTGAGACCAGTGAACATTTTTCTTTGGACGACCAATAACACAAGTGAAATTTTGAAAGAAAAAAATATTGGGGAGTCAACTTTTGCCGTTTTAAATGAAGATTCGAATTGCTTTCCGAATCGATCACATAAAACATAAAATAGCCTGTACAATGTCATGTGTTTTGAATCTTCGAATGCCAAATTATGTGTGTAAGTAACCGTACTAGGAACGTACGGCTTATTTAAATGATAACAATAAAATTCAGTAAAGCACACCTATAAGGCAAGATGGCTTAAAAGAACTTAATACAATAATATCCAAGTCGTTTTGGTTAATATGTCAGCGAAAACAGCCCTAAAACAATATCGGTCAGAGACTTACCGGGTGGGATGTGTAACGTTTTCATTTTAAGTAAGACTTATGACATACATTTTTTTTTGCAGTTTCTAGTATCTTATATCCGGTCAATAAGAAGGTTTTTGAACGTTGCGTTTTCGATTGTTGAAAAGCCAATGCATTCACAACGAGTAACTGTTTGGTGCGGAACTTTATTTATTTAAAATATAAAAAAGCGTTCCTTATTAAAAGACCGCAGTCAACTTTAACGCATGCAAATCGATGACGGAACAGCTTTTCTACTTTTCCTATACGCCAATTGGTAAAAACATTTATCTATATACGTGCATGTGTAATTGTGTTTGCATGTATTTTCTGTATTTATATGTTGGTATGTTTGCTTTGCGAGTTCACAGCCTTGACAGCAATTTGACAGACATAAATTTGTAAATAGCACCGGTAACAATAACAACAACGACGACGTCAAAGTTGACGGCGATGGCGACGGTGACTGCGACGCAAAGCGGAACAGAAAAACAACGTCAAACGGTGGACACACCAATTGCTGCTGAGGTGGCGCTTTTTCTGCTGAGGTGGCATCACAAAACAAAGTATTCAAGTGTAAGCTTAGACGATGAACTAGAAGTGGTGGGCCACATATTGGTGGTGGGGTAATAGTGGAGAAAATTCACGCGTTTATTAACGCAAAAGGACAATGTTTCAATGAGAAGGACGAGCGTATTGTGCGACATTTTCCGCTTGGGTCGCTGGCTGGCGTTTTCGATAAAAGAAAGAAACAAGAAACCAAATAGAAACAATAAGTGCCTGAAATTCACGAAAAAACAGAAATAAAAACAAAACGAGAAAATGAATGACGAAGAAAAGAACCTCACTTTAATTGTATGAAAGGTGAGTATATTAATGCAAAACCTGACTCAAGCCGTAATGCAACACGGTGCCATAGCGTCCCGTGAGGCGTAAGTACAGGCAAACCTTTGACTGCTAAGGAGACTGGAATGCGCAACAAAGAATGTTGTGTGTTTGTGAACGGTGTGATGATGAAGTGAGTTGAAGTGATGTAAGGTGAGGTAAGGTAAGTTGAAAGGTTTGCCCTCGTATTGTGAGTTGTACCCTAACTATATAGACAAGGATCCTTGACGGCGTGTCTTTGGTACTTACAAATAAACTCATTTGATTGCAGTACTTCAAAGCAGCGGCTGGTACAGCGACACTCGGAATATGCGCAATTTTTGCAATGTGCACTAAATATCATATTAGACAAAGGCATTGATTTTTAATTGAATTTTTTGTTGCATTCAATATAAATAGCTATCTAAAAAGGCTTAAAATGCAAACTTAAATTGGCCGTCCTTTCCAATTAAACGGTATTTGACGTAGATATGCTTTAGCGTAACCTCAAAATTAATGGCAACTGCTCAATAAACAAGAAACAAAAACAAACAAAAAAGAAAAGCAAAAAATTTGAGTGCGTTTTCGTAAAACTTTGTGTAAACTCAAAAGTTAAGCTGTCACTAAAATTCTATAAAAAGTTTGCGCATTAAACGGAGACTCAGAAAAAGAGATAGATAGGCGTTGATAAAGTAGGAAAATTGTTTTACGTCAAAGGACATGGGTAAAGGAAGCTAATAGAGACAAAGCAACAAAAATTGGAAGAATAAGCCACATAATTAAAAGCACGTAAAAACTTCCAAGTCACTCCAAAAGTGATAGCCAAACAACAACAACCAACTAAGCCAAGTCATTGATACGCCACGAGAGTCAATTAAGTTCGCAGAGACTTTTTGGAAACTGTAAGGAGTTTCTGACCCTAGCCACTTCGACTATCCATTTGATTGTGTCCAAACTAGTTCCTCCGTTTTCGAGGTAGAGATTGTTTCTGTATTTTTTACTGTTGTGGGCTGAAATTAGAATAGGTTCAAACACAAGTCTTCATAAATCATCATCCAAATCAATGGTTCAACGATTTGTTCCTACAAGAGTCTTTGTTTATTGAATTACGGTGCTAAAATTTCAGTAAAGCTTGACACATTAGGCCTAGTCTTTTTTAATCAAATTTTTACTTATAGTCCTTGGAGCGTGAAGATTATTACATGTCGTCGCAGCCGACTTTACATGTTTGTTTCATTATTTTTTTTGCTCTTTTTTTGCCTATTTGTTTTTGGCACACCTTTTGCTCGAATTCCTTTACCCCGCTACGAGTTACTTTTCGGGATTTATTCGCGCTTTAAATGAGTTGTTAAACTCCAATTGCACGCTTGGGTGACTGCGCTTATTACTACGGTCAAAGGCTGCCCCAAAAATATAGTATGGTAGTATTTTAAGCAAATTATTATTTTTGGAATGTTTAGTTGGCATGCAGTTCCTTTGCCCAGTCCTTAAGCGCAAACCCTTAGGCAAGCAGAGGGACACAACACAATTAAGTCGTGCGAAGATCATTGAGGCTGCAATAATGTGAATTGATTTTTGAAAGTTTTTTTTGTGTTTATTTTTTTATTAATTTTTGTTTTTTTGCTGATTTCTACACGAAAATATTTATTGAACTAAGGTCGCCGCTGCTTTTTAAAAGGTTCCATTTGCGAAGCGCCAATTACAAAGTTTTATATTCTTTTGTGCTTCTTCGACTTAATCTTTACATTTTGCGCATAAATACTTTGGAAAATCGTTTTGAAAAAGTTTTTAAGTAATTAAGTCCGCTTATGAAATCATTTGAGGTCAAAAACTCGTCAAAACTTTGGCGTAATCATAGCGAAGTCATGCAGTTTAGCCAGTTGACAAACGTGACTTATGAATCTAACCCTTTTTCCTGACAGAGTAGAACAGAAGGAAAGAAGTAGGACAGAAAAAAGGACAGTCAGTAGAAGATAAAAAAGTAATTGCTAAGCTTGACGAATTTTCGCGCACACAGCCTCTCCGACTTGCGGAAGTGCGCCGAAAACGTGACCAGTGCAATTTTCCTTCCGACTGTGTGCTTTCTCGATTCCAGTTTTATTTCATTTTGATAAATGTATTTACAACTTAAAAATTCTTTGACTTATACCTTTCTAAAGTACCGCTTTGGGGTTATATAGGTGACTTCGAGTTGGTTTAACCGACAAATATTTCCGAAATGGTTGTTGTAATATTTGGTTTTTAATATTTTGCAGAGTTCTTCATTATTATTACATTTTTCTTACTTCTTTATTATTATTACATTTTAAAACTTTTCAGTTGGTTTCGTGCTCAAATATTTAGGCAAAAATTTTTTCATAGATTTTCCTGTTTATTTTTTAGAATTCATCAAAACAGTTTTCAACACTACATGCACATTTTTTATTATTTTTTTTTTACATTCTTCTTAATCCTTTTGTTGGTTTTATATTTGCCTCCAAAGTGAATACTAGAAGCCTCTAAAGTTAATCGCAATTTTTGCAAGCCATGTTCCACGCTGCATGCGAATTCTTGAGAAATTTCTGAAGTTTTTGTCAAAAGAAAACTCTTAATTTATAATTTGTATTCTCCAATTAGAAATGTTTTATAATTTGTTCACTAAATAAATGTTTTGTATATTTTTCAAAAATTTTTCAAATTCGCAAACATTTTCAAGAACTCTTTTAATATTAAAACGCTTAACTGTAAGGGTAAGCGTTTCGGCAAACACTGCCGAAGCACACACTGATAGAATTCTGGCGTAAGGAACTGACGACCACACGTCGTATGCGCAATTTCCGTTCCGTACAGTGTCGCGTTCCATCGGCAACTGATTTGTGCTTCGGCTCCGGTACACAAAACAAGCGACAAATACTTGGCGACGGCGACGATGATGACGACGACGACAATTGTTGCTTCGTGCCGCATCAACAGCAGCAGCTGGCAGCGCAGTACAGGAGCGGCGTGCACATAGCCTTACTTTACTATACGAACGGGGCGCAGTCAGCACACAAGAGATTAAAGATTTTTTATAGTTTCAAAAAGCAAAAACAAGTTGAAAACTTTAATTATAAGTACGCTCTCAGTTTGTTTAGGGCGGTTTCTCGTTCTCGAAAGAAACATATTATGCGCTCAGACTTGATGAGTGTTTATGACTGTTATTACAGGTCAAACCGATTATAATAAATAATTGTCTGCTATAAAAATGAATGCGATTTGTTTTCCGTATTAAGAATTGAACTCTGAGTTTGTTATTTACTGTTTGAGAGGTTAGGCTTTGAATTAAGCTATCGTTAACAAGCAAACAGATCATAAAATTTATGAAAAGCAAAAATATATGTTTTAATATTAATACACATTATTAACAGAAGGAATTATTCCTGAAAGTTGTCTTAAGGGCTCTTCAGTTAAAAGAAAATTCCCCCTGCAAATGAATAAAAATAATAACCTGATAAGAAGCAATTAAAAATTGTGTTATTATCCCAACAGAAGTAACGAAAGTTTACTGACCTCTCCTAAATATGCTTGCATTGTATTTAAGTGGACTCGTAGTACGAACTTCCAAATTAATTAGGGCAGCTATATCAAAAAATGTAATTCGAGGGAAATAAATACTTCCAAAAATTATTAGGAACTTGCATGACTTCTAGTCAGTGACATCTAATGGTCAAATTTCGAAGTATCTATGTAAATAGCTGGAAATACTGATTTTTTTTGATTTGAAAAAATCTGCTCCCGCTGTGCCGTCATATTCCAACTTTCGGTTTTGGTTTCCACGATTTAAAAATGGTGATTTTTATGTCAATTACAAAAAGACCTCGAGACCAAAAAAGTTCAAAGATAATGACTTGAATTGGTGGGATTAGCAAGGTGTAGTGTATTACGAACTTCAAAATCGAACCAAATGGGAAAACCACCCCGGCTCGCGTTCACTTTGAGAAGATTTTTGTTGGCTACAAGAAAATATGAAGATTCATACTCCACATCAATTTGACTTCGAACCGATTTGTAGCCTTAGCTTAATAGCATATTATAAGGTCAACGGATCGGTGGCTAGTATTATGCTAAGTTAGAAACGTTCAGAATTTTGCTCTTTACTGGACGGTCACTAAGATTGAAATTCAACAACAATTCAAGCTTAATTCAATCGGTCTTAAAATTGCAGTACAAATATAAATAAATAAATTTCTGTTTTTGATACGTTTTGATACGTTTGACCACGCCTAATATCTTCTGTTGTGGAGCTTATTTCGAGCCTCCAATTTAATTAAAATTCGAAGTGTAAATTGGTTATGCTGAAATCTTTATTTTACAAGTTATTAAATTCCTATATAAATTATGTTATTTTCCACTCTTACATGTGCTCTTCTCAGCTGTCACGATTGCTTTGGCTTTGTACAGCGTTGACCACTGCTATGACTGTACCTCTGCATGCATATGCAAAAGGGACAGAGTCATACAGAAGTGCAGTCACAACGGTAGTCACAGTTCGGCTAGCTAACCCAATAAACAATAAATCAGATATTCTGTTCGTCTACTTGCCCCCCTCCCTGACTTCTACTTTGTGTTGCAACAACAGGAATCGTGAACTTTTTAAATCTTCTGCTATGAATATAAAATGAGGTCTAATGGAAATTTAAACCAATTTCGTATATCAAAAAAAGAAAAAAGATTTCACCTGAATGTATTAAATGGAATCTTTGGTATAGGGGCTATATGATCATAATTCAATGGATATTACAAATATTACAAATATTATCACAACGTTCCAGACAAATATAAAATTCTCATATAAGTGTCAGGCGGAATCTCTCGGGAGGAATATAGCGTAGTGTAGTGACTAAGACATCGTGAGGACACAAAGGCGATTAAATTCTAAAACCGACAGTATTCGTGTTGTGAAGATTAAAAATATAATGGTGTTTCACTTCGAGTACATGAATTTAATACAGAATGAATGATACAGAACTTAAACTACTAGCATGTTTTCTGTCCGTTCGGGACGACAACACAATTGACAGTCTTGACTTATATGTACTTGAAATCTTTCAATAGAGCTGATGCTGAAGAGAGAGTTTATGTTTTCCTCCAACAATAAGAATTTGAATTCAACCAAACAATTCGTAAGGCGTAGTTTTTGTACGGTTCCGCACGCTTGTGTTTAAAACCATTGTAGAATCACTCGTGTGTCTGTCTTTTACTTCTACTTAGACTTTTACAGCCAATTTTCTCCAAGTCTCCTGGACCAATTAAGTTGTGTGATATACCAAATGAAAGGGCTTGTTGCGGAATTTCTTGAAACCACTTAAAAAATTTAGTGAAAAAACGTTTAGGTATGATTGAGTGACTTACTGAGTGAATGTTGTATCAGTCAGTTACTTGCTTAACCAAAACTAATGAGTGGATATTACTGAATATTTCGTTAGATTTGGTTTTCAAAAAAACATTGAAACATGTTCTCTAATATATTCAACCTACAGCACCATCTCCACGCGAGGGCAGCTAAATATTTTTGGTTGCTGCAAACCGTATCGCCAAGCAGGAGCAATTATCGCCTGTATATTTTTTTAAAGAACTATTTATTCCTACTGTTTAAGAGCCAACGCAACTTCCGAATTCTCTGCCCGAGCGATTTCGAGATGTTTGAAATATGAGTTTTTATCGTTACCCGCCTATCCAAATACACAGGAATTTATATTCCGAGTGATGTTCCAGGCGCTGAGTGCCAAGAAAGACTCCCAGACAAACACCCGGCCGTAAGGCGGTCACATTGGCACATTGTTTTTGTTAATGCCAATGTTCCATAGTTTGATCCAGATTTCAAAATTATTCAGTTATTGTTGTAGTGTCCGTTGCTTCACAAATGCACCTGTTTCCGGCTAGGATGGCCGTATTGTTTGCAAACATAGCGAGAATAAAATCCTGAGGATCCTCCAGCGGTATTTCTGGGCCCATGGGCATGTAGTGTGTGAACAGGGTAGAGAGTGTTGTCCTCAAAACGCTATGTATGTGGCAGAGGAAAATGTTTCTGAAAAATTATGGAAATCAAATCTTTTGGAAAATAAATGTTCTATACTTTATGGACATGACCTTAAGTGCCAAACAACATACCGAGACGGTAAAAATCCATATAAACATTGGTTTCTTTTAGAACAAATTCCGCAATCTCTTGTATTTACCTGCACAGGTTACAAGGTGCTATTATCTCCAATGAAGATCGATTACTGCAGAAATCATGGGTATAGGTGGCTTGATATTTTCCTCGGGGTACGGATTATCGATTTTCGACTTTTATTTTGTTAGGTTGTCTCAAAAATATATTGTCATTGTCAGCCAATTTGCATTTTTAGTTTGTTTTTGACAGACTTAAAGGTGACACTTGTTTTTGTGTTTCGACGACTTGTTGCAATCTAGAAAAATTTACGTCAACAACTATCCTAATTTGCTCAAGAGGGTCATAACTGGTGACAAAAATGGGTGAAAAATGGGTATATGGTTATGACGTTGAAGTCCAAGACCAATCACCCCCATGGAAGCGGCTAGAAGAGAATAGACCGAAAAAGCACGCCAAGTTCGCTCAAGTGTGAAGCTTTTGCTCACTAATTTCTTCGATATAATGGAGTGGTGTATCGTGAGTTTTTTTTATTGCCTTAGCAGGTACGCAATGACAACACCTTGATCTCACATGGGGCAAGCCCAAGCCAACAAAATTCACCCAGTTACATAGTAGACTGTGAGTTTATTGAAGAGAACATTAGTTATTATGGGTTGAGGTAAGATAATACTAGAAGAGATTTTAAGTTATCAGAAGATTTAGAGATGAATACTAGGCTACAGTGCAAATTATATGATTGACATAAGACGCGACATGGATCATATAGTAGATAAGTAGTTCTACAGAAACCGATAGAATAACCCGAGAAGTAAGGTTAATGTTTATGTTTATGTTACGAGTTCAAAGTAATGAGGTTTACAACGATTGAGGAACTAAAGACCGCACCGCTGGATTACCTGAAGGCTACACCAAAAAGCGCTTATTAGAAGTGGTTCGAGGAGTGGAAAGGGAGTTGGCAAAAGAGTATTATATCTGAAGGGGGATTACTTCGAAGGGGACAAGATACAATTTGATAAATAAATAAATAGGTGTCGAGACAAATAAAAAGTCACCTTTTTATATTTTGTATACATAATGTATATTATTATTTTAAAAAATCTGTGATAAAAATAAAATTTGCATTCTAAAAGGGCCAAAAGAATCTTTAATGACTCAATCTCAAACAAGCAAAATCGCAAAAATAAGGCAGACGCATTGAAGCGGTCTGGCAGTCTCTGCCGGCAAGTAATTAAAACTTGAAACTCCACAAAATTATTTATTGGCAAATATTTGCATGCAAAATATTAGATTTAATTTTTTACTTCGCAGTGATAATATTCAGCGAATAAATGAAATCGATTAAGTATCGAAAATGGAATTGGGAAGCTGAGAGTTAGACGGAGATTCGATGGAAAAAAAACTTTTGTTTTGCGCCAGCTTTAAACAAATACACGTGTACTAGCCTTAAATACCAGTTTAGACACCAGCGTAGAATAAGAATGACAGTGTTAAAGCCGATTAGAGCAGAAGTCAGTAGTCAGCCCAATTAGCATTGCACTCTCTTGGTGAGTCGGTTATGTACGAAATTGATTAACGCCCGTTCCGATAATTGACAAAAACAGCGGAATATATTCAAAATTGTGTGGGAAAATTTTTGAAAACAATTGTTAAAAATAATTTGATGCAGATAGAAACTTAGTTAACTTACTATAAAAGGCAACAGGGCATAGAACAAGCTGCAGAAGTGCATCAAATTGAGGAAAAGGCGCAGAGAACCTTAAACGGAAGGAGACGTTCCAAACGCATAATTTGAAGGAAGCCTTTATGGCCACAGGATTAGAATAACTATATATAACTACAAGTTAGAATAACTATAAGAGACCTTTTTTGAAGGAAGCAAAAAGCAATACTTAGTAAACCTTTCAAAGTGCCACCGTCAAAAGGATTACTTGGTCTCACAGCATTATGTGTGGCATCCTTGCAATATTCTCGAAAGATGGGCAACCAATACCGGCACAAATCTATAAAGGTGGAAAGCAAACGTTGCGTGAGCTCGCCTACAGACAAAGCGGCAAGCAACGTCACAGAGGTCCTGACGATACTGGGATCGCCGTATTGCCGGAGCACGGTGTTGCGCTGGTGCAGGAGCGCTTAGCGATTATCGGCGTAGAAACTGGTCATCAGCCCCTTTACTCTTTAGACGGCGAGATTGTGCTCGTCGCTAATGGTGAGATTTACAACTACCTGGAGCTGGCGGCTTTGATTAAACAGAAGCGTGGCGCGGAATACACACCCAAGACGGATTCGAATGTAATTATTGAGTTATATGAGGATTACGGACTTGATCTGCTTTCCCGCATAACCGGCATGTACACGTTTGTACTCTACGATAGTCGCAAGTGTGAGATATTCGTGGCACGTGATCCTTTTGGAATCATTCCACTCTATGTGGGTCAAGATGCCGCCGGTAATGTTTGGTTTGCCTCGGAAATGAAATGCCTCATTGGGATTTGCGTGCAACTGAAGATTTTTCCGCCGGGTCATTTTGCGGCAGGCAAAGTGTATGAGCTGGAGCCGCGCTGCTATTTTAAACAACCGTGGCAACTGCAGACGCCAACACACCCAGTTGACTTGATTGAGTTGCGTGAGAAATTGGAGTACGCCGTGCGTCAGCATTTGCAGTGCGATGTACCCTTCGGTGCGTTGGTGTCCGGTGGCGTGGATTCCAGTTTGATAGCAGCAATTGCAACTAAGATTATGCGCGAACGTGATCCGGCTTATAAATTGCGTACATTTGCCGTGGGCATGCCTGGGTCACCGGATTTCGAGCATGCACGCTTAGTGGCCAAGTACATTGGCAGCCAGCACATCGAAGTGGTGTTCGGCGTAGAGGATTGCCTCGATGGTGTGCGTGATTTGATCTATCACCTGGAGTCGTACGATGTGGCCACTGTGCGCTGTAGTCTGCCCATGTTCTATTTGTCGCGTTATATTAAAAGTAGCGGCATTAAAATGGTGCTCTCAGGGGAGGGTGCTGACGAGATCTTTGGCGGCTATCTCTACTTTCACAATGCGCCTGACTATGATGACTTTCATCGGGAAATGGTAACGCGTTGCGACCAACTGCACGTGTCCGACATACTACGTGCCAATAAGGTAACCATGTCGAAGGGCTTGGAACTCCGTGTACCATTTCTCGATACAAATTTCGTAAATTACTCAATGTCGATACGACCGGCAGACAAAATACCAGGACCATTGAATGAGTACGGTGGCAAGCGCATGAAGCGCATAGAGAAGTTCGTATTGCGTGCAGCCTTCGCCGATGATTATTTGCCCCACGAAGTGCTTTGGCGTCAGAAGGAACAATTTTCCGATGGTGTTGGCTACGGTTTAATCGATGCCCTGCCTGGTTTTGCTGCGCAGCGTGTCAGTGACTCCGAGATGGAGAACGCTGAGAAACGTTTCCCAATCAACACACCCAAGACGAAGGAGGCGTATTACTATCGTTGTATTTTTGAGGAAAAATACCCAGGCGATGCAGCCGCCCGTACTGTGGAGAAGTGGGCACCACGCCTTGACTGGGGTTGTACTGCGGATGATCCATCGGGGCGTGCTCAATCAGCACACGAACACGCCTACGAAAAGAAAACAAATTAGCTTAACTTATACATGAGTAGATTAGCATTTGAATGATATTTTATACTGTTTTCCTTAATTCATTTACATTTTTGTTTTCTCTTGTTAGCCGCAGGTTAGACACAGCTCGTCTTGAAGATTTTACAAAAATCTCTAGATGTTAACATATTTTGTATGTCTTGCCTTGTCTAAGCAAATTGTATTTAATTACTTTTTTTGTGTTTTTTGTGATGTTGGCATTCAGCAGAACCTCTTAAAGTACCTCTCAAAACACCTCTCTGTTTACTTTATAAGGGTTCTTGGGGTTTCGATGAGGCTTTATACCTTATTCTGTTAAATACGGTGAACATGTCTTGATTATGTGATGATATGAAACATTAGTTCAGTTAATGGTTATTGTCTATCAGGACAATACTTGGAATGTTTTCTGCAACTATGGAAACTGTTTGATCGATTCACCTCTATGTATTGCCTATACGAGTTGGTTAGATATACCACACATACGATACAGTTTTCCTAACTGTTAACTTCTCGAATTCCCTATAATTCGAAAGTAACTATTATTAAAAATTATATTCCTAGCAAACAGCTTTACTCTCCTGTGCCGTTTGGAACTCTTGGTTTATTCTGACCCCTTTTTCCTTGACATAAATAAGAATATGAATTGAGAGAATTCCTAACATTGGGAAGAGTTTATTTTATTAGAAGAATCAGAAAGAAGCCTTAAAAGATTTTTCTAAAAGTTTTCAATTAAGAGTCAAGTTTTCAATTGAAGTCCCAATTGAAGAGTCATAAATCTCATAAACTCTGAAAATACCAAATTGGGAATCTTGTAAGATTATGATGTAAGATTCACTTGATTGTGAAGTGTATTAATACGTCGGCGTAGTTTTCCATTTTTGCTTACCTTTATACATAATTTGAATACATGTCGCCGCGTGGCAACTTAACCAGTTGAGCGCTCAATCAATTGCATAAGTCGTCGGCAGTGGCATTGTGAGAGAGCTTTGAGTAATTACATGACACCTGTTGGCGCATCTATGCGAGAGTTATCAGTACGGAAAGACTAGAATTTCAGAGCAGTGGCCGGTTTTTATTTTTAATTTTAAAGATAGCCACAGCAACAGAGATAATACCGAAGCTCATCGCACAAATTCTTTTACCGGCAGATACATTTGGCCAATTGACAGAGCGAATGAGATAGCGAAGAATAAACGAGGCGAATGTGAAAAGCAAAACAAATGAGAAAATGTCTGACGCAACCACAAGCTAACCGCAATCAGCGACGCTGAGTGCTTAAAAGAGGCGACGGATCCGCGTATGCGTTCAGTTGCCGATAAAATTGCTAACGCGGCAGAAGCAGGTCGCGGACGTAAGCCGTTTAAAAAGTATATTATCGTAAATTGGTGACGTTTGAAATACAATACACGCATCAACAGAATGTGCGGCATTTTTGCAATATTCTCGAAAGACGGCAATCCCATCGGACCACAAATATACCACGGCCGTAATCACACACTACGCGAGATTGCCTACAGACAGAGCGGCAAGCAGCGACATCGTGGCCCGGATGACACGGGTGTGGTTGTCATACCAGAGCAGGGTGCGGTGCTGGTACACGAGCGCTTGACAATCATTGGTGTCCAGACAGGACATCAGCCACTGCACAGTGCCGATGGCAACATTGTTTTGGTGGCCAATGGTGAGATTTACAACTATCTGGAGCTGTCAGCTGAAATCGCCAAACAGCTGGGCCACTACAAACCGAAGAGTGATTGCAACGTCATCATTGAGTTGTACGAGCAGCATGGGCCGCATCTCTTGCACCACATTACCGGCATGTTTGCCTTTGTGCTGTACGATAAACGCACGAAACAAATCCTTGTTGCACGTGATCCTTTTGGCATCATACCATTGTACATTGGCGAGGATGCGGCAGGCAATGTGTGGATCGCGTCGGAGATGAAGTGCATCGTTGAATTTTGCACGACGCTGGAATCATTTACGCCGGGTGAGCTGCGTTTCGGCACCGCCGGCGCAATGCAACGACGGCGGTACTTTACTCAGCCGTGGATGCAGCAATTGCCGAGCATGGAATGCGATGTGACGTTGCTACGCGCCAATCTGGAGTCGGCGGTGCGTTCACACTTGCAATGTGATGTTCCTTTCGGCGCTTTGCTTTCCGGAGGCGTGGATTCGAGCCTAGTGGCCTCCATTGCAACGAAGTTGCGACGCGAACGAGATTCTAGCTATCGTTTAAAGACGTTCTCTGTGGGCTTAAGAAACGCACCCGATTTCGAGGCTGCGCGTCTGGTAGCCAAATACATTGCCAGCGATCACACCGAGGTAGTGTTCGAAATAGCCGATGCCCTGGACGGTATACGTGACATTGTTTATCATTTGGAGACCTATGATGTGACAACGGTGCGCTGCAGCCTGCCCATGCTGCTGCTGGCACGTTACATCAAGAGTACCGGCATCAAGATGATACTATCCGGTGAGGGCGCCGATGAGATTTTTGGTGGTTACCTTTACTTCCATAATGCACCCGACACTGTCGAATTCCACAAGGAGCTGGTGAAACGTGTCGAACAGTTGAGCGTCTCCGATTGCTTGCGCGCCAACAAAGTGACCATGGCCAAGGGCTTGGAGTTACGGGTGCCCTTCCTCGATACAGCCTTCGTGAACTACGTGATGTCTGTGCGTCCAGAGGACAAAATACCCGGCGCCAAGAACTGCTTTGGTGGTAAGCAGAAGTATCGCATGGAGAAGTTCATCTTGCGAGCAGCCTTCACTGATGACTATCTGCCAAAGGAGGTACTCTGGCGTCAGAAAGAGCAATTTTCAGATGGTGTGGGCTATGAGTGGATCGACAGCATACGCCGTGTGGCCACTTCACACGTGAGCGACGCTGAGTTCGCTTCTGCCGACCTACGTTTCCCGATCAACACACCAACCACCAAAGAGGCGTACTACTATCGCAGCATTTTCGAAGAGCTCTTCCCCGGTGAGGCGGCGGCACGCACGGTTACACGTTGGGTGCCACGTCTAGACTGGGGCTGCCCAGAAGATCCAAGTGGCCGTGCTCAGGCTGTGCATCAAATACACAAAGACTGATTTAGCTTTAAGTAAGTCTCCCAAACAAAGCAATTCAATTTGACCACCTAAGCAGAAAATTATACTTGCACAAAGAGCGTTGATAAGGCGGTGAGCTCAGCGCATTCTTCTCCAATTACCATTTGCACAATTCCAAGGGCTTTGAACTATATGTATTATATGAGCATGTACAAAGAGTTGATCTAGTAATAAAAATATATTAACAATAAAGACATCTCACCAGTCATTTTCTGGTTGAAATTGATTATGTCGCCAACTGCGCTGGCTCCGGACAGGCGAGAAGAATTGTTCCGATTCCTTTATGACAGACTTTAAATTCAAATTGAGCATGTTGTTATTTAGCAGGTGCTTGTGTGCTCATTGATCACTTCTCACACGCAATAGATTTCAGACATTCGCGTTTGTAATCACATTTGATAGAGGCCATCAACAGGCTCCGTTCCATCAGCTAACCCCGTCTAGTTTTCACTTTCTAAACCCTGCGATTTGTGTTTGTATATACAATATGTTTGAATGCAATTTACTCAAACGTAAGTACTATGTTTTATTATTTTATTAATCAATAGAAGATACCTTTCTTCCTACTTTCCTACTTTTCATATAAAGGCCACATAGAGTTACAGGACTAGTAGCTGCTGTTGCTGCTGCTGATGCTAATATTGGTAGTTGAATTCTTGAATTCATTAGTGAGTTTAGCATTGTTTATCTTTCCCTAAGCATCAAAGCATTAGAAGTTGCACGTTCGCTGGATAAGGTAACGACGAAGTACTTATTCATTCACTCATTTTGTTTTTTATCTTTTTTCTTAAATAACCTTAAAACTGTTTTTTTTTTAATTATAAATTATATTTGAGAGCCTTGCAACAAGCCTTTTCATTTGATATATCATACAACTTAATCTGTCCAATAGATATACAGACACTCGAGTGAGTGTCCTCCGCACAGAACCCTAAAAACCTATTGTATTACATCAAATTCGAAAATCGTACCAAATTCCTAGAAATTCCGGATTATTTGAGATCTTTTTGTAAACCGTGGCATAGCGGTCAATAAATATGCAGTTATTGCGGACCATGCCCGGCTTAACCTGCAAAGGTATAAATAACCCTATTACGACGTGATTGAAATGAATTATCACTCCAGCTTTTTCTGATGGGATAGTTAACACCAGCAATGCACTACAGAGGATGAAAATTAAAGTCATTTAGAAGAAGATGATGAGCAAGGTAGTTTTGGAGTGGATGTTATTGTTTTAGAAGAAAATTAAGATACCAAACATCATTAAATTGTATACAGACATGGTGAGTGAAATTGCAGAATCGTATTAAATAAATTAATAATATTAATTAATTATTATGTAAATTTGCAGCGTTCCGGCTGACGCACATAGGAAACCTATTTATTGTGGCAACTTATTTAATATTTTAAAGTTTAATAAAGTGTTTTTTTTTTTCTTCTAAAATTCTAGATTCTAGATTTGACGAACATTCATGCAAAATTTCAAGTCTCTAGCTTTACAGCCAGACAGGTCGTCTCAATGTCCACTTACCTTTTTTACAAATTTCAAGCCAATTTCACTACGTGAAAAGTATACAAAAAGCAGTGTAAACGTGCAATTCAGATATTATTTGCAGTAGATTTTAATATTTCAATCTGATTTCAAAGCAACCAATTATATGATACATGACCAATGAGATACCTAAGACTAAAACCAATTGTTTTGTTATTTGCTTTACAACCGTAAGAGGGCGCTTGTATTGCACTTAGTTGGCATCACCCTTATTTGACAACAAAATGACATAATTATAAGAAGAAGCGCAGTGTGAAATTATTTTTTCGACGGTCTGCTCAAATTCTGTGCAAAAAACGAGTAAAAAGTGCAGCGCAATACAAAATCAATAAAAAAACATGACGCTAATTGAATTAATTGATTAAATGTATTATCTACATAGAAACCACATTTCCCAATTGCAAGAAAAAGAAACAACAATTTTGTGTGTGTTCCAATTGAAGCAGCCGAGGTAGCGCGGTGGCAGCGTCGATTCCATCACCAAAAGTTCACGACGGAGTGAGCGAAACTGTGTGCAAAAAGTAAGCAAAGCATAGCAAGAGGGAGCAACCATGAGAATGTTCATGAAAAAGAAGAAGAAAAGGCAACAGCAGCAGCAAAATCTGTGCAAAGTGAAATTCGCTCTGTCCAAAGAATAATCAAAAACAAAATGAAATACAATTTTTTATTGCTATTGTGTGGTTTTTATTGTTATCGAATATAGTAACAAGAATTATTGTTGTGTTTACAGTTAATATATTTTCGTTCGCGTATTATTTGCATTTGTGTGAAATACACCGCCTGGAAAATCAATTCTCTCTGTTCTCGTCTTCCGACAACTTCTCAGTATAGCGGAGCGAGTTGGCTGTGTCGCCGCTCCCAACTGAAAGCAGCGCAGCCCAACAGCGGGAGCGAATTTCTTCCGTTTGTTTGCTTCTCGCGCAATCCGACTAACTGATGCTAAATGTGAGTTCATAAGTCAATGATAAATCAGAAATTGCGTGCATAGTGAAGAACATTTAAATAATGCTTATTAATGGGCCCCACCCGTGCTGTTGACCAAGAGCCTTTCTATTGAGCTTGAAAAAATTGCAACAAAAGTGGCATCAGATGCAGCAGCCTTCGCCTTCAGTTTACATGTTTCACCTTCACCACCAGCGCCGCCACCTCAACCTGGGATTTCATCAGCATCTGCTCAATTCAATCGACCATCGTCACGCGTTTAAAGACTGTTCAAGTGCCATTTGTGTTTGCCGTCGTAGTCGGCTTTTATATTCTCTTTTTTCATTTGTTCGCATTCGTTGCGCTCAATTTTTTAGTTTTGTGATTTATAAATAGAAAATTGCGTATGCATTGTTTTTAAAAGCGCACGCTTTGCTTCGTTGCGTTGACTCGAGCAGCTGCTAATTCGCTTGTTTTGAATGTGTTAAAGGTGCTTGATTATTATTGTTGTTGCGATACTTGTCGGTGTGACGTTAGTTTTATAGTTTTAACATTTTGATCATCTTTTTGTGCATACCTTGCAATAAATTCGAAAAAAGCTCTTCAATCATAGTCATAGTCGTCATAAAACCTTAGACGGTTTGGCGTCAGCAGCGCAGCAAACGCTGACTGCGCCGTTTCTGTTGTCAACACTCAGGTTGACGCAACGTTCCATTGATATGTTGAGCGAAGCGAGTGAGCAATTGAGGTTGAGCGAGCGCTTGCTAAAGACATTTAAGCAAGTAACCAAACACGTTACATTGTCAACACGTCCCTCGTGTCTTCTTCTTCGTACATCAACGAGATGATTCACGTTTATATATTCGATACGTAAGAGCAACAAACAATAAACTTGTACACCCACCCACCAACTCGAGTAAAACATCAACCACCACCAACACCTTTGCCTTCTACTGACTTCAGTTTTGTGTCAGAGGAAGATTGTTGCAACACTTTAGCGCTTTTATATCATTTGTTGTTATTAACATGGTTGACGCGTTCTTAAACGGATCTAAAATGCGAGCGCGCATTTAAACGAGTCCTACTTGAAGTAAAATTAAATATATTATTATTCTTGTACACAAAAACAACAATTGAAATGTATATTAATCTCTTTTTTTCTACAGTTGCACCGACAATTCCATTGAACTTTTGTACAATACCATATCTCCCCAACTTCACAATGGCCTATCGCAAGCCGAACGATCTCGATGGCTTCATACAGCTAATACCGAAGGCAGATGTGCGGGTGAAAGTACAACTCGCTGAAGATTTGGTCACATTCCTGAGCGACGAGACAAATTCTATAGTCTGTATGGACATGGGTTTTCTCATCGATGGTTTGATGCCTTGGCTAACGGGCAGCCATTTTAAAATCGCACAAAAGTCGCTGGAAGCATTTTCGGAACTAATCAAACGGGTGGGGCCGGATTTCAATGCCTACACTGCTACAGTGTTGCCACATGTGATTGATCGATTGGGTGATAGTCGGGATACGGTACGCGAGAAAGCGCAGTTGTTGTTGCGTGACATGTTGGAACACAAAGTGCTTTCGCCGCAGCTGTTACTCGACAAATTGGCTCCGAGTTGCTTCAAGCACAAGAATGCCAAAGTGCGCGAGGAATTTCTCCAGACAATTGTGAATACACTGAACGAGTACGGCACGGCACATTTGACCGTCCGCAATTATATACCCTCAATCTGTGGTCTTCTTGGTGATCCGACAGTGGCAGTGCGCGAGGCAGCAATTCAGACGTTAGTGGAGATCTACAAGCATGTGGGTGATCGTTTACATCCGGATTTGAGACGCATGGAGGATTTACAGGCTTCGAAATTGGTATTATTGGAGCAAAAGTTCGATCAGGTTAAAGCTGAGGGTTTACTGTTAAAATCCGCTTTCCAAAGCGCAAAATCAGTTTCGTCGTCATCAAACAATGGACACGACGAAGGCGATAATATTGGCGTGAGAGAAAGGCCTACGAAGATTGTGAAACGTCAACTGCACTCGGCGACGACGTTGCGGCCGAAGGTGAGTAATAACGATGTCACGGGCGACGCAGGCGCCCTGACGATGGAGATATTCGAAGCAAGTTTCGAAAATGTGCCACAGCTGAACATCTTCCATGCGAAGGACTTGGATGACGTTTACAAGCAAATACTAATGGTGATAAGCGATAAGAATTCTGACTGGGAGAAACGTGTCGATGCGCTGAAAAAGATTCGCGCCCTGCTCATGCTAAACATCCATGCGCAACCGCAATTTTACACCGTGCAGTTGAAGGAGTTATCGATATCATTCCTTGATGTGCTAAAAGAAGAACTGCGCTCTCAGGTGATACGTGAAGCCTGTATCACAATAGGTTACATGTCGAAGACGCTACGCAACAAACTCGATTCCTTCTGCATTTATATACTGGAGCAGTTGATAATGCTGATACAGAACTCGGCCAAAGTGATCGCTTCGTCGTCGATTATAGCGCTCAAATATATTATCAAGTATACGCATGCGCCTAAGTTAATTAAAATCATCACTGACAGCGTGCAGCAGTCGAAGTCGAAGGACATACGTTCTACATTGTGCGAAGTCTTGGTGTTGCTGTTCGAGGAGTGGCCCACAAAATCACTGGAACGGCATGCTACAATACTGCGGGATACGCTGAAAAAGTCAATAGCCGATGCGGATAGTGATGCGAGACGATACTCTCGGTGCGCATACTGGGCATTTCGCGGACATTTTCCAGATTTGGCCGATCACATTTACGGTACACTTGACATAGCTGCACAGCGCGCCTTGGAACGAGAGCGTAATGGAGGCACAACCGAAGTTCGGCGGACAACTTCGCGTGTTTCACGTTCGCCTGGTTCTTTGCAGAAACCAGCTGCCGGCATGCGTAGTGTTTCCGCCGTGGACACGGCAGCTGCTCAGCGCGCCAAGGTACGCGCTCAGTATTCGATGTTTTCACGTCAGAAAAAGCCATTGGTCAGCACAAATTCCACTACATCGACAACGTCGTCGGCAACAACAGGTTCCCTGCCGCGACCACGTTTAGGCTCGCAAAGCCATCAGCAACCAACAACCGGAGTATCGCCTAGACAACGGGGTCGTGCTGGCGTGTCGCAATCGCAACCGGGCTCACGTTCAACCTCTCCCAGCGCAAAATTGCGGGAACAGTATGGCCATGGCTACTATCGACCTACAACCGGTGCTATACCGAAGAAGGCCTCGGGAATACCGCGTTCGTTGGCCAATTCTAGAGAAACAAGCCCTACACGCGCTGGTGGTGGTGGCGCCATAGGTGGTGGCAGTCTTATGAAACGTAGCCTGTATTCAACAGGTGCCGGTTCACGTCGTACGCCCGAACGTAATAATCCCGTGCGCCCATCAGCAGCTGCCCGCATGCTAGCACAGAGTCGTGAGGCGGAGCACACATTTGCAGATGCACTCTCTCCCGTGGACGGACAACAGTCGGAGTACAGTGATTTCCCGCGTACCGGTGGCATACGCATGGGTCGGAAATTGTTGTCACGGGATGAATCCGATGACATTGACTCGGAAGCATCATCAGTCTGCTCTGAGCGTTCGTTCGACTCATCCTACACACGTGGCAACAACTCGAACTATTCGTTGTCGGGTTCCCGGAATCGATTGGACTGGGCTAGCCCACGTGCACCGTTCGACGATATCGAAACTATTATACAATTCTGTGCTTCAACGCATTGGGCGGAACGGAAGGATGGTCTCATCAGCCTGACACAGTATCTGGCGGACGGCAAGGAACTGACAGCGCAGCAGTTGCAATGCGTACTGGACATGTTTCGAAAGATGTTCATGGACACGCACACTAAAGTATACTCACTCTTCCTCGACACTGTCACCGAACTGATACTCGTTCATGCACCCGACCTGCATGACTGGTTGTTCATACTGCTGACACGGCTGTTCAACAAGCTCGGCACTGACCTGCTGAACTCGATGCACGGAAAAATCTGGAAAACTCTACAGGTTGTGCACGAATATTTCCCAACAGACCTACAGCTAAAGGAAGTATTCCGTATCATATCTGACTCAACGCAGACACCGACAACCAAAACGAAAATGGCCATACTGCGTTTCCTCACCGATCTGGCAAACACTTATTGCAAAAGCAGCGATTTTCCAAGCGAGAGCCCGGTTTGCGATAAAACCGTGCTCAAACTGGCACAAATGTCAATTGATCAGAAATCGATAGAGTTGCGTTCACAGGCGCGTCTTTGCCTAGTAGCGCTGTACAATCTGAATGCACCGCAGATGACAAAGTTGCTCTCGGCGCTGCCGAAAGCCTACCAAGAAAACGCGCGTACATGTATTCAGACGCATCTACGACGACAGAGCACCAATTCAGGCACAAATTCGCCCTCGAGCTCACCGCTCAGCAGCTCAAGTCCGAAGCCGCTACAGAGTCCCTCCGTTGGGCCATTCGCATCGCTTCAGGCACACAATTACAATACTAGTCCCCGTTCGCGGCAGTCGTCAGTCGAGAATGAGTTGTTATACACGGACTCGCTGGATGTGCAGCACAACATACACAAGACCTCCGAGGAGATACGCAACTGCTTCGGCGTCGGTCTTAGCGTGGAGCCCACGATCACATCACGACAATATCACTCGCTTTCCAACGCCAACGGCTACAATGGCCACCTGCAGTACGACCAACAGCTGCAGCAACTACAGCACGATTCGTGCCCTTCGGCTTCCTCGAATTCCAAAACCCAATCGTCAGCCAATACGACAGAGTCGAATACGCCCGAAAGCGCCACAATGCGTCTCGATGCACAGCTGTTGACAGAGATCAATCATCACAAATCACCGTCGTCGTTACAAGTCACAAATCCGCTGAGCGCCAACAAGCCCGTGATCGATGGCACCACCAGCGGCCGAACGCATCATTCGCCGTCCTACAGTTGGGCAGAAAATGGTGAACTGATATTGCCTCCGGATTTGCACGAAAACGATATAATCCGTATAGCTTGTGCACTCACCACCGACATGCCGCCAGAGAAACTGCAAACGGCGCTGAGCAATCTGGGCACGTGCATCAAATGCGGCAACTGTGAGCTGCCAAATAAACACTTTCGCTCGATAATGCGGATGCTACTGAACATGCTCGAGGCAGAGAGCACCGAGGTACTCATTGCAGGTCTGCATGTGCTCAGTAAAATCGTGCGTAGTGATAAGATGCGACATAACTGGATCAACTTTCTCGAGCTTATCCTGCTGAAGATAATCAATTGCTATCAGCACAGTAAGGAGGCGATGCGCGAGATCGACATCATCATACCACGCATTGCACCAGCGCTGCCCCTCGATATGTCAATAAACATTGTCAACCCAGTGATTGCGACGGGCGCTTTCCCGTCAAATCTCTGTGCAATTAAAATGTTACTAGAGCTAACCGAACGGCACGGTTCGGAAATCACCGACGCCCATCTAGATAGTGTCTTCCCCAATTTGGCTCGCTCCGCGGACGATTCACAGTCGATGGTGCGTAAGGCTGCGGTGTTTTGCATTGTTAAGCTTTACATTGTGCTCGGGGAAGAGAAAGTGAAACCCAAATTATCAGCCCTTAATCCGAGCAAAGTGCGTCTCTTGAACGTGTACATTGAGAAGCAGCGCAACTCGAGCGGCGGCGGCAGCTCGACAAAGAACTCATCGGCGGCATCGTCGTCATGATTACGGCATCAAAATCCAAACGACGCTGCAACGACCACGGCGTATCAGTAACAACAGACGACAAACTATTATGCACACACACACACACATACACACACAGATATATATATATATATATGTATACATAAAAAGACACTTGCGAATCCGGTTGGCACAACCCCCGTGTTTTGCCAACTGTGCTCGCGTTTTAAGCGTAATTCATATACTTTGGGCGTAAAAGAAGCGTTGAAGTTGATGAAACGATTTGTTGATTGATTGATTGATTGATTGCTTGATTACACTAATTAATAATTGTTTAAATTTAAATTAAATTGAAAGTTATATAATGAATTAATATTAACGTAAATTGGGTAACGTCAAGCATAACTCAGACAAAAACAAACGAAACAAAAAAATTCAAATTTTCCAGGCGTCAAAATTTAAAATAACAAAAGCAGCAAAGAATTTTTAGCATTGGCTTTCTATCATTATTTTCTATAGCCCCCTGTTCGTCATGCCTTCTACTAAGTATACTACTAAGTAGAATTGGCTCTTTGTACTGTTAATTGCTCAGTTTCTTTCTATTTTATAGTAATCTATTATTATTATTTTTTATTACTTAATTACATTTTTAACCTTATTTATACGGAAGCTTTTCTATGATTTTGTCCGACCTATTTTTATAAAATTTTTTCAAAACCATTTTCTAAAATTTGTTTTCTAAGTCAAAAGTACGCAGTGAAAAAATTAAGTAACTAAAAAAAAAACAAATAAGAGATCCGTGTAACGGCTTTTTTTGTTGTCCGTTCAACGGGTTTTTGTTTTGCAAAACTGTCGAAAAAACTAAACTAAAAATCAGTAAATTTGTTGTGCTTCTTTCGTTTAATTTACAAATAATGAATTTTTCCTTCTACTCTTCATTCGCAGTTTTACGCAACTAAACTACTATTTTTGTAATTAATTAAATAAATTAAACAAATGTTTAGGTTATATAATATTTATAAATAATTATTAAACAAACAAATAAAACAGTTATAAACCAAATCCCAATACGCAAAAACAACCAGTTTTATTTTCAAGGGGAACTAAATAGGTCTTCAGTAACTGGATAGATTTATTGTTTAGTAAGTAAAAAATAAAGGAATCTTTTGGGTCTTTAATTAATTTGTATTTGTGAAGTACTCGAAGCAATTTTTTGATACTTGAAAACATTAATGTTTGTATAAAAAAACATAACTAAAAGATAATAAAATATATTTTTGGGACCACATATTAATATGACCATACATGCATATGTATAGGCAATTCATACACAGCTATTCAACACTGCACTATGGGGAATTTGACCGCTTTTTGTGTAATAAATTAATAACTCAAAGACAAAGTAAGATTTTTCTGTACGGTTTTTTGCGTTAGCTTCTACATAGCACTAGGCAATGTTCTGGAAAAAAGTGGGCGTGGCACCCAACCTTGGCCTTAGAAAACACAGGTCCAAAAATCCTAAATATTTTTGCATGAAAATAATAAAGAAGTATAGCATAGTATGTTATACCCTTCAGGGATAACATTTTACATAATTCCATAGCCTATATTCAATTTTTTTTTTCGTAAATATGCATTTATTTGTAATTTTTACAAATTTTTCTTAAACTAGTGACCTACTACCTATTTTATTAGCAGCTTAAACTAATTATATGTAAAAACTAGCAAAAAACTAATGGCTATACAAAAGTAGTCAATTAAAATTTAACAGTTATGAATTTAAATTTACATTTTAACTTAAAAATATATGTTAAGAGAGGACTCTGTCAGGAAGATCCTCTGGGTGGCATCATTTTAGTTTTCTTATCCTAGCTCTTAGCCTTTCACTAGTAAGACGCCTGGCTAGTGCGTTCGGGTGGGAACGTAGCCGTTCCAAATATTTTTTGGCTTGTGTTTGTAGCACGTCACTGACATGTGATCCCTTTCAATATCACATGTACGCAAATACCATGGAGCAATGCCAATTCTCCTTAATATTTTACTTGGATTAATACATACATTTGGTCCATTCTCTTATTAATATCTTTAATAGCTTTTTACAAGGCACTAGAATTTTTGGAGAGACCTTGGTCTTCGCCAACATCATTTGCACGTGACAAGTTTGGTGTTGTTGTCCTATTAAAGTGTTTTCGGGTGTTAATTCTCGCGGCGTCAGCATACGAAAAGCCATTTTTAACTACAGCTTCAGGGATGAACTCCACATTGGAACTATATGTTGTTATGCACGGTTCGCCGAAGACCATCACTAGGTAACCTTACCGCTGGCTTTAACTTTTTGGCCAAGTCAATAATTAGTTTGCAGCCCTTAAACGTGGATATGTGATCTTCATCACAGTTGGCACACATGTTGCTGTCACTCGAACGTAACTCACAAGCAGATGAGGGTGCTCGCCTGAACATTTACCGCAAACTGGCCTTTTAAGGTAGCAGTTCCGAGTATGTCCAAAATCTTGGCATCTGTAGCACTGCACCAGCTCTTTGTTACGGTTCGCCATTATAATGGTAACTCTGTGTCTACCAATTTGATTAATTTTTAATGCCTCCACCGAATTGGGAGATTGTTTAATATTAACGTAGAACATATTTTGCCTGGTATTGGCATTGTTTAATACATCACCATCTTCCTCTTTGGTAGGGATATTACGCCAATCTGGTTTTCTTGGGTAATATATGCCAAGCATCTCAATCCCTCTGTCGGAGAAGGTACGCTCAATTAAATCCTTGGGAACATTAGGGTGTATATCTTTCAACACCAATCTGAAGGGATTGTTTCCCCTCAGTTGGTGATGCCAAAACTCACAGTTTGCCAGTTATGCCAGAATTAGATGTGCGTATGTGGTAATCATCCGCCAATATAGTTGAGTTAAGGACTCGTTCATGTTCATCCAACTTGTTGACTTGAAGCACGCAAATAGCTGGTGGTTTGAGGTTTGCTGCAAGCTGCCAGATCCCAACGGGATATTTTTGCTTGCTTCTTTCTACAATTTGTGGCAATTGGAAAGTGCAGTCTTTAGCTAAAGCTGCAGCTGTTGTAACGCTTATTTTGGACATAGCTTCACCCGAGGTTATAGTCGAGCCTTTATAGTCCGAAGTAGTGGTTGCTGTAGTATATGTTGACGTGCAACCTACAGTTGAAAATGTTAATGTGGTAGTTGTAGTGGTCGAAGTTGCCATACAACTGCTAAACAGACCAGAATAATTTGTACTGGATTTCTGCAACTCGCCGGCAAGAGTTGCGCGAAGTTCAGACGGCGAAGCGCAGTGCACGCACTAATTATTGTATTTGCATAAACAAAGACTGACACCACTATCGCGATATCTGAAAATATATCGAGCGCGTGAACCGCGCGTTATCCCCTCAGGGATAACATTTTTGATATTGCAATAGTTTAGCAAAGGTTTTAATTTGGAGCCAATATTATCAAAGTAAGAGTTTTGAATACAACTTTTAAGCAAGTTACTTAATTTATTACAATATACTTGAAATTTCATGAAACTCATCGCACCATCTTCAAACAAGGGCAGGGGTAATGTATGAAAAATTAGATTGATGCCGTGAAAACAAGAACATATTTTTGCTCATAAGCTCATTGAAAGAATAAGTTTTAGCCACTTCTGTATTGATTGAATTTTTGTTTTTACATTTCTATCTTACAGCACAATATTACTCTTTTGTGAAACGGTTATGGGTAGCGATTGGGCTTTTGAAATGGTTCTGATTTTATTTTGCGGATCATTTTCGCTTTTTCCGGACATATTATCAGTAATTCAAGCACCACTACCAGATCAACTTGTCTTCACTTACGAGTAGTTGTGCTTGCTGCTTGAAGCAATAAACATTATCTGTCTGAGAAATTGATCCATTGCATCTTGTTTTCTTCGACCTCTAGCAGTCTAAATGGAAATAATATAAATGGAAATATACGACGTCCAACCGATTTTTCTTTAATAGCTAATAGCCAGGCAGCATCTTTTTTTCAAACCGGCACTTTTATAAGTACTTTTCCTCTGCCCACAACAGCTGTGTTTGGGGCTATTATTTGGAGGACAGGGCTGCATTTAATCAGTATTTCTGGTATGGGACATTTTGCTTGAATGTATTTCCAATAGAATCACTGTGGAGATATATTAGTTTGAACAATTCCAAAAAATGGGGTTTCGGTATCAAAATTGGTTAAATTTCCACAACAATGCAACACTGACAGCCCGAAAACTTCCTTTTTTTTTCTTTAAGTACCCTTTGAAAGAATACTTTTGCGTATAGTACTGCCATTCCTGCACCGAACTACCTGCTACTGAAGTCATATTTGGAAAACCGATTCTTCTATGTACGCTGCGAAGAATAAGTTTCTGCTATCAAACTCTTTAGTTCAGGAGTACCTCAGGGCAGTGCAACCTGTATACTGCAGATCTCCCGACTCTTAACAACGCAGAGCTACTGGTTGCCCCCACCTACGCAGACGACACCGCCCTCGCCAAGTTGCAAATCCAGTCGAAGCTTCTCTTCTTCTCCAACAACAACTTAACCTGATTGAGCTTGGCTATTCAGAAGGAACATCGTCGTAAACTCTGGCAAGTCAACCCACATCACGTTTAGCCTCGGACGCTCTACTTGCCCTCTGTTGATGCTCCTAAACCAAATTATCCTTCCGGAATCCACAGCTAAGTACCTAGGCCTCACTCTAGATAGAAGGCTTACTTGGAGAGAGCATCTGAGACGCAAAAGGAAGCAACTCAACCTCAAAACAAAGAAGCTGATGTGGCTACTGAGACCCAAATTGCGGGATAGCCTCTACAATAAAATCCTCATATATAAAACTATTATCAAACCGATCTGGACATTTGGTATACAGCTTGGGGGTACTGCCTATAACTCTAACTTGGAAATCCTACAGAGGTTCTAGTCGAGACTCATTCGAAAAATAGTCAAAGCCCCTTATTTCGTGCGCAATTCCGTATTGCACAGGGATATTCTAGTCCCATCTATCAAGGAGATTCAACGCTTCAGTGCCAGGTACTTATATCGATTAGAAAACCACAATAACGCTCTTGCTATTAATCTACTGGACAGCTTCATGACTGTGATTCATTATAAAACAGGGTGATTCAAAACTATTTACACAAAACGGGGAGAAGTGTTTGTGCTAAGGCCCGAGTTCAAGTTCCGTCATCTCCAATAAACGATATACATAAATATAACTGTTTATTTTTGGGTATTATTTTGTACTACCAGGGACCGAGCACGTTGCTGCCTTCGCGTGCGTCTCGCTCCTCGGATGTTTCAGCAGCTCTGCGCTCTGTTTACTTGTGCGATTTTCTCGTTGATCTTCCAGTGTTTAACTTTTTGCTGGCCTTTCTTATTCTTGACTTTTTTTGATTTTTTACTGTCAAATATTTGAAAATTTCGACTTTGTAAAGTTTGAGAGGCCCTGCCAACAAACTCAAATCTCAGATACTGCTTTGTTTTTGTATTTATCTGTATCTGTACAGTTTGAGAAGCATCGGAAAATTTAGATCTAAAGGCTACTAATCACTACTATATACATACATACATAACTGGTCAGGACAACCTGATTAACGGGTCTCGACCTCACGTAAAATGTCCATCCACGCATTCCTGTCTGCGCCAACCTTCTCCTGTTCTAAATTCCCAAGTTCGACAGAAACTGCGTCACTTGGTCCTTCCACCGGAGCCGAGGCCTTCCTTGCCGTCTACGCCCAGCCACTACCGCATCAAGTGCACGACGAGGTGGAGCATCTCCATCCATACGAAGAACATGTCCAAACCAGCGGCTACGTTGCACGGCAATCCGTTTGACTACGTCAATGTCATCGTATGTCTCATACACCTAGTCGAATACGGTAATTATTGCCAATACCAATGGGGCCAAATATTCTTCGTAGAATCTTTCTCTCGAATATCCCCAGGGCTGCTTCATCGGTTTCAGACAAAGTCCACGATTCTGCACAATACAATAGAACTGGCGGGATCTTATACACGATTATCTTTGTCTGACGAGAGAGGGCCCTACTACTCAGTTGCCTATTGAGTAGAATCTATTGGCCAGAGTGATTCTTCTTTTTATTCCCATGCTGGTGTCGTTTTTGACTATAGAGTCAAGATATATGAAATCCTCGACTACCTAAACATTAGGTACCTGCCATCAGCTGAGCCATCAATTTCATTTTGCATTCATTCACTGCTAAACCTACTTTTACCGACTCTCTTTCAATTGCATTAAAGGCTGCTTTTACATCACGCTTGGAACCGCCAATTACGTCAATGTCATCAGCGTACGCAAGGAGCTGGGTACTTTTATTTGTTAGTATAGTGCCCAGCAGATGTACTTTTGATTTCCTTAATACACTCTCCAAGATGAAGTTGAAGAGGTCACATGACAGAGAGTCATATTTCACCTCGTCTCAGGTTTCGAAGGGTGTTGAGATGTCAGCTCCTATCTTCACCGAGCATCTCGTATCAGTCAACGTCATGCTGCAGAGACGGACCAATTTTGCTGGGATTCCAAGTTCAGACATGGCTGTATACAGGCAATCTCGTTTGGGGCTGTCAAAATCTGCCTTATTGACTATAAGTCAAGTCAATAAAGAGGTGGTGTGTCGTAGATTGATTTTCGTAGGTTTTTTCAAGAATTCAACGTAGGGTGAATATCTGGTCAATTGTTGATTTGGCAGGTCTGAAGCCGCATTGATAGGGGACGATTGGCGCTTCCGTAAATGGTTCCAGCCTTATTGTTCTTTAAACGCTTGATAGCGACTTTAACCTCATAATAGCTGGGAGGTGGTACTTAAATTTCGTCCTCCACGATTGCATCTGCTCTTACGCTGGTGGTATTGTCGGTATCATCACCTGAAATCAACTGTGAAAAATGGTCACTCCATAGACCCAGTACACTTTGCACATTTGTAAGAAGATTCGCATTACCATCACGACAAGCCAGAGATGCCGCGGGCTTAAAACCTTGAGTCAGACGCTTGACTCGTTGATAGAATTTTCGGTCTTCGTTTTTAGTTCTATGATTCTCGGCCGCTTCTCGTTCTCGCCTTTCCTGCTCTCGTTTTAACGTCAATAGCACATAAAGATAATATCTAGCGAGAGCGTATCTGATAAATTTTAAATGGAATGTACGAGTAGCCTTTTAAAATTTTTATTTGCTAATGGCGCTAAAGCCTATAGTTTAGTTTAGGGAATATAACACTTTTTTATTTATAAATAAAGCCTCTTAAATTTCCAAAAAATTCCCTTCTAATTACATTTTGTTTCAAATACATAACTTTTTGTTATTGTTAAATTACGCTTTATTGATTAAAATTTTTTTAGTATTTACACAAAAAATTTTATTTGTTGTCAATATCATTTCTCTACACTACACTGTGAATGAAAATTGTAAATTATTCATTTTTAATATTTAACAAATGACTTCTTTTCTTAATTTATTTAATTAGCATTATCTGGTTTTCATCTATTTATAATTTTATTTTGCAATAATGTAAAATTTACTAGAAATTTTCTTTTGGGGTTTGTGGTGTTTCTATTTATTTATGTTTCGTTTTTCTTGGTTTTTTTTTTTGGTTTTTGGGCCCACATGAAACCTGAATGAATTCATTTGAATACTTTTTTGATTTGTTCAATAAAAGAATTGTATATAAACACATTTGGTTTGAAAGTCAAAGAACGGAAAATTTTAAGGCACTTAAAAATATATAAAAGAATTATTTTTATTCAATTATTTTTTTTCATTATATTTTTTATTATTAAGAAAATTGGAAGCAAAATGATTATATTTTCTGTAGTTCTCTAAAATGAATAGTCTTTCCGAATTCGCTGGCGGTTAGTTCACTAACCGTGGCATATAACGTACACACGACCCGCAAAAATTTCTTTAAAAAAACGACTCAAGGCCTAATATTCTTGGAAACATAATTTATTATGTAATAATAACAATTTAAACTGTATACGATATATTATACGATCCAGTGAGCCTAAGACCTTGAAATGTTCAGAGTTTGTTTCTAAGGTCCTGAAATAAGTTTGGCTCAAACTTCAACTCGATCAGTTCAGTACTTGAGCATGATGAGTAGTAACTTATCATAGTGATCAGATCAGGAAAACAGTAAAATCACATACTACGTGAAGAGTAGAAAAACGGTACATTTGGTACAATGGCTAAGGAATATGCATTCGACTTTAAGGAGTGTTTGCCTAAAAGGGCTAAACTTATTCAGAAAAATTATATAAAAATAAGAGGAGAATATGTTTAAAAGGCAATTGTTTGATATCAGCTCATCTGAATTACACTATTTCATTCGATAACTGTTGTTTAGCGTTGTTCAAAGTAAGAGTTTTAACTTAATTATAGATTAAACCTGAACTTCATTAAAAATCCTTCGATAATCGATGGCACACTTTGCTTAGACTAAGTTTGTCGTTTGAAACTTGAATTTGCTTTTAAAATTTGGAGTTGTTAAGTAGTTTAAATATCGATTGAGTTACAATGACAAAAATTTAAGCTTTTATACAATATATAATCGTAATACACCCGACGAATACAAGTGTTTATTTGGCGTCCTAACCGTTAGACAATTTTCCAATTTCACATTTTCAAAGAAAGTTATGGTATCTTAAGATGGGTAGACGGAGTGCTTAAGAGCCCATTTCATAGACTTGTGCTTCAAAATATCTGTTCATATTGACTAATAATATATTTTTTATATTAATTTAATTGTCACAACTATACTATATACAAATAGACTAATTCGCTATACTCGTATTAGGCTTCGCTAAATTGGATTCTCATAAATTTTGACCGAAACACGTCTGATCATTGTTAACCAACAATTTTGTCCGAAAAGGCACACCATAAAATTAAATAATTCCAACTACTTTGTCCTTACAGTAAGTACTAAACCAACTTGAATTACAATATTTGTTCCTAATAGCTATTGCAACGTAATTGTCCGTAACGTGCGCCAAGTGCACCATAACCACCAGCGCCGTAGCCACTGGTGTCAGCACCAAAACGTTCACACGCTCCGTAATCGGGCGTATGAAAGGAGTGTGGCATTTGACCGGAGCGTGCATGGTACGCGTTACGTCTATAATCATAGTCGTAGCCCGACCAATTACTCGCCGCGTACGACGGCTCGTGGTAGACGCCATCGCTGCTAAATTGTGCGTCGTCACAATACGGTGTATGCTCCGGTGTAAGTAGAAATGTCTCCGAGAAACGACCAATTTCCGTAGAGCCAAAGGCTTGTTGAAAACCTGGCAAGGGTTTAATGTCCTGAGAAGCAGAATTCGAAAAGTGCATGAAAACTGTCGTACAGCGAAGAGAATTCGGACTTACTCTAATCTCCTCACGCACCGGACTATCCACAGTACTGGCGCTGCTATCGCCAGCGCCGGTAATGCCATCAACGCTTTGGGAGTTGTTACGTTTGGACTTCTTGCTTGGAATTAAGTCACATTCAATGATGCGACTTTTGTTCGTTGCCTTGGGCGCTGCTATAGACTTGGCTGGAGTTGATGTTGCTAGATTTGCGCCTGGCGCCACTGTTAGCACTGGCATGTCGCTGCTACTGCCATAACCAACGGGCGAGTTGTGCGGCACGGGTGGTGTGCGTTGACGTCTACTTGAGCCAGAGGTGGGACTGTAACTAGAAAATGGTGTCCAACTGCTGTTGATGCTGTCGCTGCTTCCAGCATTTTGTGCTGCTACTATTTGTCGTTTATCGACTGGGCTCGTTGCCTGTTTGAAGAAAAACGAGGAAAAAGACGTGGGAAATGTGAAAAAAGTGAGAAAAATTAATAAATTTGCTCTAACGTAGACTATATACGCTTCTTCTTGCAACACGGAATAACTTAAACTAACTTCACTCCTCTTATCCTCACAAAAAGGGGGAAATTTAACTATGTTATGCGTAATAAATTAACATCTTCCTGGGAGGGCTACATTTGGTAGATCATGATTAAGTATAGACTTATGAGTACTTTAAAATCACCCATCTTGACAAAATATTCCTTGTTGAGGAGTCTTTAAGACGTTTATTTCACTGTGTTACAAACTTCCTTGGACAATTATAAGACGTTCGCAGTATGTGTAGGGTGCATGGAAAAAATCTAGGGAAAGACCCAAAGACGAATGAGAAACAATTGCGAGTTGGCAACAAAACTCGAAACTTATTTTTTGCGCTGCTCAAGTGCCTAAACCCTTGACGAGTTCGACCACCCAAACCAATCCAACCAAAGTGAACCACACTACCCAGCTGGGCAAGCCATCAACTCCCACTTGCGCTCATCACCATTATAATGGGTCGGAGCAACGAGTGAGTGGAGGATGGCTGAAGTTGAAGTGTTTTCATGTTGGCAACTAAAATCGATAGCGTCGCAATGAAAGCACACCCTGTATTCGTGAAGTAAACACAGAGAGCACAAGAAGCTTACTGTTCTACGCTCCGCTTTGAACTTCGCGAAACGCAATGAGTTAGAGAACAAAAATAATAGGGAGAGTGCTTAATGTCCGCTGACAACAAAAGCCGGTCGATTAAGCTGGCGCATTTATTCGCCTATTTTTTGGAAATTCATGCCAGTTGGGGGTGTGCTGGTGTGAGTTTGTGTGTGTGTGATATTCTCATCTTTGCCGACATTATCACAAGCAAGAAACGGCTGAGGCAGCAGTAGCAGGTCGCCAATGTGTTGTTGCTGTATTGCCATATTATTTTTGGTGTTTTGGTTGTTTTTTTGTTGTTTTAGGGGTAGCACGCACGCCTTTGGCCTAATTTAGAACGTCGGTATGCAGGCGTGCGTGAATGCGCCTTGACTTGCTGCTACTGCTGCTGGGGTGTTGTTGCTATGGGCAAAACTTTCCAGCTGCGGTTGAGCACTCATACGCCGTGTTAAGCTCGACAAGAAGCCAATCTCCCGGTAGCCTAATAAAACTGTTAATTAACTTGCGTTCGTTCAAGCGTGAAAATTGCTTTTCGCATTTCGCCAAAGCTACTGCTCGATAGTGTGTTAGTTTTACGGCACCTACCTTGGCGACAACATCCACATTACACTCCGCTCCACTCACTTTCCTATTCTGTTTGCTCATCTCGGTATCAAACACCTCCGGTGCTTTCTGAGCCTGCAAATTGATTTCCCGTCTCGTGTCTGGCGGGTGTGTTTCAGTTTTATATGCTGGCTTTTCTTCCGCCTTTGGCGTAGCCGCATCCGTTTTAACGTCCACATGCTGAGCCTCGACGGTTGGCTGTCTTATGTCATCTGCAGACGGGAGTAGTGAAAAAATAATACAAAATTTACACAAAAATCAATATTTATAGATGTGCTTCTGTCTTTTTATTTCGTTTGCTCTAATATAGTCATCGGCCACCTTCGCATACCAGTTGGTGCTCTACCATACACAAACACACACTCACATGTGCAGACTGACAATTCATATAAACGTGCGTTGTTATGTATGCATGCAATCGACAGAAAGTTTTGCTTAACAAATGTTTTCTCAAGCTTAAATGATTCCTATCGTAAACAGCATCAACTCACACATGAGGTTGATGAGGACGATGAGGTCTTATTTATTTCCTCGTGCGCAATAAAATGGAATGCGATACTCTTATATTTGCATTATGACTAGGCAACTCGGTAGAACAATACGTAGCATCCCGTACTATCATCTAAATAGTCAGGGGTTTCGCGCTATGTTTGGCCAAGTTTGAATTCTCCAATCCCCCCTGTTGTACTTAACAGTGGTTCTATGTGGCCGGTGGCCAGTGGCCTATACAACCTGTGCGGTTTATTGCACAAACAACACTAATACAACAACTTTTTTCAATTATAATTAGTCATTTGTATCGCTCCAAACATAAATCAAAGTGATTCTTTGCAAATTTAAGTGACTTATTTGGACTTGAAAATATCACCGCCAAGTGTGACCTTGGTAGTCGTGCTTCAACACTGTATCTGTTTAGTTATTGTACTGTTCTTTGAAGCAATAAGTATTTTGAGGGCTGAACTTGATAGCTGTAAATTTTTATAACTGCAGGTCACCACTCGCGACGGTTGGTGGAAATCTCTGCATCATCTTGTTTTATATCACTGGTTATCGAGTTATTCGAGTCAAAAAAATAGTCTAAGAGCTTCCAGTGTATAAACTCTCGTCTATCACAATCCTTTATGGTACGATTCATAGACATTTCCTCCAGCTGGCCTTTAATGAACTTACAACGAGAGTAAAGCGACGTAGGTCAACCCAGGTTTCGAGAATAGTAGCTGTACTGTTGGGCCAATGAACGTTTAGTACTCATGCGTACTATTTCAGCTGCAGGGAAGCCAAGCGGTGCCTTAAAGGTCAAGTGTGTAGGATATTTTATTACGCTTGGACCAAACCTAGTACATGAAAATTTGAATACGAAATTTGAAATGATCGAATTAAGGGTTAAAAATTATAACCAGATAGACTGTTGGTCAAAAACACGAATATACTTTGTTGAGACATGTGGAGAGGGGATGCCACTCACACATACAAATAATAGTACAAAAAATCGCAACGGTCGAAACACGTTGAGAATGCTTATCACGTGCACATTTTTTTGGGGGGTTGTTCATGGTGGATAAAAAAGGGAGAGAAGGATAGAGAGAAATTGAGTGAGCGAGGGAAAAATCGAAAGAATGAGTAAGAGAGCGGAAGATAAACGTAAAAAAGAGCATGAAGGTAGGAGAAAAGTTTTTGTGTTTCACTTGTTGAACGTGTTTCAGTCAATGTACCGTTAGCCGTGACGCCACTTTTTGCGTAAACCGCATAACGAGGCGCAAAGCCAGCACATCAAACGCGAGCCGCATCCTGCGCATGACCGTTGACGAGCATTGCCACGCTGAGCGCAAAGCTTTGCAATGTTTACATGCTTAACACAAAGTCAACGTTGTCGAAATGCATTTTTCTTGTTAAACTCGCTGCACACACACACACACACACACGCACACACAAACACATACGCACACATATGCATACACTCATATAGATGCATCGTAAGCTCAGTCGGCTTCACTCATATAGTAAGTCATATTTTCGATTGAATCCCGCTTTTTTCGCTTGTTTTGTTGGGGCAGTGCGTTTGCAGCTGTGCGCTGATCGCCGGAGAGCGGGAATAGGGGCGGGTTTAATGGTTCGCTATTTTGTGCTCGAACTAATAAATCAATTATTTCTGTTCGACATTAGGCGTTGTAGGTGGCTTCCCCAAAGTCTCTGTTTAACTGGTATTGCAATCAATGAGCTACGGAATTAGAACAAGAGTGAGGCACACAATATTTATACTGGGCATAGTAGTTTTACTTTGTAATGGAGTTGGTGACATACATAAGTAGACCAAATAAATTATATACATATATTTTAAAAGAGATCGACAAGGAGAGTTGATTTAGCCGTATCCGTCCGTTTCTCTTTATGCATGTAAATCAGTCATTTATTAGGAGCTCGCATGAATTCTGGTCAGTGCCATCCAATGATGAAAATTCGAAGTATTAGCAACAGCAAATTAACTAGCAAACAGCTGTGTAATTCAATGGATTTGACATTTCTCAACACTAAAATAGCAGATTTCCATTTAGCCTTATTGTGTTATTTAATGTGTATTGACGCTACTCATAGAACGCTCAAAATCAGATATTCAATATTTATTATGTTATGTTATTATTAGAAATCTGCTTATCAAACACTCTTAGAAACTTATGGCGATGCTGCTCCGTTATATTCCAATTGTCGCTTTTGGTTTAAATGACTTAAAAGTGGTGATTTTGATGTCAATGACAGAGAATGGCTGGAGGGCAAAAAAAGTTCGAAGATAATTGCAGACAGCTTAGCTGTTGATGGAATAACTGGTTGCAGATATTACGTGCGATAGGAAAAAACCAAAAAAAGGGAAAATGACCATCATACGATTAGACTGAAAATTGAAAACCGTTTTAACATTGCTGTGTCGTTGCTTGCTAGGCAAAACAAGAAAAGTCTTTGGAGGCGTATTGTGAACGGCGATGAAAACTACTACAATCTACTACAACAATCCCAAGCACAAAAAGTCATGCTGGGATCAGTAATGTGTCGTGTATTACGAACTTCTAAAACCGATACAAACTGTTACTGCAGATGTATACCAACGTCAGTTGAACCAATTGAATGAAAAGTTGTTGCTAAAAAGAGCCAGAAAATCCGAGCAAACAGTCTTGAATGACAAGTTGTGAGATCGAATGGGAAGTTCGGCCGCAAATAGACATAGCCATGGCGCCTTCTGATTAATACCTATTTTGGATCCAAATAATATGGATTGGTTGATACACGGTTTCCAAATGCTGGGGAAGTGCTATAATGGATTATATCACTGATAAACCACCATCGTTCTTTCGACGCAGTATTGCCATGCTACCAAAAACATGGGATAGGGTTGTAGAAAATTATAAAAAAGAAAAAATAATGACCAGAACTCATGCAATAAATACTACGGAAATTTTGATCGAGTACATTCTGTAGTTGATCGTTAAAATTTGTAGTATTTTGGCATTGAATACAGATCCAAGATTGATGTTCTGTTGATGATGAACTACTTTTTCTACCAGAAAGATAACCGTTTCTGAAGGATTGTGTCACTCAATCTTTTCAGTACAAAGGAAAAGTATTCTTTACTGGAACCTGGTCTGGTATATATCTAGAATGAATTTAAATATCACGGATTTACAACCGCCAGCTGTATAAAAGGTTTATATTGACTGAAACGTGTGTCCCAAAAAATTCTGTATACGACCCTTTAACTCATCTAGCTTCTGCATTTGTAAACTACGCGCACAGCTTCTACTAGTTTTATTTTTACTATTTTTAATTTACGAATAACCGATTTTCGACCATTTATTGTAGGCAAGCGAATTCGCTTCGGTCAAGCGCCCGTAGTTATGCTGTGATTATTTTTCATTGCATTGCATTGCATTACACTGCACTATGGGAAATTTGACCGATTTTGATACCGAAAACCCATTTTTCGAAATTGTTCAAAATAATATACATCCACAGTCATTCTATTAGAAATACATTCAAGCATAATGTTCCATACCAGAAATACTGATTAAATGCAGCCCTGTCCTCCAAATAATAGCCTCCAAACACAGCTGTTGTGGGCAGAGGAAAAGTACTTATAAAAGTGCCTTTTTATGAGTGATTTGTAAGTGATTAAAACTTACGAAAAAAAAGTATTTTATTGGTCTTTTTGTAATGGAATCTTTAAATTATGGCTCGTATTATTTGTTCGTACACTTCAACTGTGCTCTATTTGCAATGGTGTGTTAATATGAGGCATCTTTAAATGAAACTCATCTTGTCGTTATTTTTTATTTTTTATTTAATTAATTCTTATTTCGATGGACTTTATCGCAATGTGCGGTTTTGTGCGCTTTTCGTACAATTTCATTTTTAGGACTTAACCTCACTTTTAGCAATGCGGAAGGGTTTGCCGCATGGAAAAAAGTGAAGGGTCGCTGTGAACAACAAGGGGCGTTTTTCGAATGTTTTAAAACGAGTTCAGACAGAAGCACATGTGAATCGTATTTGGACAAAAAAGGCAACAAATTTTGTCTTAATTTTTCATCGAAATGGCACAAATGTGAAAAAAAACTGGGGCGGCTTAAAAAATAACATGCTGCTGGCTCAATGAAAGAATAATATTAGATATTAAAGAAAACCAATTGGACGTCATATATTTCCATTTATATATAAGAATGCTAGAGGTTGAAGAAAACAAGGTACAAATATATCAATTTCTCAGAGAGATAGTGTGCGTTTATTGCTTCAAGCAGCAAGCATCACTACTCGTAAGCGAAGACAAGTTGATCTGGTAGAGGTGCTTAAGTTACTGATAATATGTCCGGAAAAAGCGATAATGATCCGCAAAATAATGTCAGAACCATTTCAAAAGCCTAAGCACTTCTAACAATCGTTTCACAAAAGAGCAATATTATGCTGTAAGATAGGATTGTATAAATGAAAAATGTTATCCCAGAAGGGTATGCTAGACTTTTTTATTGAGATTTTCAGGCAAAAAAATGTAAAGAATTTTCGGACCTGTGTTTTCTATGGCCTGGGTTGTGTGCTACGCCAACTTTTCTCCAGAACATTGCCTAGTGGTAACACAAGCTAACACAAGAAACCGTACCGAAAAATCTTCCTTTGTCTTTGAGTTATTAATTTATTACACAGAAAGCGGTCAAATTACCCATAGTGCACTGTAAGTGTGCGTATGCGTCCACAGAGTAGGGGCTCTCTTCAAAGTATGCGTGCTTGGCTGCGTTCGTGTGTGTGTGTGTGTGTGTGTGTGTGCGTTATGTATGTATGTAATTTATAATTAGCACCGCTTTTTGTTTTTGCATGGTGACTTTCTTCATATTTGGTTAGCTGCCGTCGTTTTGACTCTACGTACTTTTTTCGACATAACGGTCATTGATTTTTACGCTGCACATATGCACCACACACATACACACACCCACTCACTAACAGACTTTAGGTATAAACCACCACCAGTAGCAGCTGAGCACCATCATAAAGTTCATTTACATGCCATGATGACATTTGTCCGTATTGTGTGCAACACCAAATACATAAACAAACACACACATACATATGTACTCGTAGAGCGGCGTTCATGTAGAGCATCGTCCATTGATAACAGTATAAAACGCATGCATTTTGAAATATTTAAAAGAGCTGTCAGGTATGTGTGGGTTCGTTCACTTTTACACCTCTCACAAACTTAGCCAAGCAAAAACGCCAAAACACTCAGGCAGGTAGGCAGCCAGGCATTACTCGTGCATTTGTATTGTATATTCGCCTTTTAACGCGAGATGTCACAAGGCAACGCTGGCTTATTGATTTGCACCAGCCAACGTGTGCTGAATTCAAGTGTGGGAATAGACTAACACGCCAACACCTAATACCACCTGAGTTGAGTTAAATGGTTGCCGCCACGGAATAGGACGCACCTCGCTCCATTTGTCTGTGTGTACATAAATAGTTGACGTGTTGAACTCAAGCGATGCGCGCGCTGAGTCAAGTCGACAGGAAGCGGAAGTATTTGAGTAGTTAACGAACGAACGCTGATTGCGCCATGCGCGCACACAAGTAGGTAACGAAGTAGGAAATTATCGGCGCTGTTGATGACGCCGACGCCGATGCCATCGTCACATCACTTGAAATTAGCACATGTCGGGCAATAATTTGCATTTGCAATCAGCAGCGAGACATGTTTTAATATTTGTTATGTAATACACTTTGACACATCTTTGAAGAAATTTCACAAATTTCAAGTGTTTTAATACTACGACTCATTCTTAAGTGCTAGTGCCCTTTAAAACGAAAACATACCAATCCGTATGAGCATAGAAACGACACCTAAGAACTTACCTTTTTTGGGTTCATCGATTGGCCTTGCTTCTTCGGTACGTCTGTCTTTAATGTCTACCGTTTCCTTCGTCTCTCCCTCAGTCACTGGTTCTGACTCCGGACTGACGCTACGCTCGCTTGCGTCTGCTTCACGGTCGGCTTCATCGTACTCCTTGCCATCCGCTGCACCAAAGTGGAAGGACACACATGATGCTGATTCCACGGACATGCTAACGGGATAATCACCGCTGTAGACGGGCGTGCTTTGGCTACTGTCACTGCGCGCTCGGGTGCTGCAATTACTGATGCCGCTGTCGGTGCCTGTGGCGCTGATCAGAGGCGGCGAGGTGGTCAATCGTGGTGGTTCATTGGCAGCGGGGGAATGTGCAACGTTTTGTGTGTCGGCGCCATCGGCGCTATGTGGGGATTTGGCATTTGTCGAGAGAGCATTGGAAGCGTATGGTATAATGGAGGCGGATACTGCTGCCGCTGTCGTGTGGTTAGCATCCAGTTGTTGCATTGACGATTCGGGGTTTGAGTTGTTAGTTCTGCGCGCCAAGCCGTCGTGATAGCTACGCAGTGGCTCTAAATAATGTGGCACCACAGTGCGATTCGGTGCAGGGGTTGTTGAACGATGTGGTGGCACTGAGGCGGCGGCTGTTGCCGTGGCCATCAATGGCTGGAAGTGGTGTTGCGCATTCGTAGCAGCGGGAGCGGTGGTGGATTGTGACGTATAACCGCCGTAAGAGGTTTGTGCATAAAGCGGGCGGCTAGAGTAAGGCAAAGACTGGTGGTTTTCGTAGTCGCCACCTTGATATGGCGTGTTACGCGGTGGATAGTGCAGCACACTTGAAGGCACAAGCTGCTGTCCGGCAGGCGTAAACATGCCCGGATTCAAGTGATGGTGGTTTTGCTGTAATTGCTGATAAGCCGCATACCGTTGTCGCGCGGCATAGTTCACCTCATACTGACCGGCGGCATAGTAATGACTTAAGTAACCACCAACAGCACCACCATTTGCGCCACTGTGTCCGTAATGACCATAGGGTTGCGGTGTACCATAACCACCGCTACCATAGTATCCACTGCGTCCTTCGTATGTACGATTGCTGTTGTTGTTGCCGTAATCCTGTAAACGTTGAAAGTGCAACGCTGTTGCGGCTGCCTGCTGTTTGCTCGCCAACATGCCGGTGGCCATCAAGGATGGGTATTGCTCCTGTTGTTGTCTTAGTTGTTGTTGCTGATGTTGTTGTTGCTCAAAATACGCAGCAGAAAATAGACGATCCGACATAATTGTTCTAAGCGTTATGCATTCGTCTTCGACCGGGTCTTCGTTATGCCACCCACCACGTTTGTTTGTGTCTCGTGCCGCGTTTACTCCTAATTCTATAATTTAATATGTCCGCTGTCCGTTGTTTAAATGCCAATGCAATAAGCACCCGCAGGACACTTGAAAGCGTCCGCAAGGACCTAGACAACACACACGTCCGTTCACACAAGGTTGCCGCTCAAATGTTACTTAGTCTTGATTGCCGCACCTTGTTTCATCAAGCAGCGTGAAAGTTAGCCCCGGCCGACACACAAACGGCCACATCCACGAGCATTGCGGCCACAACGACATATTGCGAATGCCTGTACACCCGCCGCATACACACAGCCACAAACACTGACTTACACACGCACGCAAGCAAAGATATCCTTTTACAATACGACGTTCTCGTCGAATTATTGATTTTTTTCCTTCTTTGGGGATTGACTTGTCGCCTTGGGTGGACGGCACCTAGCAAGCCATTGACCACTTGTATGTTAATATTGCGCAAATCCTTTTTAGTATCCTATAGCAGTTACTGTCTTTGCTGCTTGTACCATGTCACTCAAAGTGTTTGTCCTCCAAGTAGCTCAAACACTACTTGAGCTTCCTTTGGTGTGCGGGTGACTGGCGTAGACAGTGAGGTGGCCCCGTCGTCCAATGCTGGAGTGCCTTTAGACAGCTGAGCACGACGATTTAGTTTTCTGACTTTGCCGTTTGTGTTATTATATACGTTTTTTGTGTCCTTTGCTGCTCTTCGCGTGCGGCCCTTTTATTAAGTGACTTGCTTGAGTTGGTTTCAATTTCAAACACTCTCTGCGTTGACCACTACTGCTTTTCTGGACATGAATGGATTTTAGTCTCCTTCTTTTTTATTGTTCGGGTCTGCGTTTTTGCGCTTGAATCAGTTTGCGCTTCATTGGCAGTTTTTCGTCGCAGGACCATAAAAAAGGAATGCTGAAAAGAAAAATGGTTGGTTGGAGAACATTAAATAGTACAATGGTGTTGTGCGGTAGTTAAGTGATTTTGAGAAAAAGATTTATACACTTGCGAATTGCTGCACTTTGCTGCGTTAATAATTGATTCAAGGACTAAAAGGATTTATTTGAAGCTATTGTATTGCTGATTGATGCACAAAGCGTTGCGCTCTGTTGAACTTCAATTAAGACGATTTGACTAAGACGCCGTGACTATGAATGATAATGTTGTAGTGGTTGAGGGAGATTATAGAGTTGGGTTGGTGGATGGAATTAGCTTCAAGTTGTATGAATTAACCTTAGTTCTGAACTCTATTTCTCTATCTTAGCTACAGCACAAGGCAATTGAGGTTTGCAATGTATTGATGATCATGCTTTTGAAAATGAGATGCGTAAATTGATGTTTGCCTTGCACTTTCAAATGATATATGCAGCAAAATTATGCACACACACATACCAAAATGACTGTCTAATCTATACGACATAAGCATTTACATTCACGCAGTTACCGTTATTGCAGCTGATGATGCTGCTGCTTCCGCATATTTACTTGGCCAACCGTTAATGAGTCACAAATGCGACTGCTGGCATTGGGCTGAGGGATAATCAGCCGCAAAAGGGGCAGCAAGAAGCCAATCAATGAAAGCAGCACGGTATGGTCTCTGAGAATTGTGTTTATTGATTAATAACTTTTCCCAAAGAAAAAAAAATAAATAGGAAGAGGCAGAGGAAGGTATAAGCAAAACGGAACAATTCAAGCACCAAGTGCTATGTCATATTGATTAATGTGAAGCTCCCATGTGGCCTCCCACAGGGCACCACCAGTACACCATACTAGAGCAGTACAAGCACCAACACCAACACCAGACGCAGTAAATTAACAAGGCTAGCCGAGTATACATGTGCGGCATAAGGGTTTCAGAGAGTAAGCGGCAGAATAAGTGAGTGTGAGTGAGCACACGACTTTATAAGCAAAGTCAAAAAAGTTACTACAAGAAGAACAATCACAAAATGAACAACAAGAAGAAGCGAAATAACAAAGATAACAACATAATCAATGCTAACATCATGAAAGCGATGGCGACTATGCAAGGAAGAGCAAGTCAAACTCTAAAGAGAGTGAATCATTAGTGAGTAAGAGTGTGAGCGAGAACTAGCGGAAGAGAGTGTGCGGCGTTGATGTTGAATGTGAGCGAGCTTTTCCTTTGGTTTCGCGCATTTTTTTCGATTTTGCAAAGTCAAAGCGCATTGGGAAAGGGTTCATTTTGAGCGTTCGCGCTCATTACTTTATTTTATTTTTGTTTTTGTAGAACGCCGCTCTATAAAAATTCAATATGTATAAACAAAAAAATGTGTGTGGTGTTGAACAAACGGGTGACAGGACAAAGTTATCCTCTGCACTGGATTCGACGCAGGTAGACAACGATTTGTTTATTATATAGAGGAACCTTGAATATCCACTAGTGATTGATGTGTAATAAGTAGCAACAAAACTACCGCACCTGGTATCCTGTAATACCTTGTACCTTCCAATAACGAGCCCTCTCAAAAGTAGTCCTCCGCAAAAGAGAAACTGATCATATGTAAAACACGACAATAATGGACAGTGACAATTTTGAATGCTGTCAATAGTGGACATTTTCATTGTGTACACTAAGTGGCCTTTGGAAATTAAGTGAACACAATCCTGTAGCAAGTGCACAAGGTACAACAGACAGATTTAATGCAACGGCACCAACGGAAAATTTGTTAGGTATTAATACGACAAAGAGGTAAAAACAAAAAGAAGATGGGCTGCCATGTATTGGATTGATACTTTCCACCCAAAATTCACTGCAATTCACAGATAGAGAGGAGCACCAGTGACGACTTTTGCAATTATCAAAAAAAAAAAAAAGTGTGCCGAAAAGTCCGTTATATATATGAACATATATCAACCGATTTATTTTTATTTTTATACTCCACCCTATTCCATTCTACTCATTACACACATTTACACAAAATGTATGTGCACAGATTTTTTGCTACCATATATGGATACAGGGTACAAAAAATTCACGAGTGCGCCGCGTCGAATCTCCTTTGATGGCAAGCCAAAACAATGAAACTGGAATTAGAGTGCGCGCCGAAGGGCAAAGCAAAATCGTTAGCCAAACTGCAACTGAAAACCATTAGCCGCCACGCTCCCCTGCACCCTCTGTCACAGCATCGAAAAGCTGATGCGTTAATAAGAATTGCGCTCAAAAAGCACTGACACTTTTTTCCTTTTTGGCGAGCGACTATGATGACGCCGCCATTAGTAAGTCGGTTGCTGCCTCAAACCGGGTTTAAAAACAATGTTTTTTTCGTAGAGCACCATACGAATAGATAGGACGGCAAGTAAAGTCTGCAACTGTAAAAGTGATGGCAGCGTTCAGTAGAGGTACTCATTCGTCAAACGGAAACGGAAGTTAGCTTGGTGGTTGCTTCCTTGCTTGCTTACTCGTTGTGCACAAGCAAAAGATGGGACGAGACGAGTGGGCCGTGTTGAACGCGATGATGCTGTGTAACGTGTTGTGCAAGTGTGTGCGTATTGCGAATGTAGGGGAGTATGAACCTTGTTTCGTATACTGTTTTGGGACATTTCTGTCAGTAGCAGTGAAATCAGCAACAAGAACAGCTACGAGTACACCAACTACTACAACGCCGCATATAAATCAATAAAAACAATAGCACCTCCAGCACTCACACCAGTAGCAGGAACTGAACGTGTACGCGACTAAGCTAGTGCAAAAAATATCGTTAAAAAATTTGACTCCCATTTTTCGTTATGGAGTTCAGTTGCTCGTCGTCATTATAATGTATAATAATCTGCATGGATTTTATGCAAATGTATTGCATATGTTAGTAATTCAGACATATTTTCTGTGTTAGCTGTTATTTTTTGAATTTGTTCTGTGGCGGGAAAGTGTGTTAAGATAGTGTATAGGTTATTTTATAATTAGTTTTGGTTTTCTTTTTTAAAAAATTTTAAAAAATTATTTTCGCACAAGTTTTGCTAAATTTCAAAATAATTGAAATAAAATATCAATAATTTTACCTTTAGATTACACTTAGTAGTTGATCAAAATTTTTTTTACACATTACAATATTCATTTCATTATTATTTTACGTCAGTGAAAACTACCGTTAAAACTAAAAAAAAGGATTCAAAATGAACACAAAATCTTGGTTCCTGCTTCCTCTTATTATTCGAACGTTCGTTGAAATGATCAAATGTTTACCCGTGCTCAAATCGCTCAGCACTTTGCTGTACATACGCAAACTCTCAAAGATACGCACACCCACACGGAAAAAACAGAACAAATATTCGAATTCTGCTGCTATTTGACTCGAGAAGCTTGAAGTTGTCGTGTAGCTCGTATTGTCACTTGGTCGTATGCCTATTTCAAACGACAGTCCGACGTAGACTGATTGAGCCAAAGGCAGCACACCACGTCTTATATGCGATGCTGCTGGCGCTGCGGCTGTCGACCAGCCAAAGTAACCAATTGCAGTCTGGGGAATCCACTATGACCCGATTCATGCCAGAAGAGCCAGATACGAAATGGTGACGAGCTTTTTACAAGTTGGAGAGCAAGCCCGCGTAAGCACGCACAGGAAAACAAAAACAAAAACAAAAACAGTACACATGCCAAAATGCATTTATACACGCGCGCTACAACACGACCAAAAAAGAAACAACAACAAAGGTGCATTTTCCTATTTCAATATTCATTTTCATTGCTTACGAATTAGAACACAAAGCGGAAACTAAACCAAAACAGAGCGCGCTTAAACGCGAAACAAAAGAAAGCTGCCTCAGCACAGCATACTGTTAGGCGCATGCTCATTGAGCACCAAGCACTTAGCGCGCGAAAATGAGTTTGGTTGCGCTGGCATTGCTAGACTCATTGTTTATATTTTATTTATGGATGTGTTGTTGCCAATAACTGGGGTTGGGGTCGGCTGACCATGTAAGTTTGGAAATTTTTTAATAATTTATTTTATTTGTTTTTTGTTTATAATTTTTTAATTTTATTAAGCAGCCGACTGCGTCGTTGAGAATGCCGAAAAATAAATATAGTATATTACAGCGACACCAGCCACATCAATAATATTGCTAAAATGCGTGTAGCTTAGATCCCTACACCAACTTAGTGCAAAGCATCTTTGACCGATAAGCAATGACAAATTGAACATTACAAAAAAATTGAGCACCTAAAACCGGAAACGCACACAGTTTCTACCACTACATAGACAAGACAGCAATATTGATTTAAGCTGAACCAAGCGTTACTATTATAACAAGGAGAGACTAACTCGACAACAGAGAGAGACTATGCCCGTACACGAGTTGTGTGTTTCCAGAGCATAACGGAGGAATTCGTGAAGTCAAAAACGTAAACAAAACCCGCGGCGGCTTTTGATGTCATCATCGGTCAGCGTTGTCACTTATTCAGTTATTAAAATAAAGGGCTCTTGAGCGTACGAGTTAAAAAAATATAAAATAAATAACAGATTTAAATAACACAAGCAGCATCGATTTATCCAAACCAGTGTGCACCCATGCAATCACGCGTCCATTCAGTCTGGCAAATCCAACACCACTCAAAGCCGCAGCCAGCGCGTGTGCAGACCATATGCATGCAACCACCTGAAAATTGGTTAAAGATTTTATCATTGGTAAAAAATAAGGATTTACTAGACTATCCACCATCACGTTCAGTAGGCGTACGACATTTAGGACACGGTTTTGTGGATACTTTAATCGTAACATTGCTAGCCTCTTCCCAGCGAGCCTCGGCAGCGCGCTGAAAATATTTAAAGGAGTAAGTTTCCTGTCTTACTATGCTTCAACCATTATACCGTACATTGGGATCCACAGTATATTCACACGATCTATTCGCATTGCTGTTCGTCGCCTCTGGCAAACACTCTTCTATATGATAGCCTTGGAGGCAATTTCTACAGAAGACATAACCACAGCCACTCTGACAAGTTACTTTGCGGCACTCGGGATCGACTAATAGTCCCATACCGCAACCGGGCTGTGGACACAGTACGCCGCCAGCTTGGAGTACATATTCCTCAGTAGCAAAGCGCTGATAACGCCCATACTCCTCATGGGTCAGCAACTTAAAGTGATGTATCTCCTCGATGAAGGAGTGCTCACAGCCCGCAGGGCAAGGCAAAGTATAGCCATAATCCGGATGCGGCATAAATTGACGCTCACTTAGTCGTGAACGACAATAATGTTGAAAGCACTCGATGCACGTGACGTGCTGTGAGGCACAGGGGAAGACTAGAACTGTATCACTGAAAAAAACAAATACTTAACTAAAAATCTACACAATGTGGCTAACCAACCTCACATCCGTGCATGCCAAACATGGCACATCTTTGATATTATTTTTGATTAAATTCAAAGGTGCTGCAAAGTCCTTTTCACCACCGGAAATATGCTCAGCGCATTTGAAGTAGAACTCAGCAAATGGCGGATCACCGGCGTCGTTGTCTACGCAGGCGATTTCTAAACTCTCACAATGTCCTCGTATGCGGCGCGGCCTCAGGACATCGTCCCATGACTCTGGATCACGATGTACAGTGAAGGCGCCACCTTTGCAGAGCGTGCAACGCACACGCAATTTACCTTTACATAACTTATTGCACTGACCGCAATACACAAAAAAGTGCGCCTTTGTACGCTCACGATCCTCATCGGTTATATTAAGGCGTTCTTCGCTCTCCAACTGCAGATCGACGAGCGTTTCACACAGCGGCTTGGATGGTTCCTCAGTTAAAAAAGACTCCTCTTCTGCCACCGTTGAATGCAACCGTGTCCGCTGCGGTGTTAGACGTATGCGTATCGCATGCAATATACTCTGCTGGCCCAAGTCACATTCCTATTGAAGTGAAATATTTAAAAGATCTGCTTGATAGTCATATCTTCTGTACCTACCTCGATTGTTGTCACATCACTCAGCTCCTTGCCGGCGAATATAATTTTCATTTCCTCCGGCTGTAAGCCCAACTGAGGAGCCAAAAGCTCTTTCACATTCTTAATGTCCCATTGCGGTTCAAGATTTACCGAGAGCGTACGACCCGTGTTCGTCTTTACGTAAATGCTCAGAGTATTTGTTATGGTTTTGCCACTAAATCGCAATAACTCCAGCATTCTTTGTATAAAAACACGTAAAACATCAAAAATTAAACTCATTTGAAAATAAATGGAAAGTGTGTCAGTTTGTGTGTAATTTGTTATTTTTTTATTTAAATTTTTTTTTATTTACGCTTTGACAGTTCAAAACAAAATCAGCTGTTTAAGCATGCTAGCTGTATTCTGCTTCTTCTTCCCTTCCAGTGTTGTTTTCCATTGTTCATTTCCCATTCACATGTTTGTGCAGTAATACTTGTGCTTTGAGCGGGATTTGCTTTGTGTTACGTTTAATTCGAAAATTAATTAAACATTTTAATCAGAAGCCAGGGAGGATGTGTGTTTCCGTTATCAAAGAAGTAAGCCGTGATTTATTTAGCGCGGATAAGACATACTCGTTGTGTCATTGCGTCGCCGCAAACTTTCGTATGAGGAAAGGCATCGCAGTTCTTTTTAGGTATAAACATATTATATAAGCGACTACAACACCTTAATTTCACATTAACGAAGACAATATTCCCTCACTTAGAGATCACCTCCTGTTCCCCTTTGTCAAATACATCTCGGCCACTTCAATCAAAGTAAAACCCAGAAATAGAGCTTTTCATCCTCTTGCTGTGTTTTACCAACAAGATCATTAGCCGTTAACGGCAGTTAACTGTGACATGTCCAAATGAAACATGTTGCCGTTTTTCTGGCATCATAGAAAGCACCCCCCATCCCCTCCCAAACAAACATTAAGCAAACCTGTGCAGTCATGAACCGCGAGAGTAATCAGGTCATAAAGCATCGTGACCAACTCTTTTAAATTTCGGTCTGATTGTTTTCCCTGCTCAATTATCTTTTACACATAAATCCTGTTATGGGTACAAATTTGATAATCCTACTTGACCCTTTGTGGGGGGGTCACATTTCAATAATGCTCTGAAAACCGAGTTACTTTTCAAAGTACTTTATTTTTTGTAGAGACAAATTTGGCCAAATCGAAAAACTACGCAAGCAAAAAGTCCAACCTGGTGGCGTTGCTATTTTACAAGACAATGACCGCTATATCTACAACCTAGTAACTAAACAAAATAGTTGGGGCAAGCCGACTTACGAAGTGTTGTGCAGCTCACTCAACGCTATGAGGGATCATATGGTAAGTGCCACTAAACTAAACTTAAAAACGTAACTAATGAGGGAAATTTATTTAAAGCTCCAACATGGAATTAAGAAGCTAGCTATGCCACGCATTGCCTGCGGTCTCGATGGCTTACTTTGGCCCAAAGTAAAAGATCTGCTGGCAGAAGTCTTTAAAGGCGACGATGTTGAATTGGTAGTGTACAACTATGCTCCCAAATATGGAAAATAAAAGACACGTTCAATTTGTTACTACATAAAATAAATGCGATTTAAAATTTATTTTGGAACAAAATTATAGACGACAATCTCCACTTTGTCCTTGCCAAATACATCCTTCAGGATCAGACTAACTTGTCCCCATTCAAGGCCGTCAATGCCACAACCTATGCGAGGTATGGCTAACTTGTCCACATTATTTGTCTCCTGTAAGAAATTGAAAAAATTAATTAATTTGGGAATAAGAGAGAATTTCGGGAATGCCGAAGTCCTAATAATCTTCACGCTCCAAGCCCATGAAACTTGACAGAGGATTTATGTACATGGAATCTACATTGTCTAACAATCTTTTCTCAGTTATTTCTGACTATTCTTGTCCAGGGAATGTTTACTGGATCGGATACGGGGTGCAGACCTGATTGTCTGTGGCTCTGTGCAGTCAAAAACAAGAACTTTCCTTTTTAAAATGTGTGAGTTGATTGAGTCTAGAAATTCTAATTTTGTATTGGATTATCCCACTGATGTCGTCAGTCCTGATAAAAAAGTACTTTGCACAGATTTGAGTTGATCAATAATATATACGCTTTATGGGGTCTCCAATATTTACTTTACTGTATTACAATCACTACGTGAAGAGTATAAAGATGAATCACTTCCACTCACCATGTGCTCTCTCATTGCCTCGAGCGATGAACGCAAACTAGCATAAGTCGGTCGATCCCAGCTACATGGTTTTGTCACCAAATAATAAATATAACGATGCTCATCCTGAAGCACGGCTAGTTCACCTGTCTGTGCGCCTTGTGCGAGTAGTTCGTCTACTTTGCCAAAGACTTGCTTGAATTTAACTGCTATACCGCCAGCCATGGCAAAGTCCGAACCGACGCAGTGTGCCAACGAATACGTCTTTGGCGCTGAGAACAGATCGCCCTCAGTCTCGCTAAATTTGTACTGGAGTGCCGCTTCATCTATGATGCTGGCGTCACTTATGATATCGTTGTTATTAAATGTAGCCGATGTGGTCATGCTTTGGCGTCGTCTTTTTAATGTTCCTTGAAGTGCTTTAATAACAAGAGATAGCATTGTAATAAGGTCAGTCGGCGTGCATCCAAAAAATGTAATACTTTCCTAAATTACAATTTCTTAAACTAAATATATTTGTTTTTTTGTTTAACGCTACGTCTAAGCTTACTTTTGACTTTTTCTTAAATGTTACCCACACGAAAGTTATTTTTCTGTTATTTCATTTTGAATATGTTTTATTTGTTTATTTTTCAATAAGTACACTGGCTTATAGTATAACAATTAGCTGAAGTCGTGGTGTTAGTGCAGTGCAAACTGCTACTCAAGCACTCCTTTGTCTACCTACTTCCACTTCATAAGCCGTTTCTTTCTCCTGTTGTTCTTTTAGGTGCATTGCAAAAAATGTTTTGTTAATAAATAAAGTTAATAATTTATAAAACAATTGAATGAATCGCGTCTTAACAATCGGGGAAACATTCAAAACGGACTCTTCTCTTTATAGAGCGATAGTCTCGATGAGCTAGTACTGCGTGGCACGTGCATAATTTTTATATGATGGCACGTGGGGCAGGTGACTGTGAATGCATCGCCCACCAGAGTTGGTGGCTCGTAGAAGAATGCGATTATGTCAACCCTATCCTCGGCGAAAACCAACTCCAACAGATTACGAACGCGGATCCAATCCAAACGATCAATGCCACACCCAAGACGCGGTATTGCCAGCTTCGCGACGTTGTGCTCACGCTGAGTGTGGGGCAACATAAACATTTAGTTGATTTTAATAGAAGTATCAAATTTGTGGCCGCTTACCATATGTTCTCGCATAGCCAACAGTGCATAATACAAGGCTGTATATGTGCACTTCTCATGTGAACGCTCCTTAGTGACCAAATTATAAATGTACCTTCCACCCTGCTCCATAACGGCAACATTACCAATATGTTTCGTTGGTTTCTTCTGTTCATCACCCTGGCCAAATTTGCATCTAAATTGGACATCTATGCCGCTACACATGGCAAAATCTGCACTAACCGAATGTACGAGGGCATAACGATCCGGGGCGTTGAAAGTATCGCCTCTCATTTCTTTGATCTCGCATTGTAGTGGTGTCTTGTAGGTAGGGTATATATAGATATATAGATGAATTTACATACATACGAAATAGGCAAAATGACTCACTGAAATGTCTGTATAGTTGCAAATGAGTATCTCTACATAAAACTCCTGCGCAAACACCTGCTGTATGATACGCTTGACTTGGCGCCACTCGAGCCCATCATCATTGCCACAGCAGATGCGCGGCATAGCGACTTTTGTCACTTCATGATTGCGCTGTAAGCAACAAGCAAACACAAATTGCTATAAATTAATCGATGGCCTCATTAAAACTAATTGAACTGAGTCGACGCACCATATGTTCCCGCATACAAATCAACGCCGCCTGTACGTTGTTATAGGTGCACGCCGCAAAGAGATTCTCCTTGGTCACCAGAAAGTAAACGAAACGCAAATTGTGCTCAAGCACAGCCATGTTGCCACTCGCCACAGCTGGTCGGTTGCGCAGTTCATCCACATCGCCGAAAATCATCTCGAACTGCCAAGCGAGTGTGCCCTTGAGGCCACAGAACGTGGACTCCACTGCGTGTGCGAGAGCATAATTCTGCGGTGCCTGAAAAATATCCAACTTTGTCTCGGTGATCTTCACGCTGGTCATGACACTTACTGTGCACTGAAACGAAACACATTAGAATCGACCTTGATAAGGGATATCCATTAGCGTACTTACCACAATTGCACGGAAACTATGAAAAAAAGTCACAAGTACACCGGAAAAATAAACGAGTAACTTCAAAAGTTAAGCAATTAAAACTTTTCACGCGGTACGACGCGAAGCTAAATTGGAGCGGTAAAGAAATTGTTTAACCTTTAGACGAAAAAACGCTCTCTTCAACCCAAAACCCAAATGCCAACTCGTCAAAGAGGCGTGTTTTATTTTATTATTAGTTTTTATTTTTTTTTGTTAGAAATTAGTTGTTCATAAAGTCGGAATTCGTTCGACTGCACCGATGATAATGTCGATGATGACTCGCCTCGTCGTAGTCACTCTGTAAGTTCTGCACTGGAATGCGCTGAAAGTGCGACTGAACTAGCCGCAGACGAGCGAACACGACTTAGCGTACGTGATGAGCGAAAGCGAGACTACGGCACTCCTGAGTCTGGTGCTAAATTAGTGAAGATAGCGTCATATGGTTTATGTGTGTGTGAGACCCCCAAAAACAGTAAAAAATAAAAACAGAACCTAAAAGAGCAGATATTAGCGTGAAAAGTCAAGTGCGCGTCGTTTTTGTTATTTAAGGCAACAGCCCCAGCTGACGACGTTAACGACGATGAGGTGTTAGCTCCCATGATGATGATAATTATAATGATGTGTTTTTTTTTTGCGTTTTACAATTTTTTGTTTCTCATTGTGTCTACTATTATTTGTTTATTTTTGTTTTTTTTTTTTGCATTTTGTTAATACTACTCATACATATGCGATTCGATTTGTATAGTTCTCCTATCAGTTTCGCGTGCTATGATGTTGCCGTAGTAAAAGTAAGTGAGGGGTTTCCGGGTGGGGATTGGGTTAAATGTACAAGTTGTCTGTCTATAAATCGACATGATTACGATAAGAAAGAAAACCGATTAAATCACAGAAAATACCCAAACATGTCGCCAATTAGAGACAGGTGGGCGGCATTTTGCTTTTGTTGTTGTTTTTTTTCATAAGCCCGCAACCAACATTAATTGCTGATTTTATTAACATAAATAATACTTATTATACTACATACTACTTACCCCTTTGGTTAGGCATCTTATTCAAACAATACGTATATAGAAGATTTTCTCGATTCATTAATTATAATATATTAATTAAAATCAAATTGCACACAACAACGAGAAGAACAACAACAACACGAACTGACCAAATTGGGCAACAGTGTTGCCGCCCACTATATGTAGCATTCTTAATGTGCAATGTCGGGCCGGACGCTCATTGTGCATAATTTAGTCTAGGTATTGGAAAGAGGGAAAATATGGAACATTTTTTCTGAACGATCCGCTGGACTTGGCACAAGGCTTATAGAATAATAACCAGTATTATTAAATCATGTTCCCACTCCTACTTTACGCTTTACAAAAATTCAACTTATACAAAATAAACGTTAATAGTTCATAAATAGAATAACATATTCTTCATCTAGGAAGTTGCCAAAGCAGCACAACGCTAGCCAAACGACAGTTTGGTGAATATGTAAAGTAACTCAAGTGACATATATCACAAGCTTTAAACCACGTTGATTTTATAAGGTGACTATCTGAAAGCTCTGTCCGTCGGGTTTGTCATTTTAAATTTTCTCGTCGAGAAGAGTCCAAGGTTTAGATCAACTTATTAGGCTCTGTCGCATAAAGACAGACATTTTTACTATTGGCTTCATTTTGAAGCACTATTGACTGGCTTATTAACTAATAAAATAAGGGAACATATACACATACATACACAGGAATTTTTGAAACCTTATACAATTTCGTTAAAAATCTGATACATACATTTCACAGATGTACCACGATAAAAGAAGAAATGCAGCACAGCTTATACAAAGGCTTCACAGTTCTAACGGTCAAGTTACTCATCGCCCCGCTTTTGTAACGAAATTTTGCCTGAAAATGGTCTACGCTCTTTAGGACGATCACCGAGAAGTTTATTGAAATGAAGGATACCGTTCAATCGATTGCTATATGATGATGATGATGATTTAAACATCGGTCACAAAGCAGATATGCTTGCAAATGATTCCTAGTTGTTGGGACACATGGAGCGGATGAAAATAATGTACGAAAGAGATAGTAGTAAAAATGTCGCAACGCATGTTGTGCTGCTTGAGTAGCTCGTGATGGATGATACCCTTTATTATCCTGACAAAGCTAAGATCTCATATGTTTTTGAATATTGGCAACAATTGATTTTTTTTTGACCAGGATCCCCAGCAATTTTACACTATAGAATGAGAACCATAAGTGATAAAAATAAAATGTGTAGACATTGGGCGCATTCAGCAGAAGTCATCACTCATCATTTTCACTGACTTAATTATCGAATACTGGTTTGTCGTTGCTGAATCTCTCGGTTTGATGCTACATTTGTAAAATGACGGCGTTTAGCTACTTCGCAAATAGTCTTTTTCATTTCTGCGTTAAATATTTTGCCAACAATTAACGTATTCTCCATTCCCCTCATCTGTTAAATACATATTAGGAACATAAATACATATAAACAAAAATTAAATAAATAAATATCATTTCATTTCACTTTCCAAGCAACTAATAACAACACTCAAATTATTTACTTTAAATTTTGTGTCTTTATTACTTTGTATACAAACGAAAAACATCTGATTGAAATGTGATGACTTGGTTATCAAAGTATTTTTGTGATGAATTTTTAGCCATCGCAATCACTAGATTTTTATCGAATTTGTGAATTAGGCATTCACAATGAGCGAAAAGCGGTCATCAAACACTTCTGCTGAACGCGCCCAATGTTTTGCTTCACTAAAATTTTTTGTGGTAAGAGATATCCAAACAAGAAACTTCAATTTCGGCTTTTAAATTTCTGGTTACATAAACTCGGCTTGTCGAGCTAATTAGAAATATACTGTGTATTCAAAATGGAAGAGAAAGTCGCGGGCTAAATTAGTCCTATTTTGTGATCTTTTGGTATTGTCAAAAAGTAAATCAAAAATAATACCATAATGTGAATGGGCTACCATTTTGTTAGAAATTTAAAAAAAGAGCTGAGTTTTAAGGTGTACAATTCAAGGTGTAAAATTTATGACATTAATTTGAAAATTTATATAACTCAAAGGGTCACCTCTCGAGTTGATTGTATCGCAAAACCTCTGGCTCCAGACCAAAAAGTCACTTTGAGGGGATGCAATGGATTTTCTGTGCCCCAGAATCGCAAATTTTTCTTCTTTACTTAACCACTTAGATAGAAATCGGCTTCGTGGCTCATTATTATTTTTGATACGAAATCATCCTCAATTTTCTCAAATAAGCAGTACCAATAATCCCAAGATCTTCGCGTGTGTAAAGCTTCATGGCTTGTTGACAACTAATTCTCTATCTGTCTACAACATAGATGTCACAGTGATATTTGATTACATGTCCAAAAATTAAGAAACATTCGTATTATGACATTATTTTTCTGCCACCCTTTATAAATAGCGCGTACAGTTTAAGTTAAGTTATTTTATGGATTTATTTATTTTATTTATTTTTTTTCACGATAAATCTATATATATAAAATTGGAAGAATGTTTGTCTGTTTGTTAATCTGTATGTTCGTCCATTATGGACGCCGAAACCGCGGTATATTTGACGAAATTTTCAGGGAATCTCTAGAATAGCCTTTAGATGGTTACTGTGAAGTTTGGGGGAAAAAATCGTCGAATTCGCTAAATATTAAGACCAATCTAATTTTCAGATTCTTATCAAACTGTACAGATACAAATAAAATACAAAAACAAAGCAGCATATGAGAATTGAGTTTGCCGGCAGTACTGCTCAAATTGTACAAAGTCCAAATGTTCAAATTAAAAAAAAAAAAAGCAAAAAAAGTGAAGAATACGAAATGCTGCCCAAAAAGTCAAACGCTGAAAGATCAACGAGAAAATCGCCGAGTAGACAGAGTGCAGAGGTACTGAAATATCCGAAGAGATTGACACACGCGAAAGTAGCAACGCGCCGGGTCTCTGCTAGTGTGTAATAAAATGAATGTTCCAGGGACTTTATAAAACGTCACATTCCGTTTATTTTCTGATCAAAGTACTATATTCTTTATCAAGTATCATTCAATGCCTTCTTCCCTGACAACCTCTTGTACAAATTATAAAATTATTTATTGTGCGAGGACGATAAAAAGGCTCAGCATATTTTACCCCAAGCCATTATTTAAAAGAAATTCGGTTTAAAAAGCTTTAATTCATTTTAAGCAACTTGGCAGCTCGACATAAGCTTTTTCACAATTCCCCATTATTACTCTGTTTTTAATATATATTTTTTATCTTTTCCTCTTTCAGCATGTACTAAATTCAACGAACACGCAAGGGCGGGTTGTTGTTGTGCAAATTCACTTTCAATTTTTGTTACATGCATTCATTAAAATATTGTTATACTTGTATAAATAGACTTGTTTATTAGTATCTAAATTACTGTTGCTTTTTGTTAGTGTGCACTGTGTTGTGCCTCCTCTTTGTCAAACAACTTGATGCTTACGCAAATTTTATTCACACAAAAATTGTTTGTGCGTATATTCAGTAAATTTTTGGTATATGTAACAATCGGCCAAAATAAACGCGTCTTTAACATTTACTACGCTTTATATTTGCACGTACACAATAACGTTTTAAGACTTCCAAAATTCGGCCTCTTTTTAAGATATAAAACAACACAAATTAATCTCCCAGAACGATTTTAATTCTGACAAACAACAAGCAAGGAAAGCAGCTACACACTAAAAACTCATACGAGAAATTGATGAAGCAAGCTAAGAGTTAGAGTGAGAACGAAACACATGCATAGCGGCGAGTCTCGCAGCTGATTTCACGCATTCACATTGATTTCCGTGTGGGGTAGTGTCTTTCAGTGACGGTTGTGTGAGTCAATGCCGGTTACAATTGTAGCATATTTTTTGAGTATTTTTGATCCGGTCGGTTAGTAATTTTTGAGATTTTAGTGTGTCGTTCGATTCTTATGTTTAGTATTTATTTTGTGTTTTGAATTTATTACGTTGTTTATTAACCACGACATTTACCTTATTTGTGATGCCGTATTTGAATGGCTCCATAAATGCCGCTCCCACGCTTACACGACTCACGTTTTACGTAGAAAATGTAAATTACAGCAGAGGCGAACGAATACAATAACAACAAGCATTCTGCCCCCAACAGCTGTAGTAAATTGACATAGCAATGCTACTAATAAATATAGTTAGTAATTTGCAAATATTTGACTTTTTGTCAGTTTATATATTGTTAATTTATTGGCATGATCTTTATCCTTAAAATTATCAATTGAGCTTTTTGCCTCTACTAAGAACAATAACTTTTCCGCATCAATGATAATTTGACGTAAGAATGTAAAGAATGCGAAGAGAATGTGAAAAGAACGAGAAGAAAGTAGAAGAAAAACTAACGAAATCAAAATTTTGCTTTCGAAAAACAATTGGCCGGCTATAGACAACGAAACATGTTTTTCTTTTTTGCTTTGGGTTTTGTTTTGTTTTGTTTGTGTAACTATTGAAGACGGAGCGTTTCCCGCGCAATTTCAAATGACAGTCACTTTGCAATGAAATAATTTAGTTCAATTTACTTTGGCCCGGATTAAGGTTCTTTTACCATCACACCCTTTTATAATTAAAATAAATCCGTTTGTCATTCACTGCATGTTCCCGCCCTTTTCTATACTTATATTTGTAAATTTTTGGCAAGTAATCAATTTTGTGTATTTGTTTTATTTATTTTTTCGGAAATATATGTGTAGTTCTCAACTGTTACGCACAACTACGCGCGTTGTCACTAGCACTGGCGACACAAACAAGAGACAAGAAAACAAACCCACTTGTCAAAATAGTCACATTATCCCGCCAATTGTAAAAACCGTTAACTCCTATTTAGTCGTGAAAACAAAATCTCACAGACTTTCAGTCCATAATAAAAATAAACAAAACTTAAGTTTGTGCCGTGAAAACTATTGGTATATTTTCTAAAGAAATTCACGCTCTCACTCCGTTTGCAATGAAATGTTGTATGCTTGACATTTAAATGAGAGGCAAAACACAGTCAACAGGGCTTGTCGAAAAACTCCCACTCTGTGTTTCTCATTGGTAACTTTCATTGCTAAATTCCGTTGACAAATGGTTTTCTACGACAAATATTTTCAGTAATCACAGCTGAGCTCATGTTGCTGACCACATTCCGTCCCATTGGTCATTGTCATTGGTTACGTCTAGTGTTTTGTTTCCATACATTCCATTTCCATGGAATACAAACATTTCCATGTTTGAATTCCATAGCAATCCCATATTTATAAAATACAAATTGTTTAAATTCTTAGCAAGTGATGAGCGCTAAACGAATTCCTGAATAATTAAAGTCAAATGAATTTGTGGTGAAAAATAAAAGAAAATTTAATTTTCAACAATTGGAGTTGAATGTTGCCTAAGCAGCGTAGCCGCATGCCAATCGAATCCAATTTACATAGACAACCCACACGAATATGACGAAATAATACCCCAAAAAATATAAATGAAAAAGAAAAAAACCTTAAATTCGACTACGCCGGCGGTTGTTTTACTCTGCACACACTCGCAGCAAACGTTCCAACATAAGGGGTTGAGTTTGAGGGAAAATTGATATCACATTATTAATTCATTATTGACAAATAGCGGGGTAAGGGAAGAGTTATTGTAAAAAACGCTGACTCCATAAACGCAACACTGCAATGAATACTGTTCATAAACGGCATTGCTAAAAATAAGGCAATGCCGAGTGTTCATTAACGCCTGGCAATTTTTTGTGATGCGCAACATTTCTCAAATTTGCGCATCATTACCATTTGTGATGCATTGCATTTTTTGGCAAGTGAAACAATGGAAATGTAAGAGCATTTTTTAACAAATAATATTTAAGTTTTTAATTAATTTCATTTAATATTTAAATTTAATAATTTGATTAATTCAATTTAATATTGCAATAGTGAGAAAAAGTTAACTCACGAAAGGAAGAACATTCTTGTGGAAGTGTGTTTGCTCCATAAAGGAGAATTTAGCGGGGGAAAAAAAAGAAAATGAATACAATTTGGGAAAAAGTAATGCGGGAGATTAGGGAGGTTCAAAGCATATTTCCCTTTTCAGAAGAAGAAATGATTAGGTGTTTCATAAATATAGTGGGCACAGAGGTGCCATAAGAATTGGTTGAAAGTTCACTTCAAAACTTAGTGGCACACAGCGAAGACCCGTTGACACCCACAGATAGCCAGTCAACGGTGAACTCACATAACACCACTCCAAGATTTTCAATAAAACGGAAACGATCCGAATTTCTTGATTTTTTGAGCAAAGAATCTGAGGCAGATGCAAAAATGATGAAGAGACTCTTGGATATGGAGGCAGAAAAAAGTCAATGCAAACGAAACAAACGACAAAGCAACATTGCGTTCATAAACGCCTGAAAATGTCTTTGCATCATTTGACAAAGCAGTGTTGCTTTGCAGTGGTGCTTTGCATCGTAAACACTATGCATTGCAGTGTTGCGTTTTCGAAGTCAGCCAAAATTTTTAGATTTGCATCAAATAAGTCTTCTAGGAATTCATTTCAAATTTCAATTAAGAGACACCTTAAATGACTATTTATTTAAAAATAAAAGAACAACTTTTCGTTGCATATTAAGTTGATATAAATGCAATAACCAATGCAATAACTAATGGTTAACACTAAACAAATAAGCATACATATATATATATATATATATATATATATATTGTTTATGTTTTATTTGGTCATGTAAATAATTTATAAAGTAAACTTTAGCATCATCCATTCAGCGACAGGGCAGCTGTTTAAATAAGTCCTTACACATTAAGAAAAATCCTTGATGCTCTTCAAGTCCTGCAGGGTCGCGCCCAGGACACAATTTTTTTCTGCAATTTCGATCATATTGTTTAAAAAGGAGGAGATTTCATCCGATTTCAACATGGAAGAAGGTCTGCTTTTTCATCTTTCTTGGCTGGTGCTTGTGTCTGCCCGGAAAAAGTTGAACAAGGCGAAAGAGTCTCAAACAAAGAATTCGAAGCCTGTAAGGAAAACACATGAAAATTGAAAAATATACAATGCAAATTTTACCATACCAATAATTCGTCAAATGTATTTGATAAATAATCAGAGTCCAGCTGTTCTGGTTCAGGTGAAAAAAACGAATTCAAGGGAGTTGTTGCTCTAGTTAATGCGCTGAGAAAACTAAATATTATTTTGTAACAAGTTCATTGTATATGTAGATGCATGCATACTTTCTTGGCTAGATTTACTCCCGGAGAAAATCCATTAATTCAGAGTGCTCCAACTGCTCTCATAAATATCAGCAGGGCTTCCCGATGCGTGATGCATTTTTTGGGACTCCTTTACGTACCGGTCTCAGGGGCTTTTAAAGCGAGAGTGGCACACTTGAATAATAACTTTGATTTAGGGAACTGTGTCATTAGTGTTGTACGCAAATGTTCGTACTGGGATTTCTCAAGGCTTCGCTAATGGAGTGTCACGCTTCAGGCCGGGGTTTTCGGTTGCGATTTGTGAAACAGTTTTTGTCATAAATGGATTTGTGCTTTTTGATTTCTTCAATTAATTTCTCTTCCATACTGACACGCTTTTTTGTTCCAACATATTTTGTGTTGATTCGCAGTACTCTTGTTCTTGTTCAATTGAAGAAAAAGGGTCCTTAGAATCATTTACAATAGTTACGGTTTTGAAAAAAAAATTCTTAGCTAGTTACAGGTTTATTACATGTATATTATAGATGCATGCAAACTTCCTTGGTTGCATATGCAGTCGGAGAACAACCATTACTTCGAAGTGCACCCAAGGCCTCTCATAAACATCAACTCCGCTTCCCAATTCGTACTGACTTTTAAGAATTCCTTTACGTAGCGTACGTCCCGCAGGCTTTTCCAGCGAGTCTGGAGTAGGAGGCTTTTTCAACGCTCGCTAATGGATTGCCAGGTCTCCGCTCGGATTTTTCTTTTGTTATATGTAGGACAGGTTTTTCAAAAATGTATTGGGGTTTTTTGACTTCGTCAATTAATTCTTCTTCCACATTGACATATTTTAAACTAAAAACCGTTATGCATCAAACAAAGTATAATAGTAATAAGCAAAACTCTGTGAACGAGTAGTCAACATGTCACTAAAGAGAGTTCATATTGTCTCCGATCTTCCAATTTCTTAAATTTTCGGTAATTGAATATCAAGAATTCGGTTATGCCGTTGAACACGTTACTTTATGATTACACAAACAATCAACAACAGTTTGCCGGCGCGTTGCCATAGAACAATTGTAAGTAGCCCGGCTTTTTCCCCCTTCTCCTTTGATGGCCAGCTATGGAGTTTGCTTCATAAGAGTGAATACATCCAATTTTTATACCAAAAATATGAAATGCGTAGTATGCAGTTTGGCAGTTTAATATTTTTTTTTTCGTTTGGGCTGACGGAGACAAGCGCACTCGTTCTTGTTGACATTGATGTTTGTGGTTATTCTTCACTTTATTTTGCTGCACTATACATAACTGTATTCAAAAATTTTTTTTTTTTGTTATTGATATCTTAAGTACTGCTTTTTGTTGTTGTTGTGCCTTCTTTTTATTAAATAACTTGATGCCGTTCCTAATTTTTTTTCACACTACCAATTACATACTACACTACATATTTACACGTACACATTTTGACATTTAAATATCGTTTTTAATTTCCCACAATTAGGGGCTCCTTTTAAATAAAAATTACAACATTTTTATATTATTTAAATATTATGTATTCACAATTTTTACAAATTTTTCTGAAACTAGTGAACTACTCTACCTATTTTATTGGCATCTTAAACTAATTATATGTGACAAAATTTGAGCGTTGGGAATTTTAATATCTATTTTTTCCACAAATCGCAATTTTTTCTTTTTTTTCACTTCTCACAATTTGTGTGAACAATGAACATGATTTGGAATCGGCAGTGTGAACACCAAGATTCGATTCAGTGATTCACTGCATAAATCCCATCAACGACTTCGGTAAATGAAAGTTACATCAGTGATTTCAGTGGTTTAAGATCCATCAGTGAAACCGTTGATTTCAATGGCGCATTCAGCAGAAGTCATTACTCGTCATCACTCATCATTTTCTCTCACTTAATTATCGATTACTGGTTTGTCTCTGCTAAACGCAGTGATGCTAGATTTGTAAAATTACGGCGTTTAGCTAATTCGTTAAATACGAATAAAGTCTAACCTCGGAGCAATGTAATGCAAGCACTCCAAAAACGTACGAAAAAACACTTCGCGTACACTTCCAAGATTCATTAGATTAGAGGCGACTTCGCCGACGCCTTTCGGGAACGACAAAGCAGCAGCCTGCTTCGACCAATAACAAAACCGAAAGTCAACCCTGACTAGAAATGGCAGCTTATGAATTTAATTGATCTGATAACGCGCGTGTATAGTGTATGACAAATTAATAGTGTAAATATATAATAAATTAACCTTCAATATTAAACTCAAAAAACCTGTGGGAGAGTGTTAAACTACCACTTCAATATTAAACAACGCTTTCAGTATGCACTTTAATTGGATTTTAATAAGATAAGAATACAGTAATTCAATTGTAACAGAACGTCCGTCGTTGTCAATGCGTTCGCATTAGTCATCTTTTTGGTCATGCCGTTCGCTGAAGATCGACAACCGCCCGATAGCTTTTTATCGGCCGGCTTCCGATGACTACAGGGTTGCCGCGGCCGTTACGGTTCAAATAGTTCACCATGAGGAGACGGAGATGTCGCCTAAATTACTGTATTCTTATCTTATTTGAATCCAATTAAAGTGCATACTGAAAGTGTTGTTTAATATTGAAGTGGTAGTTTAACACCCACCCACAAACAATATTTTCGGCTGCCACTCGTGTTTGTGAATGTATTAAAAAATGTTTTTGTGCCTATGTTAATAGGCTAAATAATAAAGGTTCTTATTATTCAGCAATTAGATTTCGAATGCTATTAGCGCCTTTTACGCAAATTCTGTACAAAATGGTAAAGTCTACGATTTTATTATATGTATAGATGGTGAGTTTTAATTGCTGCATAACTACTGCTCCCACGATTACACGACTCACGTTGTTACGTAGCAAATTTGAATTACAGCAGAGGAGAACGAATACCATAAGAAGAATTTTGCCACCAACAGCTGCAGTAAATTGCCACAGCAATGCTACTAATAAATGTGGTTAGTAATTTGCAATATTTGAAAATGAAACGTTTCCCGCGCAGTTTCGAATATGTGTCACTTTTCAATGACATATTTGACATCCATTTGCTTATTTGCGTATTTTGGAAGCGTTGCATTGTATTGAAAATGGTTTTATCTTTAAAACGCCCTTAGTTGGTGTCTCTCTTTTGTGGTGTCCTTCTTGTCTGTGCAATACGTTTTTGTTGTTAGTGACTGCGCCTGGTGACTGCACAAAATACCGCGCGCTTAGTTGGTGTCTCTCTTTTGCGGCGAACTTCTTCATCGTCAAACTCAGCACAGTGTCACTTTGTTATAGGCCAAGCAAAGGTCGCTTCAAACTCAGCGCCGATTATAAGTATTACAATGACATTAGCCTAAGAAAAACACGGGCTTGGTATGTTAGCTCGTATAAAATAAAATAAAAATTAATGTTCATACACAATCTGAGGTGTGAAATCTTCTGTACAATAAACGAACAAAAAGTGTAAATACAATAAGGTGACATTTGATGAGATTGATATTTCATTATTGGAGAATTTTTGTCCGCGTCGGAGGGAGTATCCACTCTTTTGTAATATCACGAAACAAGTATCAAAGAACTTTTTATGTTACGCTCGACTTTTTTGGCTACAGTTCAACGATTTTGATAAGATTTTCTTATCGACAATGTAGCTTGGGTAACGGTACTTATTAACTTAGATATTCCCATTGCTAAATTGCATTGAAAAATGGTCTGCTACGACAAATGCTTTCAGTAGCCTATATGGCTGAACTCATATTGCTGAACACATTCCGTCCCATCATTTCTTCGTATTGTCATTGACTGGAATTCCATAGCAAACCATATTTATTAAATAAAAATGGTTTAGCTTAGGACGTGATGAACGCTTAACGAATTCTTGAAAAATTTACGTCAAATGAATTCGTGGTAAAGAAGAAAAGACAAACTGTTTTATTTTCAACAGTTTGAGTTGAATACACACAAATATGACGAAAGAATATCCAAAACAAAAGAAATGTATATATCAATGAAAAAGAAAAATACGTTAACTTCGACTGTGGCGGCGTTGCAATACTCTTCACAGACTCCCAAAAAAAATTCAAAATACGATATCACATTATTTAATTGAATTACGATCATGTTTAATGAATGGTCACAACAGTCAGACCCCAGGATTTATGTGGAGGCTAAACGTTTCAGTAATCCGAGGATCTTTTTCCTCTAAGGCTACTTGAAGTCGAAGGTTTACATCAACAAGCTAAGGACCCTATTTATGATTATGATTTTAAGACCAGCATCAACCAGGAAATAGTTGCCATTGGCAAATAAACACATTACGCCATTCGAGCAAAGTATGAGTTATATAATCAAATTGACTAAACCAAATTAATATTTCACTTATTGAGCAAAAAAGTGTGTCCACCTAAGTTAGCCCAGGTGTTCCCTTGCTTGTGGTCGATTGGTGAAAATAAAGTAAAAAGAAAGTTCGTGCAAAATTTCTTTAAAATATAAATACAGACCGGTGGGCGGGCAGAGTGGCACTGCTAAAATATAGAATATATATAGATATATAGAATATATACTATTTAAGGGGTTCTCCTTCATTGTTACAAACTTTATGATAAAGTTATAATACTATACAGAGAACATGAAGTAACAAGCTACAAGGGTTATGGATCCGGTGCATTGGTAGATATATTGTCCGGTGTTCTAGTGGGCGCCAATTATTCAACGAAAGTGCCCAAGTGGACTCACGAGGGCGCTGGTGAAGCGGCGAACTTGGGTCAAGTATTCATTGCGGTCGATCCGAATAGTTTTGCGCCTGGCTTTGAGGAACGCTTGACCGCTTTAACTAACGACTGAGAAGCGCCGACACGGTAAGTCACTCTGTTGTGCCTAAAATGTTATTGAAATAGTTATAAAAAATTATCACACCTTGATAGACAGATCCGAAGAATCCAGTTTTATTAGCCGGTGATAAGGAGGAGGGCAATATGTGTGCAACACACCAAGCTGGTGGAATCCAATATCTGGAGAATCAACTAGAAACCTGTGCGGCACTAGCCGAATGGCTCAAAATAAAACCACTCAGCTTTAAATGACGTCACAGGCATTTGTTAAACTAACATCAACCATTTTCAACGGTATTTCGAAGCTTAGCAGTTATACAAATTTTGTATTTCATAAGTCGAAAGGAAAGTGTGATTTGCAACGTTATACTTTGCGCGTGAACTGATAAGCTTGACAATTTTATACACCTTCAGTAGAAACCGTAATTTGAATTTTAATCGTTATTCTCTTTTGTATTAAAATAATACCACCGTTACAGATGATTTATACATTTGATAAAGGACACTAACATTAATTAAAAGTTAAAAGCGTTTCACGAGTTTGTGAGTCAGACATGGCACCCGCTCTGGCAGCGGTTGATCCGCCACCTGTTGAACGTTGAGTAACTCCAATAAGTCTTCAGACTTATCGGCTTTGCTCATCGATTTAATGAAATCGATGTAACCTTGGTTTTCTTTAGTCAACTTGCGCTTCTCCTCGAGTAGCAGAATATTCTGTGCCTCAACCATTGCCTGACGACGCCAAAAGTTCCGCATGACCTGATTTTGTTCCACTATTTCCTATGGAATGTGTAAGTTATGAAAATAGAATACTTTCGCTCCGAAAAGGTGTGCAAACACACCTCTTCAGTAATGTCCAAATGTTTCGAAAGATCCAAAGTTTCCAACTTAAAATTTTCTTCAAATTCGCCAACATCAACGGATTCATCTATGAATTCACCACCGAGGATCACTTTCTCGGATTCAGTTTGGAGTTTGCGACAGTTCGCGGATAACGAGAGGAGTAATTCACCAGTCTTGGCAAAATGGTCAAATTCCTGGGAAATAAAAAAAATAGTTCGAATTAGACATTTATAATGAAAATTGTAACACAGTCACAAGGCTTCGCAAGTTTCCTCATCCATCAAACGACCATTGAATACGGCTCTACTACCGGAATATCAATCACACAAATATCCCTTACAGGACGTCATAACGTCACAACAACAAAGATGAAGAACCCATAAATATATTCATGTGCGGAACGTGTACAAAGACATCTTCCAATTTTTGAATTTGTGAGCTGAACATTTATGATACACGAATTCTATACGTAGTAAAGATATATTTAATTTTTTTTTTTAAGTTGGTTCTCTGTCTATGGATGCACCACCTGTAGGCTCTCCAAAAACATTACCAAGAAGCTTCAAACCTTCATAAAAGGGTTCTGTTCTAATTAAATCAGCAACTAGAAATGCTTTTGAAGACTTCGATTCTCTAGGACTACAGCGCGTGAAAAAAGTTAGAATTTTTCGGATTACTAGATTGTATAGTCTCCATTCAAAACTCTTCCCTAGGGAAAATGATGCCAGGATTATTGGATCGTATAGTTTCCAATCTAAACCGACTCACCTTTTTCAGTTCGTAACATTCTGTCGTAAGTACCATTAGTTTTCTGCGGGTAATGTCATTATCCAATTTCACCTCGCCTAAAAGCTTCCGATGCACCATTTTGAAATAGCCCAATTCCAGTTTCAAGTCATTGATCGTTGTGGCATAATAGTTCTCCGTATCAAGTAGTTCACGTTGTAGCGCTTTCAGCTCCAAAAAACATTTTGTCTCTTCAGAGGTGAGCTTCTTCGATTCTTCGAAGAACAGGATTTGCCGCTCGGTTAGCCAACGTATACGTTCGTATTTATGTGCATCCAGCTCCGTATTAGTCAGTGTTTCCACAAAATTCGTCAGCTGGTGATGCATGTCCTTCATTTTTCCCACGATTTGATCGCGAATCATAAACCGTTTCTCGATGTGATCGTTCACACAGTTGTCACGTTTCTGCAAATAGATGTTGTAGCTCTCACGCAGAATGTCCATGGCGATGATATTCGAGGCATGGACGATGTTATCGGAATGCTCGTGCATGAAGTCGACCTCATCCATGCGCCGCTTGATTTCGGCCTCGTAGTTTTTAAGCAAATCATCGGCTTGCATTTCATAGATGCGCTTTAAGGAATTCTTCAGCTCTTCGTAACAGCGTTGTATGTATTCGATCAGCTCCATGGTGTTGCTTGTCAGCTTGTGCTCCTGTTCCAGTGTATCATCAATGTCTTCCAACAAGATTTGAATTTTATCGTCCTTCCTTGCGATATTTCTTTGAGCCTGTTTGCTCCACATGAGCATCTCTTTACGCAACTCGATGATTTTTATTTCGCTGGCCAGCGCGGCCCACTCCTCGATGTGTTTCTTTTCATTCTGTTTGGACAGTTGAAGTTCACGCTCCAGGTGATCCTGTCAGTTGTAAAAAATATATATATATATATAAATATCTCTTGGCTACAAAAGTTGGAGATTGTAGGACAAAAAGTGAGGAGAAGTGGAGGAGTGAATTTTCAATGATGAATTTGATCGCCACTTACACGTAACACTAGCTTCTTGTCCTCGATGACTTGTAGCCGTCTATGCTCCTTTCGTTCAGCTTTCTTCTGTGCTTTTGTTTTCTTTGTTGATCTGACGTCTTCTTTGTTGAGTTCAGATTCGATATCCGCGGGATAGTCATCCTTAAGCGCGATGGGGCTAAATTCCTCCAATACTTGCGACATATTTAAAAACTTTTTTGTTTTTTATTTTTTATTTTGGTTTTTTGTAATTAATTATGAAGCGTGCAAATCATATGCAAGTAGCTTCGTTTACTTTTTATATTTGAAACAAAAAATTGAGGTGATAAAAATAAAAGCCTACTCACATTCTAAAAAAATATTTTTGATGTATTATGTAATACTACCTGGTACCCGGAGAGTTGTGGAAGTAACGTTTAAAATTTGAAAGACTAAGACGTTGAATAGAGTAGCATTCCATGTATAGTTATTTGGAACCTGCATTGTGCGCGCCGGTTCAGCAACAAAACTTCGTGCAGCTGCCGTGAAATAGACTCTTTGTCCATCTTCAAGATGAACACTCAGACTAACATCATGGATACTAATGATGTCGCAGTACTGGTGTCCCATATTTGTATGGTGTAACGCCAAGCAGGTGTCACTACTTTCAGGTAGATGAACCTCTTGTTAGCTAAGGATAGTGTTTGGTTCCGCAAACAGTGCTGCCAGAGGCTCAACCTAACAGCTGTTAAGAGGTCAACAACAACCCATTGATCAAATGTTAATTAAACACAGCTGATCGCCACCAAAAACATAAATTGCCTGTTGCTATATACAACGTTCGTTTGTTTTATTTTGCACTTCACTTCGCAATTATTCCTTTGTAGGGAAAGCATTTTTCGGTTTTTTGCAGTTGTACCTTCGTATAGCTACCACAAGCTAACAAACTGCGAACTAAAATTTTAACTTTATTTTACGTACACATACCGCGAGTGAGTTCTAACAAAAACGCTCGCTGGCCAAACAGATAAGCTATTTGTTGGATAAAGTATATACGATTAGTAATAAAAAGGCATTAGTTAGTTCTGTATTTCATTGCATCGGTATCAAAAATTAAAAGGTGGAGGTTATAGGACGTAGTAGTACATCAGCAGACGCACTTCTTCCGATTTACATAATTTTACGATGCATAAGATCTAAGATCTTCTTACCACACACTGCATATTGTCAATAAATTCAATTCGGGACTGTCCAGGTGGGACAGTCTGTGATCTCCCTCCAATGCCATTTATTTAGTTTGTGCCGCAGTTTGATTGCAAAGAGATTATACGGAAATCCGCGCGTCGCTATCACTTCATTCACAATGTTGATGGACATGTAGAGTGGCAGCGCTGGTGCAATGCGTTCTATGATGATGTCAATCTCGCGCTTCACCTGAGTACTATGCTGATAGCAATTGATCAGCAATAGAAGTTGATCCAGTTGTGTCGCATTGTATCGCTGTGCACGATTTTACTGGGCACATGCAACGCCGTTTGCAGTTACTCTGGCGGCATGTCGGTGGTAAGCGCACTTGCAATACGGTTTATATCCGTATATATAGAAATTATATACGGTTATAATTATATAATTATATATTATATGGAAATCCGGCGGCAATATCTGTTCGCCGTTTTCGACCCAACTGTAGGAAAGGGAATGATGCGATCCGCCGCTGCTGCCATCGATTGTGGGCTTGTTGACGCTCAGCGAGTTTGTGACTTGTAGCAACGGCGTTGATTTGTGATGATTGATCTCCGACAACAGCACAACTGTTGTCGAGACGGATTGTGGCGATTTTGGGGCATATTCGAGTCTGACGTTTTTTTGTTGGTCAAAATTGGAAGTATGTTTGTTTGATTATTTGTCCATTAAGGACGCCGAAACCGGTCCACCGATTTTGATGAAATTTTCAGGGAAGACCTTTAATAGCCTTTAGAATTAAATATTAAGTAAACTGTATTAAATAGTAATAAACTTAATATAAATATTAAGCCCATCTCAATTTTCAGATGCTTCTTAAACTGTACAGAGACATAAAATACAAAAACAAAGCAGTATTAACAATAACAAAAATCATGTTCCTCATTCATAAAAAAATCGCTTTAAACCTATACATGTTCCTTTTTCGCTATCATATCATTCCCACAACAATATCAATACAATCAAAATAAAAATGGGTGACTGCAATTAAAATAACCAAAACAAAGGTGATATACAGAAATTCCTTTTCATGCTAATTCGCACTAAGAACACAAAATGGAGGAAGACGCTACAAGAAGGGGAAACATTGCTAGCTTCGATTTCACAACAGGCACCCACCTTCTAAAATTTCTGTTTGCCTGATTACTTCAGTTCAGTTAGCACAATGACTTTGCTACACAGCGGCCTGCGGTGGTCGTCGATGTTAATAGCAGAAAGATAACAGATTCTAAAGCGTCCGACTTTTGGAAAATGGTCTAAAAAATTTAAGGGAGAAATGTAAGCTCTATATGAATAAGTTCTCTCTGGAGCTTATTGGTTAAGCTTGGTGCCTGCACCTGCAAATTAGAACAATTTAATGCAATATCACAACTAGCTATAAAGTATGTGTACACTAATAAGTAATTTGTCTAATTCACTAACTATTATGTCATAGAACTCTCATGCCGTTCGAAACGAAAGATTAGAGCTCCAACAGTTCTTGCAAAAACCAAATTGATATTTGCTTAATTTCTGAAACTTGGCTAATGAATACTGACAGGTTCTCCATTCCAAATTATATCGTTTATAGAAGTGATTGTTGTTCTAGCAGGGGTGGTGGAGTAGCTATTATTGTAAAAACCGATATAAGGCATAGGAAAATCCCATGCCTGCAAACACACCTAATTGAAAATATTGGCTTACAGGTATTTATGGATGCACAAATTTCCTTAACAATTTTTTCTGTCTATTACCCTGGACAGTCTGCAAAGTGCCTTATCAATCCTTGTATAGCATTAAACAACAATAACCACAACAATAACCATCCAACCCACCATTGAAATAATTGATAGTATGGTTAATAAATTAACCTCCACTATTATTGATACGATTGAGCATACTGTGCCTAGAAAATCGAGTAAACAATACTGCCAAAGATTACCAACTTTTATTACAGCCCTTATCACCAATAGGAATACCACTCAAAGACAGTGCACTAGATATAAGCTTCAAATTCTCAAGGCCAGACTAAACCATCTAAACCGCTTTATCAAAGCTAAACTTCTTGAATTTAACAACAAAAGTTGGAATAATAAACTATTTATGCTTGAACCATTCTGGAATATTACTAAAGCAATCAAGAATAAAAAACAGTTCGTCCCAAGCTTCTATCATAATAATCAGGTGTACTCTACGAGGGACGAAAAATTGAATATACTTAGCGAAATTTTTGAACAAAACCATCATTTAACTGATTTACTCTCGAACTCAAACGTTGTTAGTCTAGTAGATGCCTCACATGATGAGCTAGGAAATAATCAAGACTGTAATACTCACAGCTTTTCCCCTCTTGAAACTCAGGACAGAATTCGCTCCCTTAAAAATAAGAAAGCTCCAGGACAAGACTCCATACCAAATGTGTGCATTAAAAACTTGCCAAAAAATCCAATCGAATGTCTCTATGACATATTCAACTACTCTGCCCGTATTGTATATTTCTCAAGCAATTAGTTTACTGTGGGGCTTCTCAAAAATTTTAGAACGCCTTATTAAGGCTAAATTAAATTCGAACATAGAAGCAAACGGTATCCTTCCGCCCGAACAGTATGGCTTCAGGACAACACTTAGTTGTATTCAACCACTGAACAGACTCAAAACGTTCGTCAAGCAGGAGTTTTTACTCAAAAAATCCGTTGGTATGGTGGCGTTAGATGTGCAATCTGCCTTCGATTCGGTGTAGCATAAGGGCTTAATATATAAAATGAAACGCTCCCACTTTCCTTTATACCTCCTCAAAGTCATCAACAGCTGTCTCTCTGAGAGAAACTTTTATGTCTTCATGGACGGAACAAAATCAATTAACAGACAAATGTCTGCTGGAGTACCCCAGGACTCTGTTCTAGGCCCCATTCTCTATAATATCTACACCCATGATATACCTATATCTCTTCACATTGTGTCACTTCAATATTTGCTGATGACACTACGATATATTGCTCAGATGCTGAACTCAGCACTATTAAAAATAATTTACAAATTGCTTATAATAATTTATCCAATTATTTCAGTAGTTGGTACATCAAATTAAATGCCTCTAAAACGAAGGCACTATATTTTACAAACAAACGTAAGGAATGTTTTCTGCCAAGCTCTAACTTTTTAGTTGACTCAAAAGCGTTCCATGGGAAAATAAGGTAAAATACCTTGGTTTACACTTAGACACGAAGCTAAAATTTAATATACACGTAGCCAAAATAATAGACAAAATTAATAAAACTAACTGCATCCTCTACCGCTTTATCAATCGTAAATCTGCACTATCTATCCGAAATAAAATGACCACTTACAAATCAATTTTTCTTCCAATAATGATGTATGGGTTCGTAGTGTGGGGTGACTGTGCCAAGTGTCACACAAACAAGCTCCAAACGGTCCAAAATAAAATTCTTAATATGATCCTAAATCTACCATTTTATTTCTCTACAGCTCGTCTGCACGAATTAGCAAACGCTAAGCATATTCACTACAACATAGCTCTTGCCCAAAGAAACTTTATTATACAAAACTAAATATTGCGCACTTACATGTGTCCGATCGATTCTTTAAGCCTTAACCACTGGTTAATGCAATTAAGATTCGGTATATTTTAGTCTAGTTAGTTTAAGTTCATCATTACTCTAAGGTTTTTTCCACTTCCCAATTTTCGTTGCTAAATTTAAATTTACGATCTTATTAAATTGTAATAATAATATGGATAGATATAATTCAGAAGAAAGCACATTGTATAGCTAAACTCTGTATAAAATAAATTTATTCTTAGATCTAAGAACATATTAATAATCTTCTGGGAATAAAGTCATAATACAGTCAATTTTTATTTTAAAAAACAAAATTAAAAAGTATTTTCAGTTTTTATTTAAAAATCAAAATTTAAAACTTTTATTATTATTATTATTATTATTAAACAAGTTATAGCACAATTACAAATTGCACTTAACCTAATTTTTAAGGAAGCAGTAGCAACTAAGGCCTTAAGCTTACCAACATGTAAAGGCTTATTCTATGTATCTTTTATGAACAGTTTTGTAAACTTATGATTAAATTTGATGAAGTAGTTTTGCTTTATAAAAACATTTATAGACTTATAATTAAATTTGATGGAATAGGTTTGTAGATCTAAGAACAACTATTAATTGTAATATGTAATGAGGGGAGGGTTCAGCAATGATTTCTAGAGGACTGTGCTAGAGGCATTTTATTCTATTTGGTTGATACGTCGGACAATCCGTAAGGATGTGAGAGACGGTTAGGTTAACGTTGCATGATTGGCAAGTTAGCTGGGCGGTATTTTTAAGGGTGAGACTATTGGTAAGATTTGTGTGTCCTAAGCGAAGTCTTAGGAATTTAGTAATGTCGAAACGACCAGGATATTTTTTGTCTTGGAGAATGTAGTGTTGTATGGATATTTTGTACCTGTTGAAGGTTCTGTAGTGGACTGTTCGTTACAAATATTTTTAAGATATTTTTTAAGGTCTGCTAAGTTTTTATGAAATTCATAAATTAAGAGATATAGGTGAGCCTCTTTTGCGGTCTTATCAGCTAGTTCATTGTCTGTTATTTTGCAATGGCCAGGAACCCATATTATTATGATTTTCGGGCTGTTGGATGAAATAATGTTTCTAATCGATGATGAGTAGAAATTTTGATTATTGATATTGGCAATGGCTTTTATTGAGGATAACGAATCTGTACATATGGCAAATTTGCCTTTTTGCTTTTGAGCGTGTTGACAAGCTGAAAGTATGGCTGATATTTCAGCTGTAAAATAGAAGAGAAGTCTGGAAGAAGGTGACGACTTATAGTGTCGTCAGCAGTGGTGATGTTGTAACTAACTGATGGAGTGTCAGCTTTGTTGAATGTGTGGAGAGTTAGCTATAGACAGGAGTTGTTGAAGAACCAGGGAGGGGAAACTTGATTATTTCATTTCACAACAATTCTTACTTTGCTCGATTACGTTATGTAGAGTTGAGGGGATTTTTGGCTGTTTTTTTTGATTTTCTAATTTTGTTGAAAATGTTTTCTACAGGTGAGTGTTCGGTGGTCATAATAGTTTCGAAGAGTTTAGCTGTTTCAAGAGGTATTCTTGATTCTATCGGCATTAAGTTAGCTTCGTAGAGAAGGTTGTTGATTGGGGTAGAACGTAAGGCCCCAAAAGCAAGTCTGAGGGCAGTGTGGTATAAGATTTTAAGTTTGCGTAATGAAGGTATTCCCATACAGTTGTAATCCAAAGTCAATTTTAGACATAATTATACTCTTGATTACGTGGATGATGGTGACAGTGCTTGACAAGCATTTTATTATGTTGAGTCGTTTGGCTAACATAAGTATAAGATTGCCTATGTGTTTGTTCCATCTGTACTTGGTTGTGATCGTGATTCCAAGGATTTTTAGTGAGTCTACATTACCAATATGTCTGATTGTAGATGGAAGGAGCATAGTGTTTTACGGCAGATGTGCAAGTGTTTACATTTGGTGACAGACAGCGATGCGCCTGAATAGTCACACCAAGATATGATGTCTGTGAAGAGGTGACTTATGTTTAGTGTGTTGGATTTTTTTTTTGATCTTTTTCATAATTGTGTAGTCGTCGGCGACTTTTTCATAATTGTGTTATGTAATCCAATTATTCTGTTGAGTTTGTTATACGCTATAACAGAGAGAATGACTGATAAGGGTGAACCCTGGGATATGCCATTTTCTAGAGATTGGGGTGCAGAACGAGAGTACTCAGTTTGCACAGAAATTTTTCTGTTTTAGAGAAAGTTAGATACATAATTGATCATTTTAGGACCTAATTTAGGACATAATTTAAGTTCGTCTAATATGGAATGCATTGATTTGGTGTGAGATTATTTTATCGAGTACTTTCGAGATGCACGAATTAAGTGATATGGGTCTGTATCGATTGAGATTTTATCAGAGTTAGGTTTGGCTATGGGGATGATGATTCTGGTTTTGAACTGTTGGGGATGTAGTTGTTGAGTATGTTGTTGAATAGGGCAAGAAGACGAATACTGAGGGATATCGATAAATGTTTAAGCATGGAATAGTTAATTCGGTCTAGACCGGGGGTTTCTCCTTTTAATTTGTTTAGGGAGATTTTGAGCTCAAGTAAAGATATGGGCTTTTCTAATAGCAGCGCTTTTTCGGATGGTGAATATAGTATAGCCGACGAGGAGGCTCGCTTGTGCTGACGAAAAGTCGTTGAGAAATTGATGTCACAGAAATATTTAGACCAGTCTTGGCAAAATGTTTCGGAAATGTCGTTTTTGTGGGTTAAGATTGGCTAGCATAGTTAAGGCTAGGATTGTTAGGGTCGGTGAATGGAGTGGGGTGTATAACGTCCGCAGAATCGGTTAATGTTTGGCCATAATTTGGAGATGGGGGTGTTAGGGTCAATGTCAGAAGTGAACTGATACAAAGAAATTCGTTTTTAAATTTTTATTTCGCGTTTAAGGAGTGCGTTGGCTTTTTTGTAGCTTATTATATTGGCAGTAGTTATGCAGCGCTTTAATTTTAGCCACTCTGAGTTTTTTTTATTCTTTAGTTTCTGCAGGGTGGGATCCCACCAGGGGACATTGAACTTATGATTGGATTGAGGAGAGGTCTGGGGAATAGCTTGATTTGCACTTTGAAGGATTATCTTAACAATGTTGGCTGCTTCTTTATTTAAATTGTTTCTTATTGGTTTCTCAGAGTTAAACTTATCTGTAAGTTGCTCAAACAGTGGCCAGAATCTAAAGAAAGGATTGGTGAGGCAAACGAGAGGTCTATGTATGTAAATGTGTGGTGGGTGCTGAAATGGGTGGGAGTGCTATTGTTTAAAAATGAAAGAGGAGATTGATTGATGAAATTAAAGAGAATGTTCCTTCTGGTATTGTTGGTACGAGATCCTTAACTATTGTGCCAGGTATTAAAATCTCCTGTTATTAGGGAAGGGTTTCTTATGTTGGTAAACATATTATGTAAGTTTTGTATATTAAAAGATTTGTTCGGCGCTATGTATGCATATATTATGTTGAATTTGATTTTTGAGTGTATAAGAAAAGCTATGGCGTCTAAGTAATTGTTAAGGGGAATTTGATGGTGTTGGTTGGACTTGTGGATGAGTATGGTGACTACTCCGTAGGGGTTCGTGGGAGAGTTCTGGTGGTACAATGTGAAGTTGGGGGTATGGGTATATTGTGTAGTGAGTGTAGATGGGTTTCTTAGAAAGAGATGATTTGAGGCTTGTGTTGCTTGAGTATAATTAATAAGTATAATTTGCAACTGGTTGTAGTTCTTTATATAACCATTAATGTTCCACTGTAGGACCTTTAGAATGGTGAATGGAAGGGCTTAAGTAAGTTTATCTGGTGGGTAACCAGTTGCGAATACGTGTTTGGAGCACCCCCCTGTCAATCATTATATCAACAAGTAGGGGCACTAGGTATTGTTAAAGAGACGCCTGTGGGGACGGTAACCTCCGCGGGGGCGCAATAGCTATGAAGGCTTGAGCACACACACGAGGATCGCCGTCTTCAGAGGCTCCTAAGTGAATGGAATTAGGATTAGATGTTTAGTTTTGGTTTTTTTTGTTGGCTGTGTTTGTTATTTTGTTTGTTATTATTCTTAGCTTTATTTCTGTATTTAGCACTGAGTTTTGATGAGAGGGAGTTTATATGAGGTTTTGGCTTAAGGTCGGATGAAGTTTGGATTTGTGAATAATTGTCACCTTCATCGGAGACAGATTCCGTGTCAGTGTCCATGATGTCGTCATATGATGTTGGAGTCCTGATTTCGGGTTGTAGTTCTAATGTTGAAGCGGTGGGAGTGGCTGCAGGCCTGGGGATTTCTGCCATCGCTGAAGTGGCAGGTGTGAGTTTTGAATTGCTTGTCGCTTATGGTGGAGGATTTGTCACTACTTTGGAGTATTGAGTCAGCTGGTGGGAGTGGCGGATATTGTATATCTTTAATTTTTTTCCTATATATTTAATTTTTCTGTTATTATTAGAAAAACTTCAATTAAATTGTATATACAAAAATTAACAAAACAACTTGAATAATAAATGGGGATATAGTATAGTGTATTAAAACGATCTATTACGGAGGTCGAGAGGGTGCGATCTTCTCAGCCGTCTCGCCACCCTAACTCCTCCAATTCTGCGTCGTTTTAGAAGGCGCCTTGCTAGTTTATTTGGATGATTTTTTAACCTCTCTATATATTTTTTGGCCTGACGATTTATCACATAGCTAATTTTCGGTATTTTTAAGTCGTTTTCAAGATCCGCCGTTCGCATGAAGCAAGGGGCACCAGAAAGCATACGCAATGTCTTGGCCTGCAGTACTCTCACCTCCGCTATGTTTGACCTCGCTGCTATGCCAAACACCTGCGAACCGTATCGCCAAGAAGAAGCAATTATTGTTTTGTAAATGTTCACCTTATTTCCCAAGGACAATTTATCCCTGCTATTTAAAAGCCAATGCAAATTACTCTTCTGTCCTAAGGATTTGGTGATACTTGAAATATGCGTCTTGAACGCAGATCCGCATCAGAACGCATCGGATCCAGAGGATGCTTCAGTGGTATTTCTGACCCAGTGGGCATGTCGTGCGTGAACAGGGTATAGAGTGTAGGCCCCAAAACGCTACCCTGGGGGACACCTGCGGAAATAGCCTTGATGCTAGACTCCACACCATCCAGTACCACTGAAAGTCCTGTTCTCAAGGTAGCTGCGCACGATTAACCGTAGTTGAGGCGGCAAGAGATTCTTGAGCTTACTGAGCAGCCCGTCGTGCCAAACTCGGTCGAAAGCCTGCTTTATGTCAAGATACGCTGCCACTACGTACTCCTTAGCCTCAAATCCTTCGAGAATAAAGTTAACCACCCTATTCAGCTGCTCTGGAGTTCCGTGAGACTTACGAAAGCCAAATTTAAAGGAAGGAACTATTTGCTTTACCTTTTTTTAAGTCCAGGATCAGTGTCAGCAAACAGCGTTCAAACAATTTTGCTACAGTGGGTAGCAGGCTAATTGTCCTGTAGGAATCTAAGGTGTAAGGGCTCTTGCCGGCCTTATGAACCATGCAAATTCTTGCCTTCTTCCACTGTTCGGCACATATTCCAATCTCAGCACTGAGTTAGAAATGAGGACCAGAAATAGAACAGCTTTTAGCGACATTGCCTTAAGTGTAAAGTTGCCCAGTCTATCTTCACCTGGAGCCTTTTTAGTGTTCAACCCTTTAATATGTGCTGAGACTTCCTAGGATGTAATGAAAGCAACCGGGAGGCATAATTGGCCGGCGCTTTCAAGTCTCATATGGACGTCCTTTAATTGTTTTAATCTTCGGAGCGGAATCAAAATCAACCACAAGGGGAAGATGATCAAAGGAGAGTTTTTACTCAGTCCTGATAGACAACTCGTCTGAACGCCCATTATAAATGGAAAAATCAATAGCGCTTGGTGTGTGTCTTTGGGCGTACGGGAAATGGGTCCTTTGACCAGTTGCCAGGATTTGAGCTGTTGAGTTTTGCACAACTTCCTGTAAGCAGCTACCCCTTGTATCCGCTCTAAAGTTATCCAGAATCTGCTTTTGGCGTTAAAGTCTCCACCTATTAGAAACATTCTTCCTAGATTGCTTAAAAGATCTTATATAATATAGATCTTATAATGCAGAGACTATTAACTCGCCCTTACTGGTTGAAATATGGATAGTGGCCATCTGTAATTTCGCTGTTCTCACTGGCTCTCGTAAAGAATAGCAGATTTCTTGCTTAATAAGAACAGCCGCTCCTTCGCTAGGCCTGTTGCTGGTAGACCATCGCCTGGTGAATATTGTAGCCAGGTAAAAGATCTGGACTCCAGTTTTCAGCCATGTCTCAGTGATGAGCAACACATCAATGTTATGGTCGGTAAGGAAATGCTTAAGCTCCTCAACATGCCCAGAAATTCCATGAGCATTCCACAATCCAAGGCTGAGTGGACGGGGCATTATTTACGGGCATTCACGAAATTGAGGCATAATTGTTTGAGGAGCTGATTGCTCTCCTTCAATTCATTAAACATTAATGTAATTGTGTCAACTTTAGCTGTGAGGGCTGTTATTGCAGCCTCTAACCTGCTAATGCTGTTAGGGGTCTGTGGCGATTGCTGTAGATGCACAGCTCTGTTGTTAACATTGCAATATCTCTTCTGAGGATTAGTTATATACAAACCAGCACGTAGTGTGTCTGCATATGAGGTGTCTCCCTTGACCATTACCGCCGGGACGTAACTCACTCTTCTCATAGAATCTTCCCTGTTGCTGCCACGCGCCAAAATTGATATATTGGGTTTTAGGCTGTTTAATTTATTTTTGAAAACTCGGCAGTCATTACTCCAAGCAGCATGTTTCTCACCACAATTTATGCAGCAAAGGTCCTCCACAGCCAAACATTGGGTGGTGATATGGTTTTGCACATATTTTCCACAAATCAACTGTCGCAGACAGTAATTTTTGGTGTGCCCAAATCCAAAGCATCTATAGCACTGAATGACAGTCAGGATCTTTTTTGGAATTTCCACCAGGACACGTTGCCTGCCTATATGCTGAATTTTCAGAGCCTCCTTATTGTTAGGCGCTTTGGCAAGGTTGATGAAGAAGAAGTTGTTTGGTACCATCTTTTTAGTGTCTGCTCCATTAACCTTAGTGATTAACTTGCGGGGGTTGGGATTAAACACACCGGTGACATTGTGGCCTTTGGTATAAAAGGCTTCCTTGATAATAGTGTGGGGGTTGATGCTGGCCAGGTTGGCAACAACTACCCTGAAAGCTTTATCCTCCTTAAGCTGGTATGTATAGTGCTTAATGTTACGCTCTTTTAGGTAACGAAACAGAATACGATACGATTCAGAATATTCAGTATAGACCCTTACAGAATCATTTCTCATAACTTTAAGCGAGAAACTATTTGGTCCGGAGACCAGAGCCAAAAGGTGAGAATTGCTCACATTATCAGTGTTGATAGGGGGTGGTTTTCTAGTCCTGCGAGTGGTTTCAATATCAATTCCCTCAAGCATCAGCGTCGAGGACCTTTGGATATCGGGGTTATGTTTGCAATTGATGCATCATTTTTCTTTTACGCAGGTTTCATTTTCAGTTGTATGGGATTCTTCTGAACAGTTGGGGCATATCTTATTGCTTTTGCAAATCGATGTAGGGTGACCAAATCGTAAGCAATTCTTACATCTTAGTTGTAGGGGGATATATGGACGAACATGTATCCTTTCATACCCAATCATCACATTTTCCTGTAATGTGTGAGCCGCGAAAGTAAGGATGATGAGGCCAGTTTCAACAAGAGAGTTGTCTTGCCGTTTCTTAATTTTGTAGATATCCGATATGTTTTGATATTTTAACTCCTCCAGTATTTCTTGTTCAGGTATATTTCTAAGATCATTACAATATATAACTCCTTTAGTATAGTTGAGGGTCTTGTGTCCCGTAGCAGTTATTGAGAATTCGCCAATTTTGGATAGTTTGCAATGTTTTATGGCTTAATAAGAAGAGTGCCAGCTCATATCCACTTGCAAATATCCACTTCACCTCCACACGTGTAGTCGATGACTTTTTTATTAAGAAAGGTGATACATTCTCAAAGCTAGTGTTGTCCGCTCTGCTGATGACGATGTATTTGCCTGCCGAGTGAGCTGTGCTGTTTGTTGTTGTGAACAGTTTTTTCACGTCTAGTCGTTTATGCATTATGGTTTGCTGTCGGGCCTGAGCCCTGAACGGGATTTTTTTATATTGTAGTTTGACGATAAGACAAATTTGTTTTCTGCAGTGAAAGTTTATTATTTCTACCTAACGGTAGACTATTTTGTTTACACAAAGATTAACGGTAAATTTTGAAAACAGATTAGAAGCGATCGCTTGGTACATTGACTGCACGCGACGAGTAGTAGTCGTCGATTGTTGAAAATTTAAAAATTATTTTTAATTTTTATTTAAAAAATACAAAATATAAATTAATTTCAATTTTTATTTTAAAAATTAAAAAATTAAATATACTTTCGATTTTTATTTTGAAAATTGAAAATAATAAATAATAATAAAAAATGATTTTTTGAAATAAAACTGTTAACAGTTACGGTACCTGTAGATAGATGGATTTTTAACAATAAATTAAAAATTTTGAATTTTTTAAATCCGTAATTCAGTTGTTTGCTTCGAGATTACCTTTTTTCAGGTGACCTTTTTCATTTTAATCTCCCTCTATGGTACAATCAACAGCTACTCCGGAAGCTTCGTTCTTCGTGTTGTAACAAACATGTGTTCAGAAAGAACTAGTTTATATAGAGGTTATATTTCTCTCTTAAAAATATAGCCGGAGAGGGATTACCGGCCCTAATAGCTTATGTTAAGTTTTCTGTACTTGTACAGGTTTCTTGTCTGTTCAACTTAGGTGCGGTAGAATATTCTGTTGGTTTGCAAAAGCGTTTATAGCGAAAAATCAATACAATGTGTCTTCCATAACTCGAATATCCCCATAACTCGAAATTTTGTTATGCATTATGGTGATTCGAGATTTGGATGTTTGACTGTACGAGGAATACGCACAGTATATAGTAACGAAAACAGTGAAGTTCGAGTCTCAAAAGCGCAAAGCAAATTTCGTCATCCTTACTTTGTGTTGTGCTCTTCCCTCTTCTTTCCTTGTGATCGACAAAGAAGAAAAAAACAAATGGTCTAGACTTTGTTCTTGTGTGAGCGTAGGCAAATTTATATTCTTATCTTTTTTATATTCGGGTTGCGCAGCGGCTTGGATTTTGGTTTTCTGTCACTATTTACTTGGGCATTCGCTTTCTTCTTTCCTTGTCCCCCCTTATAATTAGCAAATAAGAAAAAAAAGAACAAATCTCACACGCTTTGTTGTTGCGTTGCGAAGGCACAATTTATTTCTTTCTTTCCTCACATTGGTAGCTGGTTTGATTTCGTTTTCTCATTGGACACTTGCTGGTTCCTGCTGGTTCTTGCTGTTTTTTCTGATTCCCTGGTAGTAAAGGTAGAATTAGCTTTATTCAACTTAAATTTTTCGACATACCTATCACAAAAAATAGTACTTTCTTATTTATTACGTACTACATGAATTTTAAATCAATATGCATTGACCACATAGAGTTCCCGCTTGAAGCGCCAACGTACTATTGAATACGTTGAAACGTATTGAAAAAAACATTACATTGCTAACTCTATAGGATAAAAGTTATGGGAAAGGGTATTTGAATTGATGGGAGAAGGTACTAGGCTATTCGGATAGCCACCAAAAACGAGGAGTCGTAACTTCAGTATCCCTTAACGGAATACTCTTGTCCCATCTCCAGTTTTGTTGTTGCAGGATTCTAATACAACGGATTTGATATTCGCCCACCTGTGGAGGTAATAAAACACCGGTATACCACGTTGGTCTTGCATAAACCCTTTTTTATCCAACAGCAGGAATGCTCCTGGTGGAACGAAGCCTGTTCTTAAGGTTTCGTTTAGGTATTCCTCACTTTCATAATAGGGTCCTATGATCAGATTATTTTCCGGGCACTCCATGTAATAGACTATATGTTGGCGTATTAGTTTAATTATGAAGTTATCAATTCTTTGAATATTGGCTGTATCATACAGTTTTTGGTTCGAGATGAATTTAGTATAGTTACTATTATCCGACCTATCTCTCATCTCTCTGTAAATGTTCTTATGCATTTTCTTTAAAATTTTCTGATCCTCTCCATGTAAGAAGGTGAGATATTAAACCATATGTTGCACGCACACGAAATAATTGGCCTAATGAGTGATTGGTACATTAAGATCTTAACCCTTTTATTTATGTAGCGACTATTGAACAAATATTGATAACAATAAAAGGCCTTCCTTGCCTTAATCAATTGCTGATTTATATGAATGTTAAAGTATAGGAATCTATCTAGATACACACCTATATACTTAGTTGTGCCTGTTATAGGAAGTAGTTCGTTACTTGTTCCTGATAATATTCTAAATGTTTTCCAGTTTTTTCTGATGTTGGAGTTGCATTTATTTATTGGGGGACGAAACAACAAGGTTTCACATTTGTTGACATTTATTTTAACTTTCCATTGCTTTGTATAGTCTTCTATTTTATCGTTATTATTTTGCAGATTTGTATTGATATTTTCTATTGTTTTTCCTGGTGCATAAATGATTAAATCATCAGCGAATGCTATTATGTTTTCAATGTTATCTAACATATTGATCATGAATAGGTTAAATAAAATAGGTGAATTTACTGTACCCGATTGTGGGCCATTTTCTATGATGAACTCTTTACTGCTGGATGTGCTATTATGGAAGGTTGCAAATGTTTTGTTAGATATCATATTATATATAAGGATTAGAAAGTGTACGGGAAATTTATATCTTATTAGTTTAAGTATCAGGCCTTTAATCCAAACGCTATCAAATGCTTTTTCTAGGTCTATAAAACATGTACCAGCTACAAATTTTTTGTTCTAGTTCCATTGAATGTCAGATATTAGAAGATTTAATGCGTGGGCGGTACAGTGTTTGAATTCCAAGCCAAATTGATGGTTCTTTCTGTCGCAATGTTTATTTATGTTAATATTTATGCATATTTCAAAGACTTTGCTTATGTTAGGTAGTAGGCTAATTGGTCGTAAATTGTTTAAGTCTGAAGGGTCTTTGTTTTTTTTGCGTAATAGTATTACCTTGGCTTTTTTTCAGCCAGAACCCACCTTCTAATATTGCTGTTTGCCGGGTTATTCAGTTCAGTAGTTAGCACACTGAGGTTGCTACACAGCGGCCAGCGCTGGTTCTTCGATGTTAATAGCAGCCAAATAACATAAGCTATTAGCACCGATCTCGCAGATAAAAAGTCAAAAGCTTTTGCGAGAAATGTAACCTCTATATGAATGAATACTCTTTGAGCGAACGCGTCAGAGTGAGTACGGAATACATGCATAACGACGCGTTTCGAATCTGATTTCGCGACTTCACCATGATTTCCGTGGGGTTGTAGTGTATTAAAATTAAAACATATTTCTCGAGTAGTGTTGAGCCCGTTGCTCAGTCGGTTAGAACTTTTTGCGATTTTAGTATATCGTTCGGTTGGTGTTTGTCATTTGTTCACATTTTATAGTATTTGTTGATTTTGTTTTTCAAATTTGCTGGCCTATTTATTGACCACGAAATTTACCTTATTTGTGATGGTGTTTTTGAATTACTGCATAAATACTGCTCCCACGATTACACGACTCACGTTGTTACGTAGCAAATTTGAATTACAGCAGAGGAGAACGAATACAATAAGAAGCATTCTGCCACCAACAGCTGCAGTAAATTGCCACAGCAATGCTACTAATAAATGTGGTTAGTAATTTGCAATATTTGAAAATGAAACGTTTCCCGCGCAGTGTCAAATATGTCAGTCACTTTTCAATGAAATATTTGACTTCCCTTCGCTTTGGCCCTAATTATGGCTCTTTCACCCTCATTCACTGCATGTTCCCGCCCTTTCCTATAGGGGAGTCACATTCATGCGTATTTTGGAAGCGTTGCATTGTATTGAAAATGGTTTTATCTTTAAAACGCGCTTAGTTGGTGTCTCTCTTTTCGGGCGAACTTCTTCATCGTCAAACTCAGCACAGTGTCACTTTGTTATAGGCCAAGCAAAGGTCGCTTCAAACTCAGCGCCGATTATAAGTATTACAATGACATTAGCCTAAGAAAAACACGGGCTTGGTATGTTAGCCCGTATAAAATAAAATAAAAATTAATGTTCATACACAATCTGAGGTGTGAAATCTTCTGTACAATAAACGAACAAAAAGTGTAAATACAATAAGGTGACATTTGATGAGATTGATATTTCATTATTGGAGAATTTTTGTCCGCGTCGGAGGGAGTATCCACTCTTTTGTAATATCACGAAACAAGTATCAAAGAACTTTTTATGTTACGCTCGACTTTTTTGGCTACAGTTCAACGATTTTGATAAGATTTTCTTATCGACAATGTAGCTTGGGTAACGGTACTTATTAACTTAGATATTCCCATTGCTAAATTGCATTGAAAAATGGTCTGCTACGACAAATGCTTTCAGTAGCCTATATGGCTGAACTCATATTGCTGAACACATTCCGTCCCATCATTTCTTCGTATTGTCATTGACTGGAATTCCATAGCAAACCATATTTATTAAATAAAAATGGTTTAGCTTAGGACGTGATGAACGCTTAACGAATTCTTGAAAAATTTACGTCAAATGAATTCGTGGTAAAGAAGAAAAGACAAACTGTTTTATTTTCAACAGTTTGAGTTGAATACACACAAATATGACGAAAGAATATCCAAAACAAAAGAAATGTATATATCAATGAAAAAGAAAAATACGTTAACTTCGACTGTGGCGGCGTTGCAATACTCTTCACAGACTCCCAAAAAAAATTCAAAATACGATATCACATTATTTAATTGAATTACGATCATGTTTAATGAATGGTCACAACAGTCAGACCCCAGGATTTATGTGGAGGCTAAACGTTTCAGTAATCCGAGGATCTTTTTCCTCTAAGGCTACTTGAAGTCGAAGGTTTACATCAACAAGCTAAGGACCCTATTTATGATTATGATTTTAAGACCAGCATCAACCAGGAAATAGTTGCCATTGGCAAATAAACACATTACGCCATTCGAGCAAAGTATGAGTTATATAATCAAATTGACTAAACCAAATTAATATTTCACTTATTGAGCAAAAAAGTGTGTCCACCTAAGTTAGCCCAGGTGTTCCCTTGCTTGTGGTCGATTGGTGAAAATAAAGTAAAAAGAAAGTTCGTGCAAAATTTCTTTAAAATATAAATACAGACCGGTGGGCGGGCAGAGTCGCACTGCTAAAATATAGAATATATATAGATATATAGATTATATACTATTTAAGGGGTTCTCCTTCATTGTTACAAACTTTATGATAAAGTTATAATACTATACATAGAACATGAAGTAACAAGCGGAAAAATGTAAAAAGTATATAAGCATCAAGGGCAAACAAACAAAAACCCACACGCGGCGGAATGATACGTATCTGTAATATATTCGTGTATCTTCCTTGGTAGTTGCTGTAAATTATGGGCGGGCTGCTGCGTTCGTAAAATAACCTATCGCTCAAGCGTCAAGCTCGTTCGTACTCTTGTGCGAACGATCATTAAATTCTGATAAGACGTTTTATGAGTGTAGCTTGTCGTTCTCGTTTTTTTTATTCATACATACATACATATATACAATAAGTACATATGGCCGTATTTTCGTCGCTGTTCATGTTTTGCTTATTTCTGTGAACCGAACCCCCCATACTTCTTTGACAACCAAATTCCAAACGATCGTGCGTTGATCGAAATATTTTTCGAGTACATCGTTTGCAAGTAAGCCTCAGTAACAACAACAAAAATATTCAGTAAAGCTATCGTTAGTGTATCTGTGAGATTAACTTATTGTTCATAAGAGTCGTCGGTGCTTTGTTTCAAACTCTTCGACTTATTTTTAGAGACTCCAGTTGAGCACAGAACGCGCTTCGGAGCACACGTACTAGCAACTCCCTGGCTAAAGCCGTAATTTATTCTTTCTTTTTGCGCAGCTCACATTCTACATCATCGCAAAATGTCTTCGAAATCGTCGCCAAAGTTGGTCGACATCGCCGAGTCCCGACGATTTATGATCGACTGTTTTCGGGCGGTGGATGTACCTTTGGCGCACGCCGAGCAGCAGGCGGATTTGCTGGTCGCCGCGGATTATCGTGGCCACTTTTCGCATGGCATGAATCGCCTGGAGATGTACATCAATGATTTGTTGATTAATACAACAAATGGATGTGCTGAGCCGACTATTTTGAAGGAGACACCCGCCACGGCGTGGGTGGATGGCAACAATGGCTTGGGTGCTGTGGTTGGCAATTTTTGCATGGATTTAGCTATAAAGAAGGCAAAAACCGTGGGCGTTGGTTGGGTTTGTGCTAAAGGCTCCAATCATTATGGCATGGCTGGCTGGTATCCAATGAGAGCCATGAAGGAAGGTCTGTTGGGTCTGTCCATGACCAATACATCTCCACTGATGGCGCCGACGCGTGCCAAGACTGCAGCGTTGGGCACAAATCCGTTGTCGTTGGGTGCACCCGCAGGCAATGGCGACAAATTTTTGTTGGATATGGCGACGACAGCAGTTGCTGTGGGTAAAATAGAGATACAAAGGCGCAAGGGTGATCCACTGCCTCAAGGATGGGCTCAAGATCCAGATGGTAACGTCACCACAGATGCGGAAGTAGCCTTTAAAACTGGTTGCTTAATGCCACTGGGTGGACCGGAGTTTAGTTCGGGCTACAAGGGTTATGGACTCGGTGCATTGGTAGATATATTGTCCGGTGTTCTAGCGGGCGCCAATTATTCAACGAAAGTGCGCAAGTGGACTCACGCGGGCGCTGGTGAAGCGGCGAACTTGGGTCAAGTATTCATTGCGGTCGATCCGAATAGTTTTGCGCCTGGCTTTGAGGAACGCTTGACCGACTTCAACTCACGACTGAGAAGCGCCGACCCGGTAAGTCACTCTGTTGTGCCTAAAATGTTATTGAAATAGTTATAAAAAATTATCACACCTTGACAGACCGATCCGAAGAATCCAGTTTTATTAGCCGGTGATAAGGAGGAGAGCAATATGTGTGCAACAGACCAAGCTGGCGGAATCCAATATCTGGAGAATCAACTAAAAACCTGTGCGGCACTAGCCGAACGTCTCAAAATAAAACCACTCAGCTTTAAATGATGTCACAGGCATTGGTTCAACTAACATCAACCATTTTCAACGGTATTTCGAAGAGTAGCAGTTATACAAACTGGTGTTCGTCCAGCGGTTGAAATTCAACGACATTCGTAATAATATTGATTTGTACTATGTCACTTAGTAACCATATGCGTTTAAGTAATTTAACAAAATGCAAGCGTGTTTCATGCGAAGCGAGTGTGTGAGACTTTATTGTAGTTGTACGCGTAACTGCAAATAACGGTTATGCGTTAATTTTAAAACTACAAAAAGCATACTGGATGAGAAATGGTATATTGGAAAGGACGTGTGCACATTAACTAGCCAAATATGCTTTAATTTTGATTTTTTATTTTTTAGCTAAAAATATTAAAAATAATCGTTGTTTTTTGCTTTTTATTTTTTTCCCCTAAAAAATAATCGTTATTTATGATTTTTACTTTTTCCGCTCAAAAATAATCATTCATCCGCAAATGAAAAGAAACTAATCTGTCCTATTATGGATATTGTGAAGTTTTGTGAAGATAAAAAGTACTTGTATCCATATTTATACCAATTGGCAACAGTATTGCATAGCGTGCTTGCTACATAAGTCAGTAAAGAGAGAGCATTTTCTGCATTAAAATTTACAAGCATTAACTTTAACAAGCTTAAGATGCAATTTATCCATCCATCATTATCCAGCGACTTCACCCGCAAACTCTTTTTCGTAAAATTAAATCGAAAACAACGACAAAAAGAAATTATTTTTGGGTGAAGAAAGTAAAAATTAAAAATAATAATTATTTTTGATGAAAAAAAAAAATTTTAAATAAGTATTTGTAATTTTTTTGCATATAACTTATAACCGTTATGGTCCCGGCCCACAATACCTAACTAAGTTAATTAAGTATATTGTGACAATCTGCAAATGAAAACCTGTCGAATGCTACCTTTTTTATCAAAATCGCTTTTATGGCTTAGGCATAAAATAATGGTATAGAAACTGTCTTGTAGATATAAGTCGAAAGAAAAGTGTTATTTGCAAAGTTATACTTTGCGACTGAACTGATAAGCTTGACAATTTTATACACCTCCAGTAGAAACCGCAATTTAAATTGTAATCTATTTTGTATTAGAATTAATAGCACCGTTACAAGGGATTTGTACATTTGATTCGGTACACTGACAAAATTAAAAGTTATATATACTTTTTTTTAATAAAGGCTTTTCACGAATTTGTGAGTTAGACATGGCGCCGGCTCTGGGACCGATTGCACGTTGAGTAACTCCAATAAATCTTCAGGCTATTCGCCAACATAAACGGATTCATCTATGAACTCACCACCGAGGATCACTTTCTCGGATTCAGTTCGCAGTTTGCGACAGTTCGAGGATAACGATAGTAGCAGTACACCAGTCTTTGCGAAATGGTCAAATTCCTGGGAAATAAAGAGAAAATGGTTCGAATTAGGCATTTATAATGAAAATTGTTTCTTCATCCTACAACCGACCAAAGAAGCATCCTCTAGCCGATGATTGCCTACCATTAAATACGGCGATTAAAAGGAAAACATAAGAATTCACTTTCGATATCATTATTTGTTAGCTGACTGCGACAAAGTCATTACGATATATACTTAAGCTAGTGTGATGTAATGTTCATTTATACAGTGTTTAGTTACTTTAGTAACTTTACAGCTTATACTTAATACTCTAATACATAATTTTGATGGAATAACATAAACATAGCTTGTGAAAAGGAGAAAAACCCACAAGAGGTATAACATAAAATTAACTTACAACCAACTTATAAACTTGAACTTAAACTTATAACTTGAATATACTAACGTAGGAGTTAGTGTAGAGAAGTACTGGTCAGCAAAAGTTTAGTGCAAAATGGGGATTTCTCAGATTAAACGTAGTTTTCGCTAAAGAGATTTTCTCACTGATCATCTTAGTACCTGCTACTTCATGAAGTAGTGATGTTGGGTAGTAGAAAGGTAGATCTAGAATCATTTTTAAAAGCTTGTTTTGAGCGATTTGCAGCTTAGATTGGTGGGTATGGCCACAGTCTCCCCAGACCTCCCAGCAGCATAACATAATGGGTACAAAGATAGACTCAAATATTATTAGTTTGTTATGGACGGATAGCTTAGATCTACGGTTGATGAATGGATAGAGTATACGAATCGTTTTATTCACCTTTTCAAGAGTTATGTTAACACGTTGCTTGTGGAGGAGTATAGTATCTCCCAGTGGATATTTTTATCGTTAACTATTAGGTTGGTAGAAAATAGGCCTTTAGCTTTTTTGAAAAGAAAATGGCTTTAGTCTTACTTGCGTTCAGTTGAATCTTCCAACGTCTAAAATAATTAGAAAGGATGTATAATATGTTATATACATCGCCTGAACAGTAAACTGCGGTGTCATCTGCGAATACTGAAGAATATTTTTCGAACGTTGGCATATCATGTGTTTATATGTTGTATAAGGTAGGGCCTAGAACGGAATAGTGCGACACACCTGCGCAAATATGTTTTCTAACGGATACCGTGCCGTCAATAACAACTCTAAAATATCTATCACATATGAAACTTTAAATCAGCTTGATTAGATATAGTTGAGTTTGGATGATTACTAAATAGAGAATTAGGCCACCGTGCCATACCGTGTCGAAGGCTGCTTGAACGTCTAAGGTTATCATACCTACCGAGTGTTGTCTGCTGATTTCCTTTTTCACAAAGTTTGTAAGTTTTTTTAGTGGATGAATGCAACTAAACCGGAGGCAGGATGTTGTTGGCTGCTAAAAATAGATTAAGACGAGCTTTCAATATACGCTCAAATATTCTAGATAAACCACACAGCAGACTGATTGGATTGAGAGAACGAATCACTTCCTGAATTTCATGGACGGAAATGCTAGGTAAATTAATGTTAACCTCATTTTCTATAACTCCAATCGAATTTTCCACTAGTGCGACAGTATTTGCATCGGATAGCGATTCAGTCAGGTGGTCTGTTTTTCAAAAATTTCAGCTAAGATATTAGCTTTTTGTAATCTAGTTGTAAACTTTTGATCATTGTAGCAAAAGCTGGGGATGAATTGCTGCTTGTTTTTTAATACTTTCGCAGTTTTACAAAACGGTTTAGTATTAGTTCTCAAATTAGCAAGTGTAGAGTTCCAACTAACGTTGTTGTGTTGGAAAATTTTTAGTATACTAACACGGTTAAGGTGATTTAACCTAGCTTTAAAAATTGGTTGCCTTCTTCGTATCCACTGTCTTTGTGTATCGTTCCTGATTTTCAGTAAGTCAGTAATGAATGTAGGCAGCTTGAAGATGCGCTGCTTCTTTGGCTTTCTAGGAACAGCAAGGTTCATAGCATCGATAATATCTGATTTTAGATTGTCCACCAATTTGTCAATCATATCGGTCGTAGCGAGAGGATCATTTGGAATGTGCATCCTTCTCTGAGAAAGAATGGAAAGGAAGTGTTTAAACTTCCTCCAATCAGCTTTGTCAAACTACAGATACGATTCAGTCGCATTATTAATGTGGGAAGTTAACTTGCAGAAAACTGAAAGGAGGTCAGAAGATAAAACGTTGCAGACAATCGGTTCATCAAGGCGTTGAGGAAAGTTGGTGATAAACAAATCTAAGGTAGACGGATGAGCTTTATAATTCGCTGGTACGTAAGTGGGATCGTTTGGATATACTATGATAAACCTTCCATGCAAAGAACTGTAGCTTCCGTCAATGCACGAAAACTTTAGCAGGTCGGACTTGAACGTACTTTTTTGTGGTTACTATCACCGGAAGAGTTGCAAAAAGCATACAGCATTTTGCAGATGTCCCAGGAAAATAGGCTGGATAAATTTTAAAAGAGTTCACTGCATTTATATGTACTCCAATATTTTCTATTAGATGAGTATTAATGTTAACAAGCTGCTTGTGACTAAGAGTGTTTTTGATAGTGATTGTGATGCCACCGCCTCTATTGGCGTATCGGTCAGATCTGTGTATGGTGTAATCAGGAAGAGTGAAAGGATCTCTTGGCGTTTCACTGAGTAGGCAAATATCGATACTGTTTTGAATTATAAAATTTAAGAGTTCAAATTTCTTATTGCGAACAGCATGCGCATTCCAAGCCATAATATATAATAAATTATCTATTTTATTTGCTAGCATAGACATACTTAATAGTTAGTTCAGTAATAACAGTAAACTGTTCACTCTTACTAGAACCACGACTCAGTTTCTCAAGTAGCTTAGTTGTAAGCGCGATGATTTCGTCTATTGTGAAGAAATCATTTGTGGCGTGAGCTGTGGACTCTTTAAACCCTTACTGAGAAGAGCGTGCTTGAAACTTTGGTACACAGCTGGTTGAGCCAAAGTGAGACTGCTGCTGGACTCATAAGTTGACTTCACGTGTTGTCGATTAGCGGTTCTAATGGCATCTGGAAAGTTGTCGTTGTAGTTTATGTTATTGTAAGTAGCGTTGTTGTTGCGTTTGGTCGCTTGTTTATAATTTGGTGCTTCTTTTTGCAGTACAGCATTATAAGAAGCGCGACACGGGCACGATGGATCAGTGGAGGGGTGATCACCTTTACATTTTGCATATTGGAACGCATCAGAGGCTGTTCACGAAGAGGTATGGTGTTGTCCACCGCAGCGGGGACATAAAGTATTGACATGACAAGTCTTGGAGCCATGACCAAAGAGTTGGCAGTTGTAGCATTTAGTAATCTTTGCAGATGACTTGGACTTAAACTTTGGACACCAGCGGACTTTGGTGTGATTAATACAGGAATGCTCCTTTCGTAATTGATGAAGCGTTATAGATTTAGCTTTAAAATATACGACATACAATAGTATTTTGTAGCCATTACGAGTTGTTTTATACACTGTTTTCACATCAATACATTGAAGGCCTAGACTATTGAGCATGGATTTAATCTCTTCGTTGGGTAGTTTGTCCACAACAGACAATACTGCTTTGCAGAGCTTATGGCCCTATTCTTTGCACTCTATCAAATGAATAGATAAATTTTGAAGGATTTTGATAGATTTTGATTGGTAGTAAGCAACAAAACATTTTTATCGGATTTTTTGGAAGATTTTGCTCATTTAGAAAAGCTTTTTACTCTATCTAATGCCGATTTTTTAACACCTCCTCATCAGGTCATCTCAAAATATTTCACACACTATTAACACACTGAATTGAATAATGAATAAATGAATAACAACGTGATCTGCTGCCTTTTACCAAAATTTTTGGAAAATGAAGAAAATTTTTATAATAGAAGTGTCTTAAAATTATTGCGTGTAATAGTTATATATTTTCAATATCGGCAAATGTTTTTTAGAGAAACTATCGACTCTGAGATAGAGCAATTGAAGCCGCGGGATAATGGAAACTCACAAATTCCATTTGAATTTCGTTTCTTGAAGGCTCAATATTTGTACGCAACAACCATGTGGATGCTATGAGTTAACCATCGGTCCCCCGACTGTTTCAGAACTGATTTGCACGGTGAAACAAGGCGAAGTGAGGTTTCTTTAATCAAAAAAAATACCATACCACCGCTGTGGTATGGTATTTTTTGGACTATTACGAAAAACAGCTTTTTTGTAATAGTGAAGCTTTCCATGTGCGCCTGTAAAACAAAAATGACAAAAGCTTCTCTCTATTCAATTAATATGAATTTTATAGATAGACAGCGCTGCAAATTGCCACTTGCCACCCAGATGCGTCAAGTGTAACGAGCCACATCATAGCAAAGACTGTAAAATTCCGAAGATGCTGGAGGATAAAAGTTAACTTTTCTGCGTCCTATGCAAGAAACATGATTACCCAAACAGAAAATAGAATTAGTAAAACGTCACATAATACTGCCTTCTCAAATTCTAACCCTAACCCTATGCTCAAATGGCTAAGAATAATATTCCCCAGAACAATAACACTTACCCAGATCCACCAGAATTCGTAAAGAATAATTCAAACTCTTTCTGTGAAGAAATAAGAAATGTAATACTAAACCTAACCAAACAGGTAATGAATTTCCAAATCCAACTCAATATACAAACCGCCAGAATTGACGCGTTATTCTCTTTACTAAAATAATAATGCCTGCTTACCTCAATAATGAAACAATTATCCTTAAAAACAATCTGAAAATAATCTCTGTGAACGTAAACTCAATAATTAACATTAACGGAAGACTAGACGTCCAAACACTAATACATAAAAACGTCCCTGATCTAGTTCTAATCAATGAAACCAAGCTTAATTTAAGGCACAAAGTTCATTTTAATGGCTTCTCAATGATCAGGAGGGATAGACCTAATGCTACTAGAGGGGGTGGAACCGCAATTTTAATTAAAAATGGCATTAAATTTAACATATACAGTAACCAACTAACCGAAAATCTTAAAATCCTTGAAGCTTGTATTATAAAAATATCTATGGGTTCCAACGAATCACTATTTGTTGTTGCTATATATCAGCCATCAGGTAACATTAATGAACACGTTAAAAGTGATTTCAATCAACTCTTCGAAGCAGTACAGCTATACAGAAGGGACCATTATTACATAATAGCAGGCGATTTAAACTCCAAACACACAGACTGGGGCAATGAAAATAATAATGCAAACAGCAATATACTAAAGGATTGGTTAGAAGACAATCAAGTGCAAACTCTATGCAACTTCCACACCTTCTTACCCACGCTCAAGCTTATACTTAGACCTAGTTTTGTCTGATGCTAGACTTAAACTTCAGCAAGACAATGACTCAATCAACTGCATGCCGACGTTAGACTATGATAGTGATCACAATGCCATGCTCATCATTGCGTCTAAACCTAACGACACCCCATTCACTATATTTACCAAACCAATAAAATTCAGACTAAACTTCAAAAATACAAACTGGAAGATATTCCAAAGAAGTAAGTGTTCTTATCAATAATAACTTTGCAACTAACAACAGGAATTTGGAGAACGCCGAAATCGACGATTACTCAAAAAATTTTAACCAAAATATAATCAATGCTATTGAAGCAACAGTACCTAAATTCAAAGAAACTAATTACGTAGAAACAATAACTAATAACACAATTAAAAAATTTCACAAAGAAAAAAGTAAAATATTGTCAATGATTATAAAACATAATAGATTAGAGTGAACCCTTCCCATATATGAATACAATCTGTGAAAAGCAAAACTGAAGCTAATTAGGAAACTCATTCAAGAAAACATTTAAATAGCGATTAACAAACATACTCAAAATGAGTTATCTAATTTTACACCTTAATAATAAACCGGCATTACAAAAGCAAACGTTAGACCTAAACTTTATCAGAGTTACAATCGATAACATTCAACTTATAAGAGCTGCTAATATAAACATAATTAGAAATAAACAACATATCCTACATACCATAGGACTTTATTTACAATCAGTGCACTCTTCAACAGAGAACGCACATTCATGGTACATTGGTAAATTCATCTCATAGCCATGTAGAGTTAGTCTTCAATCAATTTTTAGACAAACAAAACAACTTTAACTTAATTCAGTAACAACAGATTGGCGAACAATGTTGATGACGAAAATGATAACTACTTCATAACTCAAGAAAAAATTATTTACATATTAGCAAAGTTAACAAACAAACTATCCACAGATATTGTACTAAAAAATTGTACTAAAAAAATTACCCACACAAATAATTATAGAATATTGCACGCTTCTTAATAACATGTTTAATAATTCATATTTCCCGTAAGATTGGAAATTAGCCAAAATTATTATGATACCTAAAAAAATTAACGACAATGATTTAAACAATTTGAGACCAATTAGCTTACTCCCAAACATTAGCAAAGTGCTCGAAGTGTGCATAAACATTAACTTGATTAACAACTGCAATAAGTTCCATTTGATTAGCGACGGGAAATTTGGTTTTAAATTCAAACACTAACCTAAACCAAAAAAAAAAAAATGCACTGGAGCTTGTTTAATTGACCTCCAAAAAGCATTCGATACTGTTTGGCTGAAAAGCTTAATATTCCAACTGTTACAATATAAACTTGCTATTCATCTGATAATCTTAATCCACAACATGATCTTAAAGAATTCATAGTTAGCAATAACAATATCAATATCTAAGATGTTTGTTTAAGTGCATGCACTTCTCTATTCAGAACTCCAAAAAGCGAATTTAAAAAGTAAACATAAAACACTATATAATAGAGCAAATATGTCAATGCACTAATTGTGCTAATAATAATCTTATCTTAACACCAAACTATGCAAACGAACAATACCTACAGATGTGCTTAATAAACGGTTTCACCCTACCTGAAGCATTCTTAGAGTTAGATAAAAGGGGACTAATTCAAAATAATAATGGTGTCTCAACGTTTTATCATCTATATAGACGTGCTACAGATAAAAAAATTAACATTGATTCAATTTACGACACTAATTTAAATATTGATAACAGAAGTTTTGACACCTCAATCTCAGATAAAGATGAAAAGGAGTCAATGATTATCACCAATCAGTTCTGGTGCATATATCTTATATTATATTATATTATCTTAAATATACCAGTCATCCTATTCCCATCATCCAAATTCCTCTCCCAATCCTATACTTACTTTTAGTTTAGTTTTAATTTTTTTTTTCTTCTTTTCTTTATCAGAAGAGTGCAGGCGTGTCAGAGCAAGGTTCTCAGAAGATTCACGGGCGCCCCTTGGTACGTCCGCAACAAAACGCTGCACAGGGATCTCCCCGTGCCAACTGTTATGGAGGTGATCAATTCTCACAGCTGCCGCTATCACTCAATTTAGTATAAGTCTAATCTTTTTTCACGTCATTATCTTTTTTAAGCCGAGAAATGTGTTATGCAGTTTACTGCGATAAATGTTATAATCTAATTATACACAAAAAAAAATCTTTATCATTAAGCTAGGTTTTTCTAATTTTTCATAGCAAGCGTGATTTAGTTGTATTTAAGTTAATTTATGAATATTCCTAAAGAGATTCTCAATAATAATATTAAGGACCAGAGAGCTCATCCAGAGACTTTGTCCAAATGAATTTATAAAATAGATTTCTTTATTTAATGCAGTTATTCTCTTTTAAGACTTTATTATTTAAAATAAACAATTATAAAACAAAACAGCATATCCGTTTGGTTGAGGCGATGCCGTGTTGCTAGATTCGGCTGAATCACTTTTAAGTAGGTTGCCAAAGATTTTTAAAAACTAGCTTTTCGAGTGGGACAAGCAACTTTAAAAAGAAGGTCGAAAAAGACCACTAGAAATAACTGATAATACTCCTGAAACATTCTAAAGTTGAGAATTTAGTGGAGGAGCTTGTACATATTGATGAAAATGTAAACAATTGGGAGTTCTTTGAAGATGATGATTACAGTTTAAATTCCGGCCGATGAAGGGGAACAACAGTTTACAACACTATCTCCTGCTTTTAGCTGCAATCCGGTTGAGGTACCGCAAAAATGTGTCTGTTCTAATGTTACTGACAATAAAGAGAATATCTATAGGGCATTTACTTCCTCAAGAAATACCGACCGAATACTTGCCGACAAAGTTCATACGGTACGCAACGTGTCTAACCCAAAAACCTGTTAAATGGGCACTATTACAAAGGCTGCATGAAATACAAAGGAGCGATTGCCAGAAGACTCCCAGGAAGCCGACAACAGAAAGTAGTCTCCCTGCCCATTCATAGCCGCAATGTGATACCTATTCCACAACATATCCAGTTGGCAACGATGGATCGAATCATCATCGTCATCTCTCGCCCAGAGAGGACAATATACAATCATTCTCATTTCCTAATCAGGCCGCCCAATCGTAAAAGCCGACGGCGTCCTCAGTGGCAGAAATAACTTGGAAGTATTTATGGTGGTTAACTCTATTGATGTTATGCTCATTTCTGAAACCCATTTCTGAATTATAATATCCTTCAAGAATAAACTTCAAGGCTATGAAGTATATGGAGTCAACCAACCCATCATCTCTACATCATCAACCGCTAGAAACATTCGTCAGCCCACTGACGAATGTCCGTTCACACTAATTACTTTGTTCCCCCAGCTCACCTCAGGCCCTTTTAAAACCGGTGGTAGTGGAGTTGGTGAGATGCAAGCGCAGGCTACGGCGAAGCTATATGAAATCACCAAACGAATTAAGACTTCATGGAGGAGAGCTGCCCAAGAGCTGAATCAAGTATTGCAAACAATCTTAACAATCCGATGGCAAACGATTAATGCAACCAAAACGTCGGGCTTCAATCTATGGCTTGCCACCAAGTGCGTCAAAGAACAGATCCACAGACACGCTCCGCGGTCTTCACGACCAGTGCTTGTGTCGGGGGGGCAGAGAAAGCAGAACCATTTACTGATGAGCCAGAGAGCCGCTTCACGCCATTTAGCTTGGTTAATTCGGCGGAGGTTGAGGAAAGAGTAGTATTATTCTTGAAAGTCAAACATAGGGTTGGCGGATTGCTGTATGAAATCAAATCTCTCCTGCGCGGAAAGGAGTTCCATCTTGTGCAAAGCTTTCTTAAACGACAAACCTTCTCCATTCCGGTAAGACACAAAATGTCCGCCATCAGGGGCATGAACGCCGGCAACCCTCAAGTCAACGTTCTCGCCCCGGTTCTCTCTTGATTTACACCTCCGACGTACCGACGATGTGCAGTGACCAATTGATTATCGCTACCTACGCGGTCGATTCGGCAATTGTATTTAACTCCGGCATTCCAAACGGTAAGCAACGCCACCGAATCTACTATCTAAACGCAAGCATCATTCCACAGATGGTTTAAATTTGATGTCTTAGTCTGATCCTTGACAAATGCCTAACATTTCGTGCACATACAAGGGTAGTCGCAGCACGGTGCTACCGACAGCTTAGGTAGCTGGACTGGCTCTTCCGCCCTTCAAATAAACTATCTATTGATCTACTTAGAAGTTGTGGTACGTGGTTGGCGTTATGCCATTGAAATATGCGGCACCACTGCGGAAGTGCCAGAATAAGGCACTTCGAAGGATCATGGGCGCATCTTGGTTCGTTCGAATCTTGACCCTACACGGAGACCTTATGTTGCCGATAGTAATGGAGGTGCAGCTGTCGCTACAGAGAAAAGCTTATTACTCATCCCAACTCTCTGGCGGCCATCCTCACCTGCTACCAACAAGCCGCCGACCGAAAAGACTACTACCGCCCCATAAGAAGGAAGTAACGGTCTAGTACTATACACACGTCATTATTGTTGTAATCCTACAAATGTTTTACGCAGTTTACTGCGTTTAATGTTATTCGCTAAGTATTAGAAAAATAAATATATTTTGTTTGTGTGCTTCTATTATCATAAAAAAAAAATTGGAACAAATTTTGGTATGGTTTCTTATTAAAAAAAAGAAAATTAAAATTATGCGTTAATACCGCTTAAAACGACTGTCGGCTGTGACGACCGAATTTCGCTGGTACCTTAAATGTTGTTATAAGCGACAACATTTTTCGAATACATCGCGTGCAAGTAAGCCTCAGTAACATCAACAAAATATATTAAACAAGGCGATCGTTAGCGTATCTGTAAGACTACCATATTATTGATAGGAGTCGTCGGTACTTTGTTTCAAACTCTACGACATATTTTTATATACTCCAATTGACCACGCTTCGGAGCAAACGTACTAGCAACTCCCTGGCTTAAACCGTGATTTATTCTTTCTTTTTGCACAGCTCCCATTCTACGTCATCGCAAAATATCTTCGAAATCGTCGCCAAAGTTGGTCCACTTTTCGCATGGCATGAATCGCCTGGAGATGTACACCAATGATTTGTTGATTAAAACAACGAATAGATGTGCTGAGCCGACTATTTTGAAGGAGAAACCCGTCACGGCGTGGGTGGATGGCAACAATGGCTTGGGTGCTGTGGTTGGCAATTTTTGCATGGATTTGGCTATAAAGAAGGCAAAAACTATGGGCGATGACTATGACTGGCTGGTATCCAATGAGATCCATGAAGAAAGGTCTGTTGGGTCTGTCCATGACCAATACATCTCCACTGGTGGCGCCGAAGCGTGCACCAGCATGCAATGGCGACAAGTTTTGGTTGGATATGGCGCCGACAGCATTTGCTATGGGTAAAATTGAGATACGAAGACGCAAGGGTGAGCCGCTGCCTCCAGGACGGGCTCAAAATCCAGATGGTAACGTAACCACAGATGCGGAAGTAGCCTTTAAAACTGGTTGCTTAATGCCACTGGGTGGACCGGAGTTTAGTTCGGGCTACAAGGGTTATGGACTTGGTGCATTGGTAGATATATTGTCCGGTGTTCTAGCGGGCGCCAATTATTCAACGAAAGTGCGCAAGTGGACTCACGCGGGCGCTGGTGAAGCGGCGAACTTGGGTCAAGTATTCATTGCGGTCGATCCGAATAGTTTTGCGCCTGGCTTTGAGGAACGCTTGACCGACTTCAACTCACGACTGAGAAGCGCCGACCCGGTAAGTCACTCTGTTGTGCCTAAAATGTTATTGAAATAGTTATAAAAAATTATCACACCTTGACAGACCGATCCGAAGAATCCAGTTTTATTAGCCGGTGATAAGGAGGAGGGCAATATGTGTGCAACAGACCAAGCTGGCGGAATCCAATATCTGGAGAATCAACTAAAAACCTGTGCGGCACCAGCCGAACGTCTCAAAATAAAACCACTCAGCTTTAAATGACGTCACAGGCATTTGTTAAACTAACATCAACCATTTTCAACGGTATTTCGAAGCTTAGCAGTTATACAAATTTTGTATTTCATAAGTCGAAAGGAAAGTGTGATTTGCAACGTTATACTTTGCGCGTGAACTGATAAGCTTGACAATTTTATACACCTTCAGTAGAAACCGTAATTTGAATTTTAATCGTTATTCTCTTTTGTATTAAAATAATACCACCGTTACAGATGATTTATACATTTGATAAAGGACACTAACATTAATTAAAAGTTAAAAGCGTTTCACGAGTTTGTGAGTCAGACATGGCACCCGCTCTGGCAGCGGTTGATCCGCCACCTGTTGAACGTTGAGTAACTCCAATAAGTCTTCAGACTTATCGGCTTTGCTCATCGATTTAATGAAATCGATGTAACCTTGGTTTTCTTTAGTCAACTTGCGCTTCTCCTCGAGTAGCAGAATATTCTGTGCCTCAACCATTGCCTGACGACGCCAAAAGTTCCGCATGACCTGATTTTGTTCCACTATTTCCTATGGAATGTGTAAGTTATGAAAATAGAATACTTTCGCTCCGAAATTGTGCAAACACACCTCTTCAGTAATGTCCAAATGTTTCGAAAGATCCAAAGTTTCCAACTTAAAATTTTCTTCAAATTCGCCAACATCAACGGATTCATCTATGAATTCACCACCGAGGATCACTTTCTCGGATTCAGTTTGGAGTTTGCGACAGTTCGCGGATAACGAGAGGAGTAATTCACCAGTCTTGGCAAAATGGTCAAATTCCTGGGAAATAAAAAAAATAGTTCGAATTAGACATTTATAATGAAAATTGTAACACAGTCACAAGGCTTCGCAAGTTTCCTCATCCATCAAACGACCATTGAATACGGCTCTACTACCGGAATATCAGTCACACAAATATCCCTTACAGGACGTCATAACGACACAACAACAAAGATGAAAAACCCATAAATATATTCATGTGCGGAACGTGTACAAAGACTTCCAATTTTTGAGTTTTTGAGCTGAACATTTATGATACACGAATTCTATACGTAGTAAAGATATATTTAATTCTTTTCTTACGTTGGTTCTCTGTCTATGGATGCATCACCTGTGGGCTCTCCAAAAACATTACCAAGAAGCTTCAAACCTTCATAAAAGGGTTCTGATCTAATTAAATCAGCAACTAGAAATGCTTTTGAAGACTTCGATTCTCTATGACTACAGCCCGTGAAAAAAGTTAGAATTTTTCGGATTACTAGATTGTATAGTCTCCATTCAAAACTCTTCCCTAGGGAAAATGATGCCAGGATTATTGGATCGTATAGTTTCCAATCTAAACCGACTCACCTTTTTCAGTTCGTAACATTCTGTCGTAAGTACCATTAGTTTTCTGCGGGTAATGTCATTATCCAATTTCACCTCGCCTAAAAGCTTCCGATGCACCATTTTGAAATAGCCCAATTCCAGTTTCAAGTCATTGATCGTTGTGGCATAATAGTTCTCCGTATCAAGTAGTTCACGTTGTAGCGCTTTCAGCTCCAAAAAACATTTTGTCTCTTCAGAGGTGAGCTTCTTCGATTCTTCGAAGAACAAGATTTGCCGCTCGGTTAGCCAACGTATACGTTCGTATTTATGTGCATCCAGCTCCGTATTAGTCAGTGTTTCCACAAAATTCGTCAGCTGGTGATGCATGTCCTTCATTTTTCCCACGATTTGATCGCGAATCATAAACCGTTTCTCGATGTGATCGTTCACACAGTTGTCACGTTTCTGCAAATAGATGTTGTAGCTCTCACGCAGAATGTCCATGGCGATGATATTCGAGGCATGGACGATGTTATCGGAATGCTCGTGCATGAAGTCGACCTCATCCATGCGCCGCTTGATTTCGGCCTCGTAGTTTTTAAGCAAATCATCGGCTTGCATTTCATAGATGCGCTTTAAGGAATTCTTCAGCTCTTCGTAACAGCGTTGTATGTATTCGATCAGCTCCATGGTGTTGCTTGTCAGCTTGTGCTCCTGTTCCAGTGTATCATCAATGTCTTCCAACAACATTTGAATTTTATCGTCCTTTCTTGCGATATTTCTTTGAGCCTGTTTGCTCCACATGAGCATCTCTTTACGCAACTCGATGATTTTTATTTCGCTGGCCAGCGCGGCCCACTCCTCGATGTGTTTCTTTTCATTCTGTTTGGAAAGTTGAAGTTCACGCTCCAGGTGATCCTGTCAGTTGTAAAAAAAATATATATATATATAAATATCTCTTGGCTACAAAAGTTGGAGATTGTAAGACAAAAAGTGAGGAGAAGTGGAGGAGTGAATTTTTATTGATGAATTTGATCGCCACTTACACGTAACACTAGCTTCTTGTCCTCGATGGCTTGTAGCCGTCTATGCTCCTTTCGTTCAGCTTTCTTCTGTGCTTTTGTTTTCTTTGTTGATCTGACGTCTTCTTTGTTGAGTTCAGATTCGATATCCGCGGGATAGTCATCCTTAAGCGCGATGGGGCTAAATTCCTCCAATACTTTCGACATATTTAAAAACTTTTTTGTTTTTTATTTTTTATTTTGGTTTTTTGTAATTAATTATGAAGCGTGCAAATCATATGCAAGTAGCTTCGTTTACTTTTTATATTTGAAACAAAAAATTGAGGTGATAAAAATAAAAGCCTACTCACATTCTAAAAAAATATTTTTGATGTATTATGTAATACTACCTGGTACCCGGAGAGTTGTGGAAGTAACGTTTAAAATTTGAAAGACTAAGACGTTGAATAGAGTAGCATTCCATGTATAGTTATTTGGAACCTGCATTGTCCGCGCCGGTTCAGCAACAAAACTTCGTGCAGCTGCCGTGAAATAGACTCTTTGTCCATCTTCAAGATGAACACTCAGATTAACATCTTTTGGATACGTATGATGTCGCAATACTGGTGTCCCATATTTGTATGGTGTCACTACTTTCAGGTAGATGAACCTCTTGTTAGCTAAGGATAGTGTTTGGTTCCGCAAACAGTGCTGCCAGAGGCTCAACCTAACAGCTGTTAAGAGGTCAACAACAACCCATTGATCAAATGTTAATTAAACACAGCTGATCGCCACCAAAAACATAAGTTGCCTGTTGTTATATACAACGTTCGTTTGTTTTATTTTGCACTTCACTTCGCAATTATTCCTTTGTAGGGAAAGCATTTTTCGGTTTTTTTTTTGCAGTTGTACCTTCGTATAGCTACCACAAGCTAATAAACTTTGAAGTAAAATTTTGACTTTATTTTACGTACACACACCGCGAGTGAGTTCCAACGAAAAAGCTCGCTGGCCAAACAGACTGTTGGTTAAAGTATATACGAGTATAGTAATAAAAAGGCATTAGTTAGTTCTTTCTTTCATTGCATCGGTATCAAACATTTAAAAAGTGGGTGTTATAGGACGTAGTAGGACATCAGCAGACGCATTTCTTCCGAATTACATAATTTTACGATGCATGAGATCTCAGATCTTCTCACCACACACTGCATATTGTCAATAAATTTTGCTAAATTCGGGACTGTCCAGGTGGGACAGTCTGTGATCTTCCTCCAATGCCATTTATTTAGTTTATGCCGCAGTTTGACTGCAAAGAGATTATACGGAAATCCGCGCGTCGCTATCACTTCATTCACAATGTTGATGGACATGTAGAGTGGCAGCGCTGGTGCAATGCGTTCTATGATGATGTCAATCTCGCGCTTCACCTGAGTACTATGCTGATAGCAATTGATCAGCAATAGAAGTTGATCCAGTTGTGTCGCATTGTATCGCTGCGCACGATTTTACTAGGCACATGCAGCGCTGTTTACAGTTACTCTGGCGGCATGTCGGTGGTAAGCGCACTTGCAATACGGTTTATATCCGTATATATAGAAATTATATATTATTTTTATGTATTATATGGAAATCCGACGGCAATATCTGTTCGCCGTCAACAAAAAAGTGTTACTTAGCCTTTTCGCTTCTAGCGTCAAAGAAGTGAAGAAAAGTTATAAAGAATAAATATATATATGAAATATATATGATATATATATATATATATATATATATATGAAAAAAAAAATGTTCTCAACATTGTTTAATAAATTATAAAAAACAAATATTTTAATTCTACTTAATCTTTTGAACGCGCTTATTTGTTGTTTCCTCCGATCTTGTAGCATATAACTGAAAATTGTCGACAAGGTGTTATCTTGGCTTCGGGATCGCATGTAAGATTCCGCCCGCAGCTCGTGGGCTAAAGGGGTAGAGTTCTTGCCCTCTACACGCCAGCAGTGTCAACTCGCTACCACAATTATTCAATAAATTAGTGCGTGCATGGAAGAAAGAGAGAAATAAAAAAAGAAAGAAGAAACTAGAATCACTTGCGCATCTGCCACTGCCCACTGATGTTGGCAACACTACGCCCACCCTGCCATGATCATCCATGCCAAACACTCCTATCCAGATGATCCTTTGTCAGAACGATCTACCAAACGCGCATCATAGGGGCAGAAATTAAAAAAAGAAAATTACTCCGACATATCAATAATAATTACATCCAATTTTAATGAACATAATTATAACAATATCAAGAAAACGAACCTAATACAAGAAAATTTTTATGGTCAGAAAAAAATTATAAGTAAAGTGTAAAATATGTTGTTATGTATGTAAGTCATAAGAGAACTAATATATATTTAAATGGTTAAAAGCCTGTGCAAAAAAAAATATTTGCAGCGAATTAAGAGAATAAACTGTGCAAACGAAAAAAAATTAAAAGGAATAAAAAAATAAAATATAGTTATGGCAAAAATAAAGCGAAATGCAGCATGCGGATGCAGATCGAACTCAACAAGAAAATATATGCACTTATGCAACTTAAGATACCAAAAAACAACAAGTATTCACAGTTTTTCCCGTTGGTTCCCTGATGAAAGCGCTATCATCAGGATTCTCCTGTGAATTTAACTGCAAATTGAGATGTCGTTAGTACATATCTTAAGTCCATGAGAACCGCAATATTATGTCGCACTAACTGTTTCATTTCTTTTTTTTTACCAACTGTGCATTAGTTTTTTCTTTGCATTCACAATTTATGCGAATTTACGAAACCTCCTTCCTAATACGGCTTCATGCCATTACCATTATTATTAAATACTAAAAAATATAAAACTTAGCTAAGTACTATATTAAAATTAAATAAATGTTACAAAAACTAAGGTCACTGTCCAAACACGCAGTGCGTCTACCCTTTCTGGACTCCCCTTCCTCTTTTATAGCCGCTGTGCGGCGTATCGGCTTCACGGTTCGCCCGACTACTGTGTTGACTGAAATGGTCACGGTCCATGCACGTCCATGTGACTATATACACCCTTTGCCACCTCTCACGAGCAGCCAAAGAGCGTGAGGAGATCGAAATAAATCCAATTCAAAAATCCGTTTAAAAAATCTGAAATTAAATGCCAAACCCTTGATAATTTGGCAACACAACACAAAAAAAAAGGAATTTTTAACACAAGATACACCGGAACTTAAAGCGGAGCAGAACTGGACTTTAATGACAGAATTAATTTTTTTCCCGTTTTTTTTTTCTCTTCACAAGACAGAATTATTCACTCACTAAGGTCTTTAACCTTTCCTTAGCTTTGATTTTTGTCTTATTTTGTCTTTGTGCCAAGAGTCTGCTACTTTTACACTTTCCCCTTTGCAACACCATTTCCTGAACAGGGCGTCCAACTGAGGGTTGTGGTCTCCCGCCTGGACAGTCTTAACGAGAAATTTGATCGCCTGATTGAGATACAGACCATGATGATGGAGATGCTCGCCGCCATATTGTCTAATAAATGAGCAGACCATACATGAACCTCGCCATATGGAACGCTAACGGCGTCCTTAATCACAAAAATGAGTTAGATGTGTTCATGGCGGTCAACTCCGTTGACGTCATGCTTATTTCCGAAACGCATTTCTGCATTAGAACATACTTTAAAATTCAGGGATATGAAATCTTTTCAGCTAATCATCCGGTGATAGCCGTTTTCGAGGGGTGGGGAGCGTTACCCATCCGGTCATCAGAGAGGTTCTCGCCACCGGAGCACCCACCCTTTACCCATACGATTCCTCAAGGTCGCCCGACGCAGTAGACTTTGCTATATACAATGGCATCCATCCAACAGCTCTGGACATTGTGGAGTCATCTGACCTTAGCTCAGACCATATCGAGACCAAGAGTCATCTGACCTTAGCTCAGACCATATCCCACTATTTATTAAACTTGGATTGACTTCAGATAGCATCGTATGTGTCTAAACGAACGGATCAACCTCAATATGGAAATCAATTCGGACAAGGATATAGATGATTCGCTTGACCTCTTCACCAAAAACATTCATGAGTCCGCCGAATTAGCCTCTTCATACCGATTCCCTTGCTCACCCAATCCACCTCTCTTAAAACCTGAGGTTCTGGAGTTGGTGAGATATAAACGCAGGCTACGACGTCGCTATATGAGATCACGGAATGAATTTGACAAGGCTGCATGGAGGAAAGTTGTCCGAGAACTAAGGCATGAAATGCAAGCTGTGCGATCGCAACATTTTAACAATCTGTTGGCTAATGCAGATCCAATGAAAAAGTCTGGCTTCAATCTATGGCGTGCCACCAAGTGCATCAAACAACAGCCTCACAGACATGCTCCAATCCGTGGGCCTCTAAACCAGTGGCTGTGCACGGAGACCGAGAAAGCAGAATCATTTCCTAATGAGTTGGAGAGCCTCTTCACGCCTTTTAGCCTGGCTGACCCTGGAGACGTTGAGAAAACAGCTGAAGTCCTATCGAGGTGTATCTTAGATCACAGTCCAACTAAACATGTCACCCCTGAAGAGGTTGTGACTCAAATTCAGAGACTGAAATCTAAGAAGAGCCCCGCACATGACCGTATTGACAACAAGGTGGTGAAAGCCCTCCCTTGGAAGGGAGTGTTGTTCCTGACGTTGCTGTTCAACAGCATGCTGCGGATCTGCCAGTTTCCCACATAGTGGCAGTGTGCAACTATATCAATGATACCTAAACCTTGTACTCCAAAGAACCTTGTCACATCATATAGGCATATAAGCCTGCTTCTAACTTTTTCCAAAATTTTCGAAAGAATATTTTTGAGCAGATTGTTTGCCGAACGGGGTGTTCAAGAAGCCATTGCTGATCACCAATTTGGATTTAGATCGCAGTATGGCATGCCCGAACAACTGCATCGAGTCGTTAATCACAAACTAACTGCGTCTGAGATGAAAGAGTATTCTTCTGCAGTCTTCTTAGATATCAAACAAGCATTCGATAGGGTACGGATCGATGAACTTATGCGTAAATTAAAAGTGCTCCTGCCTGGCAAACAGTTTGTACTAATGCGAAGCTTTCTTTAAGGACGAACCTTCTCTGTGGCAGTAAGAGACAAAACTTCCACCATCAGACACCCTATATACGTCTGATATGCCGACAACTAGAGATGAGCCTTCGATTATGGCTACTTACGCGGATGATACGGCAGTCATCTTCAACTTTCGAAGTTGCGGAGAAATGGTCCAGCTACATGGATAGATTCCACTCCTGGCCAGGCGCTGGAACATAGCCATGAATTCTAGGAAATCAGCTCACTGTACCTTCACATTAAGGCAAGGCGTCTGTCCGATTGTGACTTACAACACAAGCATAATTCCCCAAATGGATCAAATCCGGTATCTTGGTCTGATACTGGACAAGCGTCTTACCTAGGGTGCATATATTAAGATAGTTACAGCGCGCTGCTACCAAAAGCTCAAGAAACTGAAGTGGCTCCTCTGCCCTTCGAAGAAGTTATCCTTAACTGACGCCATACAACGCCATACAAATTTGGGGCACTGTTGCCGCCTACAACATCAGAAGAGATCAAGGCTCTCAGAAGATTAACGGGCGCCCCTTGGTACGTCCGCAACACAACGCTGCACAGGGATCTCCCCGTGCCAACTGTTATGGAGGTTATCAATTCTCACAGCTGCCGCTATCACTCCAGACTTTTGTCGCACCCAAATCCGCTGGCGTCCTCCCCCACCCATATCTCAACAAGGCATAGACTAAAGAGGCTACATCCGCATGATCTACCCCTAAGAAGGAATCAGTAAGGAATAAGTAATTCTGTGCGCAATCTTTCTGGCGCAATTTGCATAATTTTTAATTTAGTCTAAGTCTAATTTTTTGCACGTCATTATTTTCAATCCGACAAATGTGTTATGCAGTTTACTGCGATAAATGTTATACTCTATATATAAAAATTAATAAAGAAAATTATAAAAGAGACAGCCTTTGAAAACAAGAGAAAAATAAAAAGAGAACAAAATTAAAATCGTAAGTTTGACCTTTCTGGAAGCGGTAGTTAACGGAGGCTGAGCAAATAATTCGTTATTTAACTTTTTATTATTGTAGTACATTTAATATATCTATTGGTAATCAAAATAAATGAGAGCAAATTACATTCAACAAACAACAATTTTGCACTTTTGTTACCTTCTAAGCGATTTCATGCATCGTACATGGGACGCACACATACATATTCCAGTAACACCATGCCAAGGATTGATCATTCATGCATGACCGTGTGGGGTCGCATATTGGTGGGTTATGAGAGGCGGCCGTGATAGTTTTCTTCGGTTTTAACTTTTGCTGAGCTGCGAACTCTCGTGTGTATAAATATCTCCGATATTTTTCATTCACGTCCGCTTTATTTAGTTGCGTAGCTAGGTAAGCAAGGGCCCCGGGGCAAAATTAAATTGGGGCCCTATTCAAAATAAACTGCTTTAATGGTGCGAAACTACTTTATCTTCAGCTCCTTACTAAATAATTATTATATAATATAATAAATGTGGGAGTTTGTTTATTTGTTTGTTTATTTCGACATTAGTTAGTTAATACTAACAATAGTAGACAATAAAACGGTGTCGACAATTTTATTTTAACAATTTATTTTACAATCTTTTTCTGACTTTGGTTTTTGCAAAGTCATCAATAACTCCCGTTAAATCTAAATTTGATGCCGCCTTGTCTCAATTGCTATGAGTGCCAAATGTTTGAGTCTATCTTGAGCCATACTATTTCTTAAATAATTTTTAAATATTTTTAATTTGCTGTAAAAATTATGGTGATAGTAAATTAAATATTTGACAGACTGCACTGCATGCCAGTTAAACGTGTATTTAATTGGGCTATTTTATGTCTAGTACATTATTGAAAATAGTAATTTTAAATATTTCTTCCCTGTTTCGAAATCGGTGGTCAGAAGCTAGTTCATTAAAATATTTTTTAACTTTCTTTTGTCGTTTTTCGTGAAAATTAAGATATATGTCATATTTTTATACAGTTTCGCTGGCTTTGCACTTGAAAAATTCGAAGTCATTTCTATAAAATTTGTTTTGTTTTAACATCTGCTAAAGCTCTACTTGCCTTGTCTAGATCGATATCGCGTGTTTGCAAGCTTTTGGATGCATAATTGATATCATTCAATATTTGATGCATAAACTCACACAGCAATACGTACTCGAAATGTAGCATATTTATTTTAATGCATTCTGCTTCGTTACGCTCATCCTTACTAGAACTCTTCAGTACTACTTTCGATAATGCCTTGATTACATCTAAAACACGAAGTTTTACTGCACATATCGTATTAACTCTACTAGACCATCTAGTCGGATTTAAATTTTTTGGGTGGTTTCTGATTCGCCAGTGAATTCCGACAGTAGTTTCCAACGCTTAATGCTATTCCCGAAAAATTTATATAAGTCTTGCATCGTAGCGAAAAAAAATCTGTATTGCCACACAACTGCTAACGTCATCATTTGCCTCAATATTCTTAATCTATTTTGAACACCATTATAAACACCACTCATTATACTGGCTTCATCATAGCCTTAACTTAACACTTTTTTAAATCAATATTTTTGTCAATGAATAGTGTAGTCACCTGCTTAACTAAATCTGCTGCGCCATGTTTTATGACTGCATAAAAACCTGAAAATACTTCTCTTACTTCTATATTGACCGGTAGTCCATTTTCCGATCTGGTTATTATTGCAAACCTCAGAACAATGCTTAGCTGATCTAACTTCGATATATCCTGTGTAGTGTCCATTATGATTGGGCATATCCAAAACATGTCTCAAAATGTAATAATATCGGGCAACAAGCTCTATAACGGACAGAAAATTGCCTTGGTCTCCTTCCTCCTGACTTAAGTTCTCTCGCTGTCCTCTGAAAGCCAATGAACTTGTAAGTATGATTACAAATAACCTTGTAAGAACCATTTTACAAAATGATTCTTCTTTATAAATTTAATTTTTAACTTTCTTGATGATAGTATCATTTTTTTCCAAAGTTTATACACAGCACATGCCACTCCAGAAACTGTGTTCGTTAATTGTATCTGATATATGCTTGCGGATGACTGGTCCATACTTAGAAATTAAAACATAGTACGATGTTGGAAAACACCTGTTGTTCTGTTGGAGATCTTTAGGAAATGGTCCTGAAGGTTGTAAAGGTCCCACATCAAGAATAAGACGGATTTCTTTATCATTCAGTGTCTTATTCGTGAGGTTTCCCAAGTCAAAAGAAGTTTTATTCACATTTTGTTTACTCCCTTCTTTTTCCTGGCGTTGTTTTCTTTTAAACACACCACTGGGTTTCTTTTTTTTTGTCCATGATTTTAGTTTACCTGAACACTAGTTTACTTTAACAGCAATTTACTTTAACTCTTTAACACAAAACCTCGCAAACTAATACTAATAATATTTAAGTTGACTTCTTACTAATTTGATTTTGATTAATGAAGAATACTAAAAAGTGGGGAGTCCCGTGCAAATATGTGTGCCTGTCATCGCGAATGTGACTAGGGATGTGAAACAAGCAGTCATACTAATCTAATAAAAATGAATATCGATACATATTTACACAAGATGATTTGAGCGCTAACTTTCATTCATTGTGAATGCTTTTTGCTTATTGCTTTTTGCTGATCAATCAGCTGTTTTTGTTTGTAAACAAAGGCATAAAAAAGCAAATGCCAAGAAAATTGAAGGGTTGATATTAATACTTTATATATATTAAATTAATTAAAGATACGGCATGAGCAGTGTCAGTTCGCGCCCTTCGAGGTTTGTTAGTCAGTGCCAAAAAGGTTAAAGTTAATTTTGTTCAACTAGGATGTAACTTTTCGAACGTCTTTCATGGAGGCCGAGGGCCCTTGAGCTTATAGGCCCCGTGGTACAACCCCGCCCAACCCGTACGTAGCTACGCTACTGGCTTTGTTGCATTTCAGAGAGTCCTGATGAATTGGACATACTCACACGTTGGCATTTCGTGGGTGGGGGCCTACTGAATGTCCGTGACATTAAAATTTAGTACGAGTTCTTACGCTACCTCATACCACTGTGCACTTTCTACGCTCTTATCTCGTCTGGCCTTGTCTCTGACCAATATAATAAAAGCGTCCGTGAGTTGTTATACGCGCTTTTATTCTAATTCTTTGTGAGCATAGTTGATATAAAACATCTACTCTAAACATTTTGCATTTAAAGAAATCGCACCACCCACACGAAAGTCGGCGCTGTATGCAAACACGCTACAAATGGTGAACGATTTATACAAAAAATTAAATTAGCAACGTTTGGTGAAGGAAAGACCTTTTTCTTACACACTGATTCAGATTTGCATATCATTCACTCAATATTTCAGGCATTTCGTATATATTTTCGATTTCTGATTTGCTTTTTTTTGTTGCTGTTTTAATATGGGGTACACTTTCATTTTGAAAAAATGGCATGGCGGTGAAGCAAAACCATAAATTTTTGCCCTACCAAAACGCGCAATGGCTGGCCATTGAACCACCCGGTCATCGACAGGTGCGCCTAAAGAATTTTTCTCCTAAAAAAGAAAAACATTCTAATGTGTGTCTGAATCGACGCATCGCAAGATCTGTCCAGTAAAAATACCATAAAATTACAAAATTCATTATTTCTCAGCACATTCGCTAAAAGTTAATTTTTTTAAATTGAGAATTAACGCTTTTCAAGGAGCAAGAAATTAAGTTTATAAGAATGACACGGTAGCACTGTTTTATATGGCAGATCAGGGCATTGCTTCACTACGACTGACTTCAACAAATCCTTGGGATCACTTCTGTTGATAAACTTGATAATCTTGATGTGTTTCTCATTTTCTTCGGTCAACTTGCGCTTCTCCTCGAGCAGCAACATATTCTGAGCCTCGACCATGGCTTGGCGACGCCAAAAATTTCGCATGAATTTGTTTTGCTCAACAATTTCCTGTGAGTAAATATATAAATAACTAGATTGATAAATATGTAATAGAGAGAAGTAATAATTTGATCATAATTTGATCACATAACGCATAAGGCTCGAACAGAATGGTGTTATTTGTTACTGTAGTTGTTACCCGTCAAAAAATCAACTACACATATCTGTATGTAAACGAACAGAATGTGAATATGTGACTGCTTGTTACTCTGGGTATTACCGTGAGAAGTCAAATTATTTGAATTTGCTTGGTAACAAATCGTCTCTCTCACTCTCTCTCTCTCTCTCTTTGTATTTCACTCAAAGGGCAAGCACGGGGTTGTTCAATGCATTAATAAAAAATTACTTTGACATTTTTGACATTTTTAATAGTATGACAACTTTAATGTTACTGAACCACGCATTCAGTTCACTTTTTTTTTTTGGGGGGACAAGTCAGAGTAACACAACCAGAGTAACTGCTACACCATTCTGTTCGAGCCTTAACGTTAAACAAATTTGAAGATTGTAAGGCATAGGGCAGAGATGAATAGAAATGATAGACGGTTCGAATTTCAACAAACCCCACGATGGAAACATTATTAGGTACGCTTGAGTGAAAAAGGCGCCAACCAATCCTAAAAAGTAACAGCAAAGAGCTCGGTAGGTAGTAAGATAGGTAGACAAACATCTGAATATATCAACAAATAGTTTGCTTTATCCTTTATGATAATTCTATCACTCATTAAATGCCGACCCACTATTCAGGCCATCTGGATGAGAAGGGACTGAGTTATTGAGGAAAATTTTTAGGTAGATAGACGCATGGGTTCCGCTTGCGAATAATGGCTCTACCAGCGGAGTTTTTAATGATATCAAACTCTTCCAATCTCCAGCATCTAAACCCAGGAATGTAATAACTACAAGTTATAGCAAATACTTCACTGTTAGGATAAGACCTGTTTCCATAAACACTAGTTCACTAATGTACTGTAACCCAAACTGTAGCCGAAGACGGCTACAGCGGCTGGAAGGCACATAGTCCATTCTCCAACACCCTAACCTAATATAATTTAGATAGACAGAAGGGCCTTTCCCATTCCCCTTCTTTTGTTATAAGGCGTCTTTCTTCTTTAATTTCTTTTTGCGAATTCACTAGCTCACCTCTTCAGTTATATCAAGATGCTCCGCCAAGTTGAGTGTCGCCAGAATAAAACTTTCATCGATATCCTCTTCCTCGACGGATTGCGCTGATATATCGCCGCCAACGATGATCTTTTCGGATTCGGTTTGGTATTTGCGACAGGTGGCCGAAAGCGCCAACAAAAGCACACCAATCTTCACATACTTAGTGAGGTCTTTCTTAACTTCGAAGCATTCGATGGTGACCGCCTTCACCTTTCTGTGCATGATGACGCGATCGAGCTCCAGCTCTTCGTTGATCTGGTTACGCACATCGGTAAAATAGGACAACTCCAGCTTCAAATCGTTCATATTAGCGAAGTAATCGTTTTCGCTATTAAGCAGTTTGCGTTGCAATTTGCTTATCAGCTGCGTGGCCTTCAATGCCTCCCTGTCGAGCCTGCGTGTTTCCTCAATAAACACTCCCTGGCGTTCGGTTAGCCGCTTCATGCGTTCGTTTTTGTGCACGTCCAGCGATGAGTTTTTTAACTCGTCCACAAAATCAGTGACGACCTTCTGCATGCTCTTCATCTTTAAGACAATTTGATCACGTATCATAAATCGAGCCTCGATCTCAGTGTTGATGCGATCCTCACGCTTTGTCTGGTAGATATCATAGTCCTCCTTCATTGCATTCTCGGCAATTATGGTTGAAGTATGAGCGATGTTGTCTGTGTGTTGATGCATAAAATCCAATTCCTTACCGCGCCGACTGACATCCGTGAAAAAATCCCGAAGCATATCATCTGCCTGCATATCGTAGAACTGCTTTTGTACGTAAACTAGTTCCATGTAGCAATTGGTTAAGTAATCAAGCGAGTCTAAAGTGCTGCTTAATAAACTCTGCTCCTGCGCCATAGTCAGATCAATTTCCTCGAGCATCAGATCGATTTTGAAATTTTTACGTGTGAAATTTTCCTCCACCTCTTTGGACCACAGACGCATTTCCTCGCGTAGCTCGAGCATTTTTATTTTGCTGCACATTGCCTCCCATTCCTTCATGCTCTGCTCCTGCACTCGCTTCGATAAATCCAGTTCGCGTTGTAAATGATCCTAATATATATATAATTATGATTAGAACCGCTTGAAGGATTGCACTTCTACAGTGGCAGTACTCACGCGTAAGACAAGCTTTTTATCCTCAATGACCTGTAAACGTTTCTTCTCCTTACGCTCGGCTTTCTTTTCCGCTTTTGTCATCTTTTTCGGCTTCTCCTCTTCCTCTGCCTGTTCAGCTTGTATAGCACTGAGGTAGTCATCCCCCAGCCCGACAACGCTGTTTGCCACACCGAAACTTCGCTTTAACATTTCTTCCATTACAATGGTACATAAAATATATTTTGAAATATATATATACTTCTATGGTTATGTTTAAAACCGTTTATTTTTCCCTTGTTAAGTTTTTCTTTTCGTTAGTTTAAATTTGTTGAAGTTTAAAGCGCGGCGTTTTTGTACGCTTTAGTTATTCAATTTTAATTTTCGAAGTTTAAAAAGTATGGCGCTCAATAGCTAAGGTTGTGCGAGTGAGACAAATAAAGCTAACGCGCACAAAACGGCCACTCTAAATAAAAGCTACGGTTAAAAGAGCTACGCTTGTTGTTTTGTGTTTCATAGTCAGTGTTCTGCTGTTATTGCTGCTGCTAATACTTTGCGGGTGGTTACGACGGGCACAACCCCCAGAACATCCTGCCTGCCCAGTTTGCCTTGGCCTTTGGGGTTACTTCGTGCTTTCAATCCAAGGTGCCAGAGTACACAGACGATTGGCAAACAAATAACGCAGAAAGTTTTGCGTAGCAAACCTTCATATATTAATAGGCATATTAATTAAATGACAAAGAAAGAGTAATAGAAAAAGTATAAAATTCTATAATTTTAACACATAACAATGAGCGATGCAAGCGGCAGCGGCACTTATCAAAAGTTACCGCCAGGTTGGGATTGTAAATACGATCAAACGACTGGAAATTGGTAAGTGAAAAGTGCTTCATTGCATACCTTTAGGCCGACTTTGTTTTCTGTTTTAATGAGCGCGCGCTTATTTTAAGAGTTTAATGCTCAGTGCATTAAGAGTCACTTGACTTAAATAATTTCAAGTTGCTTTTCGTTATTTCGTTGTTAATTAAGCTACAGTATTGCATATAAAATGTATCATAAATATAAGTATGTTAGCGACACGGCACCTTTCACTACCTCCATATGAATACGAAGTCGAGTGGTTGCACTCGAATGAACGAAAGCCTAATCTTTTACACATACACAACGTTATACTCCATAAATGTACCTATGTAATCAACACTTCAGCTTTTGCTGTCTCGGAGCCATATTCTGCATAAAGTGGAGTATTGGTGACACTTGAAAGTGCAAAAACACTCCCAAGCCTACGATGTCGTTTGCTGCTGCAAATTGGGTGCTGAAGTTTGGCGCAGACTGTCATTTGCACACACCAATCTGAGCGTGCACGTGCCGGAATTTAAGCTTGTTGCAGAAAGCCATTAACCCCCAGCTCAAGTATCATAGATGCTCATTTGACAAAATGTCCCTAAAGCATCATCAACACCAACTACGCCAGGCGCAGACAAACTGACGCCAAAACAAAAACCACCCTAGAGAAACGCACACACCTGACACTCACACCATCAACAACCGGCGAGATACGCAAACACACAGCCAGACAGCAATGCTAACAACTATTGCTATTTTATTGTCATTCATTTACGCCTTATACTTTCACGGCTCTCGTCGTAGTTGCTTTATTGCATCACTGCACTCTCATGTGTCCTCTCTCCGGTCCATTGCAGCTATTACATAAACTACTTTACCAAGGCGATGCAATTGGAGGATCCGCGTGTGCGCTACAAACCGTTGCAGAACGAACGTTGCTCAACGGAGTCGATACCATTGCAGGTGAGTTATGGCAGTCATATTGATTTTATTATCATATTTTATGGTTCACTTAACAATGCAAAAACAATTACGCTAATGACATTCAACAACTTACTATGCTCACAGCACATGGTCACGCAGTCTAGCGGCTCACCCTATCACGTCTACCCGAGGAACAGTTTAACGGCGGTGCGTGCTTTCCAGGAGCATAACATGTCATCGAACCCTTTGCTTAGTTCACGTGGACGCTTGGTAAGTCTATGGAATGTCGTTATGCAATGAGCATTTAATACAAATTTTCCTGGCAGGACAAGCCATCACCTTTGCTCTTACAACGCTCGCAACTGTCGCAGACTCCACATCTAGGTCAGCAGCACCTTTCACGCCGTTCGACCATACAGGAGACCTCATTCACAAGCCAAATCGATACGGATGCTGTTGTCGCAAAGATACAAAACATGTTCCCCACGGCCGGTGAAAGCCACATTCGCCTGCTACTGAAACGGTAAGTTGCCATTGAAATTTCCTTTAAGTCTCTAAGCTAAGTTCACTAACATTGCTGCATTTCTTTCTATCTCTATGATTTTTTTTAATATCTAACGCTGGCGCTGCACACGCATTGATGCACTTAACATATATATATATATTAATCAACACGATAATTAATCAATCAACGGGACACACACACCCACCCACACACACACACAATCACACACACACACACACACACTACCCCTCAACGCTCGCACATTTTAGCTATTACAATCGTGAGGCCGTCGTCATCAGCGCCTTACAGGTGGAGAAGCATCCGGTCACTATGCCTGGTCCATATGTAACGCCACCAGCGCAACGTCATCTGTTCCATAGTAATTCGACGTTTTATATGACACCACCGGCGCGTCGTCTGGAAATGGGCGCAAGCCGTGCTGGTGCCCTCAGTTTTGGGGGCTGCAATTCACGCACGGCTAGTCCCCTGCCTGGCGGCCGTTTTGGTAGTGGCAATAGCATGCACAGTGGTGCAGCGAGTGGCGTGTCGGTGGGACCGCCGCTCGCAGCGTTCACTTTGCACGGCTCGCCGCGCTTCAATGTCGAACAGCAGTGGCGCAGTTCACCGAAACCGCATTCCTCGCCAAAGATGAAATTAAGGTCCGCTTTAGTAGTTCATAAGATCACCGTTGTTTTTGGAATGGCTTTCTGTTCTGTTATTATAATTTTTCTTTTTCTTAGTTAGAGCCTCCAATAACAAATACGAATTACTGAACTTCTCCTCTCAAACCCTCCCATAGATATATGATGAATATCTTCCCAAAGGCCGATGAGACTCTGCTCTTGGATGTGCTTGCCAATGAAGATAATAATGTACAGACCGCCTCCGAGAAGCTCATCTCATTAGGCTATGCCAAGCGTGACTTTGTACCAGCTAAGCCAAACAATCGTCCGCCCACAGTGACAACACATGTTAAGCATCCCGATGACGAGCGCCACATACCGCTGCGTCCGAAGGAGCACACTGAATCGGAGAAAGAAGCAAGTGAGTTTTTTGAGGCTTCGCTTCTGGGCGAACAATAATACTCCAGTCACGTGCTTTTAGTGCAAATCTTGCTCAAGCAAAGGTATCCAAAAATCGCGGAACGCATCATTTTAATGGCCCTGGAGTCAGTGAACTATGCTGAGGACCGTGCTGCTCAGATACTGCAAATCGTACAAGAGGAGGATGATCAGCGTGAAAAGAAGCTGCACAAAGTTTCGACAGACGAGTACCAGGCGAAGAAGGCAACTTTACGTGCCACCATCGGTGCGGAAACCACTGTCACCGATGGCCCTGGCCAAGCAGACAGGTGAGTCAGTCAAGGTTATAGGTAGCAGTCTTAGCAACCATCGTTACGCAACCATCAAATGTGTTGCTGCTGTCGCTGGTGCTATGAATAAAAATTTTACATTATTCATCAGCGCCTTGACAGCACCCACAATCCCAGCCCAAATCCAAAAAAAAAACCTCTATAAATAACGCTACCAGACACTGCTACATCATTTATTCGAGCTACTATAAGAGTTAGTTTCTTTGCAAACTTTTCTTGAAACGCATTTTTCTATTTTTCTATTAATTTGTTTCGTTCCTTTGTTTTGCCGGCTAAAAATTCGAAAAATTGCCACACCAAATTTCTGTTGCGCAGCATTTTGACTGTTGTACTTGAGACTGCAACGACCTCGACGGCAACGATGACAGCTACAAGCACAACAACAACAGAATCATCACCACCACACAACAATATGCCACTATCATCATCAACTAAAACAACAAAGAAATTCAAATTGCCAGCAATAAATGTGACCACGCCCACTACAGCAACCACACAAATCATACTGAGTAGCTCACCCATTGGCGGCGACGATGACAATGATGCCGCTCCACCACCACAATTCGCTGAAACCATAACTGAGCCAAGGAAGACGGTTTCATCAGCATCACAGCAACAATTCGACTCATCTTCATCACTCATCAACACCAATACCATTACTACATTAACATCGCCATCACAACCATCGACACATTCATATGCCTCACCCACACAGTCACCAACTCGCTACGAACCACTGACCACTAAAAGCATCCTCGCACGCTCGTCGCACTGTTATGCCAATGTCGGCGGCGTTAATGGCGTCAACATCATCAGTGGTTACCTGCATGGCTCCAGTTTGAGTAGCTCCTATTCCTCTCGTACAACATCAATGAAGTTATCATCGTTCACGTCTAAGTCCACATCCGCATCAATGTCAACGCCAACGTCGTCGTCGCCCTCGGCGGGGAAATTGATGAAACCAGGGGTCGTTGTTTGTAGACGTGATCGCACTAAATCCGATTCACTGAAGTATGCCAAAAAAAGCTCGTTTCAAATCTTTCTCAAAATCTCTGTCGATGTACTCGATTGTGTGTGTGTGCTGTGTGCCTTGAAATCGTCCTAGTTATTTGTGGCATGCTGAGCATGGTTGTTCTATCTTTAGTTGTAGTAATATTCATTCTCTGTTTCTGGTGATTGTGGCATGCATATTCGCACTCATATCGATTATCCTTTTCCATTATTTCTTAAAGCACCCTTTTTTGAATTCACTTGCATGATCCAGCATAACCAATCGCCAAGAGCATGTAATTAAACTCAAAGTCTAATAAAACATTTCACTAAACTAGAAACTCCCAACGCGGCTCCACGGAAGACGCTGAACCACAGCAGAAGCAGGTAGAGTTCCAATCGCTCATTGAGCGCATGTCAACGCTGGGACACAATGCCGAGCTGGCCAAGGGTGCAGATGAAAATCTTTTACTGTAAGTAAAAATAAACTAGAAAGTTCGCTTTGGCACTGTCGAAGTTGTAACTACGTTCAAAAGACATCAGACACGGAAAGAACAGTAGGCAATCCCGGGGTATTAATTTATTTTATTTTTATATTAATGTTGTTAGTTAAGCTTCGACTATAGGCCGGGAATTTGCTGAAATTTCAAATGGGTAGGTCGAATTAACACTTTTTTTTTTAAATGGCTTGAAGTTAACAAATAGTTTCAATCTCGGGCAATACTATTTAGTAATCCTAGGATTTCTACGTTTCATCAAGTAGCTTGTTCCAACAAATGATCCCACCAAATTTTCTTGCTTCTAACTCAGTAACTGCGACTAGTTTGCATACATACAGACTGACAGACGGTCATGTCAAGATCAACTTATCTCGCTGATCAAAAATATATGTTTACACTTTTTGAGGTCTACTTGAAGAGTATACCAAATTAAAGTACATAATTGAATAACCAACTCTAAATCGTCACCAGTGCCGACTATGTCACTTGGAATGGTGCAAATCCAATGAATACCACCGGGCAACGTCAACAAGCAAATGGTCCAGATTCCGGCTTACTATGCGAGCAGAGCTACAAGGCTGTAGGCCGTAATTCAGAGCTATGCAAAGGCGCCAAGGCCGGTCTGGCCAAGGGTAGTATATATGACCACACTAAGAGCGCCAATATCAAATGCAACTAAGAGAAGCGCGCAATAAGTTAAACTAAGCTAATCTAAGATATTTTTGTCCATATCCATATTTTTTCTGCTCTATGACGTCCACTTCCATTACGTCATGTTTACTCCATAAGTAATACTCTATACTAATCCAAGCCAAACTCAATATTAAATATTCCCTCCTACAACATTTTTAATTGTGCAATAAAAATATTTTAAAAACTATTTTAATAAATGCTAAACTTGCTTTAATAGACACGAGTAAGTAAAACTAAACTTCATCCTCGTTGAGCAGCATATTTGGTATGCCATCAACGATCGGGAAAACACGTCCCGTTTCCGGGCATTCCATTTGGCCCTCGATGACATTTACTTCAATCAGCAGATGGTGCAGTCTCTGTAGAAGTTCCTCGTTCTCTGAGATATTCTCCGGTTGTGTAGTGGGTATGCCGTCGGCGAGTTCGGCCTGTTTTAAAAGAGAACAAGGTACGAAATCTAGTTGGCTTAAAATACATAAAGCACTTGACAAGTGAAATCGAGTGGAAACTATTGTGCATAACGAATCACAAATCGATGTCATTGTAATTTGTGAACAAAACACTTGAGTCAAAAGAGTTATCGACTAATGACTCGAAAAAAAAAATTTACATATCGGCTTATGGTTTTGTGTTTGAGCACACAATTTGTCTCAGGTTTTCATCTACGGTCTATGGTTCTCATACAAATTTAACAGCTCATGCATACCACAAATTTAATCTTAAAAGCGATGCTGTAGCTGAGTTTATAGTCCATGTAAAGGACGTTGAAAAACAAGACTAGTTTGAATCACACTGGTTTAATATGTTAATTCACCACTACTGATGATAATTAGATTAACAGTTACTTTCGACTCGACTCAATTAGTCAATCGAGTAGAGTGGGTTTGCCGGTCTCGACTTCAATATATACTTTAACCCAAATCACAGCTTACCACTTGTGCCGCACTGTAGACCGCAGACCAATCTAGCTTTGGTAGCAAACGTTCGATGAAGGTTGGCTTAAATTCTGTTTCAATAACTTCTTTTTTAGCGATCTGCGTGAGTGTAAAATAAAAATGAGAAATGTGAGGTGCGTAAAATCCAATATCATTTTACCGTTAACTTGAGTGGATAGCCCACTTTAACACCTTTTATAGCTTTGGAGGTAAGAAAATTATAAGTGCTGAGCTTCATTTTGTTGCTTTTTTGCTTTTATTATTAATTTTAATACAAAAATATACACGAATCTTTTTAAAAATTGCTGGCAAACAGTTCACGCACGTTTTTTCAAGCAGCTGACCCTATGTCAAACGCTGCCAACTTTCTAATGCGCACACACGTAGTATATTTTAGTACTTTATTTAAGGCCCAAATTTAATGTTTTATCGATTTCAAAAATGCGTTAACACTGTAGTACATCTAGAGCTCAACAGCCCCAACTGTGTTTATTTTATTAATTTTAGCATTTTATTAATGTAGTTGAAGTGTATTATTTATTTATAACGTTAGTAAAGTGAAAAATAAACCCATCAAAGTTGTATAATGGAGGATATCTTTCATTGGTGTCGTGAAGGCAATTCCATACAAGTGCGCCTTTGGCTAGATGATGTTGAGCATGACATGAATTTGGGGTAAATTTTCAACAAAATTACTTAAAATAAAGAAATTTATAAATTAGAAAGTGAAAAAAATTGGTTCAAGCTTAATTATTAGTTTAAAATGAATCTTTAGTCATTGAAGATTTTTTATTCCCATCTGGGGCAAATGACGTCATAATTTATTCTTGCGTTGTGTAAACAGTTGGCGAGCAAAGCAACAAGAGCAAAAAGAAAACAAAAATGACGCAAACGAAACAAAAAGAAAATATATATACATCCCTCATAAAAAGTTTTTTGAGTGTTTTTGATTTTATTAGAATTTAAATCGAATCTTGAAGCGTCTTATAGGCCAATTAAATAATTCCAACATTAACCGAAATATTCGCATAAAAACTTTTCAGAAGAATGTTGGAAGTTTTTCAATTCAGAGCTTCATTTGGCTTCAGATAACAACATAGTACGCCAGAACGAAGGTCTAGCACGCGGTAGGACCCGTTTTAAGTTCTTTGGAAATAGTCAGTACAGGAACTCCATACTTTACGACAGAGTTCGGGTCTGAAGGCTACGCCATGATTCGTATTTAATGCTAATCGAGGAACTTTTTCGGGAATATGGATTTAATAATAAAATGTCAATGTAGATATCATTTAAGACAGACTGAAATTGTCTATAACAAGTACGCTAGGTGCGCATGTTACCAGCCGCCACTGACTTGCACTCAAGCTCAAAAAGGCGATTCCCCGAATTGCAAGCGTTCATAACGGGTTAAACCTTTGTAGATAGATTTCCGAAATATCCCAATACTATACACTGTATCATATCTGATCTCATTCAGTTGAAAAGTAATTATTTAACAATCGTATGTATTATTGAATCATTTCGTTGACAGTGACGATCATGGCTTCAGCCCATTGCATTGGTGCGCCAAAGAAGGACATGCGAAGCTGGTGGAGACGCTATTGCAACGTGGCGCACGTGTGAATTGCACAAATATGGGTGACGACATACCACTGCATTTGGCTGCCGCGCATGGGCATCGTGATGTTGTTCAAATGGTGAGTGCGTCATTGGATCAAAGCAAGTTGCTGTCTTAATCCATTCTTTGCCTCCCAGTTGCTACGCGAACGCTCCGATGACAATGCGGCTAATGAGCACGGCAACACGCCTTTGCACTATGCCTGCTTCTGGGGCTACGACATGATCTGCGAGGATTTACTCAACGCAGGCGCACTTGTCTCGATAGCGAACAAGGATAATCATACGCCATTGGATAAAGCCAAGCCTAGTTTGGCTAAACGTATACAAGATTTAGCAGAGAAGACTGGTCAGGATTTGAAGGTGATTAGCTTCAAGGAGCAAAGTTGGTTGGGTCTAAAAACACGTTCACGGGATGCAACGCTATCACGTTTTAAAGGCATCAGTATGGGCGATTTGGATTTGCACACTAAAATGGCCGTCACTCAGTCGGGTGAGACTTGGCGTGGTCGTTGGCAGAAAAATGATGTCGTAGCAAAGGTAATCTTCTTCGTTCTTTCCGCTTTTATATAAAGTTTCTTACGCCATCAAACATTTTAGATACTTGCCGTACGTCAATGCACATCACGCATTTCACGGGATTTCAACGAGGAGTTCCCAAAGCTTCGGATTTTCTCGCATCCAAATATCTTGCCTATCATTGGCGCCTGCAATTCGCCGCCGAATCTAGTTGTTATTAGCCAGGTGAGTCTTTCTCTATGAGTCTATCTAGCAAATAAATAACAATTAATCGTTCCACAGTATATGCCACGCGGTTCTCTTTTCAGTCTTCTGCATGCCGCCAGTGGTGTTGTCGTAGATAGCAGTCAAGCAGTGCGTTTCGCTTTGGACATTGCACGTGGCATGTCTTATCTGCACTCTTTAGAACGCATTATACCAACTTATCATTTGAACAGTCATCACGTCATGATCGATGATGATCTGACAGCGCGCATCAATATGGGCGACGCTAAGTTCTCGTTTCAGGAGAAAGGTCGCATCTACCAACCCGCTTGGATGTCACCAGAGGCTCTCCAACGAAAACCAGCCGAACGCAACTGGGAGGCTTGCGATATGTGGAGCTTTGCTGTACTCATTTGGGAATTGACTACACGTGAAGTACCCTTCCTTGAATGGTCACCCATGGAGTGTGGCATGAAAATCGCTCTGGAGGGCTTGCGTGTCAAAATACCACCAGGCACTTCATCACACATGGCAAAATTGATTACGATTTGTATGAATGAAGATCCTGGCAAACGTCCCAAATTCGATATGGTTGTCCCCATTCTAGAGAAGATGAAGCGTTGAAGCTTTCCCTGTGCGTACGTCTATATTCTGACTTTCTTTTTACCAAAATGTACCTTCTGGCGTGTATGTTTGCCAACTCTAAAGGACGAAATGAAAACATAAAAATTATTCTTGTTCTACTTGTAATCCCTAACGAACTAAAGTGCCTAAAGAATCTGAAGATTCTAATTGTGTGTAATTGTGTCCTGTTTTTACCAATTCTCATTTAATGTTTTTAGTACCCCTTTCGAATTTGTGTTTTCCGTTTTTGGTCTGTGTTTCTTTGTCTCATTTTCGCGGTGCTCGATTTTATATTTAAGTTTAAATTAACGAATAAGCGAAATGCTTAAAAATAATTGTATTTATATATTTTTGTTACTAATTTTTTAAATAAAAATTGTGTACCAAACGAAGAATAATACTCTTTCCGCACGTCTGCCGACGGTTTAGTTTTTGAACACAACGATACCAAAGAATGTGGTAAAAAATATATCAAACTCCAAAAGAACTTCGCCTGGGATCGGATTCGGCCGGTTCTGCTAATTGTATAGTGTGTTGTGTACAATTAAGGTTTCGTGCAAAATTGCAGCTTTATATCTAAAAAAGTTACTATATACTCCATTGCGTTACAAACCTCATGACAAGATTTTGGTACTATTCACTATGTGAAGAGTATAAAAATATTCAAAAGGTACCTTCCCGAAGCTACTACTTTCAATACGTCGCTGAGAGTGCCGGGAAGAGACACTGCATTTTTGTGTTGCTTTTTTGTTTGCTTTGTTCGAGCTTTGCACGGCTGCCGAAATGAGCACGACGTCCCTGACCTAGTTTAATATATTCAAAAGGAGGCGTCAAAAGTGCACTTTATATTATTGAATATAAACATAAATTTCAAGTTCTTTTTGGGGATTATTTTAGGTAGAAGAAGACAAACGTTTATTTAAATTGTGCAAAAAATATTATTAGTTAAATAAATATTTTTTAATAATTTAAAAAAGAGAAAGCATGTTAATGATACAATCCACTCTCCTGCTCTCACATGCACTCAGTCAGGCCTACTGCCAAAAACAGAAATATTTAAGCTTTTATTACACTCCCACCTTTTTCGCACTTACAGAGAGCAAGCAGCGCACTGCATATCTACTGCTCTCCCTTGCGCTCACGCTATATCTCTTGTTTCATGCGCTCTCACTGCAATTCGGTTGCACTGTCAATGAGAGATGCTCTCTGTTTATATTTTGTGCGTTGAAAGACAGACGCGGATGAAACAGTACTGAAGGAGGATGAAGAAGAGTTACCATTGTGATTTCTGCTTTGCTGAATCATTTTTTTTATAACTAAAGTTAGCGAAGTATGTCACCGACGTCCTGCGCCATCTACCAAGTATTCTTGTGTGTGTGTGCGCTTATGTGTAACTGTATTTGTGTCTATTCGTTAGCTTAAAGTTTTCTGCACCCGAAAAACAAAACAAACAAAAATATCCTACTCAGTCGCACGGCGCGTGGTGCAGTGTTAAAATGCCGATTAAATTTCGACCGCTTTGAAAGTGCTGTTATTTAAATTGTGTACAAAAAACGAAGGTATGATACAATTTGTATAAAAAAATGTGTATGTAGCAATTGATTAAACTAGAAGTAAATAAAAACAAACTACGAGTACAAAAAGTGGTTAAAATATTACACGAAATAAATAATAAATTATTCGTTGGTACATTTTTCCACATGTCGTGAAAAAGCTTTATGTCCTTAAAAAAGGTATCGGAAAACACAAGTAAAGTAAGCCTGTGTTCGCTATGAGTTAGGGCTAAAACTGTATCTCTGCAGCCGCCGATGCATTAGGCCAAAAAGTCAAGACACGCAGAATGGTGGTGGAGGCAAGCAATAGCAATCGCAGAAGCAATTTTGAGCAGCTTTGTTTTTCTGTCTCAATTCCATTTTCAGCCGTAGCTGCAGCGGCAAAATTGTGCCAAAAGCTCGGAAAAAACAAATGCCGCATTCACCGTAGTTATGTGTGCAAGTGAGGTGAAATAAAATATAATAAACAGTTTTAAAAACAATAGAAAGAAAAAATTTTCAAACACCTATTTAAACATTAAAAAACTGTTTCCAAATTAGATTTACAGTCAAACAAACCAAAGGGAAAGCGCAGGAATACAAATCATTGCATCTTTTAGGCGCTGCTTGATTCGTGTCTGATTTCGTAGCATTTCCGCTGCCGGAAATCGTACAACGTGCATAACACGCAACTAATAATAATACAGAATAAGAAGAAAACGCATATACACATACACACGTATACGTGTGTCATTGTGTCGCTTGTGTCGTTTGCCAACGTAGCTGCTTAAATGTATTTGAGTGGAAGCACTAGCGTACGGCCAGCCCCGTGGAGGGCCGGCAATCCATGGAGTATTCAAACACAAGGCGTTTGAATAACAGCAATCACAACAACAGCAACATTGCGCAGAACAATAGTAGCAGTGGTAGCGGCAACAACAACAGCAATCTAAGTGACACCAGGTACGTAAAAACAAAATAAGGTATAATAAAAGGAATAGTAAGAAAAGGAAACCACACGCTGAGCTGTGCGGGCGTTTTTGTCCTGTGAGCCAATAAATAGCGTATTCATGTGCACACACAGACACAAATGTGTAGAAAAACAAGCACTCAGTGCATAATTAAAACAGAAACACTTTCATCGAAGCCAGAACACAGCAAGTAAGCAACCGAGTTGGGCTGCAGCACATGAAGTGCTACTAACCCAGTTTGTTCGCAGCAATGTAGGCAATAAAGCAAGCGCTCATGTACTATTTAATTTTTCGAAACGCATACACATATACACATAAACACTATGATTACATACACCGGCATGCCACGCCCACACGTGTTCTTATGGGCGGCACGTTTGCAAAGCATATAACCAGAAAAAAAGAGAAGAGTAAGAACCGAAGGTAAAGTAGACGAAGTAGGGCTCAAAAATATAAATAAAAAATTAAAATGGGGACACCACCACTTCACATGGATCATAGAACAGCATATAAAGAAGTCCAAGAATAATGAAAAAGGAGTGAAGAAAGAACAATACTTAGATTAAGTGAAAATTTTTTAGAAAAAATTGAAATTTTATAAAAAATGCTGCTATTATCTTCATTACAAATGACAACTTTTCTAAAAATTTATATCAGAAAAAAGGAATTTTCGGTTGATTTGCTTGAAAAGCTATCCATGTCGAGCGGCACTCGATGAGCGTAAATATTGACGCAATCAAATACAACAACAACAACAACAAGAAAACTACAATGACAAGAAGGATGCATTGTTGTGCACTGAAGCACACTGATGACTATGATGATAGCGATTATGAAGATGACGTTGACGATGAATGACGTGCGCTCGTATTTGTGCTCATGTGAAGTGCATAACGATGCGAAATAAGCAATAGGAGTAGCAACAACTAACAATAATGACAACAACGAAAACGAAAAAGATGAGAAAAAAAATATAAAAGCAAAAGTCATAGAATGTGAAGAAAAATAAATAAATTAGACGACTATAAAGCAATGCAATCGAAATAATCCATAATATGTGGGTAGGGGCTCTGTTACTGCTGCAGACGCATTTCAAATTGCAAGGCTCAAAGGCAGACATATTGATTTATATGTAATATACTTTATTTATTTATTTATTTAATGTTTTTCTCTCATTTGTCATAACTTTTCACAGAGGAAGTAAAACAAAGGGGATATTTTGCAGGACCTACTGTACGTGTCTAGGCTCAAATCGAATTGAATAGCGTCAAAATCTATTTATTATAACAAAAAATCCTATTGTTCCAATTTCAGTTTTGCTCCAGTCAATTTATTTTTTTATTTATTATTATTATCATTATTAGTGTCTTTATCTTTTTACATGCGAAATCACATTTTAATATAAAAGAAGTGTGAACTAATAAGATGGAAACGGCAGCAGCTGCAGTAAAAAGAACACAAAAACAAATATCAGTGCTAACCCTAACAACGTTTGCTCTAAAGCTAATGTGTGAGCAGGGATAAACAAAAATAACGTGTGTGTGTGCGCGTTTGTGTATTAGTGTGAAGCAACTGTTTGTTGGGTTAAATGCACACTGACTCTCTCACTAACTTTGACATTGACAGTGAATGACAAAAAAAGTGTTAGTGGGCGTGGGTGCTAGATTGAACGTTTTTCTTGTAAATTAAATAATATGTAGTACATATATGTAGTAATTATAATGAAGGTTTGATGTTTTTATTGTACTTTTTAGATCACAGTCCTATTTCAATTTTCACGAAGACGAGACGCTATATACGTCTACATTAACAACAGTGACGAGTTTACCGGTACGTCGTTGTCTATCAACGCCGCCATTGCAATTTAGTAGTCCCAATAATAACAACAGTAACAGCAGTCCTCGTGAGCCTCCACAAAGTCCCGATGGCCAAACATCATCGTTAAGTTCGACATCGGGTTCCAGTGATATTTTATTGGGTGCGTATGAGTAGATATTTTTATTTTTCTCCTCAATTTGCTATTCTATTCATAAGATGAAAAATAAGAGGCTGTTAATAATATGTGCACTATCAAGACAATAACAACAACCACAAAAAATAAGCAAATCAAGAAACTAGAGGAAGCATTAATGAATAAATATAAACATTTAACTAAAACGTACACACAAACACACTACTGCACAGAGGCACATAAAGTAAACCATTTTTATATTGTGCCCATGATGTTTTCCGAGGGAAGTCATTGAACTTAACAGCAGCCGCAGTTTTCGTCGCTGCCGGCTGAAAAAAGTGTATAAAAAATATAATCATACGCGAAATAGAAATAGAAAGAGTAATCTCTAAACGTATGCAGATTGCGCACCGTCGCATATTTCTCGCTTAACAATGCAGGCGTAAGAATTCTTGGAAATCGTATATTTCAAATAGAGAGCGATCAAACTACGCCACTGGATGCAAAAAAAAAAAATACTCTCACTCGTTGATTGTGCATTCGCACACAAACAGAAATGCGAAATGAATACAAACACAAGCGTAACGATTATTACACAATCGCGCGGGCGATGGCACAACGTTGCAAACTCAAACGTAGACATCGTCAACGCAACGATGACGGGTGGTGCAACGGCATTTTTGCAGTTTTCGCTTCCTGGTTCGCGTTTTGTTGTTTGCTGTGGATATTGCTCTTTGCCGACTGTCTGACAGTGTAAGAAAGCTACCTTTTGCGGCATTGTAATAGGGAAGAGCGAGGGCGCGTGTATGGAAGATCAGGTTTATCAACGACGCTATTAAAATATTACGTTATATTGCATTACGCCGATCAGCCAGGCACGAGTCGTTGATCGCTGTGGTGGGAAATTATAGTGGAATGCAATGATGTAGTAGTCTTCGGGAAATGAGGCAATGAAAAACGATGACGGCGAAGACTTTTCGCTTTCTTGCTATTGTTTCGTTACATACGACTTGGTTTGTTGAAGTTTTTGTTGTTATTGTGCTTGTTGCTTGCTGTCTTTATATTTTTTTTGCTACTGCTACTGCTATTGCTTCTTGTTGTAAATGATCAATGACTTTTACTGATTTTAATAAAGCGACTAAATGTTTCTTATAAAAATACAGTGAAAAATCTACGCCTTGCTTATAGAAATATAGGGCTTCTTGAAAAACTAAATACATTCTTTTATAAACAGCACGGATGTAGGTGATACACTTTATTTGCATATTAATTGCAAGTGTGGGTGGCTTCCACTTTTGTACGGTTGTCTTGACTTTAGTTACATTTACAGAGTTCGTTCTTCATTATTTTCACGTTGTCCTTCTTCTATGTTGTTTTCACAACAGGAAAATGCAACTTTTACTTCCGCATTTTAGCGTAAATGCAATGAGCGAACAGAAAGACGAAGAAGAATAACAGCAACAATAAACATACTCTAAAGTTCTTTGACACAAGCGGGCCCGCATAGGCGGTTTTTAGTTGTCTCTCATTTTGTGTGTGCGCTCTCACTATCACTCTATCTTACTCAAATAGTATGCATTATGTTAAAGCAGCTCAGAAGTTTCTTTTTTGCAGTTGTGACTTTCTCTCAATTTTGTGAGCCTACTCACGCTAACGGTTCTCAGCCTTTACCTCTTCTTGTTTTTCTTCCCCTTTTTTATTCTTTTCTTGTATGTGTGTCCTGGGCATGTGTTTATTCTTCTGTAGTTGGCTCCTTCTTCATAGTGTGCGTGAAATTGATCTTGAGTGTACTTGAAGTTGCTTTTCTGCTGATCTCAGCTGCGCTGCTGCTGCTGCTGCTGGCAATGCCCGCGGCGCAATAGAAATTGAAAATAGCAATAACAACAACCACGCATTGAAAATAGAAAAGTGCAAATAAGAAACTAACAACAACTAAAATGAGCACAGGGAAAACTCTCGCAATCGAGAGTCGTTCTTTGACTCTTTACGAAGCAGCGACAGCGGCGCCGACTGCGACAGCCGTCAAGTCAGTTTTTCCCGGTGCGTTGCAGTTGATTTTCTTTTATTGCTGCATTGCAAATAGATTAGAAAGATAGCAAAAAATGAACAACAAAACCAACAATCGTGGCGGGCGCATTGACTCTGCGCGTCGTTGTCGTTGTTGTCGTTGTTGCACTTATGGAGGCATTAGTGTGTCTTCCTACACCGTCCGCCATCGTTTTCTTGACTCCTCCATTGCATCCTCGCCTGCCTGCTTGGCACTCCTCGGTTCGCCTGTGTTGAGCAGCAGAAATCCAGTGACTCAGTTGGTTTTCTTGTCAGCAGTTAGTTTGCCATGGAAGCCATGCACACCCGAGCCCCCGAGAGTAGGAATGGCGATTTTCTTCTTTTCTGCATTTTCTTTCTTTGCCCTCTTACTCACTTCCCACTTCGCTTCGTTTTATTGCCGATCCGTTTCGAGTTCTTGTTCTTTTTCTGAGGTTCTTCGGTTCGGTTTGAATTTCTGTTGCGCATTTGGAGCGCTACGAAGTTGGCGCTTGGGTCTCGTTTCGTTCTGTACGCGCGCGTCTTGTTCTCAGATCGTAGTGGTTCTCGGTTCTCGAATCGCGCTTCTCGGTTGTCGATTGTTGTGTTGCGCAGTTCCGTGGTCGTGGGTCATCTTGGCTCGTCGTCATTGTCGTAGTGGTATTCCAACGGCGTCACCGCGTGGCAACGATCGATCGACCTTTGGTTTTTATCGCATTTTGGCTTTCATTTGGCATTGACTGTTGACTCATCTTGCAACAAGTGTCCTTTTCGTCGATAAAATGTGTTTCTAATTGAAAACTGAACTCTAATTTGCGATGAAAGTGTCCAAATTTTGGCACAGTTGGAAACACGGAAGTGTTATATAAGCGATAGTTAACCATATGTTAAATGAAGTTGTGCTAATGACACTTTAAAGATAATAAAAATGTGTTAAGTTCCTACTAAGATTAATAATTGATGACAACGAATCAAAACTACCTATGGTCTAATTGTTGTCTAAAAGAAAATGATTAGATTTTACCTTGGGGGTAAACAACTAAAATAAATACCTTAGATCAGTCCGAAACTCCCTAAAATGTAATGTCCGTTTAAGAAATCTTAGCCATCCCCTCTTCAATTGCTGTCAACCTGGTTAAAGTACTTAGATCCAAATTTTTGGAAGCAACCTTCCAAAGTCTTTACAACATCAACATCTTTAAAATCTTTCAAATTCCAACCTATCCAAAAACCTTCAATTAAAGTTTTTTTTTTATATTTTGATTTGAATGAGAGGCTTACCTTTTTGCAGCTTGTAGTTTCTTAAATGCCACAAAAAAGAAAAAAATGTTAACTACAAAACCAACAAGAATAATTTCAAGAACATCCACAACAACAACTAAAACGTTGCTGCTGATGATGGCAGACATGAAAGAGAAAACATGGATGTATACAAAATAGACTTGGAACGAGCCCAAATCTGTACAAATCATATTGAAACTAGCGCGTATAATCATCATCAACAACATCCACATCATCTCCACCATCACCACCACCATCAAAAGGATTTCAAAAGTGACCGCGTCGGCAACGTTGGTCAGTCAAATTACAACGATATCATCAACGAGGATCTCAAGTCCTGTAGCAACGGCGGCGGAGACGGCGATATCGATAACGTTGAGAACGACAGTGCGGGAGACGACATCATCGACGACGAAGAGGAGGACGAAGCACTGTTGCCCGTTGTTAGTTTCGACGCGAATTCCGATTTCAATTTACACTTCTTCGATACGCCAGAGGATTCATCAACTCAAGGTCCTTGCAGTGAGGCAGGCTCATTGGAATCGGAGGCCTACGTTGGGAATACTCCTACGTCACCACTACAGCTCGCACCGGCAACGTCATCCACTACGCATGGTGTAGGTGACGCCCAACCATTTCAACTGCCACTCGCTTTGAACGCCATCGAAGCAGATCCACTGGAGCTTTTGGCCTGCACAGGCAACTATTACGGTGATAGTGGCAGCGGTGCCAACGGCGTAGTTACTCATCACTTGACTACACCCTCAGCCTCAGCCTCAGCCTCGTCGTCGTCATCTTCTTCCTCCGCAGCCTCTGCAATTGTGAGTAGCTGTGGTGGTCATGGTGGAGGTACTCTATACGCCATCAGCAGTATCCATCAGTTTGGTCAGACATCGACGGCTTCAGGTGCAGGTGCAGCCTCCTCTTCCTCATCAGCATCATCAACGTCTTCGGCACACTCAGCAACATCGCCCATTGACAACGGACCCAACAGCAACGGCAGCAGTGGCCCAGCCGCTGTCTCCATCTCCACAAACAACGCACACAACGCAGGACGTGGCATCGCCACACCATCATCATCATCATCATCAGCAGCAGCAACATCATCACTTGTTGATGAGCATTTTAGCATTGGGCAACTCTGCAACAGCATCGCTGTCTCAAGCGGGACCAGCAAATCCTGCACAACCGTTGCGCCAACTACTACCGTCACAGATTCAGCATCATTGGCGCTTCTAGGACAGTCAACGTCAGGTAGGCTGAGTCAAGGATACCGCTATAAGCTTCTTGTCTTAGGTTTCTTGCTACTCGTTTCCAATTCATGGCATTTGAAGTGCGTAAGTGCCGCTTTTATCAAAACATTTGATGTTCAGAAATTCTTTCTCATTGTAATCACTCATCTGGCAACTTTCGCATAAAAACCACTCCCGTTCTCTCCCTCTCTTTTATACTTATATGTAACGCTAATAATTTGTATGAGGAACGGTTTAAGCGGTACTTGTGAAAAATTCGCCGTGGTAACGCGATTTATCCTTTCTTCATTTCTCAAAATGTACGGAATCTCGTATGGAGCACGCGAACATTGAACACTTTTTATGGCGTAAGGGACAAAACAGAGATTTGAAGTAGAGGCAAGAAGACATAGGAGACGCAATAAAGTATACATATGAATGCAAGTGCTCATTTCGATGGAACGAGTTGATGTAGTCAACAGTAACAAGTTATCAATTTACCAATCGTTATAAAATCAGCAGAATCCGATTACAGAAACGCGAACCTAATTCATAGGTAAATTTCAAGTTCTTTTGCGAAGACCTACGACTCTTTTATTTTTTATGTAACAAAATTAAGTTAGGAGAGTCTTATTTTTTTTAAAAAAGCTTGAAAATTTCATGATTGAAAGATTAGTAGATTGATTGTATACCCCTATTAACATACATAAGTCAACTTAGTGTGGTCAAATGAAAAACGTTCCTTTTTTGAGTTGGTTCATATAAATTATAGGTTCACATAAATAAATATAGAATGTTCCCAGATCCTATAGCCCCCACATTAAACCCATGGGTTAAATCATAGCTTTTATATGTTGTTTATTATTATATTCATATTTTTAAGCTGATATTTTATTAGAAGTTCTAATAGTTATGAATCGTATGGAGTCTAAATTTCAAATTCTATGAACGTTAACAGCTTGGGGCCGAAGGTAATACTCATTCATTTTATTTATCAATAAGTAGAATGAAAATGCTTTCGCAAGTCATAATCATAAATTCAAACTGGATTGAGTCACGTCAAATTATGATTTCTCGTTTCAACTTTGCCATATCTTAACTACTTTTTATGTATTTCACTTTCTACGCCTACCTCTCCCTCTCGCTCACACTAAAACTCTATCGCGTTCATTCTTCCGTTTGGTTGTCAGTTAAAGTCTGGCAACGCGGAAATGCAAAATTGTCGCCTAACCCGATGCCTCTCGCTTTTTTCCTCTTTCACTACTACTCACATTGCCTCTTTATGACGTGTCCTCTCATTTGGTCCATTAGTTTTTCTTTTTTAGTTGCTCATTCAATTCAAAGACTGATTTGCATATCGCTGCAAATCAACTTCAATTTTTTTGACTTGAGTTGGTTTTCTACAAACAGCGACATTTTCACAACAACAATACAACACCAATAGCAACCGCACCAACAATAAGTTTAATTTCGCTTTTGGGAAATTGAATTTTCAAACGGAAAAGCGAAACGTGAAAGAAACGTTTTTCATTCGTTTGTTGAATGCTTTTTTCACTTCCTTGTTGCTGCAACTACAACGGTGGGTGTCTGCAACAGGCCACAACAACAGACACAACAACTCTTGTTGTGTTGCACATAAATTTGAATAATTGTTGTTGTTGTAGTTACAGTGTTGTTGCCACAGAGGTGTGGCACTGGCAAACACAACTTCTTCGCCGTTACGTCGCCGCGTCATCGTGGCATTGCCGCCGACGACGAACTTCAGTTCATTTGCCTTTTTTTTTTAGCGAATATCACTGGATAATGGCGCGCGGGAAATGCAGTCAAAATGCATTTTGCATTGCAAAATTTTTCCGACAAAAAGTAATTTTTCTTTCTTTTGCCTTTTCACCATTGCTTATTTATATGGATGTCTGTCTTTGTCTGTTTTTAGCTTGCCATCTCTGTCGCTCGCTCGTGTGACTGTCAATTGGCGATTTTTTTTGTGTTTTGTCGAATGTCGAAGGCGAATACGTGATATTTTGGCATTTTTCCGTTGCGGCTCTTTTTTTAACACTTTTCCATTGGAGTTTTGTACACTGTTCTTCACCTCTCGTCGCTTCTGCTTTCCACACAATCCTTATCTGCCGCTGCTGTTACTTTATTTTGAGTGCATTGAACTTTGGTATTTGGATTTTCGGTTTTTCAGTTCAGTTCGGATCGCTTCAGTTTGTGATTTTGGTTTATCCGCTCTCTGTTTTTCTAAGCCGCAGCTGTACGCACATTATGTAAGCGGTTTTCGATTTACATTTCAACTGTTATGATTTTGGAAATGCATTCTTTGTGTGACTTTGGTGTTTTGAAGTGGTTTGACGGAAGCAGATAGGTGCATTGGTAATACAGATTGTTATATATTTCTACTGATCGTAGATGTGAATAAATAGATAAATAAATGGCCAGATATATATGGTAGATAGTTAGAAAAATATACTTAGATCGCATAACCATAACAATAAAGATTCAAACCATAAAGCTAGAATTAATTCAACGACGCTAATTAAGACGTCTTTGTTTTTGTACTGATTCAATGCGATCGCTAAAATTTCTGAACTGGGGGTCCCATACACAAGATACATATTCCAAAAATAGGTGTAACTAAGGATGTGTAAAGCTATTTAGTGGTAAAACGATAATTAAATTCCTTAGACCACCGTTTTGTGTATCCCAACACACCCTTAGTCTTATTGACGGATGAGTAAATGTGGCATCCTCAATTCAGCTTTGGGTCCATCAATACCCCTAGATCATTAAATTGTGAAACACGTTCTAGTAAGTAACCGTTGATACGATAATTATATATAATCACATTTTTACGATATAACGACATAAGCTTACATTTTTCACAATTAAGTGAAAGAAAGTTTATAGAGTTTCAACGATATAAAGAGTCAAGGTCATCTTGGAGAAACTTTAAATGGACAGGTGATAAAATAGACATGCATAGTTTCACACCGTCAGCGTACATCAACACGTGAGAATGTTTAATGGCAACTGGCAAATTGTTTATAAAAATATTAAATAACAACGGACCAAGGTAACTGCCCTGAGGGACACCGGAGGTTACACAAAAAGTCTAGTACTTGAGGCATGGCCCATACCTTTTATACGGCAACATTATTTAACAAAAGGCAGATTGCGAATATCTTCCCGATTTTCATAACACCAATGGATTTATTAGGTATATGCTATGCTGATATTTTCAAGACTGCCAACCATTTGTATTTAGCAATATAAATCGACAAACCTTTTGATCGAATATATGGACTGAAATGTAGGTTTTTGGATAAATATATTATTCGATATTAAGAGATCGAATTTCACCAAATATTTTTTCAGCATAATTGCTCCATGGCTCCATGTATTGCTCCATGGCTTCTTGGCAACTAATTCTCAATTTGTCTGCAACATAGATAGGTGTCAAAGCACAGCATTACTTTTGAGTACATAATAACAACTCAGATAGGAATATTTAAACAACGAATGTTTTTACAACGCTTTAAAATTTTAGTCAATCAAATTGAACGCCTCATGGACCTGCTACTTTTAGTGAAGGGTATCAAACTAACAAAAGCACACACTACAACTAACCGCAAATATTTGCCATTTGTTACAGAAACACAACAACAGCATCCTACACATTTACAACAAGCAACGATAACACAACATCAACAGCAACAGCAACAGCAGCAACAATTTGCCATTGCGGAGTCGAACAGTGGCAGCAACTGTGGCATCACCAACAGCAGCGTCGTTTCAACGAAATCATTTGTGCCGTGTAAAGTGTGCGGCGACAAGGCTTCGGGCTATCACTATGGCGTAACCTCATGCGAGGGTTGTAAGGTGAGTTTGCCAAATCCTCGACGCTCGTGACTGCATTTGACACTTTAAAATTTAAAATTAAAATTTTTTGTTTTTCCAACAATTTTCATTTGTGTCCGTCTCTTTTTTCTCTCCCTTTCTCTTCTTCTTTCAACACACCCTGACAGGGTTTCTTTCGTCGCAGCATACAGAAACAAATCGAATATCGTTGCCTGAGGGACGGAAAGTGTCTCGTAATACGCCTAAATCGTAATCGCTGTCAATACTGTCGTTTCAAGAAATGCCTCTCGTCGGGTATGAGTCGAGACTGTGAGTAATACCAAAAGTACAACAACAAAATATGTTTATAGTATTTAAAAAACTTTATCGTGAAAGTTCACGGGACCCGCGTAGCACGAACACTTTATTGGGGGGGCCTTAAGCCACGACAAAAGTGAATGGCAACATTTTTGATAACTTCATTTGTCTTTGATTTGATGGTGTTTTTTGGAGTCATGCTTTATATTTAATATTATATCTCGTTTCTAGCTCCTTTGTGTCAACGCCCACGCTGCAATGAGTTTTGCCACAGTTGAGGTTTTTTACTCGGTTTTTTCTCTTTCGTACATACGATCTTTTATTGTGCAATCAATTGTGTTACGTTGGCAATATTTTGTTGGCGAATATTGCAGCAACACTTCCTTGTTTGTTTAACCACTACGTTGGCGTGCAGTATGTAACTTTATGTATCTTTAAGTGTGTATCTATGAATGTGCATGCATGTGTGCACATATGTGTGTGTATGACACTACTTCATGCTGCAAGTTGTGCTGGACACGTTTGCACGCCCACGCGCTGCATGAAATTTTATGCAGCAGGAGGTTTTCACTGCGTCTGTCTGCTGCCTTTTTATTGCGTCTTTTCCTCATTTATCTTTACACGTTTTCCCATTTTCCTACTGCCAACTGCCAACTGCCAACTGCTGACTGCTGCTGCGGGGTGACTGCTGATCAAATCGATGCCACTGAAGTCAACTCGGCTGTGCTGTACTCAAGCCTCGACGTTCAATAATTTACTTAAATTGCAGTCGTAATTTTATTGCCAAAGCTAGAAGGGTCAGCGGTATGTGGCATGCTACACGAAGTCAGAAGTACGAGTATCTGTGTGCGGCTGCCTCAATTGTTGCGTTTGCGTTTACTTTTATTGTGGGCGTTTTCAGGCTTTCAGAATTAGCTTTCAGCACTTATTTCTTCCTAGTCATTGATGAGCCTCTTAAGTATATTTACTGCTGCCTCTTTTGTGTTGCTGCTTCTGCTTGGCAGCCATTAGAAACTTACTGCAAATATTTATTGGCTTAGTTTGTGGTTGTTGTTGCTATTAATTTGCTTCCTGCATTTTGCTCATTCAATTTGTTTCGCAGTTAATTTTATTACGAAAATGTATCGTGAGATATTTGCCAATTAAATGCTTTCGAATAAGTTGGAGAAAATGTTAAAAGTAAAGCATTCGAGCGGTGGTTGACTATAGGTGTGCCTTAGATACTTATTTAAAACCTCATAAAGAATAAAAAATTTGAAAACAAATGTTCAAAGAAAGTTAATAGGTTGTGGAGAAGTAACTTCCGAAAATTTGAATTGATAGATTTAATGTTAACAAGCCACATTGCTATAAATATTAAACCGATCTGGAAATATCATACAGCACGGAAAAGTTGTCAATGCTGTTAAAATAATGAATTATTAGAAAATATTATTATAAAATTATCTGTTTTAAGTATAGCAGATGAGTGCCGAAAGAGAGAAAATTTGCTACAATTTACTTTATTTTCTCGGAAAGGTTATTCTGCAGTGAAGGCTCGTAAAGAAATTTATTAGAACGATCAGTTAGACCATGGATTGCGTGATTTCGTTCGGGAAACTTCGATGTTAAATCTGAGAGTCGGTCTGGACGGTCTTGCACCGAAAAACTGAATTATTGACAAAGTGGAGAATGACTGGCACATAAGTACTAGTGACGACGTTAAGGATCTTGGCATCCACCATAATACAGTTTTAGACCATTTAAAAAGGCTGGCTATGCAAAACAACTGGATGTTTGGGTACCACAAAAAAAATCTTATTAATCGGATTTCAATTTGTGAAATGTTACTGAAATGGAAATGCAAATCATTCGATTTTGGAACCTTTTCTGACCAAGTTGACAACCAGCGATGAAAAAAGGCTAACGACCGCATATGGTCAACAGAACGATGGCAAGAGGTTATCAATATCAACGGAAAATATTTGTTGATATAAAGTTGCTTTGTTATATGAAAGAAATTGATGAAACATAATTCTCATCTTTGGAAGTTATTAAATAAGTTAAAGAAACTTCAAAGGCTTAAGCGATTGAAATTTTTATATTCGTTTATATATATGTATATGAGAGCTCAGAGCTTTTTTTAATAGTAAAAGTTGGTGTCATGCTAAAAGTTTGATGCTCTAAGTGATGACTATGAAGTATAATTAACTGCCACAATAGGCTGGAACTCTCAAATGGAAATAATTGATCCATTTTCTAAATTTTTTATAATCTTCTTCTTCTGAATATACAAAAAAATTAGATGTGGCTGTGTCGGGGACACGGCTGTTTAACGTGAATGCGTCTACGTAACGGGTAATATTTTCTATGTACGTATAATGCTTACATACATATCTATTTACATATGTCATAATTGTTTTTGCTCAGACACTAAGTACACGCGCGGTATTTCGCAAGGTTGCAAAATAATAAACAAGTACCACGGCACGCAGCACAGAAAACAAGAACAACGAGGGCAGTGACGCAGAAAAGAATAACAACAATAACAGCGAATTTTGCATTGAAATTTATTGAAAACGAAACCAAAACCTCCACCCCAGCAATGCGACAAGTTCCCAATAAAGCTAATGAATTCATTGATCCTTTAGCTATGGAGTGGTGTAATTAAATATTGGATGTAGGTGATAGATATGTAGCTATCACACCAAACTGTATCCCCATATGCACCCCCATATAACTGAAAAACTAAGGCTTATTCACGTCAAAAACACGTGTCACGATGTTCAAACGACCTAATCTCTGAAAATACCCAACCGATTTTAATGAAATTTTGGGTATGTGTATGTCAGGGTCCCTAATCTAAAAGATAGAAGATTTTTGGACATGATTTTTGGGTTTTTACCAACAAAATATACTGAACCAATTTGATACTTTTTTTTTTAAAACAGTAGCATGTACACTGACATTTTATTTTGGTTTTGTTTATTAAACTACGAACGCAACAAAAACAACCATGATCATATTTAGATTGAATCTGAAAAATCTCACAAGAACAACTTTACTTTCTGTGGCAGAACAACGAATGCCTCCCGGATCCACTAGTCTAACATAATACAAAATAATTCCCATACCTTTAGAATCATGGGAATCTCTCTTCCACTACTCACGTGTACTCATGTTTAGCTTAATTTCGACTCGAATGACCCTTCCTAATAAATAGAGAGGTTTTCTACGTATCTCTTTTCTGGGCGAAAAAACAAAACCTAAACAGTTCAAACGAAATCCCATTACTGCAGATTCTTCCAATGACCTAATATTCAGCAAACCGTTACCTTGTTGTTGTAGTAACAGGAGCCCTTTGTAGTCAACACATTCTAGATTTAAATATCTTTAATTGATGCTTGACTATTACAAAAGATAGTGGATTTGACAGCTCTTAGCCCTTTTCCCGTAAAGATTGTTCTTAGAAATAGAGTACCTGGTTCTGAATGGAAACATTCCATACTTGTTTAGTAATTATTGTATTTCTCTGAAGCTAAGCTAACAGAATGTTAATTTCCTAGTATTTGCTGCTTTGAAGGAGTAAGAATAATGGAGTTTTTTTTGTAGAGTTGTTTTTTTTTTTGGGCAGGCCGCATTGCCTGTGATTGCACTAAGTATGGAAGACTAAGGACTTTTAAGGACCTCTTTATTATTGCCAAACTGTAATGTAAATATTTGAATAGGGGCTGGCTGTGCAGATTAATAAATTAAATGCAAAAAAATCAATTTTCCTAACTACGACAACTGGGCGTGCCGCTAAGCAAAACCTTTCTAAAAATATTTATGTGATTTAGAAAGAAAAACAACTGCAATTTTGCTCTCCTCATCGCCATCGTCGTCATCATCATTAATGGCATCAACGCCCGCAGCGCAGTTATCTGTGAGTTGGCGTTTGTTGCTGCCAGCGACTGCTACTGCAGCGGTTATCATGACAACAATTGCTACACACACGGGATACACATACACACACACACACACACTGCATTTCGGATGTTGCAGCGCATATAACAACAACAACAACCACAACAACAGCGGCAACAGCAGTATGCCACACTTTGTCTAATGAGAATTTGGGTCAACACGAAACGAGCGCACACCATAAGTACCACCACCAACAACAACAATCAAAGAAACTAAAATCAGTTTCATGCTGGTGCAAAGACCCCTAGCAATGGCAGCAACAATTGCAGCAATGTTGCAGTTGGTTTCATTTTGCCAACACACACACACACACACACGTGCTCGCAAAAATTCTTTGGCCGTCGGTTTTGTTGTTGGCGTTTGTTGTTGTTGATATTCGTTATTTCTTTGTTGTCTGTCCTCATTTAACCAAACAGCAGGCCACCTCGACCACCTCGACCATCTCGCCAAGCGCCCCGCGAGTGTCGCAAATTAACTAAAGTTTGACATAGTTTTGAGCGCACAGCGCAACTTAAAACGCGCACATTATAAAAGATACAAGAATAAAACTGACCTTTAATCAAATCAAATGAGCTCTGTTCAGGTCAGTTCTCTCAGCAGCGTAAACCCCAAAATCTGATTAGAATTTACACTTGATTTCGGGTTCATGGAGTGCGTTTTCACAGGGAATGCACACAAATTACAAGGTAGACTGATTGATAATTAGATAGATAGTCAGATAGATAGGCAGTTAGGTAGATAAATAAAGAGACAAATAGATAAAAACATATGTGTACCATATACAAGTAGCTATATAAATAAAAATTATATAAAAATAATTATATGATATAGACGGGGCGAAAAAACGGACAGGCAATCCGATAGATAAACATATACATAGATGCAAGGCACACAACTTGTTATATAGCCAATCACTTAATTTAATTAATAGATGATGGCGGTTAGATAATAAATTAGTGGTTGGGTGGAAAGATATCACATTTGAAGGTAAATGTCTAGGCAGATGTACAGCCACCGGGCAATAAATTCCCGGTCTACTGAAGAAAAACAACTTTTTCGGTCAAATTCTATTATATTCAACAACATAGAGCGAATCAATCACCCTAACATTTCTTGAAGGTTTCAAAATAGGCATTTGTTCTTCTTTCTTCTCATTGGAGCCAAATCTCTATCCGACGAGCATGTTTTTGTGTCTGCAAACAGGTAAAAGTTGCTAGGAGCCAAATCTGGAAAATACAGTGCCGAAGCAATGTGAAGTGTAATTCGTGCAATTTGACCATCCTCGCCAAAGCCATGTGACACGGTGCATTTTCTTGCTTTCTTTGCATATGGTTTTTACTTCTTCGAAATTTCCTCTCCAACAAAATATCGTGCGAATCCCAAAACCCGGACGCCATAATCTTGAGAGCACTCTGATGCACCGTGGGCGCCTCTTTGGGCGAGGTTTATCGGCCACCGTCCACTCAGCTGATTGCCGTTTTGACTCTGGCGTGTAATGGTGGATCCAAGTTTCGTCTATCGTTACGTATCGAGGCAAAAAGTCCTTTTTATTTTACCGAAACAGTTCCAAGCAGCGCTCAGAATCATCAACTCGTTGTTGTTTTTAGTCCACTGTTAACAAACGCGACACCCACTTCGAAAATAGCTTGTTGATAGACAAATATTCAGGCACAATAAAACCCTAGAGCGTCTGTTATCTTCTGCAAATTCACTTTACGGTTTACCAAAATGATTTTGTGGACGTTTTTGATATATTCCGGTATAAACACTCTTTCGGGCTACCAATGTCTGGCGAATCATCGATGTTCGTATTACCACGTTTAAATTTAGAGAACCAGCCAATAATGGTCGATTTTCCTATTGCAGAGTCCGGACAACACTTATTAAGACGTTCGTTTCAACGGCATTTTTTTTCCATTAAAAAGCAAATACACAAAATTTATTTTTATCCATTATTATGAAAAGAACAAAAGTTGCTTCACTAAAACAGCTGTAACTTTTAAAATAATTGAAAGATTGTCATGATTACAGCCTTTTGAAGGATTGTACAAACTAAAGAAATTACTAATTCTGTACTTGTAACGCCATTTGTATATCAGACCGCGAACTTATCAGCCGATGTGTAAACATAAAGATAAACATCAAAATATATAGGGAGAGAAATTAATATGCAACATTGCGACATCCGGGTATCGATTCCCTGACTTTATTATACAACAAACACAAAATACTTGTAATGGAGGAGAATAAGTACCGTTAGGAATTTCTTTTTTGAATGAATGAAGAAATGCCAACTCCAGTGATATAGAAAAAAACACTGAATATAAAACAAACCTTTGGTAGGTGGCGTTGTTCCTGGGCGACGCCAGATGGCACTTTCATTTTCTAGTACTGTTAGCGTCAGGCTAATCACCCTACCAGACAAAAACCATTCGATTTATGTAAATTTCTTGAAGGGGCTTATGTAGGCCCAATGCTCCCTAGAGTAGCGAACATGGAAAAAAAAATAAACAAATACACCACTGTGCCCTCTGGGCAACCGAGGACTGAGGCTCTATGAAATACAAATTCTATTGAATTGCATTCCCCTACTCCTTGAACATAAAGAATCCCATTCTTGTTAGGTAGCCTATTGAATGGAAATATAGACAGAGTTGTAGTCATCATCTAGCTATGTTGATAGATATATACGATAGATTTGACATAGACAGTTAGATAAATAAAATATATAGTTGGTTAATGAGATATATCAATTCAATCAATTGAGTTAGTACAACTTTTTGGTAATTAGCAACTTCAAGCCCCATGAAATTGAAGTTTACCAATTCGAAATTTAACCGTGTCGTATTTGAATTTGATCTCTTAGTTGTTGTTGTTGCTATTATTATTATTGTTGTGCTCATTTCTCATTGCTGCGACTTCGGTTTTTTATTCGTTTTGTGGCCAACTTCAGAGACAGAGATTTAATTTTTTTTGCCTGGAAATGAGCACAAAGCGCAGCGCCACTGCGCTTTAAGCCAAAGCCAGAAGAAGAAAACCAGCGATTGAAAGAGTAAAGAGAAACCGCCAAGGCAAAAAGAACGGAGGCCATGAATAAGTAAATGGGAAGACAGATACTTTGAGTAAGTGAATTAGACGGACATGCTTTTTGTTTTGTTTTAAGCGCAAACTATTAAATGTCAGCCGCAGACAGACAAAGCAACACCGACTAAAGATGCGAGATTCTTAGCTACAAGAAAATGAGACAAAGACTTTAGTCGAGTCAACTCTTGAAGCGTGCAAACTGGGTCAAAATGGAGCGAATGACAACTGTGGCGAGCAGAGACAAACTCAGATACTACGATACGAAGATACAAAAAAACAGATACAAACAGACAACAATTGCAGTAGACAGCGCGACTTTATCGAAGTGTTTTTGATTGTTGTTGGTGTCATTTTTTTAATTGTATAAAAATCTGGCGTGACTGAGCATTGTTGTTGCTCATTGTGGTCTGGCGTTTTCATGTGTTTTGTTGATGGGCCGCTTGATTTTTGGCGCATTGACCACCCTTTTGTGTTCTGTCTGGCTTTGTTGCGCTGTCCGACTGAATGTCGTTCGTGGCATGTAAATAGTTTCTTAGTCAGCATGTCAATCATACCATCAATCAACCAGTCACCCTGTCCATCTGTGTAGCTATCCGTCAGTCCATTTGTTGTCTCAGTCACTTTTGCAAGCAACTGACTTTTGTTGACGCTTAAGGTGCTAAAATTGGTGTTTGTGGTTTAAATATAGACACAATAAATTAGCCCATTTCTATAAAGGGTGTTTTCTGGATTAAAAATAGGAGTTACTCTTTACACAGTTATTTGCCTTACAACAGACATCGGGGTACCATGCCATACGCGGGCTCATTTACAAGTTCATTGGGTGATGGGAGGGATGGTAGTGGGAGTACTTGTCTTAGTCTTAACGAGTTTAGTGACTTGTAATTATTGACTTGTTATATGATAATCGGGTCATTAGTCTTTGAATTGTTGGCGACTCTGGAACTCAATCGGTAAGGAAATAAGGTGGAATTCGAGTGTTATGACGCTATTAAATTATTTAATGAGAAAGAAAAATCTGTTGAAATTGCACTGGAAAATATTTCATCTGTTTATGGAATGATGGTTCAGACGAAGATGTTGTTACTGATCCGGAAAGCTTTAAAACAAAATCCTTGGTTATTTTTTAAGCCCATTGAGCCTGAAGAGTATTACAACTACAGCTGAACAACCTTTCCTGTTTATTTTTAATTATTTTTATGATTTTTTAAATATTGTACTTTGCCATTAATGAGATAAAGTATTCTTAAGCTTTTCCATATTAAACTGGCGTCTCTTCTTAACTCAATCAAAAAAGTCTTTTCTGACTTTATAATTGTTGTACTTGTTGAAACAATTTTAAATAATCTCAAATTGAAATCGATTTAAAAATCCATTAACACAATATACGACAAATATTTTTTTCAAATAATAATAACAATAAAATTATTTAAAGAATCATTCAGCACCTGTTGCAGGTGAATGAAACAGTTGGATGTCAATGTATCTTTGTATGTCTTTAAGAATTCACAGCTGATTTGTGATAATTTTCGTTCTTTTGGCCTTGTCTTCAAGCAGGCTGTGGTGATGTTGGAGACTGGTGTAAATTAACAAAAAAAAAAGTTACTTAATTTAAATGAGTGCCAAAAAGAGAAAAGTCCTCTGTACGTTTGGCGAAAGTGTTAAAAGGCAATTTTTTGTTTCCGGCGCAGCTCAACAAAGCGTTACAGCGGAGGCGCTACAGTCATTGACATGGATGCGCAGATACCAAAAGAAAACAAGAAATAAAGCAAAACAAACCGGAAAGCGGTCCAAAGGTTGCTTAACTCATTAACATGACAAACTGTCAACTTGCAACAAGAACTTGAAAATTTTCGTTGCAAAAAGATACAAAGAAATATCACATTTGACGAAGGAGTATCTGAAATGTCAAAATTAAGCATTGTGTCATTGTTTTAATTGGAAACTCTCTTCGGTATTTTTGCAGTTACGCAGGCGCATTGGGAATGCGTCTTTTTACTTTTATTGTTTTTAGTTGCAAATGTTGTTGTTGTTTTTTGTTGATGTTTTGCGTTTATTTGCAGTTGAATTAACACTTGCGAAATTCATGCGAAAAAAAACATTTTTTTATTTTTTCTTCTTCAAAAAAGCATAAAATTAAAGAACAAATACGACGTTAACAACAACAACTTCATATATTTAGTCAGAAGAAGAAGAACAATATGAACTCCACGCCGGAGTTCATTGCAACTTTGTAATGAGCAAAACAGCGACAGCAACAATAATAACAACAACAACAACAGAAAGCGAAGGCGCCAACGTAGATAAAAAGAAGATGACGTAATGAAAGTCACATAAAAAGTGCACAAAATGTGCATTAAATCGAACACACACACACACACACGTGAATAAAAAGAAGTATTTACTTTTATTAGAATGGCTTTTGTGCATAAACAAACACTTGTGCATTTTGTTATTGATATTATTATTTTTGTTTGTATTTATCGTTGTTGTTGCATTTTGTATTGCACTAAGCGGTTGGGTTGCGCAATTTATGCTTCTAGTCAACAAATGCAATGGAAATCACAATTGTGGCTGCTCTTACACGCAATGCAAAGATTGGGGGTTTTAGTAGCACTAATAACCAATATAATAGTCAGTTTTGCAGTGGGTCTGGAATTTTATTTAATACAAATTTACATAGAAATTTTTAATGTTGTTACTTAGGCGAATCAAAAATATAGTTCTAGAATAAATTCAGGCATTAGAAAAGCATATCACTTTTAATGGAGTGGAACTGGAAACCACAAGCAAATTGCACGTATAATCTTTGAGCATTTAAATGGGTGACATTTTATGAATTCCAATCAAGTATTTTTCTTTAGTGGATTAAGCTTAAGTTAAAGGGAAGCTGATAAATTCCAACCATTCATATATTTATTTATAAAAGTCAAAGTGAAAGTAACAATTCAGGGAGAGAAAGGAGAGAAAGGGAGAACTTGAGTTCTCCCTTTTCATTGAGTGGAACTGGAAATATAAGACATATTAAAAGCCAACCACAAAATGTCATCAAACTCCGCCCAAATTAATTGGGGCATGATGGATTAATGTCGAGAATTGGTAGCTGACTTTGATTCATTGAAACTAGAAGGGAATAAAAATATCGAATGTAATCTAAAATGTATAGATTACAGAAAAAAATTGTCCGCAGTACTTAAGTCTTTGTAATTGACTTGAATTGTGGGCCTGAACCAAATTAGAGGCAGTTTTTTTACCTATAGGCTTTATTTGCTACTATCATCAGACGGTATTCAGAGTATGAGTTTGTATGGCTTGAGAACTCTTTCGTGTTGAGGGATTAGTGATCTATGGGGTGTAGCACTGTCCAGAAGGTTAATAGCAATTAACTGGTTGAAATGATCCTCTAAGCTAATGCGGTATCTGTTGCTGTTGAACTAAACCTCTGAAGAATTTCCAGATTTGCATGGGATGCAGTGCCCCAAAGTTGTGTACCGTGAGTCCATACTGGTTTCAGTATGGTATTGTACGGTAAAAGCTGCTTTCTTAGGTTATTAGAAACAGTTGAGAGAATAATAAAAGAATTGTGTTCTGCAATATGTTCATCATTAAAAAAGAAGGTAATACCACCATTAGAGGGCAATCGGCCTACTGTGATTAATAAATAGGATGAGTAAGCAGAGATAAAAAACTGGCAAGTGTAATGCGAAGTGATCACATAATAAATATTAAAACTGAAATTCATAATTTGGAAGTAAAACTGGAAATTGGAAGTGAAAATAAATACTGCAAAATATTGTAATACTATAAAAAGATACTGGAAAGTGCTACTGAAAAAATGTTACTGAGAACTTTAATTATAAGTTATGTATTTTTTCGAATCTAATTAAATGTTTGGAAATTCAAAATTCCTCAAACCCCACCGCTTATCCTGCAATAACATACTTCAAGTCCAAAAGCATTTGATCGAAATCACATTATCATTAGAAACGTCTGGAGGCGTCTCGACACGTAATGACTCAAGTGTCAACATCCCAATTAGCAGACTGAGAGGCGTGTTTGATCTCCGTAGAGCTGCCAATTTTGATTTAATTTCCAAGTGGCTGGAAGACTTAAAAGAACAAAAAGAAGAAGAAAAAAATAAAAACAAGCATGCGATGCTGAGCAAGGAGTACTAAATTGAAACAGCGTGCACTGTACTGCAAGCATGCAACATGCCACATAAGAAGCTGCAACAGTGGGAAGCCATCGATCACGCACAGGCACAGCCGATTGATGCAGGAATTTGCTGTGGCAACTTGAGTGCATGGCCCCAACGAAGTCAGCAGTAGTCAGATCAAGGGACCAACTAATTTAGCATAAATTGTTGCAAGCACAAAGTAGGACTCATGCTACTGATTGAGTGATTGTAATGAAGACTTTTGGACTTTGTGGCATGCCAAGCTGAGCGGTGATTTTGAAAGAAAGAGAACGAGAAAAAGCACGTCGTCTCAATCATTATCATCAACAAAAACAAAAAGAATAAAAACAACAAAAACAACATGGATAACATCATCATCATTGGGCGCAAAAAGGTCAACGCATTCTTCGTGCGGTGGCAACAACAGCTGAAAGGGAATTTTCATAGCAGTGGCAACAACAACAACAGTTAATTTTGCATTGAGTCTGGTGTTAATTGAAGACAACCAGGCGACGCGACGCTCCGCTTCGAATTCAAGTCATCGTTGCTCGTTTTGTGAATATTTTAGTGTTTCGGTGTGGCAACACTTTGCGGCACGTTGCGCTTCAGTGAATGCTGTACGTGTTTGCTTGTATGTGGGCTTGCTCATTTCTGAATGTCAAACGCTTCACTGATTTGCTCGCAATCGCGCCCCGGGCCGCAGCAAAAAGCAAACTCGAATCCAACTCTAAGCGAAACCAACTTGACTCACCTCCGCACTTTTCAACTCACCTTATGTTGTCGCGACTTTCGCTTTGTTCCATGCCGCAAATGCTTTACAGATGTCATGTGATGAAGAAACCCACCCAGAAAAATCTCTCTTTCCTCACTCTTCTATCACACTTACTCTCATTGCACTTTTGCGCATTTCATGACGCTCTTCCGGGTGCAACTAACCGTCAATCCAATCACAAAATGCAACTGATAAATGGAGACTATTTCGTCTAGCTCTGAGTCCACTAAACGCTGCCCCTGTCATTGGACTTCATTGGACGCCCCTCACCTCACACAAACATTACTTCATGGCAATTGGCATAAGCTTCGAGAATCGCGGAAGAAAATGCGTGCGCGACTCGAAAGCGTAGCGACCGACACGCGTTCAATGAACTTGCACTGTTGCACTCTTATAAGAATATATATATCTATCTATGTAAACACATACATACATGTGTGTCTTATTTGCACTTTGCTGAAGTGAGTTATTTTTAATCTAAGCGTGCGTTGACAATGTGTGGTAGAAGCAGCAGCACCAGCAATATTCTGCGCTCGGCTGCTGATACTTTTTTTCTATGAGTTTGTTGCATTTTTGGTTTGCATCTTACGAGCATTTTTGCAGCATATGAAATTTTTTTATTTTTATTTTTTACATTTTTTCCTGGCAGTTGAAGGGTATTCTAATGCAACAATTGCTTTTGCCTTAATAGTTGTATCTTCAGGGATACTATTTAATTTAAAAAATAAAAATAAATAAGATTAGTCCTAAAAGAGAAGTAACTTAAACTTAACTTAAGAAATACTAAAAATCCTTACATTGAATGGGGAATCCCCGAAACAAATTCCCCGTTCATTTTATTGAGAGCTTCATGTCTTTGTGCTTGTTTTATAGACTTTTTTCAGGAAATGGACTTTCGGCTAAAATGAGTACAATTTGAAAGATCTTACCAAAAAACTCTGTGGTTTCTAAAGGGCCCTTACATGAGAGGCTAAGTTATTTCACCCCAGTGGAGTCTCTCTTCAAATCGCGCTCGTACCTTTTATATTAAATTAATTATATGATGATTCCCTGCAATATAGTCTCATACTAAGTAAAATTGTGTTGTTGAAACAGATCCCGTGAGTTCAGAAATAACTCGGCAAAAACCCTCCCGCTTTTTTTAAAAAGTAATGCCATTTTTGGTACGACACATAATGTCTATTCCTCTTCCTCTAGTTCTCCCATCAGCAAAACTAAAATCCATCCACCACATCTCTTTTGTAGAAGTAGTCCGTCTAAGTAATTAGTAAGGTTTTTTTGAAGTGAAAACTTCTTTAGCGCCGGTAGTGATTTGAAATTTTATAAAACGAAAAAGCGACAAGCGAATTTCGGGAGGACAAAAACGAAAACAGATAATCTGGGCTCATCATATTTTAGTTAACATAAGCCCCCTGTAAATTTGTTGACATTGAATAATAAAATGTAAAATAATTTTTGAACTTGGTACCAAGATTTGTTTTCTCCATTACGCTCAATCTCCTCATTCTTACACTCACGAACTAATTAACTTGCTCGCAGTTGAAGGTTTCACTTCTAACGCTTGTAAACTGCACACATTTAAAAAAAATTTTTTTTCCATCATTTCGAAACCTCTGAACTCGTTATTTAGCCTTAAATTAGGCTATATAAAAATTATAGGCGTTTTTATAACTAACAGCATTAATTCGATTGTGTCAAACGAACACGTGTTCGAAAGGTGACATTTGAGGCTACATTTTTTGTTAAGGCAGACTTGAAAATTAGTGCAATATCTGAGAAGAACGCTATGTGATGCTTTTTTACTAGAAAAAAGTAAAACCCCTGAAAAAATGCACCTAAAAATTTGTTTAGTTTACGGTTAGGATGCTGTGAACTCCAGTTTGCTCTATTCTGTTCCGAAAATTTTGATGCCAAGGAAGCACCTCGTCAGTCACTGAAAAAGCCGATGAAACGGTTAATTCGGTCATCTACTGTTCACAACTCGACCGAGAAACGCAGGAATCAAGAGAAAGTGACCAGAATTGGGAAACAAAAAATTTTTGTTCAAAAATGTACAAAAAAACCGCGTATACTTTCAGTACTTTCTATCAGTACTCATTATTGCCTCAGCTTTTAAAAGGAACTTTCCAGTGTAAATTTTAAACTTCTAATTCAATAGTTTTTTCTTATCTTCAAGTCAAACCAAAGCAGTTAATTAAATTGTCCACCACAGCCACCACTAAAAATCTTTACAGAATTCAACCAGCTGCAGTCAAACTGTAATGAGAAATATTGTAAGAAGAGAGCAAATAAGCAGGAAACGATCGCATGATCGCATGATCCTGTTTTAAGTGTGACAAATATTTATTGAAGCCACTTCCTTATTTGAATGTTCAAACACAAACACACACAAATCTGATCCGATTATGTAATTTACGGCTTTTCTTCATCAACATGGTTCCAACAAAATCAAGCCAGACTTGCTACAAATTATTTTCCAATATCTTTAACTACAACGTTTTTCCTACAAGTGGTGGCAAACGGCAAAGAAATGGAAAATAACAACGAAGCGAAAGAAACAATTTTTTTAAACGTGCCGTAAGCCACGAAAAGCGAATGCAAAAATTTTCTTCCTTTTTTGTTCCGCTTTGGTCTAACACCGGTCGAGCAGCTTTTCCTTATTGGAATTGGGTGGGCGTGTATATGCTGCAAGCGTGTTTGCAGTGACTTGCAACGTCATTCGGCAAATGCAAGAGAAATAACAAAACGGGCAACAATCATGTAGAAAGGCTACATGAAAAAACATAAACCGTGATTACTCAATTGAAAAGGCCTGCTTTACTTGTTCTTGTTGTTGTTATTGTTGCTGTTGTATTTTCTTGTTGCACCACTTCCTAATACGAGTACAAAGCGAGCTCTAAGAAAAATGTCAGTAAAACAGCGCTTACAGTGTTATACATTTTTTTGTTTTTAATTTCAATTTAGTTCAAAATATAAAATATTTAACAATTTCAGTTTTTGTTTAATTTACTAAAATCATTGAAAACTATTCAAAAAAATTCAAAACTTATAAAGAAAATCAAAATTATTTGCACTGTTTTTCAATACTTTCGCTTCTAATTGCAATGTTTCCAAGCACTGTTTCCAGTTTAGTGCTCTGTTTCCAGTTGAAATCGCATATATACAAAAACACACACACGCACACAATACAACCTTATCTGACTGCTGCCACTTTTCCATTAACTGCAGCAGCAACCATAATAACAACACAAACAATAAATGTTGCACTCCCATAAACACGTTCCCATTTTACGCTCTCATATGAATGCGCTAATGCATCTTCGCTCTCCTACACATTCTCTCTCATTTTGATTTATCTGCGCTTCTTTGTTTTGCTTCTTGTATTCGTCGTTTGGCGTCTTCGTTAACGGTCGTCTTCGTTGGCGTCGGCGTCGCAGGCGCTGTTTTCGTCGTGTGGTGTGTGGTTAATGTGTTTTGTACAACATTTTGTTGTATGTTGCGCACAGGTTTGCTTGACATAAGCGACTTAAATACGTACTCACGTGTAGCTGCGCTTTGTTTTCTTTTTTTCTTCTTTTGGCCACTTTTCGGTTTTGGGGCTTTCAGCTGACTTTCATTTATTTCTCAGTGCTCGGAGAGCGCAGAACGCGTCAGTCGCGAAACGTCGCGTCCAATGAGTAGTTGATTTCGTTCATCGCTTGTTGCCTTTGCAAAAAAAGAACGCTTCACAGCAATTTTTTTATCATTTTCTGTGTTCATCTGCAATTTTTTTACGTATTTTTTACGTAAATAAATCGAAGAAAAAACTTGAATTTTTTCGCAATCATTAAGCTTATGTGTGTTCAGTATAAAAAATCACAAAAATGTGTTCAATATTGTTAATAAGAAGTGTGTAAAAGTGTTCATAATAAATTAATAATTATTACGCAGAATAAAAATAAATAAACGAAAAAAAAAGTAATTTTAAATAAACCCAAAAAGTGTCACAAGTCTCGTAACACAAAAAGGTAAAGCAACGAAAATTGTTCAGATATTGTTGTACACTGAGTGCGTTAAAATTAACTAATACGAAAAAAGTAACAAAACCCAGAACAACAACAATAAAGAAAGAGCCTATTTTTGGATACCGGCAGAGCAATCGCCTTCATCTTTGTCTCAGTTTTCTTCTTCATAAAACTTCATCAGCATCGTCAATTTTGCAAGCAGTTTTTTATCTTTTTTGGTTCGGTTGTTCTGCTTTGCCCAGAGTAACAACCGAAAATCGTCGTTGATTGAAAAAAAAAATTTAACAAAAACGAAGAGAATAAAAACCACAATTTTGAATGGTAAATTAAGTTTTTTTGCCGTTTACATTTTTGTGTCTCTTATTTACTTTTTGTTTTATATCCTTTTTGTTGCATTTTACATTTTAAAGTTCAAAAATGTCAATGAGCGCGTCCGACTCTGTTTTATCGTCTTTTTTTTTGTTCTTGTCTCCCAAGTGAAGCACTTCACGCCACTCTGAGAATAAGAGTGCAAAGCTCAGTGCACAGGTACAAAGAAATGCAAAAGAAGTCTTGAGTGCAGTTCGTGAGATGAAGGCCGAGAGAGCGGGCTACTTTGACAGTCTGTTGTCTTGAAATGGGTTAAGTGCCGTTATGGCTGGGTGCAGTAGTAGCACCCTCCGGGCTGGAACAGGATCAAACATGTTATCTCCTACACATTTTCAGGTGTGTATTAATGACAACACGAGTTCATTGGACGCAATAGCGCGCGTTCAACTCGTTTCGACTCGACTTGATTCCACTTCCTGTCATTGATTTCGGTCGATTCTTTGCATTTTTAACTTCCTACATAACTACGTTGTTTCTTTTTTATGGGCTCCTTGGCGCAAATTCACCAAAAGAGAACAACAAAAAGAACAATAAAAAATAACAATAAATGCAATAATAAAATTAAACCAGTTTGCAAAAAGCCAATTGAAACAAGTTGCAGTCTGAGAGTAGAAACTCAATTTTTTATGTACTCTTCCGTTGCATCGTGTTTCTTCTTCTTCGGCTGACTGTTGCCTTTAAACAGGTTCCTGTTGCTGCTGTAACTGATTTGATTTTAGTTTTGCATCCCATTTGACTCCTTTACTGGGCTCTTCGTACTTGGTGCTTGGTACTACGAACCTGAAGCCAGTTAGAAAAATCAATTGCGGAAACATAAAAATTCCTTTTTCTAAAAAAGTTGTTTGCAACAACATCAGATGCTGCACTGACTAAAATGTCTAACTTTGGAAATATTTGATTCTTATTCAGTCGAAATTTTTGTCAATGTTGTATTTTAATAATACTTTATAATATTAATAGTACATTGGAAAACAATACAATGGAAATAACAAAAGGATATACGTGAAATCAAAGCATCTATAATAAAGATAACTCTATAACAACACATTTCAAGCAAACATTTTGAATTGACAATTTTCTGATAAAATTTGAGTACTATTCAAGAAAAACTTTATTGAGAAAATTTGATTTGAAATTTGAAAATTATGACAGCAGAATCTGTAAGAAAATAATCTACAAGAAAACTATCTGCAACAATTACATACACATGTATGTTAATCTCGTTATTAGTTACTTAAAATTTAATTCATACAATCATTGAGAATTTTGTATAAATTGATAAAAATTATAGCGTAGTATAAAAGTAGTTGTGGTAGAAAAGTATCACAAAAAATTGATCTCGATATTACTGGGTTAAAATATGTTTAAAGCGGAAATATTTTAGTATTTTAATAAAGCTCATAGCCCCAAAAACAAAAGGGTTCTCCACCACCAAGTTATTCAAATCAGATTCCCCGACGTGTCTCAGTATTCGTCCCGGCGTTAGTCGGCCGGTCTCACTAATAATAATTACAAATTAATTTTATATTTCAACAATTTTATCTACATTATGTAAGATTTTTGCAATCAAATCAGCATTGCAATAACTACATTTTGTTGTGACTTTTTCTGAACCATGGTTAGAAGCAACTTCAAATAGAACTAAAGCATTCAAAATTTTTCCTTTCCTATTTTATTGAGCATCTAAAAAATTCTTCAAGCCAAACATTTCCACTATAAACACTTAACAGCACAGCATGCACATACATGTTTGTATATACATATATATATGTGCGTGTTTGAGGGCACCTGTGTATGTTTTGCATATTTGTCACTCGAGTTCATTAGCATGGGTGATGTCCTTGCGACGCTTGGCTATGCCACATAAAGATAACTAAAGCGAAAAACTAACGTGAATTAGTGCGAAAAATACCAATAAAAGCAGTAAGACAACACAAATTTGGATTTCAGTTTTGCCTACAAATGTCTAAGAAACACGTAAGTATAGAAAGGTTTTGTGTGTAAAGAGAGCGAAAGAGAGAAGTAGAAAGAGTGAGGTTCTTAAACAAAACCGATTGACAACTTAGAATGTCCTTCGTCAACCCTGTCCGTGGCGTCGATGTCGTTAAGTCTGCTTAGTCGGCGCCGCCTACGAAGGTCAAACCAAGGCAGGCATTTTGATGAGGCTCTTTTTCCAATGCTGCGTATACGCAATTTTTTTACAGGTGCGTCGAAGAGTTTGGTCAGGGAGAGTAGTAACTAGAAGGAGAGCGACAGTGAATAAATAAATAAACAAACAATAGCACTCAAACAAATGAATGCCGTAATATGTGGATGGGTAATTAAAGGAAGGGAAGTGAAAGACGAAGATGAAATACCGTTATAAGCGCAAAAGCAAAGAGACACTTGGGAACACATGCATGCACACGCATACGTATGAAAGCACGCACGCGAGCAAGTGAGCAAACCAAATCCAACGGTATTTGTAGTAAAAAGCGGCCAATAAACTATGAGCGCTCGGTTCAAGGTTTCGCAAAAGACAAAAGCAACAATAACAACAACATTAAATCGTAACAAATGAGTGAACCACAGCCCAGAGTGAACGAACGAATGAGCTAATGAGTGGAGCGAAGTGGAATTTGAGCACACATAAAAGAATGAGATTGTGCGCGGACCAAAACGTGAAAACGCAGGCATAACAATTAAATCTCTGTTGGACTGAGGGGGGGACGGACGGATGGGCGGATGAGGTTGATCAGCAATATTAAGTTGAACTGGTATGAAATCATCATCATCTACATCAATTTCATCTACAATTTTATCAACAACAAATGCTGACTCAGAGACTCGCACGCTAAACTAACATAGAAAAAGAAGCTCATATAATAGAAAGTCATTCGCATAGTTACAGAATCAGTTGGACTAACTAACAAACAGTTCAATGCGCTTTGACCAAAATAAAAGAGTGATAAAAAAGAAGGAGAGAGACCGGGATGTTCGGTACCGTTAGTTTGAAGTGTGACTGGTGTAAAGATTGATGAAAATATATGAAAAGTTCAGTATGCTTAATGCAGTTTTAGGCAAGTAACTCATTATTAGCGTTGGTAATAAGTGGGGTGTTTCGAGAATGGCAGCAATGATTGGGTGTGTGTGTGTATGGAATAGGTATATTCCACGATAACATCCATGTACATATGTATGTGGCAATGTTCATGGGGGTCAAACGGTGTCTGAATATGTAGGCTTCGCACAGACTGCATGTCTGTCAAACATCTATACATATTTATTTATTGTTGTAAAATGTTATAATATTGTTGTTATTTTGAAACATTTTTTCATTACAAAATTGACCCACATATTTGAGTTCACATTCACTTGCACATACCTACTCACTATTCCTCTCTCTCACGCTTATGAATTTTGAGTTTTGCTGTTTATTTATGATTATTTTGTTACTTCTTTTTCGAATTCGTAAGTGATGGGGATGAAGAGGATGATAAACATAAACATATGTCTGTAAAGAAACATTTCTATGTGTTGATGTCTGAACAACACATATTAATGATCACATGTGGTTTGCGCTCGCCTCCAATGTGTAGTGTGTGTTGGCGTGTGTCATGGGATTGTATTTAGAATTGAATAACAATGTCTCGCCACAACTCATCACAGCATCATCATTATCGTCATAATCTAGACAATTACAATTATCAACAGTAATAAACAGTAATAAACATTTATCAACACTTTTCACAAACTCATCATCGGCATAGCAAGCTTGATCACCAGCAACAGTGACGACAGTCGCCTTCCACATTTACCTTGCTTAGGTCCTCATTGTTATTTCTTTTTATTTATTATATTTTTTACTAATTTTTCCCTTATTATTTCATTCTTTTTACTAATTTTCCCTTATTATTTCATTTTTCCCTTCTTTTTCATTTCTAATAATGAGTGGCGGCCAAAAACGAGGTTTTTTCTGCATTACTATTCCAGTATTCTTTCGCCTACTTCGTCTTCTTCTTTTATTTTAGGTTCTGATCTGTTTACCGCTTTGAATTAGATTTTAGAAAAACGTTACTGACTTCACGCCATCTACCACATCAAGGTATTTGTCTCACCTTACCTTGCTGCAAATATTCATTTTTATGCGCCTTTGTGGTCTGCTCTACTCTACTCTGGTCTATTCACCACACGCCATCCCCCTCTGCTCTAGTATGCTCAAATCAACCCAACTCACCTCTTCTATGCTATTCTTCTTCTGTGTTCTGCACCTTGGGCACATTTTTTTATAGATTGAGGGTCACGCTGGAGGTAAAGTAACTTAGCTCCAATCAGCGACAGTAGCAGTCGAAGAAGAAGAATGAATGTATACGTGTGTGCGTGTGTGTAAGTGCAATGCAACGAAGCGTTTCATGTTGCCTTAGTGGCATTAAAATGTCAATTATGTGGAATTGCTGCCATTCTAGAGTGGTCGTTGATTCTCGATTAACAGTTAATGTTTGCTTTGTTTGAGTTGATCGAATTTGATTCGACTGCGTCACCTAGAACTGTCAAATATGTTAATTTTTGAATCATGTTTGTTGGTAGTGGGAGCAAAAATGAGGGGGATGAATAAATCTTGCTTTCATGTATTATGTTGGCAGAATTAGATAGGCGTGAGTAGCAAAAAGCAATGGGCTGTCAAAAATCAAAATTTTCCTAAAAGTAGGCAACATATTAATCATTTCTAACATTTTTTTTAAAGGGACAGGACTGATATATATTGTTATATATAAAAAACCTTACCTAGAGCATAGACGATTAGATCTTAAAAAGTATTATACAAAATTTATGAATCTTTTTTAATAATAATATAATAATAATCGGGCCAAAGGCCGCAGCAGTCAGCCCCCCCAATAGGTTAATCTTAGCTTTTTAAGCTTTATTAACTTTATTAAATAAACAAGTAAATAAATATAAAATAATAATATAATAATAATATAATAAAAATATAATAATAATAAAATATATTTTAGTAGGTCATGGCTTAGCCGTTTGCCAGTCTTAAATTAGATAAACGTGCTTAACAAGGAGATATTAAGATATGACTTGTAAAATTAACATAATAAAAACTATAAATAAAAATAAATAAAAAAACACATTTAATGAATTACAAAGATAACAGATTAAAATCTCTATGGGCGTCAGAAAAACTCTTGTAATTTCTGTCCCTGTACAATAGAGCGCTCCTTAGGAAGTCTCCGAGCACTCCCCAATCTTCTCCGTTCAGAATAGCCGTATATTGTTCGTTTGGTAGCGTTGCCCATAATTGTATCCTTAACTCTCCTCAGGATAGGGCAGATCGCAATAAAATGGCGGAGGTCCTCGGGTTTTGGAAGATCAACGAGAAAATCTCAGCAGTAGACAGAGCGCAGCAAAGCGCCGGAGCCCTGCTAGTATATATATATGCACTTTTTGTTTACAGCATTAACATCACACTTTGTTATTCACTATTCACTAACAGTTTTAAAAGCATTGCGATTTTATATAGGTTGTACTTAATAATAATAACCCACAACTGTTTAATTTATGTGTTACCTATCAATACTAACAAATGCACAAACATTCTTTGGGGGCAAAACAACGTTTGCCGGGTCTCGCTAGTATTAAATAAATGAAAAGATCCACGTGTGATAAAAGAGAAATTCAAATATAAATTATTATATATATATATCTAGCAAGGGCCCCGTCGCTGCTTGGGATTTGGAACACACTAAATTGCTTTTATCGTTTTGAATGCACTAAATGCACACTTATCACCAATAACGCACTAAACTTTCGATTTCAGTTAAGTATAAGTAAGACAAACAACCATTGTTATATACATATATAGATTTTGGGATTATATTTGTAAATTAGTTTATTTATTTTTTGATTAGTGTTCAGTTGGTGTAAATCTATATAGCGAAGTTATACATGCACCTATAGAAGAAAAGTGTCTTATCTAGAGTATTGAAGGTATCCAAGTGCATATTTGCATAATAAATACATATAATAAATTATGTCATCAGAGTATGTATTCAAAAAATGTAACGCATTGATAATTGTAAAAACAAAGATACTTCAGTTATATAATGTTACTAGATACACAAAAATTTTGCATTCTACCATGAGTAGGCTAAATTAAAGTAAACCAAGGTTATCTATACAACCTAAAACATAAAAGAAAAACAAATAAGTATCTCAAAACAACTACAAATATCTACAAATATTGTACAAAATATTATTTTTGCTAAAGCAGACCTTAAAAAGTTGTACAGTTCAATGAACTCTGACAGCAACAAAACAAAAATAACAACCTCAAAGACGTGGGCAAGTCGGCGATTTTAAGTACTCTGCTGAATATTGTTGTTGTCATTGTTTTCAGTTAACCACAAAAAACAAAACAAAAAAAAACTTGCACACTACTTACCCCGCTTCATGAACTAACGGATCAAACCAAAAATCCATTTGCAGACCAAATGCAACTTCAAACTAACTCGAATGCAACGCTTCTATTTCCGAATGCTTTCTTCAACGCAGACGTTTGGCGTTTTTACACTTTGCGCTGAGTTAATTTCATTTGCAAAATATGCAATGGAAAAACGACCTCGGTAACAACAACAACGAAGCAACCCAACTTCAAATGAAGTCAAAACATTCACCCAAACAGACAAAATGCATACGCAAAGCGAGTACGTGTTTGTATTTGAGCTAAGCACGTCAAGCATAATAAAAAGTTCAAACGCCAGACAAGGATGCAACAAGAGGGCAGAAACAACGACAACGCATCGTCTCCGTAACCGTCTGCAACGGAGGGAAATTTAGTTCGTCGACAACTAAGTGGCAAAAACACAGTGGCAAGTACGATGCACACTCTCGCACACGAATACGCAACGAGGCAGACACACCGACAAACAAACGGACGCACTCACACGCAAACATTGCACGCATGAAGAGTTCGAAAATGAAAAGGATTGAACGAATGAGCTCAGCTGAGGGCATTAAAGAAAGAACAAGCAGGCGAAAAAAAACTCTCAACTCTTATTTCCACTATATCGAAACATTTATACGCTGCACACGTGCAATTTAAGAGTGCATTAAATTTTTGAGTAATTAGATAGGAGATATAGAGTTTCATCCCTTGTTTCCGAACTGAGATATATTTGTTTCTTATTTGCTTAATGAGTTTGACTAAGATTATATTATACATGGCACTACAACTTGTCATTTTCTATTAGGCTTTGTCAACTTAGTCGCTTAGGCTGACCTTTGCTTGGCTTCAATAGGATCGGAAGTGCCTTTGTTGGTCAAGAGCCTCATAAATATTCGCTCCAAGAAGTTTCAGGCGCGAAGTTATAGAGTTGAAAAATGCCACGGTCTTAGGACCAATTTTTTGTATATGACATCTAACCTCACTGAGGCAACTAAGATATCTACAGAATATTCTGATGTCAATCACAAAGCTGTCCATATGTATAAGTAAAACGCTTTGTAAAGGGATTTCCTCAAATTTTCATGCGTGTCCACAAAATTCAACGAAGGGTGTTTCCAAATTTACTGTGTTCTGGAAACCTAAGGATTATATTGTAATTCTGTCAGAAATATAAAAGACATTGAGCTCATTGGTATGAATTTTTAAACCCAGAACCGAAATGTGCAGCCTCAGTATATCCACCCTCTTGTTTCGATATCTATCTTCAAATTTGGGAGAATTTTTGTATGTTAGTAGCTCCATTTCGACAACAACTGTACTCGTATTTAGCAATGTCAACCACCATGATTAAGGTAAGCTCTCATAAGATTTTGAATCGATGTATTAAGACCATCTATAGATCTAGTAGTCAAAATTCAATAATCGATCTACTCCAAATTTTTACTCTCTTTAAAATTTTGAATCAATGTCGCGAGATGTAAGGTACCCATAGTTGACTTATTACTGTGCTCTAGGCTTTGTAGTTCTTATTATATTATGCGATTAACACTGAAATGATTCTTAATCAAATTATTTCATCAGGAAAATTGTTGTATGACCCTCTATCGGTCCATTTTAGTTTTGGATTCGTAAAGATCTAAAAATGTCAAAAATCTAAATTGAAAAAATAAATAAAGACATTTTAGACAAATTTCGGCAAAAGTTTATGGATTTTAGCATCGTCTCATTGCGTCGTTGCAAAATGATTAAAGAAACTCCCCAAAAATTCCCCTGCTTTCACTAACAAACTTTAAGCCCACACTATAGTACTCCATTCACTACGTGAAGAGTACAAGTATTAAGAGCATCAGAGCAACAGTAAAATAGAGAGAGAAAAAGTTACGAAAACAGAATACGGGAATGTGAAATGGTGAGGCGATGAAACGTCGAAACGCTGAAACAAGTGCATTGACTCTTTCAGTCGCGCCGGCAGAGTGTTCGTCTGCGGGAAGAGGGAAAAGGGTGCAATGATGAAGACGATTGTTAAAGTCTTCTGACTTTTATAGCAGACTGCGGTGTATTTGGTGCGAAAAGAGTGAGTCGAATCAACTCGAATCGAGTCGAGTCGTCAGTTGTTGGTTAAGGTGGATTGAGGAGAAAAGTGTGAAGAATCTGAAATGAACTTAGGACGATTGAAAAGAGTTCGATTTTAGAAAAAAGCAATGAGGGTGAGTGTGGAAGATGGAGATCGAAAAAGAGTTGCATGCAAAATCGCTGGAGTTGAAAACAGAAAAGAGTAAATATGAAATATAAAGAATGAGTTGAGCAGTTTTCAAATGTTAAATACTCAAATCACAATGCTGTAAAATTAATACTCCATTGTAGAAGCCACTCCAAAAAAGTATCGCGTTCAATGCACTTTGCATGCATGAAGCGAAAAAAATAATAAAAAAAGGGGAGAACGAAAATGAAATGGAAATTATAAATAAAATCGTCCACCTACACATCGTACTCTTCAAGCATCCCTTTGCCCAACATTTAACTACCTCATTCACGGCTACTGTTAATGGCAAACAATGCAAGCAAAGGTCTGAGATTATGTTAAAGCAGTCAACAGCAAAAACAACAAACCATAACATAAGTTATGACGCTACAGCGTCAACACTGACGGCGGCGACGACATCGTCCAAATCATATAAGAATTCCCAACCAGACGTAAACGAGACGACGGCAATGCTTCACTCACTCACTTGACTTCGGACTGACGGACGACCGACCGACGACCGGCAAGTAACTACTCCATCAATGGCGAAGTTCAACGGCACAGAGGGATGACGATGCAGACACTGCTTAAAAGTGTATACGAATGCAATGAGCCGCCCTGCTGCATATCGCGACTACAATCCAATCAGAATAATTTACCTTCAACACAATGATGAAGTGTGCAGAGCGGGCAGCAAAGTGCGCCGACTGACTCCTGTGGCTATTTTCTGTTGTTATTGTTGCTGTTGTTGTTTTGCTCTATGCGGTGTTCAGTTAACTTGTGCATGCTTCCTGTGGGGAGTTGTATTTTCTGTTGTAATTGTCGTTGCTTTTGTTGTTGCTCCCTCTCTCACTCGCTCTTTCACACACTCTTTCTTTCTCTTGTTACTGTTGCGGTCATTGATCGTAACGAATGAGCGAACGATCGTTTAAGTGCGTGCGATTGCTCATACGTTGATGATGTTGTTTTTGATGACAACAACAATAACAACAATTTTTTTTTTGATTTCGTTCTTTTTGTTGTTTTTGGTGTTGTATCTGCGCTGTGTGTGGATTACACGATTATCATATAAGCTCTTTCTGTCTTTCTTTTCTCTCGTTTTGACGATGCTTTTGTTTAATAATATATAAAAAAGTATAAAAAAACAATATTCTCCAAGCATGATCAGTCACACAAACTCATAGGTTATTGGGCCCCTCTACGTTGGTCCCGATTAATGAACTTTTGTTTTTGTATATGTCGTAAGTGCGGACCCACTTGATTTCATTTGGATAACGTTGTAAGCGTTGTTGTAAAAGTAAACTCGAAAAATTGAAGTTTTTTTTTTCGCTAAACTAAAGGAAAAAATCAGCTGTGAAATTCCGTAAAAGACTCAATTCTCTTAAGGTAATTTTCCCTGTAGGGAAATACAGGATTATAACTTACAGTTGGTCTATCAACGTAAACGGGATGTTAGATGACCAATTAATTGAAGGATTGTGAAGGCCGTGTCCCCATACGGCCGACAAAACTGATAAAACAGAAGAGAGAAGCACCCCACCGCTCTATTCGCCCAGTAAACTGCGTTCACAACATCAACGGCTGTGTTTCGTTATTGTTGTTGTAACGCGATTATATCTAACACCTATTTTAACCAAAATCACTGAACCGATTTTGAAATTTTGATTGTGCACATTTAGCGAAGAATGCCTTTTAATTGCTATTTTTTGATCAAAATCGGTTCAGCGGTTTACGCAGGAAATGTAACACAAAAATGTGTTTTTACATACATTTACATGATTATAAAGATATTGTCTGAATATGAAATTTCACATTAGAATTAGACTTTAGTTGCCTATGTTCTGTAATATGTATGTCCTTCATAGTCCATATTTATAACTATAAATATTCTTCACCATATTGGACAAAATACAACCCGATCACACCATCTGACTGCATTGCGGGTTACACACAGCCACAGAACATACAGTTCTTAACGGATATACGGGATACGGCTATAAATGGTATCCAGAGGACTGATCCTCGTTGCAAAAGAAGATTTACATAGTAAAACCAGTATCCCTAAACTGATATTTCATGAATCAAACTAAACTGAAACGTTCATGATGAAAGTCCAAATGAAAAATATCGCCAGACTGTGTAATAAGAAAGACTTAAATACTGAGCACCACAATGGATTTCAAATTGGGACTACACTGTTACTTGCGGTAGTAACATGTTAAAAAACATTTAAAATAGCAAATCATCAACTAAATATTTACCTCTTCAATTTTTCTACCTTGATTGTGATAGTTCTGCAGAAACCAAAGATAATTTAGCCCACATCTATGTGATCAATATCAACAGCAACAACAACAACTGCAATAATCAAGCAAAACAATCATTGAAGAAACCAATCAATTGCTTGATCGACTGAGCGGTTGATCGATTGAGTGATTTGGCAAGTAGTCGTTGTGATTGATTGACTAATTGATTCTGTTTGTTGTTGTTGGTGGTCATTGGCAGTTTTTTTCATCTAATTTCGCACGCATTGCTGATCGTCCATTGATCTCTTTTGAATACTGAGGCTGTTTTGCAGTGTGTTCCCATTCTCGATGTCTGCCAATTTCAACAAAATATGTCTATTTCCACCTCGAATGCCCCTTGGTGTTTTTTTACATTGATTTTGTAGGCATTCACTGAACTCAATGAAACACACAAACGTTTCGATAGCGCAGCTACAAAGAATTAATTTTTTTTATTCGTTTCAATTTTGATAGCACGGCCAGTGTATTTTCGCTAATTGAATTTTGCCAATTTCTTTTTTATTTTTTTATTTTCTTGTTTTTGTTTTATTTGCGGTTTTACTTTATCAAAGTGGAGCATCGCTTTTTATTTTCGTATTGCGGAATGTATATGGCATCGAATTTGTATTATTTTTTACTTTATAATAGAATTAGAAAAAAAGGTTTAGCAAGAACCCATCTTAGAAAGCCCCTTCTGGCTAACGTCACTGACAAAGTTTGAACCGAACACTGCTTACTTTACTTACTTACTTTACTGCTTCCGTCCTGCAAAGGCGTTTGTTAACTAAAGTAATAAATAAAAAATAAAATAAATTAATTAAACCTGAATGAACTTGAACTGGAAGTTAATTTTTTTACGGTGCAAAGCTTGGATAAAAATAAAACCAAAAACAACAATAAATGTCATAAAATTTCGTCGTCGTTGCAGTCGTGGTGTAGTCGTCATCATTCCTTTGTGACGCATTTTTTATTTTGTTTGCTTTCAGATAATTAGGGAATCTTTAACGCGCAATTTAAATAAAAGTGAAATTTGTTTAAGCGTTTTCAGATAAAAAGAGTATTAAAACATTTAAATAAATAAAAAATAAACATTTGATCGCTTGCTTACTCCTACAAAAAAAAAAATACAAAAAAATTTGTTGGCATAATTTTTTATTACCTTTTTTGAATGGGTAAAGTTCAAAAAACGATTTGATTGCATTGCATTTTGATTGCGGCACCAGAGTTTTGGAAATTTTCCAAGTGAATTTACGAGTAGCTTAGAGTAAAATTGAACTTTGGGGTGTTTGTTACACTTTTATTATCTGCACATATATGTATACGTGTCGAAGGGGAATGCGAAGAATGATTCACCTCTTCCGATTGAGAAAGTTGTTATTGGATGAGAAAACTCCATCCGTCAATCCATAGATAGATACATAACTAACGACTATCAGCCACTTCTCTCACTATTTTACAGAATAAACGAAGGTAGTATGAAAAATAAATTGTCTGGCAATCGTCTTAATCCTTTAAGCTTCATGGAATGCAGGTTTCTGGAGTTATCTATTGCTATAAGTATATGATTGAATCTGTCCAACTTCTATTGACTCTCGCTTGAGCCGAAACTCATCGTCCGTCACAGAGATGTTTGTTAGAAGAGTTTTCACTTCATATTGTGTATAGATCAATCGGACTTTGCGGCACTGCACAAAATTTGGAACACAATAAATGGATTTCATGGTTTTCAATGCACCATTAGCGCACTAAGCTTTCATTTGAGTTCATTTTTTTTTATTAATTTGACATAGATACATAAAACGGCAGACTGATGAAGCAATATTGATTTCATACAAAACAGTTGGATGGGATTTCTCGACTTTCCCGACTATCCCGACAATCCCGACAATTTTCACACACAAACAGTTTCCATGATGGCGTCCACATATGCACCAATTCTCATGGTGTTTGGTCAAACGGTGTTGGAGTCTATAGGTTTCAGAAAAATAAACATATAGAAAATGTTATCTATCCGTTAAATAGTCTGCCATCATTGTCATTTAATCATCTGTATCAATCTGTCTGTCTGCAAGACAGCTGTTAGCCCTCTGTAATAATAATTCCCTGTATTCGGACTTCAAAGTATTATGAACAAGTCACATAAAAAAATAATGTGTGTAGTTCACGCATGGTAGAAGTGAAACTTCTCAAAAAACATCAGTGCGTGCCCTTTGTTTTCATTTCACAACTTCGGCTCAATGCTCTAATGCTACTCGAAGAACGATAATGATGAACATTGAGTGATATAATAAAAAATATGCAGTTTCTTCTGTGACAAAGAAAGATTGATGAGTTGCTTAGGGAACCGCATTCGAAAATTCATTCTAAGATGCTTAATATTCTTAGGAACTGCTACTTATCCACAATACAAATAGGAAAATCAAATCAAATCATTTTAAATCAAAGACAACAAACACTTTGTCTACCACAAGTATTTGATAACTGCGTTCAACACATACCATAAGTCAGTTAAGCACGCGTGTCAAGCCCCCAAATCTGTAAATTTACAAATTTATGTAGTTGGGGAAAGAGTATCTGTGCATCTATTATCTAATTAGGTAGACAAACTGTGTCACTAAACTTAACACACACACACACAGTAAAAATGAGACTACACTAAAATCAACAACTTCGTTCGTGTCACGAGAAATTGTGTCAAAGAGATAAACCAAAAAAATAAAATAAAAAAATAAATAAAAAACTGTCAAGAAACCAAACCAAACCAAGTTGAGTTGAGTTGAGTCGAGTTGAGTTATAATTATAACCTCGATTTCGAGCGCAGTTGGGTTAAAAAAGCCAAGCAACTCAATGGAGGCTAATAATAAACGAAGCATTTCAACAACAACAAAAACAACAACAACTTTAAATGCAACCAAAAATCAGATTGGGGCACAAAACGACAAGTCGACGACGAAGAAGAAGAAAAAGTAGTGAAATGTATCTCTTTTCATAACGATTATTTAAAAGCTCTAGTGGGGGGGGGGGGGTGACGGACTGAAAACATTTGAGAGCAGCCAAATTGATGTTGGTTAATGTGTGTGTGTCGGTGAGCCGATGTAGATTCAGCTTCAGTGAACTGAACTGAGCGAGAGGCACAATTCTTTTTAGTTTCAGTTTCCCATCTATTCAAATTGGGGTCATTCATCCCGCTTCGTTGATTCGCTTAAGTGAATTACGCTGTGACTCTGACAAACGGCAGTCACTGTGAAATGTTAACCGCTGTTGGCGAAGGGAGTGGTACATAAATATATAGGGGAAAGAGAGGGACGCGCACACGTGTGCGATAATTTTGAATGTCGCATAAAATTAAATCATTTTCTGTGCGAGTTTGGCTTTGGCAAAGTTTTGTAACTTTAAGCAAAAGGAAAACAAACCCAAATTATTTGCGAAAATGCCGTTTCAACATTTACAGTTATTTGAGTATTTGTTGAGCGTTCGAAAATGTCAAAAAGGACCGGAGGGGAAAGGTTATGGATGCACTATGATGGTAAATATCAACGTTACAAATTTGGAGTATGCTTTTCTTTTTATTATACAGTTTGATATGTACTATGACATAAAGTGCAACTTGTGGGTGTCGAATGCATCCAAAACTGTGTTTGAGGAATTCGTATTAGATTAGTTAGGATAGACAGATAACTGAAATACATAGAGGGTGGCAATATAAAAACTTTTGATCAAGTCAGTTTTCATTTCTGAAGTTATGATTGCTGTCAAATTTTTAAATTGTAATAAATTTTTACTGTAATAATAATCGTTATGGTAGGGATCGAAACAGTTATGTTTCCAAAATAAAAATATTAGGCTTTTTTTATTATCCCTGACTAATGGATTTGTTAGGTTCTGAACAAGAATTACAAGCCAAGTTCGAAGCTAAGGACCGCTCCGTAAGCCGTTTCAATAGCTTCAAACGGGTTCGGAATTTCAGAAGTTTGAGCCGTGAAAAAGGCTATGTAAGTATTTTATTTTGATTAATATTTTGTCATTTGTCATTCAGCGTTTGTCTTTTTTGAATGATTTATTGCTTAGAAATTTCATTTAAAACTAAAAATAATATAAAATATTTTTGGAAACAACCATTGGGTTGCCCTTTTTTCAATCATTTACTAGAGCAATGAACTTCAAAAACTGTGTTAACATGGCTGTAAATTGTGGTAAAAAGCCTTTCACATCAGCTTCTTGAAACTTACTCAGCAATCACAACGCAGAGCACCAACGCCCCGCTAAGCCGCTTATGTGGACTTATTGTTAATTATACCCAAAATGCGCGCACGGATGAGCTAACAGCTGAACATTGCAATGAGGGAGCCGAGGGACACAGCAAATATCTCACGTTCGCAAAATTTTGCTAAGCAGGGCCAGCCACGCAGTCAGCGTCGTCAACGACGGTCGACAACGGTCCGCTAAAGGCAGTGACAGCTGACCGCGCGAGCGTTCATTGCCCTAGCATAGAGTTGATTTTTTTTTTTTTTGTGCAATTAGGTTTTTGTTTTTGTTTATTCTACAGGCTTCAAATCGTTTATGAAACACTTTTTTGCCCAATAATTTATTTGCATTTCATGCTCGTCGATGATGTCGACAACGACTACAACGAAAAAGCTTCCACCGTGCTGTCTCCCTCAATCTCTTTCTTGTTCAACGTTCACTTCTGGCGTATGGCATGGCGTGGCGTGGCGCTCGTTTTTCCGCTTATGGGAGTAGGTCAGTTCAAAATTTGCATATTTTTTCTGTTGATTTTTTATTCATAATGCACTCGTTTTGCTTATAAAAGTAAACAGTGCAAAATACATGAATAATTTTTGTCGTTCATTCGCCTGTTCGTTTATCAGTTCATCAATTTGATGATTTTCGGGCCGTTGTCGTATTCTTCGCCGCTGTCAATCCGACACGTGCAAACACTTGATGTAGTAATTATCGTAATGAAATTCACTTGGCATAAAAATGATTATTCATTGGGAGATAATTGTTCTTTTTCGAAGGATTTTTTTTTTTGATTCGATTTGATCCGCTTCGATATCCTATGAAATGATGTTATCCATTAGTGAGCATTCTTCGTTTTTAATCTGTTGATTGGCCGATATTTTTGCCAAATGGTTCTCGGGTACTTTGTCTTAAAGCTGATTTATCGAGTTACGAGACTCGGTCTCATAGTCGTACTAAGAATTTATTTGTAAGTACTTTTTTATTTAAAAAAAATTTTTTTTGGTCTATTTTTCTGTATTTGATTCAAATACATTGAAAAGTCATGGAGTAAATAGTTGATGTTTGAATAGTTGAGGCGTAATCCACCAACTACCATATAATAAATCGTATCTTCAAAGTCACAATAAGCGAACTTCATCTTCTTGAGATTCCTCGTACGCTTACAAAATACAATTTTTACTAAATATGAGTCAATGTAAAAAATCTACTTTAGTCTAAGCTTCTGTTTAAACCAAAGAAATAATAATACAAATTAAAGCGTAATGGTATATGTAAACATTATACATATATGAATCGGTAGTTGCTGGCGGAGCGTAATACAATGGATCCAAACGGCTAGTCTTGCTGTAGACGATTCGTTTGTTAAACTCTAAAAAAATTAGCTTAAATTAAATTTTCTTTTGGTATATAGATACCCCTATTGCCCATCATCATTAGGCTCAAAGAATTCTTTACGCTGGAGTGGGTAAAAAGTGTATAAACCAGAGACCGAAAATAACAGTTATGTGGTCGATTTTTAACTAAAAAATCATTATGATGGAATCGTCGTACATATGTAAGATGTATATCAAAATTAAATTTAAATTTTTTCGTTAAAATGAAATAATAATTATTTTCAAATTTTATTTTAAAAATCAAAAACAAAAATTATATTACATTTTTATTTTTAAAATCAAAAACTAAAAATTATTTTCAATTATTATTTTAAAAATCAAAAAATAAAAATTGTTTTCGATTTATAAACTCATAAATTAATACATTTAATTTCAAATATTTGGCCTAATGTAATGTAATGAATTTTCAGTAAGCCATTCCCTTTTATGTGAAGTAACCTATCCCTGGGAGAGAGTCGTTTTCAAAACTTTTATGATGTGATCCATTGCGAAACTTCTATTTGGGCCAATTGTACAATCAGTTTCGAAATTTGATTTAGTTCCTAAACAAAAGATATTAGAATTTCCCTTCTCATCCAATCCGACCGCTTACTGTTTTCAATTTAAAAAATGAGTCAGATTCCACGGTCCATTGCTTTGGAAATACACCCAACTGAAATGAAAAAATTTTGAAATGCTCCCAATTCCAATGGATAAGTTCAAAGAACGACCTCAAGCCAACCAACTAATTAGAAACTACTGTATAATAAAAAATATTGCATCCAGTGTGGGCCTTTAAAGGCGTCAACGACACAATGTTGTTGTTTTTATGGCCACCTTGAATTGGAACAAAAACTATTTAAAAAAATAGTTTAACGTGCAATAAACTCTAATTGGTCATTAACATATAAAAAGCAAGGCAGCAACAACAATAACAATAAATAGACGAACGACTAATCGAGACACTGAGAAACAGATGGACAAACAGACAGAGGGACAGACAGTGAACAACAACAACAACTGATAATTTATACAAATTGCTTGACACAATTTTTCACGATTATTTTTGTATTTCGAAAAATACCATTTGTAAAGGCGAGAGAGGAGAGAAAAAAAAACGAACGTATGAAACACAACGGAACGCTTGAGCAAGTGCAAGTGGAATAGCCAACAATGTGGTACGCAGTGGAGGGAGGCGTCAATCGACGGCTTTTGTGGGTGGCGGCTGCGTGAGTGATTTAATCACAGACCGCAGCGCAGAAATGCCGTCGTGAACAACAACAACAATAACATCAATAAGAAGAAGAAAATCTCAGCACGCAAGCAAATTAAACGCTTTTTCATAGCCGTGTTCCAATTACGAAAAACCAACTTGCAAACAAACAAAATTATTTATTTTAAGTGCATTCGAAGACCAACAAACAAACAAACAAATAAATTTTTAACCCAACCAAAGGGGGAAAGAAACTTTCACCCAAAACAAAACATAACAAAAATAACAAAAAAAAATAACAAACGTTTCGAAAAGAAGCCAAACTTCTAAGAGACCACTCGAGTTCAGTTGACCTGCGGTGGTGTAGTGTCGTTTGGTGCGGTGTGTTGTGCTGAGGTGTGGGGTGTTGAATTAGTTGGGTTGCGCTGTGTTGAGTCGGCGAGGCGTGCAAGCGAAACGAACAATTTCGTAACTAAACAACAACAAAAATAAAATAGAAAAACGAAAAAATAAGCGACGTCGCCGTTGTCGTTCAAGTAAAATGCAATCGTCGTCGTTGCCGGCACCAGCGGCAGCGACAATGACGCTAACGCTGACGGCTCTGACTATCGCAGGTGAACGAACGACCTTAATCGAGGTCAGTGCGAGGTGAGGTTGTGAGGGTGTTCGGTCGGTCTGCTGAGCAAGCGAAGGCATCATCAGTCGGTCAGGCCAAAGGGGCCGAAACTCATTCTGGCGAGCAATGCTTCAAAAATCTTTCGAGTAAATGGTTTGGAAAGTGCTGACTGGAGACCCTGGTAAAGGGAGGGGCACTTCTGAAAGTGATGCAGGTGACAGCCTGAGGTACAAGAACGTATTTGAACTTAAAACGAAGTGGAAGAAGCAAACGACAAGGGCCTGGAAAAAATACATGAGCAACTGCAATTGAGATGAGTAAAGTAGTTGTGTTGGGGCACTTCCAGCCACTTTTGCCACCAACCCAAAAGCGTGTTGAATACATTTTAGTTGTTCTTATGTGCCAAAGGCCTGGAGTACAACTGACTATTGTTGGTGATGGGTGTGCTGGTTTTTCTGCTGCAGTTTGACCCAAATCCGATTTCACTTTAATTCCTCTAATGCCAAATTCAAATTTGAAGCGAATAGTTCTTGCTGCTGTGTCCTTTTATTTATCGCTTATCCTATCCGTAAATTAATCTCCCGCCTTTTCACTCTCTAATCATATAATATACCGCATATACAGAAATGCATTTATTGCCCCGACTACCGCCGTTTCCCCCCTGTTTTAACTGAGCGCCACTTCGAAAGTACCTTCTCTCTATAAACCTGAAGTAGTTTCTGTAAGAAGGTATATGACCATTTTCAGCTGGAAAACCATGAAGTTATAGAAGCCTAAAGAATGTGGGGGATGAGGTAACGGTGTGTCACTCGGGTGTTTGAATGGTAGTACTCAACGATATGGCACTGTTATGAAATGTTCCAAAAAACTATCTATCATCTGCGACAAACGGATAATCTGCATAGTATCTGCGAGTTCCTTCAAACCAGGCATCGCAATGGGTGTAACTAACATTCTGGTTGCAAAGGGTCTCTGGCACCTGACACAGGCAACATGGGTGACAAATGTTTAAATAATATAATACACCATATAAGGAGGTGAATCTGGGGCTAGATTATTGTTCATCTGGTGAAAAGTTATCGAAGTAAATGGAGACTGTAGGTTCAATTGACAAATAATGGGGAAATGGATAAATACCAAAACGGAGTTAGAAGGATGGAGAGACGATAATTTGAGCTTTTAGCGTTTAATAGTTGTTTTTTACATTGTCTCTTAGTAAATGCCCCATACTTACTCCCGATTATTGCCGGTACCCGTTGAAATCAGTCCTTTATATTAATGTGAAATGTAGGCTAAGACCTTTGAAACCAATTTTTGTGCAAACTGTAAGTTCCAAAGACCGTAATATTGCAAACCCAACGAAACGCCAATTCTAAATCCATTTCGTATGAAAAATCCTGGGCAATTTTCAACAACCAACAACACCCACAACAACGGTACAAGTTCAGATTTCAACAACACCAATGCCAAAGCTGTAAGCAGCTGCTAATTGAAAGCACCTTTAATGACCAGGGTCCAATTAACACCAGAAACCAGGGACGTTCCAATTTGATTCAGTTCAGTGGTTTTGACACACATTTAATCGCAATTTTTTAACACAATTTTTTATGCTATTTGTTAAAAAATAAAATGAAAAATAGTAAACTGAAAAAGTGCACAATTAAGTCAGCACGTCCCATGGCGGTAAGTGTAGTTGTTGTTATTGCTATTGTTGTTATTTATTATGTCATAATAAATTGTGTCAGTTAAAGACGGTGCAAAATGATGGCATAGAATTCTCAGGTCGAGAACAACCAAGCCTCGGGGTAGGCTGTTCTCTGAACAAAATAATAGCTTAAGCATCTTTCTTTGGGAACATGTATTTCGCCTTACCCGTATCGCCAAAAATAATACTTTCTTACTCTGTTTGGGTCGTTTTTTGGAACCGCCCTCTTTACAATAACCACTTAATTCACTAATTTCTGGAATACCATTTGCTGTTACCATAGCAACAACGCTAGCTGGTGCCCTCAATAGACCCTGAGTCGTTTCAAAGAAGCGTCTTCTGTCCATGTATTGCCGACCTGTCAAGTACCTGACCTGAAAACAGAAGCTCTTTCTACAGCAACGGTAAAAACCGATTATCGAATTTTTGTCCCATAACTGACCCAGAGAAAAAATGCTTAGGTCAACTCGCTAATACGACACTTCTGTCAAAATACAGATCATAGGTCATTCTCGCCCGCCGAGAATTACCAACAGCAATAACGAACTCCCAGTTGTCGAGGTCTGTAGTTCTTTTTTCTGGCGCTACCTATGAAAGCCAGAATCTTGCACAAGAACAATAAAACAATTAGCACTGCAAAAATGTTACCTTCATTTCCTATCTCTAGTTAAATAGGCCATCTCCCGGGTTTATCTTACTTCGCCAGAATGCCAAGCTCTTAGACTTCTTTGGCCTGTGTAATTTTCTCCCATTTTATTTTCACTCAGCGCCCGGCAGTGCAACCATCGACTGGTCTGTCCATCTACTCATCTGATTTAACGTGTAGAGTGGGCGTGTATTAAGGTCAAACCACTGACCGACAACCATAAAAACCAAAGCATCTTTCACTGCACCGAGTGAGTTTGGAAAAGTCGATTTTCGCTTGCATTGCGTGTCGCAATTTTCACTGGTTTTCCGGCTATTTGAGACTGCGGTTGATTCTGAGCTGCTGCCCCAGTTGAAAAGTTGAGTAAGAAGAAGAAGACGACGGCAGCAGACAAAAACAAGAGAAAAGTAATAACAATGAAAAACAACAACAACAAAAGTAAAGAGGCAGTGAAGAACTCATTTTGCGGCAGCCGTTGGCATTTATCGAGCTCAGTAGGCCAATGTCCCGCTCCCATACCCCGTGCTCTGCTTGATCCGATGAATGCCTTAAAGTTGGAGATATTTGTACTAATGCATCTCTCACTCTTTCGCCTCTCTCTGTCTATCGTTCATTAGCTGTGCGTTATGGTCGCGTACCGAAACGTTCACGTGAGCTGAATGGAATACCGGCTCCCATTGGCATCAATTCTATCGCTGCATCATCCTCATCATCAGCACCAGCATCAACGGCGTCAACAGGAATCTCGCCAGTGCCATCATCATCAGCAACAGCGATTGGATCAGCAACATCATCATCATCGTCAACAGCGGCACCAGCAATAAAAGGAGCAAAAGCAACAACAGCAGTAACGGTAGCACAGCGAAAGGGGTCGGCGGATGCGGAGCACGTCACGCATGCGCTTGCGCGTGTGAGTACCCCACATACGCCACAAACGCCACAAATGTGTTCGATAGCGTCGTCGCCATCGGAGTTGGCCGGCGGCGGCGGTGGCGGCAGCGGCTGCAGCGTGGTCAACGTCAATGTGAATGTTGGCGTTGGCGGTGGCAGCGGTAGTGTCGGCAACGGCAGCAGTAATAATAACAATGTCGGCGCTACGATTAATGCCAGCGGTGGCGGTGGCCTTGTTATGGTGGGTGGCACCGTTGTTGGTCAACAGCCATCAGATGCGAATATGGATGCCATGTCGGGGGCCACAAATGAACTGAACACAGTCTACGATGTGATTTTGTGCGTTGCCCAGGCGCACCGCATGAACTGCTCATACACGGAGGAGTTGACGCGAGATTTGATGCGACGCCCAGTCGCTGTTCCTCAGAATGGCGTAAGTAGCCGGATCGCACCACCACGACGTGGTTAAGATTTTCTGACATTGTCGTTCTCTCTACCTCTCCCATCTCCAGCTGATTGCCACGGTCGCTGAGAGTCTTGACTTCCAGAAGATCTGGCTCTGGCAACAATTCTCCGCGCGCGTTACGCCCGGCGTGCAAAGAATTGTAGAGTTCGCAAAACGCGTCCCTGGCTTTTGTGATTTCACGCAAGACGATCAATTGATACTCATCAAGCTGGGCTTCTTCGAGGTGTGGCTGACACATGTGGCACGAATGGTTAACGATGCCACACTGACACTGGACGATGGCGCGTATCTAACACGACAGCAGCTTGAGATACTCTACGATGTAAGTAGTAAAAATTGTATAAACCAATAACCAAAAATTAAAATACTTTTCATATTTCTGTTTCTTGATCACCAACTAACTATGTATGTACGTCTTATCTGTTCTCTGCCGTCCTCTGGCGTTGCAGCACGACTTTGTCATTTCATTGCTGAACTTTGCCAACACGCTGAACGCCTACGGCCTCAGCGATATCGAAATCGGTCTCTTCTCCGCCATGGTTCTCCTCGCAGCGGATCGTGCAGGTATCTCCGAGCCCAAGGCAATTGCACGCGCACGTGAACTCGTCTCGGAGGCGCTGCGTGTACAGATACTCAGTTCGCAAGACCGTAATGCACTGCACCTGATGCCGGCGCTCGAGGCTAAAATTCCGGAGCTACGCGCGCTCGGCGCCAAGCATTTTTCACACTTAGACTGGCTACGAATGAACTGGACCAAGCTGCGTTTGCCGCCACTATTCGCAGAAATCTTCGACATACCGAAGGCGGAGGACGAAATTTAGGAGGTACTAGACCTTTAATCACTAAGACAAATGGAAAAGACATTTTACAGCTGAAGTAGTCGAAGATATTAATGACACGTAAAGCGCAAAGCAACAACAACAACAAAAATTAATAATGCAAATAAATTATAAATTTAAAACTAATTTAATTAATTAATTAGACTTTAAGCATTAGTTTCTAACATTTGAAAATTATATTATGAAATAAACATTTTCAAATGTTGGCGATATTTTATTTGATTTTTAGTTTTATTTCGTGACTTTTGGTATTTTTTATTTTTGTATTAAAAATATATATATAAATACATATAGTGAAATAATGATTAGTATTAACATAAAAAAATTATTTAAAAAAATTAAAATTGGTAAATACGTAAATCAAGAAAAGTAAAAGACAGTAGCTGAATCTATTAGTGAAAAAGTATATGAAATCAATGATAAAAGTATTTTCAAGTCTACTCTAAAATTTCCGCTGTTTATTTTATATACATATATTAGAAAAAGGTCTTAAAAATCTTCAAAAAATATGCTAAAATTTTTAAACTTAAAAAATCATAGGCCGCCTCAAACATATCTTCTCACGACACGACATAAATTTTATTTATTCCATTAAACAATTCATTATTTTAATTAAAGATGAAAACTAAAAAATCAAAAATATTTAAATAAATAAAAATTTAATTTTAAAAAAAAGCTCCCCATTTTTGCACTGCATATTTGTTGATCTGCTTAGGTTAGAGATTTTCTTATAATATTTTCTATAAATATTACTGTGTAAAACGGAATCAGCCCCATTGATTTAATTTTAAGATTCATATGTCTTAAGTACTTTATTTTTGTTTATTACATTTTAAGCTTGTAAATAAAAAAATCGTATGATTCAAAACAAAAAAAACATAAAAATTAATTTAAAACAGCCAATTCTTTGTGATTACATTTTCGTAATTTTCTTTGGTTTTATTTTGTTATAACATTTTTATATATTTTAGGTCTTAAAAAAAAAAACAATGTAATTAAATAAAAAAACTAAGTGCTTTAAACATAATTAATTCATTAATTTTGTATAACCTTGAACAATCAATTGTTTAAATGAGAATTTTTGAATAAATTGGTGCTACGAAACAAATTTTTAACTGTTAAGTTTAAACAATTCGAAATATATATATAAATAATTAATTAATAGAAATATAAATAAAACAAAATAAATAAGTAGTTATTTAATTGATTGTTGAACATCTTTTAATGACAATTAAATTTTTAGCAGTGCGATTTCTGTTAGAATGCTCCAAATGTACCTTTTTATGGCTAAAACAATTTTTAAACACTAAAAATATTAATGAAATAATTAAAAAAATTATTAACGGAAAAAAATTGGAAAAATCTAAGCTTTACATTGTATAAGCAAAAAATAATAATTTGTAACATTTCCTCGGTTCAATAAACTCTTCTGCATGTTATTCGAATATTTTCAAACTTGCAATAATTAACAAATCTTTTTTTAGCACACTTACTACAGTATAAACAAAAATAATGTGTCAAATTTTATATATATAAAAAATAAAATATATAAAATCCCTATGTAAAAAATCATTTGTTTCAAATAGTTTTAGCAGCAAAGCTTATAAAACATACATTTTCAAAACAACTATACAAAAAGGCGCATTAAGTACACCAAAATTTAAGAAGAAAAACTATTTAAAAATATATGTAAAATGCCGACTCCTAATCTCCTCTTTAATTGAGTGTCACTACTTGAAACAAGCATAAACAATTATAAGTTCGCGTTTAAAGAGATGCAAAAAACCGTGACAAACAAGAAAAGCAAACGATTACGTTAAACAATAAGCGAGGTAAAAGCGCAACAAGAGTATTGAAAATTGTAAACAAGACGGTTACAAATTCAGACAAACACAAGCAAAAACGTTAATGATTAAAGTGAACTACTTAAATAAAAAACTGATAAAGGAATTATACTTAAAAAGCGAACAAATGAACAGCAAAAACCACAACTTCGCATCAATTAATTTGTCCCGCTGATAAATTTCGAAAGTCGAAGCTGGCTTTATTTTTTTTGATAAAAATATTTTTGAGGTAATTTAATCATCGCGCGGCAGCGGATTGTATTGGGTCAACAGTTCAGCAAGTTCCTTCGCCAAAGCGGGAGTTGCAGCCGCCAACGCACGCCGTGACATAATGTCGAATTCACCGCCAGCCGGATCAATAACAACGCCACCTGCCTCTCGTACGATCAGCTCGCTGGCACAGAAATCCCAGACGTGTGGACCGAATTCAAAATTAGCATCAGCGGCGCCCAAAGCAACCATACACATGTTCAGAGCGGCCGAGCCCAAGACGCGTATGCTAAGTGCGTGAACAGAATTGGTAAAAAAAAAACGAAGCTGTAATTGAGTGAATATTCAGGGAGTACACACCCATGGGCTTTCTTAGCCAACTTATCGAAGTTCTCGATAACAATTTTCATTTTGGTGGGATCGCGCGTCGTGCCAAATTCACTGGTAATCAAAGCCTTCGATAATTCCTCTTGGCCGCTTACGTTTATTTTGCGTCCATTGTAAAGGGCACCGTAACCACGGCGTGCCGTAAAAAGTTGACCGAGCACTGGATTATAGACAACCGCAAGTTCGGTGACTTTGTTAACTTTCAAACCGACCGAAATGCAGGAATGTGGGAAACCATGCACAAAATTCATAGTACCATCGACGGGATCAATGATCCAGGTGGGCGCATCGGTGAGTTTATTCACACCTGCATCGCTGCTGCTCTCCTCTTCGCAAATGAATCTGTGAGTGGTTTGAAACTATTAAATAATTTCATTAATCTTATAATAAATCATGCCTGCCTTACACTCCACCTCTTGGTGTACTGCAACATGCTTTGGAATACCTAGGTTGCAGTGCGCAAGCGCGTTAAATAAGAGCTTTGGCACCGGCGACAGTCTTCTGCACTTATTCCCACATTCACATGGCAAGAACAATCCAGAACATGAAATTAATGCCGACTGCAACTCCATGCCGCATCCTAATAGAAGTTTCCAATGGAAACGTTTCACAGGTGAGGCCTCGACAACTGGCATGGAATTGCAGTTTCTAATTGTGTCACACTTTATTACTAAGGCGTTACAAAGGATTGATGTTCAAAGAGAATCCGGCAAAACTATTCCTACCCTACACATTGAGTTAGTTTACTGTATTACTGTATACATACTTATGATCTGGATATTGTGCGCTTATGCGATTCTTCAAAAGATTCTCCACTTCCTTATCGGTGGCAGTAACCAAATCGATATCGCCGGCTTTGCAATCAAATTCCTTTTGTGTGTAATTTCTCAATACCACACTCTGTGAATTTTTTATTTCATTAATAAGTTTATCTCATCAGTTTATCTTCCTTACCTGGCCGGCCAATTTGACTAATTCGTTAATCACCTCAAAGCACTTGTCAAGATCCACAGTTTTTGCCATGGTTGTTGGAAACGGAATGATTATTGGGTTTAAAAGTTATACGTGGAATGATTCTAATTGTTTTGTCTCTAATTAAATTAGCTTATTGCGACAAACGCAGTTGATTCCAAATGAGCTGCCAACTCGTTTGTTTAACGTTAACGCATGTGCAAGTGAGATAGCTAGAATGACTCGTTTATATGCTGTGCCATATTTGGAGTAACAGTAATTCAAACAAATGCAAACATTTGTCGAACATTTATTATTTCTCCGTTTCGCATCCACTGCAATCACACTTTGAGTTTGCAAGCAACAGCGAAATGGACCTATCGGAGTTGCCATCATCGATTGATTCGACGTATGAATGCCTAACAGCCTCGTCATCGCGCTGTGATGGATAGCTTTGCTTTAGCATTGTAACCATTTCCGCTGCCAATTCAGGTGTGGCTGCCGCCAATATACGTCGGGACATCATGTCAAATGGTCCACCCGCCGGATCGATGACAACACCACCGGCCTCTTGAATAACTAGCGCACCGGCAGCCACATCCCACACATGAATGCCAAACTGATAATAGGCATCCACAGACCCGTCCGCAACGAAACAACAATCCAAAGCCGATGAACCGATGCTACGCAAACTGGGAGCGTATACAAGAAAAATAAGCTTATAATTAGTACGGCCTACCTTATTCCTTCACTTACCCATGCACCTTACGAATCAGCGTTTTTGTATTCTCCAACACGGTTAAAAGACGTTCACGGTAAACACCGGAGCCTAGTTCGTTTAGCACCAGCGAATCGAGAATATTCTGTTGGCCACTAACCACAATGGGTACACCATTTTTGCGCGCACCCAAACCCCGTTGCGCAGTATAGCAATGACCCAAAGCCGGATTGTGTATAATGCCAATTTCGGCCACCTTCTTCACGAAAAGCGCAATCGAAACGCAGAAATAGGGAAATCGGTGAACATAATTTATGGTGCCATCAATGGGATCTATTATCCAAGTAGGCTCGTCAGTTAATATGGCAGGACTATCGAAACTCTCCTCGCTGATAAACCTATTGAACAATTTTTTAAAACAAAGTTACAAGACTTCTTTATGAAGCTTACTTGTGATCGGGATATTCTGCCTTTAAGCCTTCAATGAGTTTTTCCTCTACCTTTTTATCAGTATCTGTAACAAGGTCTTTCCGGTGCATTTTTGTACTGGTCTGCACTTCTAATTCTTTGTCGTTGATTGTATCTTTGACCACCTTATGGACAAGTGAAACAGCATATTCAAAAATCTCGTTAAAGTCGAGGCCGTCAGGTTCATTGTTGGCCATAATGGGCGACACATTGAGAACTAGACTAGTGCAATGCCCCAACGCCGCCACATATCAAAAGCGAAATTTTTGTTGAACCTCCACTCGAAATTTGGAATATTGATTTGAAATTTGATATACATATATAAATATAATTTATTTTTTGACAAATTTATCTAAACTTCTATTTCTCTTCAGTTGTCTGACGGTTCATCATCGCGAATGTGATAGATCTGATTTTTACCCAACACCTTGGAGAGCTGACAAGCCAACTCCTTTGTAGCGGCTGCCAAGACACGGCGTGACATAATATCGACTTCGCCACCTGACGGATCGATAACAACACCGCCAGCCTCACGCACGATCAAAGTGCTGGCAGCCACGTCCCAAGCATGTGGTGAGAACTCGTAGTACGCATCTGCAGAGCCTTGAGCAACCTGGCACATGTCAATCGCCGCCGAACCCAAGCTACGTAAACTAGACATGGTGTTCCGAGTAAATGTTGTTATTAATATAACACTTTTTCTATAACTCACGCACGCGCCTCCTTTCGCAGATTACATATATTGGTAAGGAGAATCTTCATGTACTCCGGCACCAAATTCAAATGTACGTACTCATTTAGGACAATCGAGTGTGAAAGTTTCCTTTGACCACTGCATGCAATGCGTTTTCCATTGAGCAAAGCGCCCTTGCCACGTCGTGCCGTATACTTCTGTTCAAGCAAGGGATTGTAAACGATCGCCAATTCGGGTATTTTCTCCAGATACAAAGCAACCGAGACACACGCGAAGGGAAAGCTATGTACAAAGTTCATTGTACCGTCGATTGGATCTATTAACCATGTGGGGTCATTTGTCAATGGTTTACCTTGTACGACGCCCGAAGTACCCTCTTCGGCAATGAATCTAAAATAGAAGTCAAAATCAGCACGCTGTGATTGAAATAATTCTTACTTATGCTCGGGGTAACGCTCTCGTATGCCTTTAATGATTAGTTCCTCCAACACTTTATCTGTTTGCGTCACTAGATCCCTATCATTGAGCTTGATAGCGACCTCCAATTGGTCTTTGCGCGCCACTTTCATGAGCTGCAACGAGTGAAACTGATAACTATAACTGTGCCTATATCTTATTGAATTTGGACATATTAACCTCGCCCGCTTTATCCACGAGTTTTGTCATAAGCGCATAACATTCATCCAGCTCCTTCTGACAATTATTCGCCAAACTACGCGGGAACAGTTTCCCTGGGTACAATTTTGTGATGGCACGAAAACCTAAACTACCAAACCTATACATTATCTTCACTACAAATACACTCGGAAATTTCCGATTTTTTGTTTATATTTTCTCAATTTTACAAGTATTTCAATTCAAGAAGTTTTTTCATTTCAGAGTTTATCTAAGTTTCAGCACTACTAAGATGTCGATGTGCGGTCCCAAATTGGATTAGGTCTAATGTAATGTTTCATCATCTCGTGGCTTGGGATACACTTGCGTTAGATACTTGATGATTTCGCCTGCTAATTCTGGTGTTGAGGCCGCAAGCACACGCCTGGACATGATATCCAATTCGGCGCCACACGGATCCTTCACAACGCCTCCCGCTTCACGTACAATCAACGTGCCGGCGCCCATATCCCAAGCGTGTGCACCAAAATCATAGAACACATCACAAGCACCCTGAGCAACCAGGCACATGTTAACCGCCACAGAACCCGAACTTCGCATGCTGCAAGTACACCTTTGTAGTTGTATTCCCGTACTATCTTATGTTGGCACTCACGCATGTGCCTTCGGCATGACGCTGTCTATATTAGCCAGAATGGTCTGCTTACGCTCCATCTCTGAACCCATCTCGTGCAACACCATCGCTTTTGTTAGCTCCTTTTGACCACTCACTGCGATACGCGCGCCATTGAGATAGGCACCTTGGCCACGCCTCGCAAAGTAACGTTGTTCCAGCACGGGATTATAGATCGCACCCAATTCCGGTACGCAATTGAACCAAAAACCAACTGATATACAAAAGTGCGGAAAACCGTGCACAAAATTCATCGTACCATCGATGGGATCAATGATCCAAGTGGGCGCCGCTGTCAGTTTGTTGGTAATTCCTACATAGGCAGTGGCTTCTTCGGCTATTATTCTAAAACGTTGTAGTGAATTATTGCTCGGACCTAGTACCAAAATTGTTTACTTGTGATCCGGATAATGTTTCTTAATGCCTTCCATTATCAGTTCTTCCACTTGCCGATCGGTCTTCGTTAACAAATCCTTGGCATTTGACTTAGTCGTAAAGTCCCGCTTCGTTTTCTTGCTCGCGTCGGCTACGAGCTTAGCGGGTCTTTCGTGTTAAAGCAGTGTGTATCAGTCAGTTGGAAGAAGGACTTACCTTGCCAGCTTTATTTACCAGTCGGGTGAGCACTTCAAAGCAATGAGCCAAATTTAGCTGTTCACCCCTTTCATTATTGCAGTGCTTCTGTCTCACTACTCTGCTATGCTGATGAAAAGAGTCCACTTTCAGTAAAGGCACACTGCCACGCCACAATATGAAACGACGCATATGGAATATGTACATATATTCTGAAGTACTAAACTCTCTGACATTTGTTGCCAAAACAGTTAATAAAAAATTTGTATATAATTTCAGTGGTTGCTTGAACTTAATCTCTATTCACTCGGCTCGTCGTCTCGTGGTCGCGGATACACCTGCACCAACAAATCCACCATTTCGCTTGCCAACTCTGGCGTGGCAGCCGCAAGGATACGTCTCGACATCGGATCATATACACCTCCGCATGGATCAATAACTACGCCACCCGCTTCATGTATTATTAATTCGCCTGCGGCCACGTCCCAAATGTGCTGACCAAGGTGACAGTATGCGTCCACAGCCCCCTGTGATATCCAAGTCATATTGATTGCGGTCGAGCCCGTACCACGTATACCCTGCGCACGTGACACTAACACTTCAAAGTTGGCTAAATTAGCACTGCGGCCCAGCTCCTGTATTATCAAGGCCTTGGAAAGGTCTCGGACACCACTACATTTTATTTGTTTTCCATTGAGCTTCGCGCCTCGTCCACGTCGCGCTGCGTAGAACAACTTCATTAACGGGTTATAAATGATGGCCAGCTCATTTTTCCGGCGCACACAGAGCGCTGCTGAAATACAGGAGAATGGAAAGCCATGCACGAAATTCAAGGTGCCATCAATGGGATCAATAATCCAGGTAGGATCATCTGTGAGTTTATGGGCGGTTTTTGACTCTGCGCTCGACTCTTCGCCAATGAATCTGTAGATAAAACATCGTATCTTTTAAAGCATATACAAATTTCAATAGAAGACTTTACTTATGGTCTGGGTAATGCTTCATAATGCCAGAAAATATAAGGCGCTCTACCAGTTTATCGGTTTTGGTTACCAGATCCTTTGGATTTGATTTGGTTGAGTAGTCGCGTGACTTTTGCTTGAGTGCTGTCAAAATATGCTTTAAGGAATGTCCACTTTTTATTTTTTTCAAAGAGTTTAACTTAGAAAAAACTCACACGACCTCCTTCACAACACAACTCACAGATGAGCTGAAAACATTTGTCCAGATCAATTTCTGGTGGGCAGCCGCTGTAGCCGCGGTTCTGCAACCTGGAGCCGATGTGTAGTAATTTTTGTATCATTGTAGAAATATATAAAAATAAATATGTACATACATTTAAACAATTTACTAAGGCTGCTGACGCTTTTTTAATTTGTATGCTTAAAGTTTTAAAATTGTTGGTTGCCGTGACGAAAGCGATGGCTCTCAAACTGTCCCAATTGGCAACCGGAAATTTTTCAATTATCTTTTAAGTAGTTTTTCAAATTTTTTGGTTTATACGTATATAATCGGAGGTTTGCCTAGTGGACCTTGTGCTATTTTAAATCTAGTATGTCTAATGATCTCGTGATGGGCAAGTGGGCCTTGATGCAAGGCACAATTGTGAATAGGGATACATTTCAAAGTTCTTGGGCTTTAGGCACCACACTTGGATGCCATAATTTCTTATTATATATGAATGTTTTTTTTATTTTCAACACGATTCACTTTCTGATGAAGGCAAAGTGGTTTAAAGCATATTAACTGAGTATTATCTAGCAATCCACACATGCATTGCACTTTATACATTGATGTTTCTTAATATATTGGTTAGTTAGTAGAAGAAACCCCGTGGTTTGACTTCTTTCAGCAGGCGAGTGCATGGAAACTCGTGCTGATCAACACAATGCAAATTATTATTAATGATTAATCATCTTATATACAGTAAAGTTATATAGGTAAGATTACGAAGAGAGCGTGGAGAGAGTGGAGAAGAAAAGCAATAGAGTACCAAGCATGGGTAGTGCCAATACAGGTTGTTATTATACAAAATTAATTCTACAGCTAGTGAGCCGAACAGGTACTTTGTTGCTTACAGTTAGCTTGTTCTTCTTATTCTCGTGGATTCGTCCACCCCCCGATAGAAGTTCACGTTTGATTTTGGTATAGGGATCTTCTTGAAATAACAACTTAACAACTTCCACTCCGAGGTGTCTGCAAGACGTTTGCAGATTTTTCTTTGATGATTAAGTATTCCTTAGTGGACAAATTTAAAGTTTTTAATTATTACACATTTTCAATTGTTAAAAAGTTTATTGCAATGTAAGTTCTAGAATTTCAAATAACTGGATCGTATAGTCAGAGAGGGTTCCGTGCATTGAATATGTTACTATGTTCTTTAAATCTGATCCAAATTTGTTTATGGCAACAAAAAAAAAAGTATGGTACGATATTTTATAGGGAAATTGCTGAATACATTGTCTGTTGTTAAATTCTCTCTTGTTGTATATTCTTGAATATTTTTATAGGTTCAAAATTTTTCAGAGGAAAATCACTTTGTCTTTCAAAATCGCTTGGCAGGTCTTTTCAAATGTTCCCTAGCATAATTGGCACATCAAGGTCTTCCCTGTTTCTCCTTTCCTTTTATTCGACTTTCGCTGTGCACGCAATAAAATTTTGTAGTTTTACCTGGAGAGTTTTCCGGGAGTTTTGAAAATTGGTACCTATATGGATTTTGATGTGCTCTTTCCGATTTTCAACTTTGCCACCTCGTATCTCTGCCGCTCACGCCGCCTTTTTGGAAAATGGCGGCTAAAACCAGTTTTTTGACAATATGTTCTTTCCGGTTCATTCTACGATAAAAACATCTATGTTCAAAATGAAACTAGAGATAATTTCCTACAATTTCTGTAATCCTTTTTTTCGTAAAATTAATAGTTTTGGCGTAGGAGCGCCGCAAATTGTAGTTCAAGACGCGCTTAACTTAAAAACTTATTTCCACGCCACCTTGAGGTAGAGTAAGCGGCGGGTTTTTTTTTTTTAAACAGTGGTATCCTCAGTAGGCATAATCCACATGTTCACTATCTTAAAATTTAGTGCATTCTTCTTCGCTTCGCTGTTCTTCAGGCCGAAATTTCTCCTGGATCATCCTCGATGGGATTATCAGTTTCGTTCTCGATTACATCATACGTTTGCTCGAAAATATTCTCCGTTTATTCCTCTTCGTCACTATCTTGTGTTAGAGCTTGCGGGTTTTCTGACATCTCTTTTTGCATTTGCAAGAAATAATCTTTAACAAACTTTCCGGAGCTGGGGGCTGGAGTGTGGTCACAGGAATTAGCTCGTTCTTGTTTTTTTCCCACACCCATTCCTCTGCATTTTGTTCATTCCCACACCACTGCTGAATCTGGTGATATGTTTGGAATGAATGTTGTCGTGCTGCTGCTTCTGTTGTTGGGAGCGACGCAATATTAAATTTGCATTTATATACTTATGTTTCAAAGCATGCATATGCTTTATATATATATATATATATATCTTTAAAGAGATATTTTTCTTACCCTTGAAATTACTGTAACTGTATTACTCTAGGAAGAATCTTTCTCCAGCTTTTGCAATGACTTCTGGATCTGCATTTGGGTTTTTTAACACCTGGATTACCTCGTTTAAATCTGCGTTTTTTCGGAGTACCTTCATAAATTTCATTTTTCCTTGATTAAATAATTCTGATGTTGTATCACAGCAACTGAACGCATGCAAGAATAAAATATGATCTGCGGATATTTTATGGAGCATATTTGTTGCAAAGATTTTGCTTTTCCTGGTTTAAGAATATATATGTTTGACTTCGTAGATAGAACCGTCAAAAGAATAAGAAGATCTACATATTCACCGACAACTATTACGAAATCAAATGTCGATGAAACGCATATTGCGGTATTGATTATTAGCGTATCCACATCTTCCGTAACTTCTTTGACTATGAAGGTCTCAGATTTAAATTTTCACATTCCAACACATTTTACATTCAACATTCCAATTAGACGGTTTTTGTTTACATCATTGCCTAGAAATTTACTTTTTACACAGTTATCGCTCGGCATATTTGGTACTACGGTTTGCTACATCTTCCGGATATTCGTCAAATAAGATAATGGCATTGCATGTATAGTTGGATCGAACGTAGGTAACATATTTGTTTTAAATTGATGAAAACGATTCACCGCGATGCCAAATGACTAGGTGAAATAAGTATCCTCCATCGATGATATACATCGCTTTTTCAAAATGTATATTTCCAGAATGTTGCTTAAATGCCTTATACATAGAAGATTTAGTACACTTTGCAATGCACATACTTTGGAAAATTAATAAAGGATTAGTTGGGACAATGTCGTGTTCTATCCGGATGGCCGCATTCATAACATCAACTGGTTTAATTGGGACATTCCGTTTAAATTTTACAGTACAGTAATCACTGCCAATGATTTTAGACATGATTTTAGAAATACCACTACCAATTTCTTGAGACAGTTTATATCATTTCCGATAACTGCAGTGCTTAGTGACATGATTTTATTAAATTTTGGAGAATGTGGATAGTTGCACAACCATCCATCAGTGTTTTTACGTCGTTATTGTCACGGTTAACACGCGAAATTCTCATTTCGACATGCTGCTCGGAATTGGAAAAAGCGGCAGAGATACGAGGTGGCAAAGTTGAAAATCGGAAAGAGAACATCAAAAATCATATAAGTACCAATTTTCAAAAGTTCTAGAAAACTTTCCAGGTAACCCCTGGTTTCGAGGATGAGTTATTGTGCTCCATATTTGGTCAGATTATAAAAATAAAATAAAAATAAGAAAAAATGCCAAGCGAAATAATTTTACAAACTCTTTATTATACGGTGATCGGAGTTGGAATGACAAATGTATTAATACTAAAGGCGGCTGGATGGCGAATTGAAGAGCCAAGGGAAAGCTCCAGCAACATATGGCGAAAGCTCACTTTTTCCAAAATGTTTGCTGCATCTGGCATACGCTCTGTCAGCGACTCAGGCGATCGATATTTAGGTGCGTAACATCAGGCTCGTCAATTGTAGCATATGACGATCCGAAGTGAAAATGCCATGGCGTAAGGACTTCTATATCTTTTGGGTTCTCTGAAATTTGACAGAGCGGTCTTGAATTTAATATGGCAGAAATTTCGCAAACAAGAGTACGGAGTTCATGGAAGGTTAAAATGGATCTCGCAACGACTCCGATGGGAATTAGCCCTTTCGAGTCGAGAATTGGGTGAAGCCATTTAAGCTTCCTTTTTGATGAGAGCTGACCTTTGGTGCTTAGCGTCTTGTATTCAACATAGAAGTGTACCTGCTGAATACATCTGATAAGTAAATGCGTGCCGCTTTTGATATTATTTATAGTGAGATCGCCTTTTGGGCGAGGAACATCCTTGTGCCTGAGTTGCATGAATCGGTGAATGTAAGCGAAGACTCGCTCCAGCTTTCCAAACGAATTTTGAAACTTGCATTTGAAAGAAATATCCAATTGTAGCGACGAAACGCTCGTTGGCGGCGTTTCGGGAGTTCTTCATGACCAATGAGAGCTGCTGGAACGAGGAAAGGGTGGCCCTTCACACGACAGGTTGGATTGGATTTTAACAACTTAAGAGATCGAGACAGGATGTCTGCCGGATTCAACTCAGACGCCACGTGATGATGTCATGCCCATTGTTCGCTTTTGAATTTGCGCAACCCTGTTGGAAACAAATGTGTTATAGTCTAAAGGTGATTCACGAATCCATGCAAGCACTATTTTTGAATCGGACCAACAATGGAAAGTGCATTCTAATGGAACGTTTTGGGCGATGTTGACGATGATTTCTGACAGCAGGAGTGCCGCGCACAGCTCTAACCGAGGAAATTATAGGTTTTTTAAGGGTGCTACTCTGGATTTTGAACAGAGTATATAGACGACACGGTTTCGTGGACTTCTGAACTCACATAAGCACAAGCGCCGTATGCGGCCATACTTACGTCCCAATTTGCGTGGATTTCAAATGTGGCATGAGGCAACAGAATAAAACGCGGGAATGTAAAGCTGCTGACGTTTGAGAGCCCTGATGTAAGCTCTAGCCATGATGAGTGCATAGACTGGGGTAAACTTTCATCCCTTCCAAAGCGCTTAAGAAATATTTTCAGTTTAGTTGTGATGGGAGCTATAATTCCTAGAGGGTCATAGAATTGTGAATAGAATTGTCCTTTTGGTGGTTGGGCCTTCCGGCAATATTTGCGCAAAGCTGAACAGTAGGTTATCCGAGCTGGGGTCCCAAGCCAGACCAAGAGCTTTGGATATATCTATTCCGTCGTGAAATTTGATTAGGCTCTCACGATCCGCTTCAGATTCACCTTCTAGAGATGCTGGTTCGTTGGAGCACCACTTTTTTATTGGGAAATGTCCTCAGCGCAACACCTCTTTTAGTGGTTTCGTTGCCAGAGACATATGACCTAAATCAATGTACTCTTTCATGAATGCTGCGTATTAAGATTTCAAAGACGAATTTTTTGCCAGTTTAATTTCAAGAGTCTTAAATCTCCGCAAAGCACTATGGTATCAATCTCCCAATACATCAAAGTTAGTTGTGGCAGGTAAATCAACGGAATATTGCCCAGAGTTGAGACGAGTGTAACCTTGTTGGAACAACTGTTCACAGAGTACGTCCTCATCAGAAGTGGAACACGGTGAGCTACAGCAACTGACAAAAAATAGGCTAGCGCCAACCAGCAAATCGATTCTTTGAGGTTTGAAGACATTTGAATCAGCGAGGGTGGTGTTTTTTTGAATATTCCATTCTGTCAGATTCAAGTCGAAGTGCCACTGATAGTAGGTTATAGTGTGCGTTACGACCGCAACGAATGAAGTTGTGTAGTTAGCATCCCGAGATTGTACGGAAATATTTGCCGATTTATCACAGAACAAACCTGCTTCTCCAATACCTGATATGGTGATGCTTGAACGATGTGTTCTCAATTGCAGTTGATTTGCAAAACGGGATGTGATAACATTCAACTGCGACGCGTCGACTTCCGTCGTCGACACGGAATAAATACACCTGAGCGATTCTTAATGTATATTATAGCAGTGGCGAGCAACACGTAATCGGACTGTTTACTATTAAGGGCTTTAAGCGAAGAGTGAGATGGGGTGGTTGAAATCAGAGATGACGAAGATTCAAGTTGACATTGGCTAGTCGTTGCGGCCTGGTTGGGGCGATCGGTTGGACTAGCGTCAATATGAAGTAGTGTATGGTGCTTTGATTGGAAGCGCTTGCAATGGCTTGATCTACACTGTTGCAAGCTATGGCCTTTGCGAAAGCAGTTCAGGCATAAGTGCAGCCTATTAGCTTCTTTGTATCGCGAGTTTGCACACAAACTGAGAAATTTTGAGCATTTTGACAAATAATGGTCTTTGGCATTACAAAATGTGCATGATGATTGTGAAGTATTAAGTGAGGAAATATAAGTGATTGATGTTTGTGAATTGTTAGCCGTGGCAATAAGAATACCTTTGTTAGCTTTAATAATGTTTTTTCCCACCTGATGGCTAGGTGTTTCCTTGTCATAGTTGGTGTCGATACACTCAAGAGAACGTATGATATCCAGTGCGGTGCCATCCAGGCAGGCGCGCAGGTGCCGAAATTTCTCAGTCTTACTCATATCCTGATACTTCCCGATGATGGTATTGAACATGGCATAAAAATCAGGCCAGTCAATATAGGCTCCGCCAAGCCTTGATAGTTGCAGTTCGGGCAATCGAGGCTTACGTGAATGGCAGAAGAGAGTTGTGTTTTGCTCCTCAGCAAGGTGACGGACCGTAGTCGAATTTGCGCCAGCGTACGTACATCTGGAGTTAGGAATTGGTTCATGCCCGATAGTTGCCTTCTCACGGCGTTGGCTTTGGCTCTGTGAAAATCGATTTCATTTGTCACCAATGGGGCGTTTAGCGACGCAAAACGGTGTTGGGATTCAAAAACACCAACAAATTTAAAATAAAAATAGGCAAACTGAAAAGGTAGGATCCAAAAATATAGGTTATTTGTAAATTTATGTGAACACTCAATCAGTTGTAGGGAACTGTACGAAACGAACCGAACGACTGTGTAAAGCGGTATAAAAAGTTATATGCTTATGTATATATGCAAGTTTAGATCACTGACACTGTACTGTTATCCGATAGTTTTGTGTATGCACATGTGTGCCCTTATATACATGTATATAGAAGTATTGCGGTACACGACACTGCACTGTTGTATATATGTATGTAGAAATATTGCGGTACACGACTGCACTGTTAGATGGATGTCTTGCGGTATATGATACCGCACTGTTACATATGTAATATATATGGGTTTGTCTCCACTCTATTCTAATATCGAATTGTGCACCAAATCCAAAAATTGTTCATATTTTTGTATAATGTTTGAAAGAGAACCGAAACCAATTTGCACCGAATTGTGCACCGAGAACTATATCTCGCAAGGTTTGTTCCGAACAAGCCTTTTTTCTTTGGCACCGAGTTGTGCACAAAGAATTTTGATTCTGCTTAACACCGAATTGTGCGCAAACAGACACGAAACCAACTCACGATCAAGTCAGGGTCACCAAATGTTTCGAGGAGGAGCTATTTTACTCCATCTTTGGCCAGATTATAAAAAAACAAAAATAAGAATAAAAGGCCACGTGAAATAATTCTGCAAAGTCTTTATTATACGGTAATCGAATTTGGAATGGCAAATGTATTAATACTAAAGGCGGCTGGACGGCGAATTGAAAAGCCAAGGGAAAGCTCCAGCAACATATGGCGAAAGGTCAGCCACATGCAAATGGCAAAGCTTTAATGTCTTCACTGTCCTTCGCGAGCTTAGTTCAGCTCCCGACACCCCGTTTTTACGACCAAATGACTGGACTATAAGTAAAGAACTATTTTTGGCTCAGCAGTTTCGCGAATCGGTTGCGATGCTAATGCCCACCACACAATCTGGGGCAGCAGTGACATCAACACAATGGGTGAGTACCTTCTTAACTATATTATGAGCTCCGATTTAGATATAGCAAATACGGGGTGCAAATCAACCTTTGTCACCGCTTCCAGGCAGGACCTGGACCTTGACCTTACCCTTGCCAGCAGGGCCATAAGCCAGTACATATGGGACTGGCATGTCTCTGAGGAAGCCTCGCTGTCGGATCATATAAACGTCCGTTTTGACATCCCCGACAACTCTCAACTTCGGTCCCCAATCTATCCGCGAAAGGAGACGGACTGGAACCTTTATCGAAGATTAGTGAACGCTAAGGCCAGCACTCTTGTTCACAGCATCAGCTCTACATAAGAGCTAGACGATGCAGCTGAACAACTTAACCAGGTGCTCATAGAGTCCTTTAAGCAGAGCAACACAAAACGCACCACGCATAGCAGACGTAAGGTCCCATGGGGGAATAAGGTGCTCTCGACTAAAAAATAGATAGTGAGGAAACACTCAACAAAGCTAAACGCTCTGGTCAGTGGTGCGAATATAAGGTCGCGCAGGCAGTGTGAAGAATTGCAAACGCTTTCCGGAGCAGTCCGTCTGCAAAAAGTGTTAGCCAAGGCCCCGTCGAATGGTATAGGTTTGCTAAAAAGACAAGATGGTTGGAACTGTCGGAAGGAGAACCTAGAGTATCTACTCCAGATTCACTTTCCTGGTTCTATCACCACCTCAAAATCGTTGCTACCACCCTCCCACGACCAATAGATCTCGGGACGCCGGGCTAGCAGCCTTTTTGTCGTCGTCTTTGATGAAGACCAGCTAAGCTGGGCTATCTCCTCATTCCAGCCCTTTAAGGCAGAGGGTGGTAATGGCATTTTTCCATCTTTGCTGCAAGACTGCCTCGACATAATTATCCCACCACTAATTGGTCTCTTTAGGGCAAGTTTCATTTTGGGATTCATACCACAGTCATGGAGGAAGGTGGTAGTCGTTTTTATACCCAAGCAAAGCAATCGACCTATGGAACTACCCAAATCATACAGACCAATAGGTCTAACTTCCTTCATCTTAAAAACTATGGAGCGATTAGTCGGCCTCCATATCAGGCAAAGGCTTGAAAAAACGATTCCTCTTCACAGGAATCAATAAGCCTATATGAAGGGCAAATTAACCAAAGCTGCCCTTCATCACCTCGTTGCTAAAATTGAAACCTCACTCCAGTCGAAAGAAGTTGCATTGTGTGCATTCCTAGACGTGGAAGGAGCTTTCGAAAACACCGGCTATGATTCTATAACTAAAGCACTGGGCTATAGGAATATAGATAAACATATAATAGCCTGGATAGATGCCATGCTAAAACAGCGTGAAATATCGTCCTCGTTGGGCAATACTACCGTTTGCATAAGAGCAATTAAGGATTGTCCACAAAGAGGAATGCTCTCCCCGCTACTCTGGTCCCTCGTCATTGACGATCTTTTAGCTAAGATCAGCTCACTTGGTTATGTGATCGTAGGATACGCAGATGACGTAGCCATTATTGTGTCAGGGGGATTCGACCTATCTCGGGCGTAATGTGCTCCGCCCTCGTCAATAACTGGTGCAACAGAAAGGGTCTCAGCATTAACCCACATAAGGTTGAGTTGGTACCCATTTCAAAGAGGTACAAACTGGACATTGGTCCAGTTCGGTTGAACGGTATTGTAATTGAACTATTCAATGAGGTCAACTGTCTGGGGGTAACTCTGGATAAACGTCTGAACTGGAATGCTCATCTTAAAACAGTACTCAAAAAAGCCACCAGAGCCAAGAGGGCTTATAGACTGTTATATGGTAGAACATGGGGTCTACTGATATATTGGTTATACACCATTTTAGTCAGACCTGCCGTCACCTATGCGGCTCTCGTGTGGTGGCCTAAGATGCTTCAGGCAAGAGCCATGCGGAAATGAGACAAGCTCCAGCGGCTTGCGTGCCTCGCGATGGCCGGGGCCATGCGAACCTGCCCGACGGGTGCAATGGACTCACTCCCTTACATATTTTTGTTAGAAGTTCAGCCAAAACTAGTGCTCCGAATTAGTAAAATAAAATCCGGCTTGCCTTTCAAATGCACTGGTCACTCGGAAATACTTAGCTTAATCCCTGGGATCTCAATCTGCACCAGAACAGACCATATCACAATGGAATTTCGCTTCGGCCGGCGCTTCACGGCTCTTCTCCCAAACAGAGCTGACTGGGAAGTCGGTAACACGGGCCCTAGACCCAGTGGCAGTGATGGTTCTAGAATGGAAACGAGAACCGGAGCCGAGATTTTCTGGCCAAATACAAGGATCTCCATTGCCACAGACAAATGGTCCACTGTATTCCAAACGGAGATTAACGCCATAGACATACGTGCGTGCAACCTCCCAGCAAAGGGACCAAGAGGACAAAATATATCTATATTTTCAGATAGTCAAGCGGCGATCAAAGCACTTACATCTTGGAAATTTTCATCCAGGAGTGTATGGAACTGTTTTGATTCCCTCCACCTACTGTCGCGACACAATAGCGTCACGTTGTGCTGGGCACTTGATCACCAAGCCGTCGAGGGTAGTGAAGATGCTGATGAACTGGCGAGGGCTGGGACCTCCTCCAGATTCATTGGCCCTGAACCCTATATCGGTATTGGCTGGGAAACGGCCAAATCATTCATTGAGGATTGATTCAGAGTTGACACGCTAGACCTTTGGACACTCACAGAGGGCTTACGTCAAGTCAAACTGCTGATCTCGCCCGGGGTCACTCCTCCAAACTTAGCCATTGGTAGATTGGACCTAAGACTGCTTGTGAGCTACTTAACCGGTCACCACCGCCTAAATTACCATCTGCACAAACTAGGTTTGTCATCCTCCCCAGAGTGTAGGCTCTGTTTAGAAGACGCAGAAACTAGTCTTCACCTCCTTTTTGAGTGTCCGGCGTTGGCCAAACTTCGTCTAGACTTCCTGGAACAAGACTCTGTGTTTCCTGTTCTGATCAGAAACTCTTCGACAAAGAACCTTCTAGCCTTTATCAAAAAGGCAGAGGCTCTATTGTCTTAACCAGGGTATAGGGTACAACAGATCTGCTCTGGTCGCAGTGCCCATTTCCTTCGATAGGAATAGCCCTCAACTGGTTGTGGATCCTCGGACCCCCCAACAGTTAGCAGGCCTCGGCCTGGTGCTCCACTAGATGGTGCAGATCAGGTCTCTACCACCACGTCACGCCTAAAAGAAATTTTTTTTTTGGGTGGATCAGGAGGGGAACTGTTAATTTTCATCTGTTTTTTATTTAATACTTTAAAACTATTTATTTTCAAATTATAAAGAAAATATATCGCACCCTAACTAAAAAATGGGCATAACTCAAAATTTTAATTTTTTAGTTTTTTGTATAAAAACAACATGCAAGATAATCCCTAACCACTGTAAAAATCGGTTTTTTTTTCTCATAGCTTTTCCCAAAAACCCGTTACTACTCTTTGTTTGTTTTGTGAGTAGCTCCTTCACAATCTACTAAAGACTAATAATTTTAGTTGCGACCAGCGTTGAAGCAAAGCGCATAAAGAATATTGCTTTGAGTTGTTTTTTCAATGTACAACTAAATTTATTAATGTTTTCATTTAATTGAATGAATAAAGTTTATGTATAAATAAGGAAAAAACCTACTTTCTCTGTTATGGGATAGAAAAAAAATCAATGAATTTCTACTCTATTCTCATTAAATAACTTTAATGTATATTATTTAGTTGGTTTTTGCAATACTCTGATAGGTTATTGTATAAAAAATATTTTTTTAAGTTGCGACTATTTTCATGATACATTAAATATGGCATGTCCTAACAAACAACACAACAAGTATTATTTTGCAACAATTCGAAGTAATTTAACGAATTACTTCTAGGCATAGCGAAAATAGTAGTGCAGAGGAATTTAGCGACATTCCGGAGAACGACTTTCATTCGTCCGCAGTTCCTAATAGCAGTTTATCGTCCTCAGAAGTGGAGTCGCAACAAGCAGTTTTTAAAAAGTAAAAAGTCCGATAATAGTAAGCAAAAATAAAATAAAAATATTTAAGAGACTCTGGACTTCCATATTGATCACTATCTAAGTCAAAAATAACTATAATATACGAAAATAGTTTGCGGCCACCTTGTGAGAAGTCTCGTTTACCAAGCACTAAGAAAATAACAGAATCATCACCCATCCAAATTATCCATAAATATTGGGATACTAATGATTTGCAAAGGCAAAGGGCATACTACACACATTTAATGGACACTTAATTACTCAAATATTGTTTTGTTGTAATATAATTTTAGTTTTAAACTTAAATTGTCATGAATAAATGTATTTTTTAATAAATCGTTGAATTGTTAACATTTTTAATTTAATCTTTCTTGTTTTTTATAAACATTTTCATTAGTTAAAGCCAGAGGCTTCAGTTTGCTTGCACCGAACAATAACAAATCAATAAAATCAACATTACAATATCAGTTAAACAGGCACAACTTAAAATAATACCACTTTTGAAATAAAAATAATATAATGAAGACAGTGACAACTGTGAAATGAACTGAAAAGAAAATCAACCTTACTTACTTCTGAATAAGCTTTCCATAAAATGTCATATCCATTACTCTATTTTCTATTACAAAAACAGTTTTTTGGCTCAACTGAAAAAATGAAAATTTTGAGTTATGCCCCTTTTGTAGTTAGGGTGCGATATATTTGAGACCCTTGCAACAAACTCTTTCATTTGATGTAACTTAACAACTTAATCGAGTAGATTCAGAGCAAGTGTAACAGTGGGACAGACCAGCACACGAGTGGTCCTATAATGGTTCCGTATTTCATTAAAACGTACGGAACGCTAACAAATCAAAACAAAAAATTCCTATTTTTGCTTATATTTTTTTAACAAACATATTTAGACATAATTGCATACATAAATGTAATAATTAAAACAATTGAACATTTAAGGTAATTAAAGCCATAAATGATTTTCAACACAACATACAACTTTAGTGAATCTTTGCCAACAAACGATGTCAATAAAATGTCTAGGTCGGCTGATATGTATATAGATATAATATATAAGAAACAGGTGAATAATACTTAATAGTTGCGCTCTTCGTATAATAAATTCAATGATATGTTTTCGTTACGGTAAGTCTTTGCGAGAAGCAATACAGTTACACATTAATTACTAATTTCAATATTTATTATTTTATAAATTTTTTTAATTTATATTTAATTTTGTTTTTTATATTTTTTATTAGTTCAACATTGATAAGTATCTGTAGCTATATGTATATGTATATATATATTCCCTTCTTTATAACCGTTCATACTTACAAGCTAAGCGATACTCGCCAGCCAGCTGAGAAGCGCGCACATTTTTGTAGCCACCCACCGAATGATGTTGAGTGTGATGTCCGTAGTGATTTTGGTGTTTGTTGCTGAAAGTTTAGAAAAGCGGCTCATGCTACTTACCAATATTTGTGGTCTCCTTTTGTGAAAAAGCCAAAAGTTGAAACCAAAAACAAAAGAACGAACTACACTCGTACAGAACATAAAGACAAAGATGCGTGTCGGGTTTCTATTATGTTAGAGTGTCGTTTATATTTAATGTTCTAAATAAGTAGTAATTCACTAAATAATTACATACGCATATAAACATAATTAAATTTGCTGCTTTGTTTAGTTTTGTTTTGTTGCTTTGTATCACAATGAATCAGACTAATTAATTAGTTAATTAATAAAAAGTGTTTTCGTTTGTTTCTTGGTTTTAAAGTACAAAAGAAAGGAGTTCAACTACAAACTACGAAAACAAAGTCAGGAAACAATTGCGCAATCTTTTTAAGCTACTGTGAAAATAACAATTTGAGTAAGAAAATAAAAAAAATAAACAATTATTCAGCATACATCGAGAGTGTTCACTTTGTGCAAAAAAATAAAGTCCATTCAAATCGAAAACTAATTCAAATAATTCAAATCAAATTTCATACACAAAATTTCTGATTTCAAGCACGAATATGGTGACTCGTGAAAGGATTAGTGAAAAAAGAAACAACAACGAGTATCAAATTACTCATGCACGACTTCAAACTTAGTTGTGTGTTTTGAAGCTCTATAAATTGGTAATTATGGAAATCACGACATCCCCAAATTAACAAGAACTACACAACACTATGATGTTTTTTAAAATTATTTTTAGTCAAGAAATTTGAAATGCGTAGATTATTTGAGCCGAGCTAAGATATTTCCTCTTTTTTGTTGTTGTTGTTATAAATTTTTAACTTGAAAGTGACCCATAGCCGACTAGTTTAAAGGGAAGACAGGATCACTTTCATTAAGTGCTTTTACTTTTATCTTTTTTTTTGTTAGTTTGTTTTTCTTCTTCTTTTCATTAGAGCCTTAAATTGGTCTAAATAGGTGTTTTTCTCTTTTCACATTTTACTACTTCTCCCTCTCCTACGTCTACTACCGCGCTAACACCGCTCGCTAACTACGCCTGACCGACCTATGGACCAACTTCATTTTTTGTTTACCTAAACTAATTCATTTCATTCATTTACATTCATTTACAGTTGCTACGGCGTCCGTGTACGGTCCAGACGCATTTACTTCGCCTCTACGGGACGGTTGGCGAACAGCTGCTCGACAATGCCCTCATCCGCAAGCGTTGAAGTGTCACCCACATTTCGATCGTTGAGTGCAATTTTGCGTAGAACACGACGCATAATTTTGCCAGAACGTGTTTTTGGTAAACCGGGCGCGTTTTGTATAACGTCTGGCATAGCAAAGGGTCCGATGCGTTCACGCACAAGTTTCTTCAAATCTGCGATGAGTTGTTTGTCGAAGGTCTCATTCTCATTAGGTGTAATGAAGCAGTAGAGGCACTCGCCCTTGACCGGATGTGGACGTGAGACCACAGCAGACTCGGCAACGCGTGGATGCTCGGTAAGCACAGACTCGACCTCAGCAGTGGACATCAAATGACCAGAGACATTCAACATGTCATCAACGCGTCCAGTTATCCAAAGATAGCCATCAGCATCGCGACGTGCACCTGTTTACGTTGGCGTGGAAAAGCGATCAAAATCAGTCTTAATTTATTAAAGGAATGGAGTTCAAAACAAATACACACCATCGCCAGTGCAATAGTAGCCCGGGAACTTGGAGAAGTACGTGTCCTCGAAGCGTTCGTGATTGTTGAACAAGGTGCGCATCATGCCAGGCCAAGGTTGTGCAAAGGTGAGGTAACCTTCGCCTTCGCCTTTTATTTCAGTGCCGCACTCGTCGAGCAGTATCGGTTTCACACCGAAGAAGGGAAAGGACTGTGTGCAAAAAAAAAATTATATTCCATTACTTTATTGTACAACCACTAACAAGGTCGAAGGTCACTATGTACTTACAGCCGAGCCTGGTTTCATAGGCGTTGCACCGGGCAGTGGTGTAATGACATGACCGCCGGTCTCCGTCTGCCAGAAAGTGTCTACGATTGAGCATTTCTCGTTGCCAATTTGCTTGTAGTACCAACGCCAAGCCTCCGGGTTGATGGGCTCACCCACTGTGCCGAGTACTCTGTAAGGCAAAATTTGGGTTTTGTTTCAGCAAAGGCATTGACACCACAAAAATAGCAACTCACTTCAAAGTGCTAAGGTTGTGCTTCTGCACAGGCTGTTCTCCGAACTTCATGAGCGCACGTATGGCTGTGGGTGCGGTGTAGAACTGCGATACTTTGTACTTGGCAATCACAGACCAGAAGCGATCGTTATCCGGATAGAAGGGTGTGCCCTCGAACTGCAAGTAAAGTAAATCGTTTAGTTCAATAAGACCCCCTATAACCTTTTTAACGTTGCACTTACAAGAACAGACGTGGCACCGTTGGCCAATGGTCCATAGACTACATAGGTATGACCTGTAATCCAGCCAACATCAGCCGTGCACCAGTAGATATCGCCGGGCTTATAATCGAAGACGATTTTGAATGTTGTGGCCGCATAGAGCAAATAACCCGCCGTGGTGTGCAAAACACCCTTCGGCTTGCCGGTTGAACCGCTCGTGTAGAGCATGAACAATGGATCCTCGGCGTCCATCCATTCTGGGTAACAAGCGGCCTCCTTGTCTTCCATCTCCTCATGCCACCAGAAGTCACGATCATCTGTCCATGGTATGTCTTCCTCGACGTGATTATCCTGACAGGGCGTAACGCGCTTCAAATGCGACACCACAATGCATTTCTCCACCATGTGTCCCATCTCTTCGGCTTTCTCCAGAGCCGTGTCACAGAGCGCCTTTAGGTACAGCACCTTCTCACCACGCCAGGTGCCATCGGCGGTGACCAGAAGTTTAGCCTTGCAATCGAACATGCGCTCGGCCAACGAATCCGGCGAGAAACCGGCGAAGACAATGGAATGTATGGCGCCAATACGGGCACAGGCCAACATGGCAATTGGCAGTTCGAGTATCATTGGCATGTAAATCGAGACGCGATCGCCCTTCTTCACGCCATGATCTTTCAGCACGTTGGCGAAACGACAAACTTCCTCGAGCAGCTTGCGGTAGGTGAGGCCACGCGAATAATCGTCGGGGTGGTTACCCTCCCTGAAAAACGGCAAGAAAGAAGGAAATGAGTGAAATGAGTACGGATTGACGTGTCGGGTTGAGGGGCAACTGAAGTGTAGGAAAGCGCATTGGGAAAACCAACAACAAAAATGTGGCAATGCTCCAAACCCAGCAGGAACATCGGCGTGCCTGCCATTTGTAATTTCGGTCTCTCTGCTTTGCCTAATTTTTCGTGTGCCTCTAATTGCAGTGCTTATTTTAAGTGCTGCGTGTGTCTGTAAACAACATAAAAAGTAGTTCAATTACGGGCGTTACTTTAGCATATATAGGTATCTCATTACGCTATGACCTTTAGTTAAATTCATTTTCCATATACTACATGACGATTAAAAATGAAAGCAAATTTGTACTGTACTGTAAATTAGGTCACGATGAATACAAACATAAAAATGTTCCTTTCCACGACATTTGACTTTGTTTAATAACATACGAAACAGCAACCTGAGGAGTGTGTTGACGTAGCAACAACAATCAACAAAAGCACCCAATATTAACAACAAAAATGCTGTCGTTGTTGTCTCATTGGAATTTCGTTTTCATCCACTTGCCAGTCGGACAGCGCAGCTCGCCTGGCTGCCTGAATTAAATCGGAAGTACAAAATCGAAGTACAAAAATAAATCCGAATGAATTTCAATACCCTCAACCACATAAATTCACAGCACGAAGTGCACACGTACTTTCACTTACAGCAGTAGATACAATCAGCATTAACATTGAACTTGTAACGACTCTCTTACTCTTGATTTATGTAGTGAAGGTCGTCAACTATTCGTTCTCTTCCTTTGCCTTTGCACTCGTTGCAATTTCGGGTTGCCGTACATCGCCCAAATAAGCCAAAATTAATCAATATATTACGGTTATAAAACGACTTGTACCGATTATAGGCATTCTCTAATTTTGTAATATTTGTGGTATCTGTTCTACTATTAATCCCATGTGACCGATAGGCATTAAATTGTGCATTCATCATTGTTCACTTTTATCGAACAACGCCGGAGTCAAAAGAAAAATTAGAAGAAAACGGAAAAAAGAGTCTTTTATGCCGATGAAAGGATACTATTCATGTGGAGTTCGTAGTTATAGAACAGAGTGACAAAGTTTTATACTAGTTGAATTTCATACATTAAGAACCGATGAGACACTCCGTCCGTAAGCCGATGTCAATGTTTGATTATATGCGAGCGTTACGCTATGCGAAATTTACCCTACTGAAACCAAAGATGCCACCAAAAATTATTGATCCTAGAGGACGGATTAGACCGGTTCTGGCCAATGTACAGCAAGTGGTAAAAATAAACCTTCATACAAAATGTCATTCATACAGGCAAATGTTAGGATTTCACTAGATCGAATTGATTTATACAGGTAGTAGCGTTACAAACCCCACAACAAAACCACAATATCATGAACTGCATGAAGCGTACAAAAATCTATTTCGTAGTAAAAGCGTAGAAAACACCTCATTACTCATTTAATTGGATTTTATTTAAATTTTCGTTTTGCTTGTTTAGATGTTTTTGTTATTGGAATTATGTTTATTTTTATGTCAAATCGAAAATAATTCGAATTCTCTTGAATGTAGTGAAACACCTAGTGGGCTAAGGGCTAAATACGTGAAAAATGAGCTGTACGCATTGGTCAAACGTATGACTTTTCGAAAAATCTTACAATACTAAAACCTCCTTAGTGAAGTTCTCACTCATTACCACACTATTTTCGCGCTTCTAGTCCACTTTAGTTATATAAAATAACAGAATGCACAACGCTTCGTTGAATGTTATCAGTCCACATCAGATATCAGAAAACTTTAGTCAATCAGTGCGTACTTAATTACAACAACAAGTATTATATTATTACAGTAACGAAGCATTTCACAGACATGAGATTTACCCAAGGCCGAGTAGAAATCATGCACGATTAGAAATCATGACAGACATCGGCAATTTCGAGTGATCATTTCCTGATGCACCAGGGAGTCAGAGAGTAATCATTTTTCGCAAGTTTGTGTAGTAATGCTTTACTAATTCTTTGGCGCTAAATTGTCTAATGCGCTTATCAAACTGTGTGCATGCGAATGACTAAATTGTCTGCGGCGCGTGGTTGTCCCGACGACATAAGAGCGAATTAGCACAAACGTGCTCAGACTGGCTTATCTCCACACTTTAAAATTTAAACTTGAATATTTATGCTATAAAATTTTGCCTATACAAAATACGCGCGACGTGTACTGCAAAAAAATAAATAAAAGTTTCCACTGAACACGACCACCTCATCTCAGATCCCATCATATCAGCTTAGACTTTTTCTAGCCGGTACCGACGTTCGTCGCCTGTTTCCGTTATCAAAAGTGTGCGAAAACAACGAACGAGTAACGAAAAAAAGCTGACAATTGGCAAAATCAAAACAAAGTTCTAAAAAGTACATATATATGTACATTAATAACAGCGAATAAAGCATGTAACCATGATTCGAGGTTTGCCTTATCGAAGAAGAATTATTTTCTGTTTAGAATTATAGTTTTTTAAAGTTTCGTATAGACATTTTTAATCTGTTGCGACTGCCGACGTACACGTGGTCAAGCACAAAAACACGCAGCATTTGCTTTAAGCATTTGCTTTAATTCTTATTATTAGTGTTGGCCGGCACTCTTTTTTCCTATTTGGTGTTTTGCGAATTCACCACGCTTTACACTAGTGCTTTTTATATTTATTACCTTACACAATTTGTTGTTGTATGTTCACATATTGTACTCTATATGCCTAAGTGCCGATTGTTTAATCAATGTCAACACACACTGTTGCCTGCAGCTGTTGCGCATGTACGTATGTTGTATATATGTATACATATGTAGTTGGGACTTGTCCAATTTCCCTTTATTGTCCGATTAGCCATGCTGATTGGCGCGTGTTGCGAGTGTTGCATAAAGCGTGTAAGGACTGAGCTGAGTAAAGTTGTTGAGAATATAATTTGAAAGACATTGAACTTCGTTATCTTTTTTCATCATGCCGAAAAAAAATTTTTTTATAGGCTGTCCGCCGTCTGAGTCAATGTGGCAAGGCCAGTCTAATTGGAAAATTTTAACAGGTTATCAACAGTAACAAAAAAAATCAAAAACAAGACTGGGTTGTTTAAAAAATACTGTGATTATTCTTTCGCTGTATTCTATAATACAATTGGGAAATATTGTATTTTAAACTAATAACAAATAATTCAAAAAACCAATAGAGGAAATAATTTACACTTGTGGACATGGATACTATTCTAGAGATATTTACCTACATACATATGTACATACATAGATATATGTTAAGCGAAACATTCTTCATTTTCGCTTACCTTCAATATTTCACTAACTTCTAAAACAGTAATGAGCATTATCGCTCTGTAAAGCATAACGGCACAAAGGGTCAAAAATAAATTCATGGATAAAATACCAGCCTCAATTCGTAGAGTGAGGAACATAAATGTCTATGCATTTTTAGATTTTCAGATACTATGACCCGTTCCACACGCAACAACAATTCGTGCAATTCCTCTCTCACAACAATTGTTTGTAGAGAAGAGATGCACGACGCTCGACGAGGTAGCTCGTGTTGCTCGTACCTTGTGTTGCGGCAACAGTTTTGCGTTCTTCATTGTGTTCGTCCGTTTTCTTCGCCGTTGCTTTATTTTGTTACTTTTAGTTAGCTCGTTGAGTTAGTGAAAATTACGGGAGGTACGTGTTCGAAGTAAGCAACGAGTTGCAGCGTGTGGAAGGGAACAGCAATACCAAAAAAGAATGAAATAGTGTTGCAAACAATATCTTGCTGCGTGTAGAACGAGTCTATAGGATACATAAACACGCAACATCCCCACCCTATTTTTATTTGAAATTCGCATGTTTTGCCGGTATGAGCAAGCATGTGAGTAAGCATCGAAAAGAGTATTCCCATATTACTACATTTCTTTTCTGTTCTTTTTTGACGCTTTGTTTTCTGCGCACTCTCTTTTTTTACTTGACATAACTGTTTGATAAAACTTAAAACGCGATATACAGCAATACTGGGAGTAAAGTTTAGCCTCTCACGCCCTATTCATCGCACACACTACTCATACACTTCGTGTCAAAGTGTGTTATTTTACACGTTTGCGCTCTTCAATTGACTGAGTAATCGCCTGATGGTGATCGCGTGATTTCATTTTGGCCAGTCACCGCTTTTCGGTGTGCTCATCTCCCACGAGACAACAACAACTGAGACTGTTTTGTTTGCTGAATACAGCGCTACTGAAACTGCATGAAGCTGAGCATCTAGAAGCGGTATTGTTTTTGTAGCCCCTCTCACTCTTTTCAAAAGCTTGCTCGACCGACTACTTTGCAATAATTTTCATATATATTTATTTATGTATTTCTTAGTTCAAATTCGGAATAATTTTATGCGACAGTAACAGTGACGTAAGACGCAAACCGTAAAAAGTTTCGAACTTGCAACACATATGTATATAAAAAACAAATTTTCCATAAACGTCTGCGTGCAAAATTCACGTTTTATAATGATTCCATTTGTATTGTTATTTGCAAAACATACAACAAAACAAAAATTAAATGCGACTGGGCAAAGAGGCATAATAGCCTATAAGTGCCTCTCCAGTTGAGTTAATTATTTAATTTAAATTCATTTTCAACTGAATTGTGTGTCTTTACTGATTAATCGAATCTTATCAGCAGCCACAAATTGTGTGCGTAAACACTTTGCACAGTGGTTGGAGTCTGCTCAAAAAGAAACAGAGTCCTTCCACAACTACAGAAAGTGAAAAAGAAAATAGAAAATAAAATAAAAAAAACACCAAGGCTTTGTATGAGCTTTGTCTAAGATTGCGAGTTATGACAACATAATCGGGCACTTGATTTCAAGTAAAGATCAAAGTAGCGGTTTTGTAGCTTTGGTTTTTAGCCTTATCGCCCTATTCTTACGTGCTTAAGGAACGTTCCATGTAACATTAAGTTATTAAATGTATATTGCTTAGATATGTTATTTATATTGTTATATTTGTTATTTTCATTGTTATATTGTTACTATTATTTGTTCATCGACTTTGTCATTATTTAAGTCTTATCATTGTAATGGTTATTGAGTAATAATTAGTAGCATTTAGTAAGCTGATTATTGCTAGTACGTGAGCTTGAAATAAACAAAATATTATTTAAAAAAAATTGATTAACTGTGTGCTTTTTGATATTATTTTCTTACATAGTACCCAGAGCAGATACGCAGTCATTATAGACGATCGATCATTCATAAAACCTATGCAAAATCTGCCCTTGGACGTGCCCCTTTTTGCATTGTTTGAACTACACTCGATAACCTTTCCAAAGCGAGAGTATTTTCGTAGTATCGTCAAAACAGCTTTTTTCCAGTTCGCTATCTTCTGCTGCTGATTATGTAAAGTTCAACAGATAAGACCCGGTAAACACGCAACAATCTATTGCTTGCAACACTATTTCATTCTTCTTTGGTATTGCTCTTCGCTTCCAAAACCTGCAACTCGTTGCTTGGTTCAATCACATAAATCCCGTAATTTTCGCCAATACTCACTCTACAAAAAATTAACAAAATAAAGCAACGGCGAAAAACCGAACGAACACAAAGAAGAACGCGAAACAGTTGCGAGGGAGGAATTGCACGAATTGTTGCTGCGTGTAGAACGGATCTAAGCAGATTCAGCAGCTGTTTTTTTTGTTTGTCTTTTTTATTGCTTTATTTTGTTTTTGCTGTCCTCTGCCCATATTTGCCTTTGGTGTGGCGTGCTCACTTTACATAGGCGTCGGCCGACGAATCAATGACTTTAGAAGCACCTTCATAGTTTGCGGCAACCGTAGCGTGTCGAAAAGCGCAGCCGTGTTTAATAATATTGTTTTAATGCACGGCTATTTAATTCCACAACTACAAAATTATAAATTATTACCAGCACTCGTGAAGATGGAGGAATTCAGGGTTTACCTCTAGTAATTTTAAGAGGGCTGTCTGATTAGAATTAGAATTAGAACAATTGGATGGGCATGTGACTCTTAAAATCTTAGGTTAGATTAGATTGTAGTTGGCTACCTTGAAGGTGAAGCCCATAGACTAATTTGGATCTTAAGTGAAGGTCAACATTGTGTTATGAAAATCAGGAAAAAATGTCCACCCTTTACGATTAAACCACAGCCATATGTAAGGCCTAGGAAGCATTGACCATGGAAATTATAGTTTTTTGACAAATTTAACACTTAGTAAATATTTGAGCAGAGGTCAATCAAGATTGAGAGACAGTGAAATGTGTGAAAAGGAATTGGGAAATTGATATTGAAACTGACCCATAACCTTGTGTAAGGTCTACTTTTTTCAATGACGGAATCTGGCCGATTCCACAGTATGTACAGCTAAAACTGACGGACTAATTAGCATACACACAGACAAATAGACAGACGGTTATGATTAGGTGAAGTCATATAGTCGAACCGATCAAGAATATTTACACATATATCCCCCGGTGTTCTCGCTTTTTTTGCCTTATTCAACAATATTTACTTTTGTTTACACAACGCGTCTCTGGCACTGGCACCGCCACTCTATCCATTCTCATATGACGCCACTCTAAAATTAAAGGCATTGAAGGCACTTGGGTAAATTGAAGATTCTCGGTGGATGGTTTTTTATTTCCAAAATTTTTTTTAATTAGCAATGTTTTGCGTTAATTTTTACAGCAAAGCGCTTTTAACTGGATTTTAATTAATTAGAGTCACGGACGTTATTCAGGAACGATTTGCGGGCAATGACACCCAAACTGTAACCATGAGAATGACCCCAAGTCTGACTAAGCTTCAGCGGAATATATCGTTATATCGTTTGAATCTAAAAATGTATTTTAATTGGCGAGCCAGAAATGAAAGAAAAAAAGCTTAAGAATTGAAATCCAGAAAGAAAACAAAACAAGCAAAAATTAAAATGACAACAAATGCTGCAAGTACGCCTTAAGCCTTGTTGAACAACGACAGTTGCCGCGTACTTTTTGAATGTTCACCTGGTCTGGGATCTGCGAACAACTCTCGCGAAAAAACATCTGTTTCAATGCGCCTATGACATTTATCTGGGAGTGCTTTTGAGTGCGGCTGTATGCGTGCGTCAAAGCTATGCTCGCGTTTCGTAATCAAGTAAGAACAAGCAGTAGAAGAACAAGAAGCCAAAAATCAATAAAGCATGTCCTTTGATTACACGCTTGCACAAATGTGTTCGCAATTGAGGCAGGATTGCCCGCACACTCGCTTTCCTTGTCCCTTTCACTTTTTACTTTCCACAATCACATTTGCATTTATTCTGAACATGTTGTGGAAATGTCAGAACTCTCTGCGCTTGTTATAATACTCACCAATAATATGCAATTGTATCGCCAAGGCCATTTCGGACATTTCGATCCAACAAATTATAGCAGATATTCGTTGACGCACCCTCCATCCATTTTATGGAGATGGGACCCTTTGAGATGTTGAAATTGTATTGCAAAAACTTATTCGGTGTCGCACTTGTCTCCCAATGGAATTGTTTGGCAACCCGCGACCAAAACTCCTCTGGATTGTCCAAGGACTCCTGATAGAATTTCTTATATTCCTCGAAACTAGAGATGTAAGCATTCCGACTGATGGCTGGATTCGGTTGGTATATTGATTTTTCCGATGGCATTTTGTGGGTCACTTTTCGCGGATTTTGTTGTGTTACTTCGTCTCTACTTTTCTTTTTAACACTGTCTTTGCTTCCAATTGAAACTTGTACTATGTAATTGTGTTTGTGCCTGTGTATTAATTATGATTTATCCTTGCTCCTGTTTCGACGTCGTATTACGCGTTCAGTGCGCTCCAGCCACTGTCTCGGATCGCTTTGTTTTCAAATTGATTTCTCGTCCGCTTTTGTACACTGAAATTTTATTTGCTTTAAGTGTGCTGCGTGTTTTGGAATGGGAAAAGGTCCCCTTCGATTCTACCTGTACGCCTGACTTCGTCTGTCTTTGTTTGGGTTATCATGTACTTCGCGGATGCTCCACGTCCCACACTATTCGAGTTGTTCTCGCGTACTAAATTAGTTTCGGGCACTTCGCTTCAGCTTTTCACATTCGCTTTGAGCTTTTGCGCTTTTTTGCGCGATTCGTACCAGAGCGGTGCTTCGCATTAAGCTCGCTCCGAAAGCATTCAGTATAGTCTGTAATAAAGGAAAATCACTTTGAGTGTATCGCGATGCCGGATACGGACAACTCACACAGTGAAAGCTGTCTGTTGTGAGACAATAACATTTATTGCGTTCTGGATATTTTTGGTAGTCGAACCATCGCTGTAGTCTAGCGCACGGCCCTAGTCTAGTGTAGAGAATCTTAATTAGGTACAGATAAGCACTTCCTAAGAATACTGACAAGTTAACTCCGAGACCTAAATGTTTCTATTAATGCTCTTACCTAATATTTCAAGACAATAAGGGGACTAGCTTTGATTACTCATGTATTGGTTATTCTTTAGTAGGTACATAATCTCAAGTAGATTTCGAACGACTTTCCAGAATTAAAGATAATTTTGCGCAAGTAAAATGGAATTGAACTTTAAACCTTTGACTTGGTGGTTAGACACACCATTGTACCTCGCCGGGCCACCATGAAGCCTACACAAACATTAAAACAAGACTGAAAAAACGGAAGATCCGAACATCTCTCTGCCTGTCATCTGCACAGTGACTAAACTCTACAAAACGCAGTGCTGTCATAATCGCTATTATTAAAATTTCTTAAAATTTAAAATATTAACTCCACGTAATACCACTAACCTTTACTTGGCTTTATCCATTTAGACTTGGACCATTAATTGAAATAGATTCACAGTGTTGCCGGAAAATTGGAAGTGTATTAAATAAGCGTTCTTGAAATAAGGTGGATTCAATAGTTATCTTTTATGTGCTTAAAAAAAATTTTTTTTGACATTACTTGCATAGCATACTTGAATAACTGTCAGCATTAAGAAATTTTATTTAATTTTTTAGCTCTTTTACTGAGATTCATGTCCTCAATTCTCCGCTGTGGACTCCAAGGGTTTTTCTTAGCCGTAAAAATCGAAATACAAGTTTTTCACCTTGGAATTACAGTGGGTAGGGTGCTCATTTATCATCATAAAGACCAACGGTTCGATCCTTAGGCACTTCTTCGGATTTCATTTATCTAAATTGAGAGTCAACTTCGAAGAAAAATTGACGAACATTTTTTGGTGGAATTTGTTGCAAAAGGATTTTTTCTTTATAATAATAAACCTTAATTTTCACTTTAATCTGTCCATTATTGCTCACCAGATTTTTTACTAACATCGAGCCACAGCCGCAGGCCACGCCTCTAATCACTGTCCAGCAGTCCAATAATTTAATCGGGTCAAAGTCAACGCATCATCATCGTCGTCTGGCTAACCACGCATTGTATCATTGTTGTCTGCATTTGTTTTTGAGACTGATTAGTGCGATAAGCAACGCCCATGTTGTATGTTTTGATCGCAGAAAACGCTGGGTAAACTTTCCGCCACCTGATGTCTGCGGTCTTTGCCGTCGGAATATCAAGAGCAAACGTGCTCCTAATCGGGTGATTACTACTCTCATCATCATCATCACCATCGTCATCGGACAGCGAGCAGACACATAACTTCTGCGGTACGATGGCCTCAGTTATCACAATAGCGACCAGCGCTGTCTGGCGCATCGGCCTTTTGTCGTACAGTAAAAATGATCGTGTTTCGACGACACGTTAGACACGTGTTTATACTGTGATTTCTAGCAATGAGTTTTGTTTTGAGTATTACGTTTGTTTATTTTAGATTTCGAGTGGTTTTCGTTTGAGTCGAATGCTACTACAAAAAATTTCTAAGCTGCTGGCAATGCCACATTGGCAGGCTTATCGCCAATTTGATTCGTGGGGGTGCTGACACTGACTGTGAAGTCAAGCTAATCTTTTTACGGTCTACGTTATACGCTTTCCAATACAGTATTTTCAACAAATTTATTTTATTACATTGCTTTTTTCGAGATGCTATAACAACTTATATCATATCAAAGTTACGCCTTTGACATCCTTTAATCTGCTTTTGTGTTTCGTCTTTAGTGCTCGCTGGACTTGAGGAATTTTTTGTACTCTTCTTCGGTCATAAGTTTATTGATTTCCGCAGGATCGTTAACAGTAACCTTAAATAGCCAACCTGTATGGAAAAGAAAACTCAATCAATTTCAGCGCTCAAAACATATCAATTATTTTGCTTACCTTTTTCATAGCAACTGCTGTTGATCAGACCGGGAGTATCCTCTACGGCTAAGTTTTTCTCTGTCACTTTGCCACTAACTGGCGAGTACACCTCACTGGCGGCCTTCACACTCTCCAACGCGCCGCATTCATCATGTTGTTTCAACGTAGTGCCAGGATCCGGCAGCTGTGCAAAGACGACATCGCCCAATGCCTCCTGTGCATAACTGGATATGCCAACAATGCAATTCTTGCCATCAACTTCCACCCATTCATGTTTATCAGTGTAGCGACGCTCTACCGAGGGATACAATGTAAAGCAATACAGTTAGAGAGTCACCATAACCGGCACAGTTTTGGAGAGACTGCTTTTAGATCAGCTGTTTGTGTTTTCATTGCATAAACCCAATGCAATAAATTGCCGTTTGTTTTTATTTTCCTTACCTGCTTCCAATAAACTGCTAACATGTAACTGGCGACCCCACTGTTGTGTATTGGAAGTAGTGGGAGTGGCACACAATTGGCGTACTGTTGTTTGTAAACCAAAACGAACAAATTTTGTTATAAAAACCATTTTTATACTTCTTGTTCGACCTTTTTTAATTCGACACACTCGCTGCTGTTGGTCTCCGCGAAAACTGCCGCTTTCTGACGCGTTTCAAACACGAATAAAAAATAAACGTACTTACTACGTTTTCCACTCAGCACGTCGTTATCAAACAATTGTCGAACACAAAATCGTCGCCAAGTAATTTTTTCTCGTTGAACTCGCCTGCCTAAGGTTATCTGATCGCCACAGCTAGTGTCAGCTGTGCTAGGGTTGTCGAGTGATTATAGGGAAGTTGATAGATAATACAATAAAACACAGTGGCAATGGTAATTACCGTGCTTAGATTAACCGTTAATTTTGATTGAGCCTTATTAAAAATGGGTTTAAAAATTCCGAAAGTAGTCGCAAAATGGTAAAAAGCTTTATTATGATTCTAGTGTAATTATGTCATAAAATCAGGGAATGCTATCTCCTCTGTTGGGGGTAAGCGTTTCGGAATGCTTATCAGCAAGTTGTTTACAAAGAAACAAAAATGCGCGGAATTATTATGAAAGTTATTTACAAATATTTTTATTAAACAAATAAATATTAATAAAATTAAATAAAATGTATACTCTTCACATTTCATATTACAATTTCTCACAGTGCACAAGACATACGCTGTATATTCATGTATATTAATGTTCTTATTAGAAAATCTTGTTGGTTAACCTTTGAAGCTGAATTTTAAACAAATGTTTTCCGCACAAAACCTTAAAATTTCAAGCCTAGGGTTCCCCTTACTGGATCATGAAAGAGTTGTTTTTGAACATTTAACTCATACCCGCTCTCTCCAATCGCCGTGACACCGAGAGGTGTGAAGAGTATTAACTTCGGCACAGCCAAAGTTAATAAAATTATATTTTTTTGTTAATAAACAATTTACCACAATTAAATGCGATTTAATAGATGGTTTAAGTGTTCTTTGGGTTGTTTAAAATATTTGAGAATTCCAATTTCATTCGCACAACGTTCGGCTGTGCGCAGGCCTAAAACTTCTGACTACGCAAATTGCCGTTTTGAGCTTGCTTCAGGTTGCCGGGTGTTGGTGGTGGTGTATAATCCGGCAAAGGGAAATTCGTATTCTGTGTCTCCTGAGCAGGTGTGTGCACGTGCCGTTTATCATTAGTGTTAGGCGGTGGGTACTGATGATAGGAGTCCAGATTACGGAAGCGAGTCTTGAGCATAGAGACCTCGCGTGACAAGTGAGCAGCACGTATGATGGCCTCTTCGTTCACGATCGCAGTCTCTGCAGAGCGGTTGTCGGATATAAAAGACTCATTGACAAATGCCTGGGGCCTGACGACGCGATAAGGAGATACATTTTACTAGAGGATTTCTTCGCAAGTTATAGTTTTTTTCAACTTACTGTTTTTCTTCATAGGCATTTATGGGCGATCTTGTCGTTAGTATATCGTCAGAATCCTTGCGTGGTCTAAATAGCGTCCCCTGTAAAGAATGAAAAAAAATTAATGAATGTAGTGAGTGAGTAATGTCAGGGGCAATTACATTTCCTGTGCGTGATATCGAAATATAAATTGAATAACGCTACTAAATTATTTATGTCGGTATACCTAAGGAAACTGGAATTTTATCTATTGTTGATTCACAACAGAAAATATTTGTGGTGAAACTCTTGCTATTGCTATCTGTAATAATTTCTTTACATTGACTTTATCGCCGCATATTATCTCCAGCGCACGCTTATCGACGCGCGTAACGTCGATGACAGAAATGTTTAAATTTAAGCTCATTTTCGGGGTAACTGAGTGAAGAGCGAGGTATAAATTTATTTTTGGCCAATCTTAATTAGGCTTAAAAATCGGACAACCATCCTACATAAGAAAAAATATTTATGTTGGAAATTATATTTATACGACTTTCTTTTGTTACTCTCGCCTATTATGTAGTTGTGGACCTACCTCATCTGTGTGTTGACGCTGAATGGCAATTCCAAGCGCAAACAAAGCAAACATCAGACCTACATTGATGATCCATAAAATGAAGCCCTTAAATGAAATAAACATCATGGCAATGGCAGCCACCTCGCCCGCGAGCAACTGCGCCGCATTGGGATCAATGACGCCAGCATTGATCGAGTTGATGTTATAGTTGTAAGCGGCATTTTGGAAATTACCGTAATCGATGCCGAAGATAATGCCCAGTGAAAGGTCCATGCAGGAAACGGCACACACAAGAAATACCCAGGTATGTAAGACGCCGCTTGCCGCAAACGTATTGTCCTTGCTGACATCTGTTGATATGGCGAATCGTAGAACAAGAGAAAGTATTATACAATAAGGATATATCAAAAAGTGTATGCCAGAACCAAATTTCTATCGGTCACTTACGTGTCAATAGCAGCACCGAAGAGACCAACCAACACACAGCCACTGCTAAATAGACACAATCCCAGATAAGCACCTGCTCCGGATCCAACACTGTGTCAACGGTTTTGATCATTGTATAGTTGTATTGCTCGTACGTGTTCGGTGTGCAACCCGTAAAACCCGTAAAGTAAACATCAAGGAAAATCGTGCGTAGCAATGAGCCATAGGTGAGTTTTGCAGCCACGGATATAATGCAGTTATAGGCTAGTATGCCAGTTATCGTTAGACCGATCCAAGTTATGGATTGTACCTGAAAATGGAATATGAAAAATACGACGCAATTAACTTGAAATCACGCGCACTTTTCTTCTGTCATTAAACCAGTCAGCCAGTTAGTCTTATTGTATTCTTTTCATGTAGCACCACCTCATAGGTCGTGGGTTAATGTTGGATTTTACCGTGATTTTGATAGCTGCCTTTATATCACCGTTGAATGAGTCAGTGCCCATTGGCTGTCTCTTTTGTCTTATAGTATATTTCTAATATATATGGCAATGGCAGTGGTACATCACTTTGACCGGGTAGCTCTTTTGTACCCTTCTTAGAGTATTTTTGGTGTACAAGCTTTTTACGTGTTGTTTTTAACACAATGGAGAGGGCAGTGGTGAATCGCAAGGGAGATGATTGGTTCAAAAACTTTATTTACATCAGCTCTAGTAACAGGTAAGATAGTTTTAAGAGGAATTGAAAATGTGAATGTATCAAATCGATCAATGAGGAAAACCGCCCAAAACGGATGAACGAATAGAACAATTGATTTCGTCTAGTTTTATGCCAAAAGACTTTTGAAAACTGGAGAAAAAACATATGATATTTTTGACTCAATCATGGGCCTAAATGGGGGAAACCTATTACTATGAAAGATATATAATGTGAGCCATATTATTTTATATTAATATTAATATCTATAGATATTAAGTTGACGTCAGTCAAATTGTTCAGTACTTTCAAGGTCCTTTCAGTCGTCTAGATCACTGTGATAGTGTACCAAAACTGCCGCATGGCCGATTTTAGCCTATGTTAGAGGTTTTGTACCTCAATATTGTTTTTGTAATTGATTGATATGTTTTAAGTGATTAGCGTAATTAAATAAAATACAAAAATTCGCACGCGCTTGATAAAGCCGTAAATGAAATACGTAACATAGCCAAGAGCATGTACGAAAAGGCCATTAATGTTTGTCGTTGTACTCGTATTACATCTAAATACCCCCTTGAATAAAGTGTTTTTTCACAGCTAACATACAAAATGTTAGTACAACTAACTTTCTCACCAACGATCAACGATCGGATGTTGTAAGAGATTTTGGTTATTAAGGAATGTACTCAGATAACTTACCACGCCCAGCCAACCGGCCCAGAATACTATTGCTCTCACGGACTCAAAATTTTTAATACTTGACTGTTGCTGATTGTTGTACATGATGATGATCGATGTTAATGCTGATGGTGGAAATTGATTTTATTGTAATTAATTTGTTTTTGCCCACGACATCCGCGGTACAACACGTTTTGAGTGCGTTTTGCGATTGCAATAACCCGACTATTACCACTAAAGTGGTACACGTACGTCTAAATGACACAATTGATTTCTGCCTGTATTTTTTATTGTACCTCACAATTTCCAATTCTATAGCACTGCGTCATGTACTTGATTGTCTTTGGCTTTTAGTGGGTCGCGAACATCCAACCGTTCTGACTGTTTACTGATTCGTTCCCTGAAAACTTCGTAGGTCGACTGTTGAGACTTTTTGGCGATTTTTTGCTCGAGATGTAAGCCCAACATTGCCCCTTCTTGGGTGCTATCAGCTTTCATTGAGTTGTTACGATGGCGATATCCCCATTATCGGAAAACTGATAAGATTTCAATATCGCCAAATGGTAAAATTGGAAAAAACATTTTTTTTCTTTTTGAATACTTGTAGTTTTTACGGTTTCACAGATTTGAAAAAATTGTGGCTGAACCGAAATTTGGTATTAACTCCAAATTCGAATTCACAAACACATCGCTGCACTTAACGATAAAACAATTTAAAATTAATTTGGCGCACACAAAGTGTTACGTCATCACAAATAATTTTACGGTGGCAAAAAGTATATTATTAACTGAACCGTGAAAGCTCAGTTCAATCGAACTTGTTGAATTCAAATTTGGAATGCCGCTCGATTCATTGTGACTAAATTAACAATTTTCCTTTTCTTGCGAATGGCCAATATAAGAGGAAGCAGCCGTAGTCTAAAGACCAAACTCCATACCACGTGGTTTTGGCGTAACGCGGCAATAAATTCATCTTTTTAAGCGGTTTTCACGCTGCAAACACCATAGCAGGCGTTTTTTGTGCGGCAGCCTATGCGTTTTGTAAGCAAAGAACAGCTGTGTTTCACAATTGAATTTTAATTTGAATATGGACTTTGATTGAGCTTTTGAGACGTGCTCGAACGCTTGAATTGCGTTTAGTGGTTGTGAATGTTTTCCTATGCGGCAGTTGCACCAATACATAAAAAAGGACGTGTGCTTTTGGGTGCGTCCCTTAAACATTGGGCGACGTGAGTGACTTCTATGTAACACAGACTAAGCTTATGAGGAATAACTGTTCTTTTTTCCCGCCCTTGCCAAGTGATTAATCATACAGCATACATTATTGATTTGACTTATGTTTAGGGTAGAATCAGTAATCATACTGCATTTCAACATGCACACAAACCAAAAATATTAGTGAGAGGTAAATACCCCGTTTATATGGCAGCTAAAAGTGATTTAGCTAAAAACAAGTCGACTTAAAAAGCACATGTAAACACTTTTCCAAAGCGCTTAAACGCAGTTAATGTTCTTTGCTTGTTTTAAGCAAAAACGTCGTGGCGCGTGTCATTGTTGCTGTTATATTTACGTTTGCCGCATACTCTCCTTGCAAACAAAAGCTAGCACAGAATGGCTTAACTCTGTTTTACGTTTTTCGTTTTCTTTCCTTTTTTTCTTTCTTTCCATCTCTGAGCACCGCGCACACAAAAAAAACGTGTACGTCTGTGGTGTATTCCTTCTCTGTTTCTCCTACATATTTTTCTTCCTTCTCTGTCACAGAACTCGCCATCACGGTGCCGAAATATTGTAAATTTTTACCGCTAATGCGCCCTTAGAAGTTTCACTTGAAAAATGAAAATAAAACAAAATAATTACACCACATAGCAACTCTGCACGAAACATACAGCGGACTGTGAATAGGGACTTAATTAGCGTCGGATTTAAAAAGCGACCTACGCTTAATGCACTTAAGCGCTCTAGAAAAGTGTTTACATGTGCATTTTAAATCGAAGTGATTTTAGCTAAACTGCTTTTAGCTGTCATATAAACGGGGTTATATATACATATTAAAAATTATGTAAATAAATAATCGGTATTCGTGAGCCAATTCCTTACTAAAACTCAACAGCTGTTTGCTCGCCAACCCTCTAAAGAAGTTGACAGTTGCTCAACTTCTTGTGGCGAGATTCGCTTCGTCGGAGTATGCTTCATATGATTGCATATATGATTGCGTCCATTCAACTTTGACAACCGCGTCGTTCCAAAACCGCGCGGTATTGAGTTTGGACTTAATGCATAACAAAAACATATGATTACCAATGCAATTGTAGAGAAACGACGCACTAAGAAATTGTGGTTGTCGCCTTTTTTGACGATTACTTAATAAATATAACGTGAATAAAAGAGTAAGTATTACCAAATGCCGCCTACGACTACAGCACTAAGCGGAACGGAACAAAAACAACTAAGTAAAAAATTATCGTGGCTCTTGCGTCATGGCGCTGTGAAAGAAGGTCTCAACATTACGCCGGAAGGTTTTATACATGTCACGGACATATTGAAACATCCACGCTATGCACCGCATTTCGATTTAAAAAAATTAGCAGACATTGTGCGTGATGATGCTAAACAACGTTACACCATGCGTCGTGATAAGACGACCGATGAATACGAAATACGCGCCAATCAGGGACATACGATTTTGTGCGTTGATGCTGCGTACTGTATGACGCGCATACGCACAGTGCAGGAAGTGCCTATGGCCGTGCATGGCACGTACTACAGGTGCTGGCCGAGTATAAAACGCGTGGGCCTCAGATGCATGCGGAGGAATCATGTGCATTTTGCTGAGAGTGATGTGGTGTCGTCTGGCGTAATCAGCGGGTTTCGCTCGAATTGTCAGTTGCTCATCTATCTGAATGTGGCGCTTGTGCTCGCCGATGGTCTAGAACTCTATCGTTCGACGAATAATGTGATTCTCAGCGCTGGCACAGACGGACACATTGAAACAAAATACTTTGACAAAGTACTAGACAGACGAACAGGCAATTATTTGGAGTACTGATCAGAAATTTATGTTAAAACATTTTTCTTTTCTAACAAATAAATTAAATTTACAGTTGTCAATGTGATAGTATATAAATTACTTGCAGCTTGACAAAATGCAATCACCTAAGTCGCCGGAAGTTGTACAATCAGAAATCGTTCATGGTGTTATTGTGGCACCGGGTGGAAATAATAATATACCGAAAACTCTGCCCCTGTGTACGTGCAAGGTTTGCGCACTTGCATTTAAGACGTCGCAGGAGTGTTTGCGCCATGAGCTGCTGCAGCACATCAACGATCGGGTGCGTCTGAAGAAAAGTCAGCGTAACAAAATAAATGCTATGAAGCAAGTACTCAAAGATCAACGGGAAGAGCTGCACGGTCTGTTGAGTGAATGTGCACCGGGCACGGAACTGGAGACGATTTGCAATTTTTACGCTTTAAATAATGTATATATACACGCCGTCTACAAAAATATATCTACCTGTCTATTCAGGGATTTGCGCCGCCAGTTTCAAATACAACCGTTTGGTTCGATGTCCTCGAATCTTGCGTTACTTGGTGAGTTATTTGTATGTTTACGCAGCCGCGGCTATAACTGATATTCTTGTTCTTTGCCAACAGATAGCGACATTGATCTCTACATACAGCCGCTAAATAGGAGAACTATCTATCCCAATAAGAACGTTTTTAATTGGGTCAACCAAATTCTGCGTAGCTCGTCTAACTTTGAGAACATCGTTCCTATACGCCATGCGCGCGTGCCTATAATCAAGTGCCAACACAAACCCTCTGGCTTTAGTTTGGATATTAACATGTCTTGCCCCAACAGCATATATAATTCAAATTTTCTGCGTGACCTCGTGTCGTGGGATACACGGCTGCATAAGTTGTTGATCTTCATAAAGGTGTGGGCAAAGCAACTACAAATTGTTGGCCATGGCGCCATGACCAGTTACTGCCTCATAGCACTTGTGCTCTTCTTTCTGCAACATAACAGTCTACTGCCATCAATCAAAGCTATGCAGGCTGGCTGTACACCGAATCTCATTATTGGCATCAACTATGCTTACAATCTAAAGGCGTTAAAGCCTTGGCCGGACTCATTTCTCCTGAAGCCACTGCAATTGATTAAGGACTTTTTTAGTTTCTATCAGAATTTCGACTTTACTGATGTTCTAATTTCTCCACATTATGGTAAAGCAATACGCTTTCAAGAAATCAACGACACCACTACTGAAGCCTACTCAGATTGCGTAGCGCAACGCATAGCGGTTAAAGTCGCTACAGGCGAGGAACTAGAGCCTTTGCAATTAAATCGCTCGGTTCACCTACAGGATCTCTTCAATTTGGACCACAACATTGCGAAGTCAATCACTCAAGCAAATTTGATACATTTTCGTCAGTGCATTAGTCACGCTTTTAGGGTCTGCAATGACAAAACCATTACAAACGCTGTAGAACTATATGAGCAACTGTTATTTGGCAAATTAGAGGAATTTCTACGGCACCCACAGTCCATAAATCCCAAGAGACAAAAGCAAAATGACCACGAAACGGAAAAATCGCAGCAATCTCAGACGAAAAATACAAATCAACCAACGCACTCAACAACAATAATACCCAAGAGTGGTGAGCTCTGCGTCCCGGAACTATCTGACGTTCAGTCAGTCAAGAACCGCTCCCCTAAGCTTAATTTGCGGGAAACTCAGGAGTTACAACTTCAACAAGAACAACAACAGCATGCATCAACGCCCAAACGAAACAATTCACTCTTCTACCGCGTATATCCGAGTCGCGGCGAACTGCGTGCTCTAAAAACTTTCCTTATAATGAAGAATCTTGAATTTAACAACTACGCGACTTTCTCCCACTGGACAACGCAATACTTAAACGCCATCAGGGAGATAATCACGGAAATCTTCTGCATTGATTTGGAGTCGACCATTGTAAAAAGGAATGGCAAACAAATTCGCCACATTTCAAAAATGAATTCCAACGTGGACATGTGGAGCGGACGCAACTATCAACGAACCAACGGTCAAACCTTCATGGAAAGGCAGCGTCAGCAAACTAAATATATGTGCGATCAACGTTATGGCAATCCAATTTTCACCATAAAATTAAGTGGCGTCTTGGAATTGATCATATACGAGCAGGACCTCTTCATCGATATCAATGTCACCAGTAATGATCCGAATGGCGTGGATCTGCAACGTAACGGTCCACTCACAAAGCTATTTGGAGCATTCAAAAATGCTTTACAGGCGTTTCCACTAAAGGAGAAATTGGACTGGGGTTAACTCATTTGGCCCCCTTTTTCGTTTGTACAAAAAGCATTCATAGTACATATAGATTGCCAGTGTACCACACGTCATTGTGGATGCCGGGAACTTATGTTTAAACTAATGTTTAAAAAATACATTTTGTTCTAAGGTCCTCTAATCTGTAGTCTTCTTAATTTTCATATTTATTTCGTTACAAATCGGTAAATACTGGTAAATGAAAGTAGACGAATTTTATATTAGAAATTTTGGCATTCTGGCTTTTGTTCCGAATTCAGCTTAAAAAAACTACAACTATACGCGTTAGAAAAATACTATACAAATTCTCTATGATGAAGTAAGTTGCTAAGCTAAGCTAATATCCTACACAATACTAATTTAAGTAGTCGCCTTGTAAACATTTTCAGTTCGCCACATCTTTGCTCATTGATGCCAACTGTGACAGACGCAGTATTTCTTCGCTCCAAAATCATCCATGCAGTCGGCTTCTCCGCTGTACTTGTTGAGTCGACTTATCTCGCCCGTAATTACCTGCGTGTCTTCGCGTTCATTATAGCGCACCGTCGCCTCGAACAGGCCTTTGTTGGGTTTGGTATAAAACATGATGCGATATGTTTCGACATACTCCTTTCCCGTGCTGTGATGCGCGCGATAAGCTGAGGCGATGCTGTGCAGGCCCAGAGTGCGACATCGTTTCGCAAAGGTGCCGTTCTGAAAGTGTGCTACGTAGTCGTTTATATAGACAAGCACACGTTGCGTCAATTTCTGTATAGTCTTGGAGTTCTTGTACACACTCTGATAAGGTATGCATGTACACCAATGATCCTCGATGCCGACATCCTCGCAAGAGCGATTGGGCGAGACAGGCGTCAGCAAACTATGGCAGCGCGTACAATCCGCCAGAGGTGTGAACAATGCGACCGGATCTTTTACGCGCCCAGATAATGTCAACAAGTGTTTGAGTGTCATGTGCAGGTCATAGGGATTCGTCAGGCGATTCTTGTTCACGCTCAGCGCATTGACGAATTCCGGGTGTATTTGTTTCAGATGAGGCGGTAGCCAAATGAACATTAACGGCAAACGCTCCTCCATATGGCCAGACCATGTTTTACGTGTGGGTCCAAAACGTATGCCATGATCACTTAGAAATATCACAATAGTGTTGTTGTATGTGCCCAACTTATCCAATTGCTGTAAGTAATCGATAACACGTACGTCCATGGAGGAGCAGTCGCTAATATCGTTGTGACTGAAAGTGTTCGTCCAAAAGAAACCGAAGTACGGGTCATTGCGATAGCGACGCGCAAACTCCAATGCATAATCGTAGACATGCTCCGCAGCGTGTTTATAGCCAACACAGGAAACCAAACCACCACGGCTGGTCACCTTTAGGTGCTCCTCAGCGGCGAGTAGAAACGGACGCTGGTAGTAATCCACTGGCGGCTGCTGAAAACCCTTCTTCAAATAGTTGAAAGTGTTGATACTGACAGCATCCTCGGCAAAGGCGGTGACATAGCCATGTTCGCGAAAGATATTCCAGATGAAGGTGCAATTGTCCAGACCTCCGGCAACGCGTGGCTTGCATTTGCGTAGCGCATTCGTTTTGTTGTAACCGGCCAGCACGGCCATGAGATTGGGAAAGGTGTTATCATCCACCTGTGGAGAACAAAAAAAAAAAAAATTATTAATTAAAAACAAAAAAACGCTGAAAATAATTTGGATCTTTTTAGCGGGGAATGGTACAGACCTTATTGTAACCACTCATCTCGAACCATTCATTGTCGTAGAGATATTGTGCCGTACGAGGCATGGCACGTATGAGATTGATGCGTGAGACACTATCGATGCCAATCATGAGTACGCTTGGTGGGCGTGGCATATGCGTTGTTTCTGCGGTCACTTTCGCCGTCGACAGGCGCACATTCAATTCCGCCGTCGACTGCTGCCACTGAGCAAGCCGCTTACGAATTTCGTCGCGTTCCGGCACCATGGCGTGTCCATTAATGTAGACCTGTTGCTTCTTCACATAGCACTTAACCAGTACACTGTCAATGCGCGAAGCGAGCTGAGTGCGTTCGATGAAGCTCATGCAAGCGGAGAGCCTGGAGAATGATATGGGTTTAGAAACACTCATGTGCTCAAATGCCCTCGTCCACACTCACTTCACTTTCATTTCATCAGCGCGCTCAATGGCGCTATAGCAACACGTATACGCCCTACCATTGACGTAATCCTTTACCACGCTCTGATCGACACTGAGCACGTAGCGCCCACTGGTATCGTTGTACGCCACCGTAGTGAGCGGCTTCTGCTTCGTGCAGGGTTTATACTTCAAGCGCTGGAAGAACTGCATAATCTCCCGCAGATATGGATCGGTATTTTCAATTTTGCATTGATCACTCCAAACGAGGTAACCTTTTGGTGGCCCATTGGGGGTCGGCAGTGTAGCGTTGGAAAAATATTCATTATGAGTTGTGTTAGGAGCAGCGAAGCCGGCGCCAGACGACACTTCGGCCAACACGACATTGGAAACATTCAAATTGCCGACTGTGTTGGTGGCAGGCCAAGCACAGAGGACAACGGCACAACAGAATACGAGCACAACAACAAAAGAAGCAAAATATTTACAAAGAAATCATAGGCGGCGGCACATGCAGAGAGGAGGTGGTGGTGGTGATGGTGGTGGTAAGGGTGTAAGTTGTTGTTGGTTGTAGACAGATTAGTGCAGCAAAAACATTTGCAAAAAAAAAAAAATGTTAACACCTAAAAAAAACAGTGTTCCACGAGAAACACAAACATTCCTCGGCTGCTTTCCCTGAAACTCACCTTTCATGCCCAGCACGTGCGATTGGTGCAATACGGGCACATAGGACATGGGATCAAGCCCGTTGCCATCGTCGTCCTGCAACGTGTAGTTCACGTAGAAGCCAACAAGCGCAAACAACAAGAGCACCAGGAATGTTTTGCGGCGCAGCAGCAGCTGGCGGCAGGTCCAATTGCCGTATTTGAGTGACACATGCGGCCAACTGTCGTAGCGTCCTTCGAGGAAATTTTTGTTGTGATCACGTGTTGCCCAGCTCAGATTGCTTGGCTCTTTGCCAACAGAGCATGTATTTTTTATTGTTGTGGTTGTTGTTGTTGTTGTTATTGTTGTTGTGTGGGTGGCCTCAATTATTACGTCTTTCTGTTTGGCGTCGTCATTGCAATCGTCCGTCTCTGCCATTTCGGCCATAAGTGGGAAACCCTCCTTATTCTCATTGCACGAGGTCAATGACTTGCTAGTCATTATGGTTGCTCGGGTACTTTAGTCATTTAGTTCAGTATTCCAGATGTTGTACATGCTTCAAGATAAGAAGAAGAAGAAATAGTTTACTTAATTTTTGTTCGATTTTTGTGCCCCTTATACAAGACTTTAAATTGAACAATCGATTTGATAATGGCTTCAAATTCGCAAAATCCGGCGTAGCTTTCGACAGAGTCTTACGATATATATATTTTTTAAGAGTTGTAGAGAAAAACATGCTGCCACAAGTAACAAGAGGCGGGTAAAATGCGAACGCATACAGGTGTGAATAAGATTATGCATATTTCCCGAAACAAAGTTTACAATGCAATTAATTCATGCGTACGAATTCCCAATGTATTGGTTTTGACCAAAACCTCGAAAAACATATGTGCGTACGAATGTACCTATAGTAAGAATGGTGAAGAGTACCCAAAAGACGGTAAGACACGATTATGTAGTATAAAAAAGAATATAGAGAAATGGTGCAACGGATTAATGTGAGCTTATATCACGATAATTGGATTGGTAGTAGTACTTCGATTCATTATAGTCGTTACATTATTTAGGTAGAATATCGTCATCAAAGCTCTAATATCTAACTTTCGGATCTCTTTCATACTAAGTTAGTCTATATTAAATAGGCTACTTATAGAATGGGAACTTTTATCTCAAACCATTACATGCAATGTTTATGTATGTCTTCCATCAAAGGTTCCCTACCTGTTGAGACATTGGGCGCGTTCAGAAGAAGTGTTTGATGACCTTTTTGATGGTTTTCGCTCATTGTGAATGCCAAATTAACAATTTCGTTGAAAATTCAGTGATTGCGATGACTAAAAATTCATCACAAAAATTCTTTGGTAACCAAGTCATCACATTTCAATCAGATGTTTTCCATTTTTAAACAAAGTAATAAGACACAAATTTTAAAGAAAACAATTTGAGTGTTGTTGTTATTAGTTGCTTTGAAAGTGAAATGTAATGATATTTATTTATTTAATTTTTGTTTATATGTATTTATGTCCTTAATATGTATTTAACAGATGAGTGGAATGGAGAATACGTTAATTGTTTGCAATTTATTTAATGAAGAAATGAAAAAGGCTAATTGCGAAGTAGCTAAATGCCGCAATTTAACAAATCTATCATCACTGCGTTCAGCAGAGACAAATCAGTAATCGATTTATAAGTCAGAGAAAACAATGAGTGATGACTTCTGCTGAACGCGCCCATTTATTCGCCGTTTAATCCTGTCAATGTCATAGAAGAAACATTTCAAGTCTTCCACCTCCACCCATAGTTTGGGGAACAATAGATAGCCCCAAGGACAACCTTAACTGCAGCACTGGCATTTTCTTGATTTATCATAAATGTATTTGTGGCCTCTTATACATATACTCGTATATATAGGATGGGCCATATTAGGTGGACTCATTTATTTAAAATGGAGACATGAAAGAAACACTTTTTTGCTCTATAAGTAAAAGACCACTTAATTTGGCTTCAGCAGATTTGTCGTCTACCTAGATAGATTGCACGCCTGAGCCAAGTATCGGAACATAGTCATCAACGCCGCCAAATCTAACAACTGCACATTTACTCTAAGACAAAATGTTGCGCAGTAGTAATTTACAACACAAGTATCATTCCGCAGTTGAATCAAGTCCGGTATATCGGTCTGATCCTGGACAAGCGACTTACATGGCGAGCACACACAAAGGTGGTTACAGGGCGCTGCTATCAGAAGCTCAGGAAGTTGAACTGGCTTAAACTGCCACGCATCCCATCGTATTGTCAACCGATCTCACCCGAACCATAACAAGGCGTAGACTGTACACCCCCATGATGTCCTCCTAAGAAGGTAGTAGTACCCTTCTCAGTCATTGCCTTAACGGCGAATCTGTTATTATCACCATAGTGTAGTCTAATTGTATATACTCGTCAATATTTATAATCATACAAATATGTCACGCAGTTTACTACGATTAATGTTATCAATCTTATCAAGAAAACAAAATATATATAATTAAAAGAGGAAATAGCCACTAAGGATATTCTTAGTAAGTTTACATCCTGAGATTACTTTTCTCATTCGTAATTTATCCCACAAAATGAGAATTTGGATTTTATATAAGTCAAAGCACGAATTCAATTTTCAAATACTTGTAGATAAGTGACCTCAAATTGGCCCCCAGAACTTTTGGTGATGTTGATACTCTCTCTTTATCATATAATTTATGGTGCAGACAGTGTATTTACCAAGATTTTATTTTATTTGTCTGCTTAATACAGCCTGCACCAAATTTAATTTCATAATGTCGACATTAAACAGTCTTTTTGTGCACACTTCAAACTACGACTGACCCCTGCTTAAACAGAGCCTCACATAACGAGTAAAATGTAAATAAAAAAGACTCGCTTAACGAATGAAGTTTAGCATAACGAGTTCCTAAAAAAGGGGAATCCTACATTTCACTTCAGGCCTGTCGGATTGTGTTTACACATCGTTTCAGTACCATCATTTTGTCGATTGTTTGTGTTCATTCATATAACCGGCCATGTTGAAAAGTATGTATGTGCACATATGCAGTGCTGCGATTATTTATAAACTCAAACAATTTTTGCCATTTTTTTTTAAATCTAAGCATATATTTAAGAAATTTATTTGTTCAAATGAATCTAGTTTACAAGCAAATAGACAAATCAAATCTCATTTTCTCTCACTCAACCAGTGCTCGTAGAGAAGAGAAGTGCGGGGCTACGGTTACGAAGTGTTGATTGATTGTTGCTTTGACTTTGACATTTCTTTACGCGTTCGTTCGGTTTTTCGCCGTTACTTCATTTGTTAGTTCATCTTTTGTAAATTAAAATATGAAAAGGGCAAAAGTAGTGTGGTCAAAAATGTTAAATGCTACTGAACATAGTGTAATACTCATAACTCAGATAATTATCAAAGAGGAATTGAGAGAGTTGATTTGTCAAGTGTAATACCCAAAGAGTATTAATTCATATAGAGGTTACATTCCTCCCTTAAAAAAATGGCCGGAAAGACTTTTAAGAAACGATTGGCTTATGTTAAATTTTAAGCAGTTGTACAGATTTCTTGTCTGTTCAACTATGTAGCGTAAAACATTCTGTTGGTTTGCTTAAGGTAAACAAGCAAATGGACGGACTGCCGCAAAAGGGGAAAATATTGAATGATAAGAAAATTATAAAAACACAAGAAAGACATAATAAAAACAAAAATCAGAGACAGTGTCTTCTTTCTTTGATTTTTTTGTGCAAAGTTTTTTATTTGCAAGGTGTTCGAGAATATTAAGCAAATTGTGTGGAGTTTTCTTTAATTTTAAACTACAAACCAAATTGAGCCCATATCAGCAAGGGCTGCCTTGCATTTCGCCTATATTCATTTATATGAACGAAATGAAAATATCAGGCGGCCAGCAAAAAAAGAAGGCATGAAAACAAAGCAATATCGTACAAAAATATTCCGGGCGATACACACAATAAGAAACAAATACAATCTTATACACGCACTATACCTACACAACACACTAAATCTTAGCACATTTCGCACGCAAGGGAAAGAATAAAAACCAACACCTACACAACAAGGTAACTCACACAATGGCAAGTTTTCATTTTTGACTTCAACTTCTTGAAAACAATCCATTTCAAGAGCAAGTACAGTGAATGCGCATTTATTGAACAGCCAAAGAAACCCAAGTGAAATTTTTAACTATCGTCGAATTTCCGTAGGTCCCACTTTTATAAGTAGAATATCTCCATGACTCAAATTGAGTACGTTTATAGTGAAAAATCAACATATAATATGTCTTCCATAACTCGAATATCCCCATAATTTGAACTTTTGTTATGCATTATGGTGATTCGAGATTTGGAAGTTTGACTGTACGAGAAATACGCACAGTCCGCAAAGTTCGAGTCCCTATCGCGCAAAGCAAATTTCGTCACCCTTACTTTGTGTTGTGTTCCTTCCTCTTCTTTCCTTGTGATCGGCAATGAAGAAAAAAACAAATGGTCTAGTCTTTGTTGTTGCGTGAGCGTACTAAAAAAGAGAGATTTTTATTCCCGCACGCGCCCCGCTTCAAAACACAGTCGGAAAGTACATTTTCAATTGTCGTACCAAATTTATCAGAGGTCAGGCCCCGAGCGCGTGTTTCGTTGTTGAGTTCAAGTTTGCGTGCACGCTAGAAGTATACGTATTCTAGCAGGCATATCTTTGTTCTTTGTCGTCCCTTATGTTCGACAAATAAGGAAAAAACAAATGTCACACGCTTTGTTCTTGGGCGGTCAAAGGCAAATATTATTTCTTTGTCTTTCCTATATTCGCAGTAGCGCAGCTGGTTTGATATCGTTTTCACATGGGACACTTGCGGTTGCTTGCTGTTTTATCTGTTTAGCTGGTAGTAAAGGTAGAATTAGCTGTTATCAACTTGGATTTTTGGACATTACCTAGCGCAAAATATAATATTTTAAATCAATTTTACTTATTTATTGAGTTATTTATTTCTTTATTTCTAACAGCCCGAACGAATAATTTATTCGTTATTATTATAATTATTTATTATTTAGGTTTTTATTGTCTCCCTTGCGTGCGAAATGTGTTAAGTTTGAGTGTGTTTTGTAGGTATAGTGCGTGTATAAGATTGTATTTGTTTCTTATTGTGTGTATCGCCCGGAATATTTTTGTATGATTTTGCTTTGTGTTCATGCCTATTTTTTTGCTGGCCGCCTGGTATTTTCATTTCATTCATATAAATTAGGCAAAATTAAGGCAAGGCGATTTCGTTTGTTAAAGAACGATTTCATAAATTAAAGAAAACTCCACACAATTTGCTTAATATTCTCGAACCTTGCAAATAAAGAACTTTGAAGAAAAAAATCAAAGAAGACAGTGTCTCTGATTTTTGTTTTTATTATGTCTTTCTTGTGTTTTTATAATTTTCTTATCATTCAATATTTTCACCTTTTACGGCAGTCCGTCCATTTGATTGTTTAGCTTAAGCAAACCAACAGAATATTTTACGCCACATAAGTTGAACAGACAAGAAATCTGTACAACTGCTGAAAATTTAACACAAGCCAATCGTTTCTTAAAAGTCTCTCCGGCCATTTTTTAAGAGAGAAATGTAAGCTCTATATGAATAAGTTCTCTCTGGACCTTTTAATAACATTTTAAGGAGATTAAAGTGTCATTTGACATTTTTAGAAGCACAACGCACTTCCTATAAAACTGTAGTGGATGATTAGGTCATTGCTTCAATGAAACGGAATTTGTATTGCATTGACAACACCATTTATCATCTTAATAATTTTTAATTTTTTATGCATTTGATTGGTTCTGACAATAAGAGACATTCACTCACTTAAGACACTTGCGCCCATAATGCAATTGAGATAAATTGAAATTTTTAATTCAATCAAATCAAATCAAATCTTTCTGGGCGTTGTATGAATCGGCTCCTACCACACCAGCGTCTGAACACGACGCGCACAATTCGACAACTAAGTGCAAACAGGCATCCAAACCAAACAAATGACAACGACGACTATAAAGCACGACGACTATGTCGACGGCAATTGCAACTACAACGATTCAAAGTCAACAACAACAGCAACAAAATTAGCAAATTATCTTGTTTTTCGTTGGTGATTTTTGACTATTTAATTATTTACTTTTTTTTTGTTCTAACTTTCTGGCGATGCCTATCTCGTTCCCACTTACTGTTCTTTAGATCCCTTGTAGTTGCAATTTTTGTATGTCACAAACAAAACCAAAAAGCGAAAATAATTTGCGAAATTTGACTTGTTGCCAGTAGAAGAAGAAGAAGACTGGTGATAGCAACGACAGCAGCATAGGACTGTGGCTGATCGGTTAGGTTGAGCAGAGATGACAGTGCGGCCCCCGGCGGCCGCTGAATAAATTAGTTGGGTCAGTTCCGCTGCGCGTTAAGTTCGGGTCTTGCTATCGCAACAGCTCAACGCGTGGTTAGAGTTTAGTCTATGCGGGCATAGTAGGAAGCTATAATGAGTAAAAAAAGAAAGAAAAAAAATACAAAATATATAATAAAAAATCATACATATATATAAATATATTATGGAACCATCAAATGCATAAACACAAAACAAAGATAAACGCAAGGCAGAGCAGACGCAGGCAAATTGAGATATTGGAATAAAATCATAACAAGGAAAAATGTTTGATACAACAAAAAATATATATATTTGTGTCAAGTAAGCAGAAATTAGATGTAAAGTGCCAAGTTGTCTCGTTGAACTTGATAAAAAATGTATCCATTTCCAAAGTGAATTGAAAACGAAATTATGAGAAAAGAGAACAAAGACGATAAAAGGTTTTGTAGAAAGTTTTAGAATGCCAGGAAATTTTTTGTTCAATGCAACCTTGAGCGGTGGATGAAATACAGAAAACATAAGTAGTGTGAAAAGCACAGCTGATGATGATGATAATGCGTTGACAGCTGAATCCGGTGCGAATTCGTTAGAATAGATAAACAGAAAAATACATAAATAAATATATATATATTCGGTTAAGGCGAAGTTGTAATACTCTCTAGCCTCCTAAAATAAAAACATATATATTATAAGTTAATTATTTGTATATTATATTATTATTATTTATTAGTTATTTATTTCCGTTACTCTATTTTATTCGTCTGGCCCCTCAATAGTCACGTAGGCCAGGAACCGTAACATAGGTAATTTTTAATTATCTCATTTCGTCTTTGCTTCTAAAAACTTACTTGCCTAAGCGTAGTTTCGTAAGTTTAGAGTAAGTTAGTCTTTAACACGACGCGGGGTCAAGCACATCGTACTGCTCCCTAATAATAAAAATGAGAATAAATGAACAAAGAAATACACTGTAAAGCACATAGTGCTGATTCAAAATGATAGAATATAAATAAATAAATAAATATAATGTAAAACATATAGTGCTGTTAGGAAATAAGATTATAAATAAAATACCATTATTAAAAATTGATTAATTTTATTATTTATTAATTGGCGCCCGAGCAGGGCACTCGAAAAAAACACAGTTTTTGAGTGAATCAAAGTTCTAATTCGCGGCCGAAAAACAGTGTATTATAGATTGGCTCCGTAGTAGTGCTAATTATAGGTTAGTACAAAACGGGGTGACGTGATCCCAGCCACAATAACCGGTAATGAATAAGTGAAAACAAAAGTATAAAAAATAAGAATAAACGCAAACAGAAATTATCTTATCTTATCTTTTTTATTATTATTTAAACAAACATAAAATTCACAAACAAAAATGAAATCAAATAACTAAAGACACAAAGAAGAAAAAAAACTCACATTGAATTAAAACAACTATTAAATTCAAATGAGAACTAATATACAGTAAATCTAAGTTATCAAAATAAGTAATCATTATCAATCATTATTAATCAAAATTTTTTACAAGAACTAAATAAAGGAAAACAAATTTAAGTTATCAATAAAATATAACAAAAAAGTTATTATAAATAAAATATACTGACCTTTAGAGGCGTGAATAAATTAAAATAAAATACAGAATAACTAATAAATCTAAGTTATCAATCAAATATTACATGCGAATTAATGCAAATAAGGTTGGCTCTAATAACAAAGAAAAGTTAATGGTTATAAATTAAAATAAAGAATATTAAATCAGTGTGAAGGCGTGAATAAAAATGACACTGGAGACTTATAAAAGGAAATCAAATACAAACGAAAGACATTAACAAAATCAAGCAAAAATTAACGTAAACATAGAAAACAACAAAAAATGAAGTTATAAAAAATGTGACAATAATTAAATAAAAAGTATTAAATCGTACGACCTGCCTTCAGCAGCATTGAAACTACACAAACAACAACAATAGCACAGTAAAAACCGCGTGATCCTAAGTAACGGAGAAACCACGACAACAGTTATAAGTGCCAACGACGAACAACAACAACCACATCGAGGCATACGCGAATTAAGAGAGGACAGCACACCACAAATAAGACAACAACACCGGCGACAGCAACCACCGGCGGCTGCATTGCCGAAAATCAACGCCGTTTGTTGTTACGTTCCAATTCGGCACGCCTGGGTGCAAATACCGCCGGTCGTCAAATACGCTGACGTCCGCCAAAGTGACAGCAGCCAATGCAAAAGACGACAACTCTCCTTTGTGAGGATAGCAATCTATCGCATCCATTGCCAATTCACTTCCTGTGTCGTTATTTGAAGGCATCTGGTGTCGAGGACACGCATCATGCCATGTCGAAGTATTTCCTATAGCTAGCTTCGGTCGAGTATGACTGGCCAGCTACTAACCATCGGATATTGCTGCCGTTTCGTTTTTCTTGTCGTTGCATCTAATAAACGGTAACGCCGAATTGGCTACCTTCTTTAACAACAAGCACTGGAATAAGACGCTTGAGTTCTATTTTCGCTACTCGAGCAAACACCTACGTCCAATGAGCAAGAAGACCGCCAGCGTGGTGCGCAATGCCCCACAGGCCAAGCTGAATTCCGTTTATACGAAGTATCAATCGTCAAAGTTTCAGAAGATCGCCTTGGGTTGTATGGAGTTGTATGGTTCACTGATGGTCTCGATTGTCAATAGCAAAGAGTAGAATCCCACCTCCACTACAAGACTATGAATAAGAAGTGCCGTGACTCAGCTAGTTTAATTGTTTCCTATCTTATAATGTTACATGTGTTTCAATGTCGAAGCTCGCCACTTAACTGAACTCAGTTTAGTGTCCAAAATAATGTTTCCATTGAAATGCAATCCTTTGTGTCCACATGCTTTTCTGCTGTAAATTCATCCACTTGCATTTGACTCATCGCTGCGCCGTCAGCAATCTCGAACAAAGGCAATAAAGCTAAGCCGAGGCGGAGGTAGAAGAAGCAAGCGCAGTGCTTGAACGACCCCCCCTCACACAGACAACAAACAGCCGCCAAGTGTAATTTGGACGAGGCACACGGTTTCAGCGTCTTCGCAACAATTAGCCAAAACTCATCCGAAATCGCCATTGAATAATTTTTCTTTTATTTGTGTCAAAATTATATAATTCCTTTCCATCGCCCCACACACACACTTATCAGTGTTTTCGACATTTTAAAAGATTTGAATTGGCACGAAGGGCATCCAATATTCATTTGTTTAGCAAATCTAATTCAAGTTGTTTAACAAGAGAATGTACCTTTTTTGTATTTGAGCTGAGTATCCGCATTGCCGAAATTTCAAACCGTAATTCCTATTACAGAAAATTTTAAAAAAAATTTCGGATGTACCCGACTATGAATGTTTAGTCGTTAGAAAATGTCAAAGGGAATAAGAATAAATGTATATATAATAATTAATAAGAATAATATAATGTAATATTATACTATTATAATATATATATATATATACATAATATAAATAATAATAAAGTAAAGCACATAGTGCTGCCAAATCGCTATAATGATGCTGAAGATGGCACTTAACGCGCTTTAACGTTTGCGATCGTGAAAACAATAAATATGCAAATTGTTCAGCTGAGGTTAAAAAGATTCTCTGCTGGTAAAGAGTTAATAGGAGGCTTTAAATTGCACGTAAATCTTAAGTTGTTTAGTATCAAAAGTGTAGTTTGTCTGTAATAACATCAGTTCGAGTAATGATCGATTAATTTAAATTGGTTATAAAATTTACCTGAAAACTTTAAAAAAACTCATATTTTTCAATTAACCATGAGATTTAGTGATTTATGGTACTCAATTTTTATTTTAAGAAGTATTTGATGACGTATTCAAATGGGTTATCACGAACGTCAGAAATGTACAGTCATCCCTCGATTTAAATAGTAATTCATTCTACAAAATGGCAACATAAATCAAAATTACGTAAATCAAATTTTGGGAGTTTCATATGATTATGAAGTCAGGCTAATTAATTGTTTTATAAAATACAAGGCTCTTCAGTTATATTTTCTAAATTTTGAGACATACTCGTACTCGTACAAACAAAAGACAAACGAAAAGCATAAAAACACAATTGAAATATCATGAAATTTGTGTACATTTTAATCAGAATAAGACTCTAGTACTTGATGAAAGAACTTCAGCCATGAGCATATATCATCGTCAGGAACATTCGGAGTTTGATGAAGGAGCATCTGACGAAGAAGAATGCATAAAAATAAATCAATTCAAAAACAACTTCTTTTAATTTTTTTTTTTACATTTTATTTTGCTTCTTTCACAATACAGGTTTACAAACACCTTTAGAAGTCATATCTTACTGAACGAATTCTCGAAAAAATGAAAGCAAAACTTACACTTTGTAATGTCGCTTGAAAAATGCCCTTCCCATAATCAAAATAATTTTTCCAGAGCCAAATTTCGAATATACTCGTCTTCCAAAAATAAAATAAATAAAAAAAACATATACATTGTCCGCTAATTTCCACCAAAAAATCACGGAAATACTCGTATAAAATACCATGAGCAACAAGCTTGGAATATTATCTTTCCTTCTCAATATTTCTTTTGAGGTTTACGCAATATTTACTTTGTTTACATATTATTCGATAGATATGTAACAGATACGATGAATTCCAAAAGATACACTATTTAGAGCTTTACTAAACTTACATCCTTTATCATATAAGAAAAGTTCGGAAACTCCAGACTTATTTGAAACAAAATATTAATTATTATTTTTTTAAAATAAAGTTTAGAATAATTTCCCCTTCACCATGGTTATCAAAACTTCGTATTAGAATAGTGTACTTGATTGTAAGATTATAGTTATTGAATTCTAAATTTAATCTTAGCTTTAGTTTAATCTTGCCTGTTTATTTGTTAGAGGCTGATGATGTTTTTATTCGTAGAAAAATATTTAATACGTAGACATTAGCTTTGGTATCGCGTGTTCACCAAATAAATTTGTAATTAACACCAGCTGAGCTCAATCTATGTGACTGGGTGCATTTTGATGCCACTTGGGCCTACCCTATGTGAGATCAGTGTGTTGACATTGCGTACCTACTAAGTCAATGTAAAAAAAAATATAAGTAAAAAAAAGTCGGTTAAAGCCCCTTAGCCTAGTGTATTTTCTATGAAATCGGATAAATGAACTTTAATGAAAATTTTTTTTTATATTTATAATTAGATTATAACATTTATCCTAGTAAACTGCATAACTCATTTGTCGGATTAAAAAAAAATAATAATGACGTGAAAAAAAAATGAGTCTAAAAATTATGCTAATTGCGACGAAAAGGCAATGACATAGAAGGCTGATTCCTTCTTAGGGGGAGATCATGCGGGTGTAGCCTCTTTATTAAATATTATTCGAAATAGCTTCACACGGAAATTTGTTTTTCGTTTTTTAACAGATCTAAGCAATTCTCTACAAACGTTAAGTTAGGCTGGCCAGACACCGAAATGTGCGTATGATTCGCTCGACCAAATCCACAAAATTTGAAATTTGCCTTCCGGCACTACTTATCATGCCATCTACAGAGTGTTAAGGTTTAATTAAGCATATTATAATGGAAGTTTAAGAATCCAGATTGACCACTAATCAATACTTCTCAGTACCAACTCTCCATCTAGTGCCTTCTATTTCCCTCCGAGCAGTCATCGTTAGCTCTATCTATCTACTGTGGATTTCGCCTTGGTGAAGCCAAACTGTAGGCGCGACAAGCCACCAGTTTGCTCCAATGCTACCTCAAACTTATTACAATCGATTCATTCGAGAATTTTGCCCTCAGTATCCAGTAGACAGTTAGGGCGGTAAAACGATGGAATGTCCAGTATCTGTATAATCCAACGTGCTGGAATTGCTCCACTTAGTTGACAGTTACTGTATAGCTGCTCAAACTGTTCTTCCTTGATTGCAATGGCCAACTTAAGTGCGTTATTGGGAATGCCATCTGGGCCAGGTTATTTACGGTATTTTATTTTGCTCCCCGCTTCCAGGACTTTGAACTCGGTGACTGGATCACCAGGCAGATTACTTCATTACATACAGGGAGGCAGTGGTTCTTGAGCTGGAAATAGCGTGGACACTATGTGAAGCATTTTTCTCTGTATTGAGGAGCAATGACCACGAACAAGCAACAAGTATGCTCCTCGGTGGTACCGTATGGCAACGTGTTCACTTAAGCTTAATTTTTTTATTTTTTCTTACATTATGACATAAAGAAAAAAAATTATTTGGTGTTTCTACCGGAATACTAATAATACAAATTTACAGCAACACCAACCATCGGTCTTAAAGCGTTGACTTTCAATTCGAGTCCGTTAACTGAAAATGTCAACTGATAACTTCGGAACAAAATGTCAACTATTTGGTCCGATTAACGCCAATTGAAATTTTTGTTTGTTGTTTATATTATTATAAATTTTATATACTAGTACATATGGTATATATACACGAGTTAGTTAATTTTTGCCAAACATTTAAATAATCACATGTGCGGTTCTCAGAGAAAGAATTTAAGATAAAGAGCATATTAAAATTTAAATTATAGTGAGCGGGTCATGCAATAGGACAGTTAATATCAAAACAATGGACACAACTGAATTTTGTGCGAAAAAGTACCGTTTAAGCGAAACAATAGCTTGACAATGGGCTACAACCACATTAACAAAAACGACAGCAATGTCAACAACACCAAATGCACTTTTCGAGCGATAAAAGTAAATCGTGTGAAGGGCACCACGTGTTAGTATGTGAGGCGCGTTTCAAGCTGTTCGATGTGGGTGGGCATTGGCAATGTGACAACGTCATAATGGATATCATTATCGACAAAGGCATGAATCAACACTCATTTAAACATTTTTATTGCAACGTCAGCGTAAAATGCAAGAGTCATTTTATAATACAAACACATTCACACACAACTACACACCCTCATGCACACAAATACACACAGATACTCATTTGAAATGCCAATAATAGAGAATTCTATAGTATAAACTCACACATACCAAAGCAAAAGTTGCTTTGCACTGGTAACATTTTCGATGCAATATCCTCTAGGGTCATGAGTCTTTAGATATTTTCACTTGATTTTAATAAATGAATCTCTTGATATTTTTGAATTGCATTTTATTGATTGCAAAAAAAGTGCAAGCCCGAAATTGTTGGAAACCACGCACGCCAAACGATTCAAATAACCGAGGCGACTACAAGATGCCGCGACGAGCAAAAGGATAACAATGCGAAGCACATCGTACGACCTGAACTGAACTGAACTGAATTGAATTGAATCAAGCTCGAGTCACGTCCGAGTCGAGTTGAGCGAGAATATACAAGATTCACACACATACACATGCACACACACACACACAGAAATACTGAGAGAATAATAAATTTAGAATTTACGCGGAGACCGAGTACAGGGAAGCTTATTAATTCCTTACAAGGAATGCATATGTGTGAGTGAATGAGAACAAACGCAAACAAGGAAGTGCCTAAAAGCATGCAATGCAACAGTAGCTGTGCAGTTACGCTCACTACGTTTGCGCAGTTATCGCGTCATGATAATTGAGCGCAGCGCATTTGTTGGAGCGAGACGGCAAGCTTTAGTACATTGCAGACATTTTCGGCATTAATTTTGTTTTTGGTAGATAAATTGACACTTGTTGGTGCATTATTTGTAAATATTTTGATAACAAAAATCGCGTCTTTTGTATACCGCAAACAGTTTGGGCGACACAATTGTTGTGACTACAGTTTGATGTGCATTCCGCGTGAAACGGTCAAACAGTTTGAAAAGCCTACACCCCGAGAACATATTTTTAAATTCTTTACTTTTTAATATTAAGATTTTGAATAGCAAAAAAATAATTTTTACAATAATACCACTTTCATCATAGTAATGACAATTGATTTGTATATTATTTAATATCTAAACGACAGGCACTTCTATTATTGGAACCGTTCTAATCGGCGGTATGTTAGCTCCGGTGTAAAGACGCTGTCCGAGGATTTCCATGTTTCAGCCAGCATTGCCAAACTAGCTTTTATTCCGCCGTTTCTAGTTTTTTCTGAGGCTTTATTGCATGAAAAAATGTGAAACAATGGGCAGCGGAAATTCTGGCTCTTTTAAGAATGTACTCGGCTTTTTCCCCTTTTTTTATTATTTGACGTCTCTTTTATTGATTTATCGGTAATGCTCAACTTTGCAGTTTTGCCAGCTGCAAATCAAGAGAAATCTCAGAAGGCCAAATATTGATTTCAATGTTTGAAGACAATATAAAATACATAATTATATTTAATTTTCCTGAAAGCAATATTATCTGATATGCCAAAAAATAAAGTAAATAGGTAAGAATTATTCGAGAATGTTGCATTAACTTCATACTGGAATTTATAAAACAACTAAGACAAGTAACTACGATTGGAATTTATTTATACATGAAACATATATTTAAATGTTTTTTCATTAATTATAGACTGTGTGACAATTTCATCATACTCAAACAAATTGACATATTCTCGGTTACCAATATTTTACGACCAGAAACAAAGTTTTTTTTCTAATGGAATTTAGGCTAAACGACATATTTTTGGAACTAACGGCATTAAATGCTATATAAATTATTGCCCTGCCATGGTCTAATGCTGAGGCGGAGAGTGTCTCTAGTCAGGTCAATATAATCAAATCAAAGCTGAGTAATAGAATGGATGTTAGCACGCTTAATGCTTTTTTGTGTATAAGTTAGTTTTTTTTTTTTTTTTACACAACATATTTATAGAAACGGATTACGCTGGCATTGAAAATATTGTGACTACGAAATACCATACAATTACCTAAGGCTAATTGGCACAACTGAGGTTTACAACGATAAAAATAATGAAAGAGTGAATCAAAAAAAAAAACTAAAATAGCTCAATGATCAGCGATAATTTTCTGTCTTGACCTTACGTAAAAGACTGTATTCGTCACAAAGCTCTGGAATAGAGTTACTAAAGTGTGAAAAGTTCTTTCTCGAACATTTTAAAGAAAATTGTAAGTAGGTTAAACAGGCCGCAAGGTTCTCCGGTCTGTTAGTTTTTGGCATTAAAATCATCGCTGCGCACAGCATGTCATTAAGCAGCATCCCTAAGATCAACACTGTCTTGGTAAGGAGGGTTTTTAGCCCTTTTACTATCAATCTTGGCGTCTACAGAGGGTCGTCTTACAAAATTAAAAATAAAAATTGAATTTTTAATATTTTTAATTTTCAAAGGAATTTTTATTGTTAAAATTAAGTCGTCTGCGCTTCAGTTGCTGATTCAGTTATTATGTTAACGAGCACACGACAACGTTATCGTTTTCGATGACGCTAATCTTTTGTGTATCTTTTATAAATATGGGGTATTCCTTTCATTAATAGTCGTTAATTACATCAAAAATTCTGAAATGTTCATTCTTTTTTGTGGTTTTTAAATATTTTGAGTTCACATTACTTATTTACAAAGCGAATAATTATAAATTAAAATAAAAAGGCTTTTTCACGTATGCGTTGGCTGAAGCATTGTGCACGAGTCCAGCCTCAATGCTTCACGCTTGGATAATAATTTAAATAAATTATTAAAAAATCACTAAAAACTATAAGGGGAAAGCGAAGACTGTTTGAATGAAATGGCATGAAATGAGAGTAGTCCGTTTTTTTGTTTACTTTTTTTTTTTTGTTGTTGTCGTTGAGAGTGTGTAAAATTTAAAATAAATAGTTTAAGCTTTGACACAATTATCAGCATCACCGCATCAAAGGATGACGTATCCTTTGCTAGCAAGGCGGCAATTGTGCGTTTTAGATTGACCGATGACGTTGAGGCGGTTAATTGGCAATTGGCGTAAGGGTTGAGTAATAAATAAATAGCATAAATAAGCTTAACTACTAAAAATGCCTTTTGCAGTGCAGTGTAGTGCATTACAGCTTGAGAGTTACTCCAAACGAAATTTTGGCAATCATAATTGTGGGTCAAGGGATCGTGTAATAAATTCATCAATTTCGATTTTGAAGTCCTTTGTTGTATGTCAGACAGATCTACCATAGTGGCATAGGGCGATGTCGGGCCAGATATTTGGGCAGGATATTGTTGGCGGGCGCAGGGCATCCTAGAAAGTGGCAAATGGCTATGGTTTTGAAGAGGACAACATTAGCAAAATTTAGTTGACTACTCACTGCATACAGCGCAGGTTTGCTCGTCGGTACCATCGCCGCAGCCATCACGACCCGAGCATACAATCGCCGTCGAGCGGCAGCGCCCGTTGCTGCAACGATGCGGACAGTAGGCGGCTGGATTACGGCCACTGCTCAGCAGTCCACCCGCATCCAGGAGACGCATAAATAAGTTGGGCATTGAACGTGAGCCGCACAAATGTGGCGGTTCATCACTGCCATCCTTGCAGGAGATAATCGCGTTACAGTACTCGTATTCGGGCAGGCACTCACCGCTATTGCAGCGGAATGTATGTGGCGGGCACTGACCGCTCTTCAATGCTGAACAGCCAAGCTCATCCTCGCCGTGTGGACATTGTCTATGGCCATCACAGAGCGCAGCACGTGAAATGCAACGGCCTGAGCGTTCGCATTGGAAGGCTTCGGCGGGGCAAGTTTGATTAAGGCGTGCGTTGAAGGTGCACTCCTCATCGGAGTCATCGCTGCAATCGGCGCGACCGTCACAGACGAAGAACCACGAGATGCAGACACCACTAGAGCGGCACTGAAAAGCCAGGAAAGAAGTGGCGTTGAAATAGAAATTTTAAGCATCTCCAATTCATGTTAGTCACCTGGAATGTGCCTGAACTACAGCCGGTTCGCTCTGCACCACATTGGCCACTCTGCTCGTTGGCATCATTAGCAGTCGCACAATCGCATACCCCACGAGCGTTGCATATGGTATGTGGATCAGCTAGCTGGCATTGCCTATCATTAGCGCATACCAGACCTAATGAGACAGCCTCCAGGCTTAGTTCAACACGTTTACGTATTTCTTCAAAAAATCAGATACTCGTTTAAGTCAAAGTTACACATGGATAAATCTCGTGGCTTACCTGAAGTTGGTTTAGTGGTTAAAGCGTTTGCCGCTGTTGTTTCTTTAACGGGCTCCGGCGTAGCATCATCTGCTGACATGAGTGGCATTAGAGTCGTCACCACTGGTGCTTCTGGCTCCATAAGAGTTACGCGACTCGCCAGGCCCAACATCGTGTGGGTAGTGATCTCAACGAAGTCATTAGGATTGCCAGTCACTTCCTCGTATTGTAATGGTACAGAGGCTGCAGTATCTGCTTCAGGAGCAGATGCTTCGACATTATCCACCGTGGTTGATTCCAATATTAAATTTTCGGATTCCAATTCCTGATATCGTATCGCATCCTCATGTATGCCGAAGGGTAGCTCCGGTGAGAGCGTGCGTTCCGGTTTCGTTTCGATTTCTTCAGTCGTTACCCGGTTTGTTGTTGGAATAGACAACTGGTTATTATAGTTCTGGTGCAGTTGCTCCTCCGCTGAGGCCATTTCGGGATAGAAAGTAATAAGCTTGTCATCGGCGGAAATTCCAGACGCGGTAGCGATTTCAGAAAATTGTGACTCAATGGGCGCAGCTTGCTCTGAAGCAATTTCTTCTTCCTGTGGCACTTGAACTGGTATTTGTGCATTACTCTCTTCGATATGTGTAGGTTCAGCCACTAAATCAACTAATTGTTGTTGCTGCAAAACTGGCCGCTCATTTTCAATGTATTCCTCAATAATATTTGGCTTTAGAGTATTCTCCTCCTGTATCATCAGATCGCTTAGTATGTCTGCAATGCTTTCACTCTCCATAAAATCTCCGCTTCCACTCAATACATCATTATCATCTTCATCTTCAGCCTTTTCCTGTGTTTGCAAAAGTTCAGGTAAAAGCAGAGGGTCTATCACATCCGGAGTTTGTTGACTTTGTTCAGACTTCAAATCATCGCTTGCGCTTTCAACTGGTTTTGTTGGTGCCTCTAGCAATTTATCCATTTGTTCTACCAATGCAAAATCTTGTTCACCGGCTTGAGTTGTCGCCTCCTCAGCAACTTCATTTATTTCAGCTACAGGTACCAACTCCTCTACAGGTTTCTCATATTGTTCAATTGATGCCTCAAACTGTCCCTTTAGGGGTGCCGCCTCTTCTTCTTCGACTGGTGAGTCCACTTTACCGACTTCACTTGCCACTTGTGGCATGCTATCAACTGGCACTGACCCAGCATTTTCAATTATATTCTCATTCCCATTCTCGTTTCGATGAGTTTCCTCGATTTCTTCGATCATTTCCGGTGCTGCCGAAATTAATTCAGTACCACCTTCCTTTGAACTTTCACTTAATTCTAAATTTTCCGTATTTGCTTCACCTGCTTCTGGCACCAAAAACTCAGATACAAACTGAGTTGTCTGTTCCGTCACCTCACCTGATGCTAATAAATCGATGTGTGCCGTTTGTCCCTCTGTATCGTTATTCATTTCATTATCATCAACTTCAGGTTGCTGAGTAATTGGTGACGCTCCACCTTCTTCATCATCATTATCGCTACTTGATTCGGCGTTATCCAGGTCGTCACTAGCAATTGGTGCATGCTCATTGACAGTTATTTCCCCCTTTGGTGGTTCTTCTTCTTCGAAAGGAGCCTCAGTTGTAATTTTTTCTTCGGATAGTGCTTCTTCGCGTATTGGCATATCTATTGCCACTGGCGAAGCCATTGATTCTGACACGTCAGGCGATTTAATTTTATTATCATTTTCTTCCACTATTTCCTCGTCATACAAAGCGGGTCCGTGTGCAGGCTTCTCCTTGTCTTCATAGCTGGCGGCAACATTTTCCGTAATTTGTTGTTGTGTCGCCAATTCATCATCATTTGTTTTGAATGTCAAATCGGGTTGAGCAACTAGGTCCGATTCACCGATAGCTTCGGTATGAGCTTCAGCTTCAATCACAGGTTCTTGTGCTTCCTCTTGGAAATACTGCTGCACCGTCTCCTGTTCCTTTGCTGCCTGAAGCTTCTCTATTTCTTGGTGTTCATTTATTGACAGATCGTCATTTGACTCCCCAATGTGTTCTTCTAGTTGATTGGCATCATTTAAATCCACTTCACCACTTGTCATATTGACGTCCGCACTTTGTTCTGCCTCATTGGCTTCGATCTTTTCTGGTACTGATGGTTGTGATGGCACTGAGTCTTTCTCGCCTGGCTCAGCAATCTCTTGCTCCGGTTCTACTACAGATTGCGCCTGCTCTTCTAGTAATTGTTGTTGGTTTTGATCTGCTTCCGTTGCTGTTATTTCTTCGACTACAATTTCATGTTTGTGGTTGTCCTCATTTGTCTCTGCTAGCCTCTCCGTCGCAGTCGTCTGCTCCGTAAGTTGCAACTGTTCTGCTTCGGCTTCGTCTGTCTCAGGGTTATCAACAATTTCATCGACCTCATCAAGTTTTTCATAGTTATTTTCTTCCTCATTTATGACGTCAGCTTCTACATTTGACTCAGATACAGGCTGCTCTGCATCGGTTTCCACTATTGCTGCTGGGTGTGCCTCCTCCTCCACTTTCTCTTTGTGATCATTGTGTTCATGATCGTCTTTATCAATTATTTGTTGCACATTTGTAACACTTTCGATTTCTGCAACTTCAACGGCCTCTGATTCTGCTGGTGCTGACTCCTCAACTACAGTAACTTGTTCGACATCTTGTGATGGCTCCTTCTCCTTTATTGCCTCCGCTTGCTCATGATAGATCAACGTTGTTGATTCCTCACCATAAGTTTCACTTATTGCGGCCGCTGGCAATGTCGACGTTTCAACCAGACTTATAACATTATCGTCTACATACACTGCAGGTATCGACTCTTCCTTCTCCACTAATGGCTCATCTACTACTTCATTCTGCTCCTCTTCTACTTTTTGTTGCACATTCTCTTCGAGCTCATCTTGTTCGGTTTCGTAATCGAATTTCATAGTATCGTCGGCAATATGATGACTTTCCTCTGGTTCTAATTCTGGCTCGTGTTGTTCGTGTGCTATTTGCTCGAAAGTGTGTTGAGCGAGCTGAGCCTCTTCTGCACCCACAACCGGGTCACCTGTTGCCACACTCTCTTCGGCATATTCATCTTCGATCTTATAAGGATAATCATCAGTGGGCGTTGCTTCAGTTTCCTGTTCATCCGGTATTGATTCCGTGACTGTAGCTTCAGCAGTTGTCAGCGGCTGTTGAGAACCGTCAATGGTTAGCGTTAGCTTTTGCTCATCTATTTGATCCTGACTTGTCTCAATGAGCAGCTCTGCTTCAGTATGTTCTTCCTCTTCTTTTTTGATTGCCTCCTGTGCTTCTTCAATGGGCTTAAATACTGTGAATTCTGGTTTCACTTCTGGTCTGAGCTTCTCTGCCTCCTCTTCCTCATTTTCCAATGATTGCTCTTCAATGCTTACGGCAAGTTCATCTTCAATTAGCACGGATGGTGGTGGTGCGGAGGTTGTCGTAGTGCTGGTGCTTGTGGTGGTGCTCGAAGTAGTCGTACTTGTTGCTTTTGTCGCTGGTTTTGGCGTTGTCGTCGTAGTCGTTGAACTGTTGATCACGTCAGCTTTTTCCGACTCAGTGCTCTCGGTTACACACAAACCACCCACGATGCGCGCCGGAGCTGTGCATTGACAACGTCCAAAAAGATTCGGTATTAGAAAATCGCAGTGTGTGCGTCCATCGAACATTTGGCAATGGGCGTGACTGTAGCAAACCGCGCCGGGAAGCGCAGCTGTAGGGAGAAAGTAAAGGATGGAGTAAGATTACTTCACTTGCTTGATTAATTTTTTTGTTTTGTTTTTCGTTTATTTCGGCAATAAGGCATATTATAAAATAGTCAGCATCAGCAACGGCTGTGCATTGGCAGTAGCAACAACCCTTGAATGGCAACAATCCATATAAAATGAACCAGCCTTCTATATGACTAAAAACAGGCAATAAACTTGCTATGACAACAATAACAAAATATAACAAGAACCACTACGCATAACAATCATGCTTCTTATTGGGTTCATCAAAATTCCAGTTAGACCTAGGCGTGATTCGCATGTGAGGGAACCAAATAATAATAATAATAAAACAATGAGAGCAATCACAACAACGAGCAAGAGGTAATAACAACTGCTGCAGTAATTCAACAACAACTACACTCAAACACACACCGATACTCGCTCACAAGTATGGCAAAAGCTGGGCTGCGCTTTAGAGCACCTGTGTGAAAAAATCTCAGCAATACTCCTCCTCCGACAGCGACTGCGTTTGCAACTCGATGACTCTCTGAGCCTGACCTACTTTTTTGGCATGATAGTAGCAGCGTGTTCAGTCAGCAGCGCAAGACGCCAAGATAGCCTACACCATGCCCATAGTAGCATAGCCTGCTACTCTCCCCTCTTCCCCTCACTACCTGCTGATGCTGCTAATCCACATCTTCGCTGTTGTCGTCGTCATCGTCATTGTCGACGGCGGCTGCTATTGCAGCAGCCCGAAGGCTTAACTTGTTTTCACTTGTTTCGTTTTTTGGTCCGGTGAGACAACTTCTTTGCAATAGTTTCAGTTGCACGTTACAGCCACAGTGGCAGTGGTAACAATAGTTGGTAATGCAGTCTAGTCGGGGTGTGTTGCGCTAACGACATAAGCCGTTGGCAGCTAGAAAAGGTGGGCAATCCTGCTGCTTCTTTTTCCACTTTTGTTGTAGTTGCTGCCACTGAAGCAGTCGTCGCCGTCATCTTCTTCAGTTATCGGCGGCATTCACGGGCAGCTCGCATTATTTGCTTTCCTGCACAGGTGCTGCGCACACCTGAATTCACCACAGACCATCTCAACTCAATCCGATTCAACTCAAATCGCTTTGTCCCGGCGAGTTGGCAGGCCTGTTGAACTTCAAATGTGTTCGTTTGACACGTCATGATCCCTCAGTGTGGTGGTAGTGCATTTTTATATATTTGTTTTATTTTTCGACTTGTTTTATTTAATTTTTTTTCTTTCTTTTTTCACAAAATCGTGCAACGGAAAATAGCGAAACGCGGAAGACGCGCGATGAAACCTGTTGGAGTTGCACTGGCGATCTTCCTTCCTCGGCCACATAGTTCCATGCAACAGCATCTTTGGCATAAAAGGTACTCCGTACATACATATGAGTACGTGTGCAACCGAAGGCATGCATTTGACACAAATATGGCTGTGAATGCTACCATTTAACTAGCCAAAAAAATCCAACATCGGCTGTAATGAATACCGAACACACTTCCAGTGCATAAATTAGCTAAGCATCCAGGCTTATTAACTGGAATTTGGATTTATTAAACTTGGATTTGCTTGATGGTTCGGCAAATAGGGGAATACTAACTTAATGAGTATATTGCAGCGACCTTTCTTATTCTCATACTAGGATACATAAATTAAATATGATACTTTGCAGACTTTGGTTAATCTTAATTTTCAAAAGTCTTAATATTTTTTGTTTAGGATGTGAATTTACATATTTTTCAAGAATACAAAAAGTCTTAAGGCTTTTAGTACAAAGCTGTTTCATTTGTACCTTTAATATTAATGATGAAACCAAAATTATAAAAGGCGTAAAATATTCGGGGAATTATACAATAAGATAGGGAAATCCGAGCCAAACAATTAGATGTCGAGTAACAACAAAGGTTTCTATAGAACATTACATCAATAAATATTATTGCAGGGTACTGCGGTATCAGAGGAAGGAGGAATGACCATTAGTCTGCTTTAATTCCTATGCTACAAAAGTCATCCTCTCATCTGTAGAGAATCTGCTGATCACCGCAATTGGTGGTTAATCCTAGCGAACAAATGCCCGATAAAGCTCTCAGGTGATTTTCTGGTATTAAGATTCCCATAAAAACTAAGTCTTGAGCTACTGATATGATGAACTGATCATTCCCACCCCATTTATGTAGCGTATACAAATTGTTGATTTGATTGGGTTGGCTGACTGCTGTAAGTGATCGATTGCTTTTGCGGCTACTTAGCTCGATCTGTAGCTAGTACGAATATGACTGCTGTTGCTGCGTCTTCTTGTTGTTGCACGTTGACAATGCAAGTCGCTGCTAACCCACTTTGCGAGCGCTTTGTCTGCTCTTACATTCATAAGAATTCAAAGCGTGCGCGCGAATGCTCTCTAGAAAATGAAAACAACAAGAAAGAAACGTTTGCAACTCTTCCATGCCTGCAGTCAGTGCGTGTATCTTTTACAATGGCGAAACAATAATTTCATCAAAATCAACATAAATTAAGCAGAAGAGATGCAACGCCTTAACTTCCATAAATCCCATCTGTTCAGACGCACACACCCCGCGATCTGCACACCACAACCATAGACAACGGAAATGAAAATGTATGTCAAACATGCCTGCAACGACGTCTTCAGTGTTGCCTCTATGTTGCGGTTGCGCACAAAAAAGTGTGGCTTTTGCAATAAAAATTCCAGAAAAGTTGCTCAGTTGTTTTGTTTGGTACGGCTTGCTTTGGCTTGGCTTCACTCAGTTCGCTTGCTAACTTCGCCGATTTCTAACTGAACATCGATAGCAGGTGGCCACGCTAGCCCACTCCATAACTGCCCATTACACACCTGCCCATCCGGCCGCGTACATTACTCTACTCTATGGTACTCGACTTAACTCAACTCGATACTCGCTTTTATGTGAGGCATTCCTGTGGCATTAATAAGTCATTTTATGTCTTTTTTAATTGCAGCGTAGAAGAAGCAGAAAAACTTTCACTGTGACGTTGAAATATTTGTAATTAATTGGTGCAATTTGCATTTTACGCGTGCTCACTGCATTTGTTGCCACTGCAACTTTGTGTCTTTGAATTATTGCCAGGCAACTTGTGTCTGCAAGATTTCTGAGTATCTGCGAACTACAATTCACGTTGAGTTGAATTAAGTATCTGTGATGATGATGTGCGATGCAATTGATGATTTTATTGATTTGCATGGGGAAAAATAATCTGCTGGAGGTGCTGTAATGTGGGAGAAGAAGGAAATATTGAATATCTGCCTTCTCATCCATATAACAACTCCTAATAAACCGTAAATCCCATCAATTCGGAGCTGTGACTTTGTAGAGGGTATCACAGTCCTGTATCAGGCATTCTCAATTGAGGTTAGTTTAAATTAAATTAAGGGGTTGGAAAAACTTGTTGCACAGACGATGCCGCGTCATTTAAACTGATAATGGCTCATTGTGCTACTCTGTGTCCTCTCAGTACGATGTCAGTACGATTTTTTACTAATGGAGGTCTTCTCCCGTGAGTTCTATTTGGGACTGGAACTTCTACCCTTCCTTCATTTGGAAGGCATGTCGGATGACTCTGTTCAACCGCTCTGCCTTTCATTTTTGCTTAAGATTTCGAATATGGATTAATATCGATTCCTAATGAATCGTGAGTTGAGCAATAAGTTCTTATAAAAAATGTTGAAATGTCAATCACTAGAAAACTGTTGAAATCTTAACAATATCAACCACAGGCTTTCATTTCTATTGTCAATTCAAGCAACAAACTTTTGTATAATGGAAAACATGGAAAGAAGTGAGCTGCAAGAAGTTCATGGCACAATGACCAATTTGCAATTGGTTAAATGAGTTGAATCCCTGTCGTACACACAAGATGTATGAATCGATTGAGAAAATCCATTCAGTTTTTCAAGGTTAACTTTAATGATGTTTCATTTCGAGTATGTGACTTTAAACGGTACTGCTATTACGAATGAATTCTCACAGAAATTAACCTCCTCATATGTACTTGAACTCTTTCAATAGAGATGATGCTGAAAAGAGTGCATGAAAGTGTCGTTGACAGATTGCGCACTGTTATCCTCCAATTAAAAGAATTAAAATGCGAATTCACACCATCCACCTTATGGTATTCACTAGATTTGGCCCCAGCGACTTCTATATATTTCCAAATTTAAAAATTTGGCTCGGTGGACTATGTTTCACGTCGAACGAGGCTTTTATCACTGAAGCAAAAGCCTACTTTGAAGAACATCCGAAATCCTCTTTTTGGGGCGGTTAAAAAAATTTGGAAAAAGGTTGGAAAAGTGTGCAGAGCTGGAAAGAGATTACGTTAAAAAATAAAGAGAAAATTATTTCGGGAAAAATTGTTTTTCTGTCTTTTTGTATAGATTTCTGGATTTTTCTTTGGTAAATTATACTCACTGCTAAAATTGCCAATTTTGAGCTTTGAGGTAGTCACTACCTGTGACAGAGTACCCTTGAACTTCTCGTAAAGTAAAACTTAGGTTACCTTCTTAAAACCAAGTTGACTGTATTGCAGAATTTGACTGCAATGAAATCTAACCTGAAAATTCATTTCACCTACCGCGTTTGTCTTTCTTCTTCTCTTGCACATAGCAACAGAAACAGAAAATTTGCTTTACAATTCTTTCAAACCAAGCAAGAAATGCACAATGCAAATGTTGACACAATACACAACACAGAAGCGCAGTCTAAAATCACAGAGATCTCAAAGTCGCCTCTTTGCGGAAGATGCACCGATACATTTATCTTTGCATGCTTAGGCTGGCATAGTTTTATACAAAATAAGTATGTATACATGTACACATATACGACGAGTAAACTTGCATATAACATACAATGATGAAGAAATCGAGCAAGATTAAAGCAGCCAAGAAAAGCGAACTGAGTCTGAATGACTGAGTGAATGAGCCAGCAAAGAAAGAAAAAAGAGAAAGAGGAAAAAGAAAAGGAAAAAAGGCCCATTGTGTCCAGTACTACTTTAAGTAAGGAGGTCCACATACACTTGCATGCACGGCAGCTCGTTAAAAACCGAGTAAAGTAAGAAAGTCAATTCGATAAATGGCGATAGAATGAAAGAAGCCCAGCCCGGCTCAACTCAACTCTTACTTCGGGTTGAAGGTGCATGAGAAACTGGAACAAGTGTGATGTTGCCTGAGCCGGTGCCGCTGCCGTTGCCATTGCCGTTGCCGTTGCCGGTGCCGGCGTGACTGCAATTGCGATTGCGACTGCTTCGTAAAAGAGCGAAAGCATATCTTCATTATGTGGTATGAGTCAAGCCACTTAAAGCACTCAAAACACTCGAGTCGTACATATACGCCTTAAAATGTGGCACAGACAATCACCGCGACCGCCAACGGGCGAAATGGTTTTTCAACGTAGTCTTGCACTTGTTTGACCCAACGGGGCAATTTCGAATGGCAAGGCGGCGCGGCGCATTTCTAACGAGATTGTCAACCAAAAGACTTCAAGAGAACTTTGTCTCGACACATACTGGAGTGTTAGAGCTTGGCCGGTGTCTTAGTTCATCGTAATCTAATTGGACTTTCTTTTTGCTTTATTGCTTTAATTACGAAACCAAAATCAAGTTCAGCCAACCACCAGCTAAGACCACAGCAAAGCAATGAGCCATGGCAATTAAGCATGTTCAATTATTTGCTGCGATTTTTGTCAAAACAGTTAGCAAAGACAGCAACAACTAAAAGAACACAAGACTTCAGAAAAGAACTGATGAAGTTACCTATTTGCGACATGCAAACAGTTTCAGATACAAATCGGTTTGTTGGCAAAGCTACATTCTGTTGTTGCTGATGCCGTCACAGGATAGAGCGCGGTGAAAGGCGGTTGTTTTTTTTTCTTATTGTTTCATTGCATGAGAATTACATTTGTCTCTGTCTCCCTCTCTCCCCCTGTCACTCAACTCTCCTGATTTGTCTTTCAGTGTGGTGACTGGTGAAAGTACATTCGAACTTTGTCGAGCGAAGCCTTTTGGGACCTTAGCTTAATTGCCCATATAGACAGGTGCATGTGACATACGGCATGTGGTACGTATGTCTCGACCGCCGGTCGTTTGCTTGTATTGCCTCAATTCAGTTGGAAACGCCCAAATCGCACATGCTTGCGGTTTCGTGCCCAGTTGAAGCGGTCTAACCAACAATTAATTCTTTTAAGTAGATATTAGGAACTGAGTAGAATGAATCGCAACTAATCCAACATCTGTCCTAACATTATCGTCATCGTCATTATTGTTATATGGCGGCAGCCGGTGAATGTACGCGACACGAAGTCGTGCATGTCTCTCATGTTTAGAACGCTCTTCTTCGAACGTCGCAAAGAATAGACAATAAAATGCTATCAAGCACAAAATTTTGAACCCAGAACGGAGTCCAATTTAATTTAGTTAGAACATGTTCTACAGTTTCTTTTTTGAGCTATTTTCTTAGAGGTATTTGTATTTAGCTCAGAAAAGTCTGATAAATTATGGATACGTAACCTGACCAAATTAAATCGTCATTCAAATCTTCATACCGGACTAAACCGGAGAAAGTTGGTCTGTTCTCCGATTTGTAAACCTTTCTGAAAATAGCACATTTATTTTCAGAACATCAAAGAAAATTCGTTCAATCCATCTTTCGATGGCTTTTTCATGCTCTTCACAATTGCGAAAATGAAAATTAGAAATGTTCCTATGTCCAAAGACTTTAAATCTATCTTTGAATAGTAAGCAAGGATGAGTGGTAACGAGAAGGAGACAATTTTTCTCATCTAAGCCCTTCTAAAGGCAAATTGCAGCTCATTAGCATCACAAGTTCCAGTAGCCTGCCTTACATGGCCAGTATATCCATAATGGACAGAACATCCAATGGGATTTAATGTGACAAAGTGTTTTAACCAGTGTGACCTGGAAAACATCTGCTGCAAGAGAGTTAGAACCTTTATTACGTTGACTCAACACTAATCTTTACATTCTTGCACACAGAATGAAACCATAAGTACGATTTTCATTCGATTACTCATTATGACAACTTAAGAAACCTATGGACTCTTCAGCTACGTTTATGTAAGTGATTGTCGTACTTTAGAAAAATGTTATCACCACTTGAGTTGATTCTACAAACAGAGCTCACAGACTCTGTAGCGACGCTGTTTAATCTAAATACGGTAAATGAAATCTACAAGTGGATAAACAGCTCAATCACGAGTAAAAAAAATGCGATTTGAGTCAACCTATCTAAAAACGACGTTCCCTTAGTGATATCAAGGAGGGAGAACCTTTCTGGAAGGGGCTTGAGCTTAGTTCTCACAATCTCACCTCAGAAAAATAAAATCTAATGAAAACCTAATAGGAATGTTAGATTCAACTAGGACTTCCGAGCGAAATAATTCTAGTAAGCCCAGATTTCACCCTCTACAGACCCTTGGCTGTGTTTCAGCAAAGGTGGAGAGTTCTCTCAATCAAAGACTTTCTAATACAATATAAATATAATAAAAGAAGTTCAGTAAACTATTCATGATTTTATTAGGTTAAATCATATATACATATTCATAAGAGTCTCTTTAACGTTTTCTAAAACGATTTATATTCAACAACAAAAAATCGACCAATATCAAGTAACCCAATTAATGAATTCTCATTGTATTTTTATTTGGATTCATTAGCACGCATTTAGAGAATATTACTACAGCATAAAAGTCCGATTGACTTATTACCAATTCTACTTATGGTTCATAAACGTACATACATACAAACAAATATCGAGTTCATTGATGATATCTCAAGAGGTAATCTGAAGAAGTCTGATTCGAATGTAAGTGTAACGATTGAATTGTTCGCACCTTAAAAACCCATTAAAAAGAGTTGAGCGCTTAAGAAGTGTGTTCATTGGCTTACCAAGCAAACGGGTTTTGACCAGAGTTATGTTGTCGTGTTATAGAAGGGGGGTTAAACACATAAAAAGAAGTCGGGACTGCCTTTTTTGTGGATTTTGAAAGCAAAAAAAATTTGTCATTCAACGACAATGTGTGCTTGTTTTCTTAAAAGCGTTCTTGGAAAATTAAATAATTACGCGTATAATTAGAAACGAGATTGTCTTGTTTGCGCTTGTTCTTATAATACATATATGTATATACAGAGATAGAAAGATACGGAAAAAACACAAAAAAGCACATGCTAATTGCCACTGTCAATGTGAAAATGTTGGGAAATTTGTAATTGGCTGTCATAAAATCGAGACGAATTCAAGCACAATAGGAATGAAAAAGAAGAGAAAAAGAAAAGTAGAAGTGACGTGAAAATTAGTACAAATAGTTCTGAAGGTTTTTGATGTGCTACAAACCCACTAAATATCGATAGATGAGCAATTTTCCTGATGTATTTAAAGTAGTAATTATAGTATCTGTAACTTTGATTTGAGCTCTGTTTGTAGATGCATCACATTCAACTGGTCTGTGAGGTACTTACGGCCAAGGCAAGTATGCTTGCGGAACTGCAGAAAGCCCTCGACGCAGCGGCAGGCGCCGTCAAGGCAGCTGCTGTTGGCGACTTTCATGGTACACTGGTCGTTCAGCATGCAATCGCCGCCAAGTAGTTGAGCTGTGAAGAAGAAAAATCGAAAGAAAAGCTATGAGTACCTTGTTATTTGACAATAACGGCATTATGTGGCATCAATAAGTGTTTGTTTATTGTTTATTGCTTGTCTCTTTTCTATTTTCTGTTTGCTTTTTTTGTGTTTGTTCATTTCACCCAAACTCTTGCAATGAACAAATGCATAAGTTTGATAATATACACACACATTAGCCATTTGAGTCTGCTTAGATGTGAGATACTCGTACTCACATGATAAACACGAAGTCGCATTGTACTGCACAAAGTAGGGCGCACATTCGCAGCGTCCGCTGGCCGAACAAGTGCTGCCCTTAATGAAGTCCGTGCAGTCCATGTCGTGTTGGCAGAGTACGCCCAGTTCATTGGCCGCTGGCGCAGCCATGCTGATGTGGCTAACAGCGATGATGACAAGCAGACACTGTAAGAGAGGAAAATAGTGAGAAACACGTGTCAATGATTGTTTAAAAACCAATTTTTTTCCCCACTCTAATCTGAAATATATACATATGTATACATATAATAATAATAACAAGCATAAAGTGGCTAAACCAGCGACAGACAAAATAAAAGATACAAGACACATGCATGAAATCATTTCCCAATGCGTAAAAATTTTGCACAAACCATGCAATTAAAAGACCAACGAGGGGCAGGCAACACAATGAGAACTGAGAATGTCGAAATCTCTGTTTAATTAAATGTTGCTAACAAGTTAACAAAAAAAGCAACTAAAAGATACTCAGAAGTTTGAGGAACGAAGCAGTATGAAAACAGTTAGCATAAGTAACTGAACCCGAGCTATAATTTGCCTTAGTATGTAGTCCAAAACAAATAATAATAATATAATAAAAAAAAAACAAATTATAGTGAGCGCAGCATGTGAGACATGTGAGCAAAACGCTGAAAGATACCAGTTAAAGATAGAAATCTCCTAAAATCAGTAGCTGCGCGTGTGTGTTTCTATATTACATAATTTTTATGAATGAAACAACGTGTTGAAAACTGGCAGCGATTTTATGTGGCGTATGTAATGAAACAAATTTAACAGTTACCTGCACACGCCTCGAAACCAGGGTGTTGGTAAGAAACTGTAGAGATAATCACTCAGATAATTAGTTCACTAATTCACAGACGTCGACTATAATTATATGGGCTATAATTAAATGTGTTCAGTTAGAAATTATAAAGCCAAGCATAGCAGCAGATACTTTTGTTTGAGAGTACATTGCACTCGCGTTTGCGTCACACATCATTAATAAAAAAAGGCATAAAGGAGCAGCACAAAATACTTTGTAAACAAGAAAGAACGCTCGCATCGGCTGAGTCGAAACTGTAATAACATTCTCGCTCGAAGGAGTTGACAGTTAAGGAACAGTTTAAATGGAAAGCTGTATAATTCAGTAATACTAGGATTACTAAATGGTTATGGTTCTATAAGGTCCTTAAGGTCTATCCCAATTTCAGCTCGATGCATCAAAAATCAAAAAGTTTTTTTTTTCATGTCAGAACTTGCCACTGTTTAGTAATGCTAAGACCGAGAAGATTTGCATGTGAGTCCTAATGGACACATTTTGCAAAAGATACAACGAGTCATAAGAGTAATCCGATCAACAAATCTCTAGATCAACAAACTTTTTTCTTCTCTATAGTTTTTATTTGCTACTATCTTCAGAAAAAATCCAGCTAATTTTATGATCTTTTAAAAATCACATGCAAAATAAAATGCACGAAATGGCCGATCGCGTTTGCCTGCCGTTGTCCAGCAGGTTGATTGCTGGGTGGTTGGCATGGTCTTCCAACTTAATGAGATGTTTGTTGCTGTGCTTGGCGATTTCTTCTTTGATTGTTGGGATCTTTAAGTCTCGATGGATAACAATGTGCACCTACGATTCTCCGCAGTAGCTTGTACTAAAACCTCTGACGAATTTCCCGGTTTGAATTGAAGAGATCAACTCATGTTGTCCGAATACATGTAGTTTGTATGCTTTTCAATCGCACCTTCACATGTTGGTTGATTTGCCGTCGTAAATTGTGACCGTGTGGCATGACTTAATTAGTGCTGCTTCTTTATCTTTTTAGTATTTTTGGGAGTTCAGTGTGGTGAATAACTGTACCGCAGCTAGTTAAATCATTCCACGAACGACGTACAATGCTATAAAATTCAAAGACAGTAAAACGTACAGGAGCGGTAAAATCAACAGCATCATCAACAACAAGAACAACAACTTCAGAGAACCTCAACAACATTAAATAATGATGGTTATATTGATAAGTTGATGAGATGTACATGCAGCGCAGCACTGTTGCAGTTGCAGGTGTATCTTGTATCTGCATTCAGTTTATTGAGACTTTTTACTCACTAACACACACACACACATAAATATATATAAATATGTATATAGGCACTCTTAAGTGTCTTTAGATTTGTTCTGCTAACAAAACTAACCACACATCACCAAACCACCAGGAAATACAGTTAAGAAAACACACACACTTTGGTGCGAGAGTGCGTGGCATGGATATTTTTGAGATAAAGTTGTAACTGACGGCAATCAGAGTTAGTGTTAAATATCATCTCTTCTTGGTGATGTTCTTCTAATGTTGTTTGTTTTTGTTATTGGTGTTGAATTATTGGTTCGTTAGTTCATTTATGTTTGTGTCTGAGTTTTTGTTGTTTAGATACGCATTCGTCGTTTGTACGTGTATATTCTCATATGCATATGCAAATCCAAGATAAACATTTTGTATATATATGTGTGCGATTATGTGTGTGTGTCAGCGAAGTTTTCTGAACCTCAATGTTGATTGGAATTCATGTCAAAAGGCCAAAGTGTGCAAAACGTTTGGGTGGTAATTGGGTCGGTGAATTCTTTACGAAGCAGATACAGTGAACTCTCGATAACTCGAACTCGTCAAGTCGAAATCCTCAGTAAGTCGAAAAAAATTGCATTCCCTTCTTCTGAACCCCAAAATACGCGGTATGTCAAATTATTCAGCCTTTGTAAGTCTAACAAAATATCATTGCCCTGTGAGGTATGATAGTACATATTTCTACTGCATAACTAGAATTTCAAAAAGCAGACTGTGTAGGTCGGAGTTAGTAAAAAATTTTATGTCTTACTTTGGATTCGCCGAACTACATTCACACATAGAATAAAGCTCTTGAGCCGGATATAAACTTAGAAGGCGACTGAAATAAACGTCAGAACATTGAAGTTCAATTTGAAGATGAAGACATGATGATGGGTAGTAGTAGGTAGTTCTACTGGAACACTAACTGATGCTGTAATCATTGACATAGTTATTCAAAATTTAGAGAAGACGAATGATGTGATGATATTAATCCAGCATAACCATTAGTATCAAATAAACAAGACAGATAAGCAACTAACACACTAGGAACCTACGTTGAAAGATATTATGGTATCAAGGGTCATTGTTGAACTTGAAAAAATTATTGTATATATGTAATTGGATGCCCAATTTGGTCATATGGTGCTCAATTATGGAGGGCATCCAAAAAAACAAATAAAGAGATAATTCAAAGACAGCAGTCAAGATTCATCTGTATAATCACCAAAGCTGGATGGTATATCACTCGTTAACTCCAAATTTCTAGCATTTCTCTTGAACTTGATAAACTATGCTAAGTTCTATCTAAATCACTAGAAGAAATATATTTTTTAAGAAATTAGGTATTTTCGTATGGGATGTCTAGGTGCCTAAAAATATCTTAGTCAGACATCTGGATTAACCTACAGAACTAAAAAAAAACATAAAATTTATCTGAAATGTAATAGTGTGGTGAAAGTAAGGCTGTCACAGGCTGTAAATTCTGTTTCGTCGCCTTATATAAAAATTATTATTCAATAAAAACTATCTTGATACGTTATGGACTAAAATGTTCCCCAAATAGGTTTTGACCTTATCATATACAATCTTAAAATACAATCTCATGTTCAGTGGCTAAAATAATATTCTATTAGTAGTGCAAGTAAATGTACTCCTGATCTTGATCTTGGTACCTAACTCATAAACTAGAAACAAAACAAAGTTAATCAATTCCCTCATCAGAATTTTCTTTACAGTTATGTAATACTGAATATGTTAATATCCAGCTTTACTAGATTTTATTTTTCTTGTCTACTAGTCTTTTTTTTTTTTGCCAATTTCTTTTTAGTGGTTTAAGCAGCAAAAAATCACAACTAATTTTTAATTATATAGATAATATTTATAATAATGATTTGCTCAAACACTTCAAGCCTTCGCATACCAAACAAAATGCAATACAATTACAATTATTTTAATGGCTTTAGCCGTTTTCTTTGACCGTAAGAAGCAGTTCCAATTAAGCTTAACAAATTCCTTTGGAAATTAAAAAAATGTCAACTATTCAAATCGGCCAATTTGATGAAATTTTCGTCGGCACCTGCAACACAGCCGCACTACACAGCAACCAGAGATGTCCACTAAAAACGTTGTTAGTAATATTTTTATGTCCATTCATGCTATTTTATGCCATTCACTGATCATGGTTTTCTACCCTCTCTCGTTCTGTTTATTGCCCATTTATTACCTAATCTCTTTCTTTTGTGGAAGTATCTATATATCTGTGTTCGTATATACATATGTGTGTGCGTGTGAGTTCGTACAGAAATTCCGCTGCAAAATGTTCTTCTAATTTCTGATTTCTTCTTGCTTCACTTCAATAAAATGTCAATGAAGTTTTTTAATTAGACTTCAGCGTACAGGCTGAACGTCCAATAATGAAGACTCAAGTACCTCGAGCGATTTTACGCAGTGTAATGAATCGTGTGATTGCGAGTGTCAGTGAGTGCAGTAACATTCTCGTCCCACTTTGAATGCGCATTTTAAGATGTGTTTGTATGGTAACCAACAACAACAATAACAAAACGATAAAAACATTTTATTTATTTTGTATTTTTTTATTTTTATTTTTTTTGATTTTAGGTTTGCGTCTTTTTATGTTTTTGTGTTTTGTTAATTTTTCTTATTGCCATGACTTGTGAAAAAGTTAAGGGGGCCACTGGGACTCTCTGTTTCGTGGGATTCACACTGTTTGAGGACGCTTAATTTCGCTTGTCACTTTTTGTTATTGTAGCTTTTTATGTATCTCCTCTGTTGTTGTCGTCTGCTGCCGCATAACTCAGATATTTTTATTGGTTTCGTTTAATTCGGTTTTAAAACTATTTTCTTCTGTTTTCCGTTCACTTGTTATTTTAATTTCCTACTGCAATTTTGTTAAAGTTTTCTTTAGCACTTTTTTGTAGTAGGTTGTTGCAAGAATTAGTTTATGCTTAATGCGGCACAGTGGTTTGTTTTATTGGCAAAAAATGTCGGTTGCGGTTGAGTTATAATTTCTAGAAAATGTACTTCCAAGAACTAGAGAATATAGACTAAAGAAACCCAGGAAGAAGGTCAGTATGGTCTAATCCATAAACAATTTGAACAGCTACCTTCTACATTTCAAAGTACCTACAATGTAAAGAAGAGGAGAAGTTTCTAAGCTGATTGCCGTTTTGACAGGTTATTAGTCGTTTCGTGCCATGCTGGAAAGCTGGATATACTTAAAATAAATATATCGTCAGAGTTGCAAGAACGAGAACTATCAGAAAACCGTTGAGCACATAAACTTGAAGTGCCCGGCAGTGGTAAGGATTACGTTAGCAACTGTAGCTAGGCGCGAGCTTGAGTCACTAAAATCAGAAGTTTACCTTCCACTTTATAACTAAAACTGCCTATACTCTTTGCGAACATTGAGAATACTACAATATATGTAAGGCGAGTTTTGCAAATGCTACTGTAACCTAACTTTAGCTTTAAAGAGCCGTAAATCATGTTTAGTTCAGTTTTAAGGTAATTTCCTAGAAAAATTGTACTAACCTCTGTTGAAGCTAGATGCATGTGTAGTTATAAAAAGTAATTTCTTTATTTTGTGCTTGACGAGAGCTGAAATAAACTAGGATTAGTAACGAGTTCCCTCGCCATAGTTACAGCCTAACTCAGGCTAATAACTATACAGGCCTCTTCTACCAGTATAGCAATTGAACTTATAGAAAAAGGGATTGAGCCTTCATTCCATCAGCTCATTTATTAGTCAACAATTAAAGATTTGTAGTAAACTATTCATTAAAGATGTGTCTGCGCCACAAATCAACGAATAATTTCCATACTTCAAAAGCCGCAAGACAGTCATTGGTCATGATGGCGCTCAATTCGCAGGGCTTGCTAGTCTGGTGTGGCACTCAGCTACAAATGATTTTTTTCGCTGCCATTTTTATTATGATTTGTTGTTGTAGCGAAACTACATTTTACACACTGCAGATAGACGAACGATGAACAACTTTACAGCTTAAAAACAGCAAAGAAATGGATTTTTTTAACATCGCGCTTCTTTTTGACTAATGAACTCGATGAGGTTTGAGACTGATGGCTGACACTCGCACTGAGACTGAGGTTTGCGGCGTTGTGCTTTACTTCTTTACATTTTGTGTTTCTCTGACGTTCTTCGTGTTCGTCTTTCTGACAATAGCAGACATACTCCTACTTTGGCATCGTAAAAAACGAAAGAAAACAAAATCCGCCACAATTCGCTATAGCGTATCTCCGATTTTTAATGCTCACTTGGCGTGGCAGCGTCTGCTAACCTTTGAGAACCGGCAGACATGCGTATATATATAGCAAAGCGAAACATACACACATAGAGAAAGAGTTCCAAAAAGTGTGAGAGAAAAAGGTTAAATCGTAACTGAGCACTTCAAAGCCACGTGACCTATTGGCCAACTTGCTGTTTATCCCATACCGGTAATAATTTCCAACCTACGCTGTAAGCGAGAAATTTAAGAACTTTTTTAATTACCCAGGCGCACAAACAAAAAGTGTGTCACCTTCACGTTGAAAGCGACCACAACAAGAAAAACGCCTTTTGTTAGGAAGTTGATGGTTTTACAAGCTTTGCAAAAGTTGTGAAAAAATACTATAAATATTCGCAAAAATTGGACCACTTTCCAAAAATATTTTTGGAAGTCATAACTGACCAACATAGTGGGTAGCCTGAGGAATAAGTACGCCTTGTGCTTTAACTTACCGCTAAGACGCGCTTAACCGTACAAATCTGGCTCGTTGACCGGCGTAGCGCTTTACGACGCTGACTGTGCTGCTTAGCTGCTGCTGGTGTTGCGCTCATGGTTGGCGGCGTTTTGCTGCCATTGAACGTGAACGTGTACTGCGTCATGCTTTTGATGCGTTTGCGGAGCTCCAGCTGGGGCACACGTGAAACACGAGCTTCGATTTTAGTATTTCACTTTGCCTGTGCTTTTTTTTTTTATTTAATTCAATTTATTTTTTTTATTATTATTATATTTTACTACTTTGTTCTTCTCCGGCTTTCTTAGTGTTTAAATTTTTCTGTAAGGGCATGAAAAAACAAATGAACTGAGGACATTTGAAATTCACTTTTGGATGACTCAGAGCTTTTTGAAAGTCGTTATGCTTTTCTTTGTGGTTTGGAATTTGTTGTAGTAGTTCATGTTGTTGTTGTTGTGTTATCGAACTAAATTAAAAGTTGCCGAACTGATGATATTACTGAGCTTTATCAAGAGTGCTCACCCTTAATCAAGGGTGGGTTTATTGATTTTTATCGAGCATATCCAAAGCTCTCTAAAGAGACCCGAAATAAAAAAGGAAAAGGAGCTGCGAAATATCTGGTTAGACAAATAAACATTATTATAGACATTATATCAATTACCACAGAGCTACATATCCTTTTTATCCATCTATCTATTCTCGACTACGACTATGCGATGAGAATTTCGCAACGGTTCATCAAGTTTCCTATTCCGGATGTTATATTTTTCTATATATTGTACTCTCTAAAATATTATATCTACCTATTCACTTCCTATTAATGATTGAATTTAAAAAATACACACACACAGTCGCGCATGTGATTAGTTCAGGCGCGCACCCAGAGCCAACGCAACGAAAGACTTAAGCGACAAACTTGCTATGTGCACACCTTTGCTGTTAAATGGGTTTTGGTTGGATTTTTTTATTTTATTTTATTGTTTTTTTATATCAGTTTTTGCTATATTTTTTTTTCATTCTTTGTTAATGGTTTTTGCTATTTTCACTTGCTGTAACGAACGACCTTTGCTTTTGTTGTTTATATTTGGGTGAAATGATTTTTCACATTCTTATATTGTGTGTGTATGTGTATGTATACCATTATACTTTGTTCACTCAGGGTGTCTCTTTTCATTTAATTTTTTTTTATTTATTTCTATCTTTTTTTCATTTTCCCTCCTTTGATTCAAGCAGCTGTTGGTAGGCAGCACAACTATTTTATTAATAGTTTCATAACAATTTCTGGTTGGAAAAGCTTGTCTTCTCTAATCTAATTTATAATTCGTGCGTGAACCTTTCGTCTGGGGGTCAGTAAATGTGTTTTGCCGTGGCTTTCATAGTTTTCGAACGAAGAGAGAAAAATCTGTTAATGCATTTTTGATGCAGTAGAAAGCAGGGCAAATCGATTTGAATGTTTGATCGAATTACAATTTTCGGGCTGAAAGCCAAATTAGTTTGAATCGCAGCATTTTTGGGGTCTAACATACACACACACACATACATGCACATACCTTACATTTTTGTAATTGTAATTTGTTAGAACTTTCAAAACTCAATCAACTCAAGTCTATGATTATTTGCACAGAGTTCTGAACCGCAAAAGGACACAAGGTCAAAAGCTGAGGCCAAAGAAGTCAATGTTTGTGTAACTCGCCAAGTGCACTGGGCAATTGTGTGAATATGCAAGTGGGCAAAGTTTGTTTCTGAATGAAGAACGAAGACATCCACAACAACGGAGAATACACTAAAAAGTCGCTTTGGTTACTGAGCGCCTTTTAAATGTGCATCAAAATTCGCATCGAGTGTAGGGGAGTGAACGAAGCAAAATAGAAATGGAAAAGCAAACAGCAATCGAACTATCGATCACTAACTTCAGACGGACAGACAGGTAGACACACAGACAGACAGAGATGCAGAAAATTATTTGAACGGACATAATGCGCGAAAAAGTGTTTACTTCTATGTGTTTGTGTGTGTGTGCGTGTGTTGGTGTTGGCGACCGCAAAGTGTGCAGCAATTGTTGACGCTGATAGCTCGGTTTTTTTCTGCTTCTTCTTCTTCTTCTTCTTGTTAATTTTTATTCTTTTTTATTTTTAGAAAATTTTCTCCCATGAGCCGCCAAGCGATCTTTGCAGTTAAGCGTCTTAGCTGTAGTCGATCTTGGTCTATCGGTCGCTGGGTCGAGCAAAAGACAACAACGACACTGAAGACGTCCACAACGACACTGATGATGATATTCCGCAAGCATATGTGTGCGTGCATTTGTGTATTTGAGTTTGTGTCTAAGAAAGTTATAAAAAGAAGCGCGATTTTTGCACCGTTATGCACCCAATATGGTGGTGGTTACAACAAACACAACAAAATGTACACGCACACACACATACACACAAATACATTCATTCGGCGTTAGATCGTTGCAGTTAGCTAGTATCTGTATTTGATGCTCCTGAAGATGTCGCTATGGTGCTTTAGTGGTTTATTTGTTCATTCGTTTGTTGGCTCGCCCATTCGAGGCAAATAGAAATTACTGCCAAATACTAAGAAGGTGGATAAGAAGAAGAAGAAGCACTGCCAACCGCGCCTTTGTACAGCATGCTTAGTGCTCCAACTGGCAACTTCAACATGGTCGTCGTCGTAGTCGCCGTCGTAGTCGTCGTCATCAATGCAAACGTTCATCTTCTTCTTATTCTGCTAGAGCTGCTGTTGCGGCTTTGTTTGTCTATGCCACATCCACATGCCGCATCCATTACCACACGCTCTGAGAGATCGTACTGAAAGTAGCACCGAGTTGGAAAAAATGCTTGTGCCACAAAACACGTATGAACCTCGCCTGGCTCGGCTTGACTTTGCTTAGCGTAACTTAGAGGATGCTGCACGAGCTGCAGATATTTGGCAACGATAGAGTTTTGCAGATAAACTTGGTACTCAAACATAGTCACACAGATATACAGGTTACTGACGAACACACTCCCGGTAACGTCTCGAGAAATGTTTTAAGCGCTTAATTATGCGATGTAACAAGAGCAACGTCAACTTCAGTAACAACAACAGCAACAACAATTATGAAATGAACATGAGACAGCAAACTGGAACAATTTTTCAAAATTATGCAAATTTTTGGCTTTGGAAAAAATTTTTCGTTTTATACCGATTTTGCTTTCAGCGGATGTTGCACTTCAACGCGACGCACAAAAACGAATTATTTTGTGGGTATGTATATATATATAATATTTTCTGTTGATGAAATGTTTTTCAAATTTTTTCTTTCATTTAAAGGCCAAAATTAGTTTTTTGGTTTTTCCTTATTTTTTTATTGTCGCTTCGTCGCTTATCTTAACGTTGGTATTTGTCGGTTGTCGCTAAACGCGTCCGAACGTGTCGATGGTCAGCAACAAACTGAAGAGGAGCAGTCAAAAGACGGACTTAAGAACAGCGAACGAGCAAAGCCATCATGCTGAGTCGAAAAAGTGCCAACAGCAACAGCGGCGATGAAGACAACAGCCGCAGCAGCACCAGCAGCAACACTAGCTTCGAAGAGGGCGAAGAAGTAGCAGCACACTAATATGAAAGACAAAAGCATGAGAGAGCGAGAGCGAATGAAACTGAAAAAGGCAAGCTTAAGCCGTAACTTTGAAGCTGAAGTTTAAAAGGCAATAACAACCACAACAGCAACGACACAGCAAACCGCAAAAGCTGCGCTGCCACTGCCGCTACTCTCAGCAAAGTCAAAGTCAAGGCAGCAACAGCAAATGAAGTAAGCAGCGTAAGTCTACACTAAGTTGTGTAGATTTCTTATTCCCTGCTCAAACTGTGGCCGAACGTATGCATCGACGATCTTTGAAGCGATGTTGCAGCGCAGCGTTGCATTGGAAGCTGCGCGCAGCTGCAGAGAGCGACGTCGAACAAGTGCTTTATTTGTTTCTTTAATTATGAGTGTCAGGCGTGTGTAACTTGCTGCATTTTTTGTCTACTCTCTTCCTTTTTTATTTGTTTATTTCTTTTAAATAATTTTTTTTCATTTCATTCACATACTTTATGTTTAAGCCTTTAAGCTGAACCGACGCACTCGAGTCAAGCCAAGCACCCACGCACAACTGAAATGCTTGTTGTGCTTGTGCTCTGAAATATTTTTTATTAAAATTTTTGTTTGCTTTGTTTCGAATGTATGCTTTTTTCGCGCCTAATTGAATAATGTGCGCTCGCAGTGCATCTTTGTGCTTCAAATTTATCGTTTAATGGCCTTAAATTGTTCTTTGGCGTAATTTTCGCATTTATTTTCTTCTTCGTTAGTAGTCTACCAAAGATCGAGGGCGCTGCCATTTTGAATGAGCTTCAGCGAAAATTGCTTCGATTTTGGTCAATTTAAATTTGGAATTTGAATTTTTTTATTTTTGTTATTTGGGTTTTTTAGCGGAAACCACTTTAAAACTGATAACTAGCAGTCAATGGACCAGATTAAGTCTTTTTTCTTTTTTTTAATCAGTTACGATTTTCGCTCGATATAAAATCTACAACAATATTAAGGTTTATTTATTCATTGATTAATAGCAAGAGCGCAATTCTGTCTGTCTTCTACGGCTACGACTACTTTTATATTAAATTAGATTAACTGTAATTTTATGGCAGATAGCATCTACTACACCAAAAAAATCCAAAAGCATCTGATAGTGCACACGTACCGTCCACAGTCGCTCCTGCTCGTCTGTGCACTTGGCGCACATGCCACCATTCACCGATGCTACCTCCAGCTGTAAGTCCATGTATTATCATCGTGCATTGTAATAATACAGAAACTTTTATTTAGTTCAGATACAATTATAACTGCGTTTATTTATTTGGATTTACATGGCCCTCGGCCTCGCCGAATTATACTATTATTTTCATTCGGTTAGCATCGCCTCGACTTGCAACACTGTCGAAATGATAGTCGGAACCCAGTGGACTTGATTTTAAAAACCTTCGATATAATTAGTCGAGTATATTTTAGGTTTCATTGTGGACTAGCTACCTTACTTATCCTTATCCTGTGGGTCTCTTTCATATTTGATGGTTAAAACAAAGTCCTTCCAACACATCAACGGTTTTTCTTTTTTTTTACTTCTTTATTTTGTATAGATATTCTGTATGTACATATTCTATTATCTACCTTTGTACTTATCTGTTATGTAAGGGTATTGAAGACAGCAAACTGCCACAAATGGCATTTCTGAGTCTCGAATAATGAACATAGAGGTACCTTCCATAAAAAATTCAATACTCAACATACTGCTCTCGATTCTTTTCGGAATTGGTTATCGATTATCGGAATTGAAAATGGAATCGACACCACGTTGCATATTCGATTTCCAAGTGTTTGAACCAGTTTAAAAGATAACTTTCTCCTCATTATTTGAATTGGTAGTTTTATTTTTACATTTTCGCATTCATCTTTTATACTCATTTTCAGTTTAAAGATTTATGCGCATCATTATCGGAACTTGTGCCCAGAACAGGACAACTTTCGCCAATAATTCTCAACTGTGCAACATCGTTGAAAAAGTGCCAAACTTTAATTTTGAGAGAATTTAGGTTACCCTTTTCGATACGACGCGTATTACTCGACCCTTTGCAAGAACATGACAGAGTGGTCAATGAACTTTGGTCAAACACATAACATAAATGAAAAAATTAAAAAAATTAAGCAAAGTACGCAATGCAAAAGCGAAGAGTTTAAAGGCTTCATGCATGGAACTGGTTATTAAAAAACCAACATTGGCGGTCGCCCCTTTAACTGCCCCCGAGGCTAATGTTACAAAATCTCACTTGGCGGAAAAAGGTTGCCAAAAGTGCCGCAGAGAACTTTGCAAAAGATTTTCGAAAGTTTCAGTTGCACGCCCACTTTCGACCGGGCTAAAGTAAAGTTTGGAGGCGCATGTCGTAGTCAGAAACAAAGCGCGGCTGCTGTGACTGCCTCAGTTGTTGTTGTTGTGGCCATAATCGTGACAAATATGTTTGAATGAAAATTTAGAGCATGCGAAGTTAGCCGCAAATGCCACAAGCGCAGTCGCAAACGCAGTCCAGCTTACGGAAGTTGTGCCTTGAGTTGTTTGTTCCATGCCACGACAAGCAACCAAAACAAAAAAAGGCACAAACACAAACACAAAAAAACTCTTCAGAAAAAAGTGTTTTGTATGCAAATCATATCAAAGCAACGAACGAATGAAGAAAAAATTGTTTGAAAGCACAAAGCAAACCGCACTCATCCAAAGAACAAACTAACCAACCAGCAGCGCAAGCTGAGTCAGTTTAGCCAAACACAGTTGGTATACAAACATTTTCGCTTTGGCTTTTGGCTGTGGCTTCCTTTGCTTTTTGCGTGTGGGGCAGTCACTAACTGTCCTACTGGCCAATGCTGCTGCTGCAGTACCCTGTCGCTGAAGCTTAACTTGTACTCGACTCCATTCGACGCCACTTGACTCAACCCGTCTTGACTCAAGTTCAATATGCCAAATGCAGCTTTGCCGCATGTTGCCTGTCATATTTTGAGCTGCTTACAACATTTGAAAGCAAGGAGACCCGCCATAAAAGAAAAGTCCAGAGTTTTGTTAAGAGTAAAATCGAATCCACAATAAATCAAACCGCAAATATTCGCATTCTGGCTAGGAAGCGTTTTTAGTACACAGAATAGGGTAACAGTAGTAAAGATATTTTGGTTATTTGTTTTATTATATTATACTTCTTCAATGCATGTTTTGCTGCAACTCTAATATATATTTCCGGGTTTTAAATTAACTCATTTTCTAACTATTCTCATGTTTTAGTAGTTAAAATAGTCGTCACTATAAATATAAGATAATTAATAATTATTTGTATTATATTTATTTTTTACTATTTACGCGCCCTCGTATGAGTGAATTAAATGGACAAGTTTTATACTCTTAATGGCGTCAAATGACTGCGATATGGGGCGTATGCTTATTGGCTTTCTTAATTTGCACCTTTACAACAGCAGAGGACTGCAATGCCGCTTTTCGAGATCGAAGTGAAGTACGCCATGTAAATGAATGTGGCAAAATAATTGAATGTGTTTGCATCCGGAAAAATGAGGACTGTGGAAAGAAAAAAACAACGATCAACTTCAATTCAATGTTGCGCTTCCGTTGGGTCAAATTTTTAACGACGTTTAAGAAATGCCAAACGCTTCCTTTCAAAAAAACTCTAGTACAGTTGTACTTGCGTTAATTGATTTGTTTCTTAACAAAAAATTAGATAATTTTTGTACAAAACGAGATTCACTCATAGCCTCATTTAGTCTCAATTTCCATGTCGCAAATACATGACTGCTGGCTCTTTCACGTTGATAGCAGCGAATCTGCAATGATTTTGAGTATTTTAGACGTTTTTTTGACTATATGAGAGACTGGCTGACTGATGGACGAGCTGAATGTGTAATATAATTTCTGTAAACGTTTTACAGCCACAAATCACGCGTGAAAGTTCGACACCGACGAAAGTAAGTTGGACATTGTCATTAAAGCAAAGCAACGAACAAATGTAGCTAGAGAATGCTACGCGCTCAGATTTATTATTGTATATTTTCCAAAAAAAGCAGACATAGTCGTCATGTAGTAAATGAGCAAGAAACATTAAGTATTGTAATTGCCAGAAAAGCAACAAAACAAAGCAACATACACAGAAACAAGATATAGGCGAAGCTGTAATACACTGCACTTGCATAAAAGCTAAGCAAAGGGCCAGCGATTACATTTGTTGGTTAATTAGGAGAGAACTTCCTTTCAAAATTTCAATCAAACATTGAGGAACTACTATCCATATATTTAGGCACACATACTGGCATCACTAGACGATTCATTACACTGTCTACGGTGACTCCTTGCCTGCTTTACAAATTTCCTGACAACATTATGACACTATTCAATGTGTGTAGAGTATTTGAGTATTATTACTATAACTTTTTTGTTTTTGTTGTGTGGTTGTAAAGTTATTTCATTATCACTAAATAGCATGGTTTCGTACTAATAAAAGAGAAAATGAATGCGAAGAAATGCGCAATCAACGCAAATTAGCAAACAAAAATAGCAGCATTTATGCCTAAACTGTGAGTGTCAAAAGCACAAAGACGCAAGATATGGCAACGCCGCCTTATATTTATGTATGTTGGTGTTATCAAAGCACACTTCCGCATCCTTTCTTTTATATTATTTTATTTAAGAGTGATTGTAGGTATTGTAGTTTCATTGGGCATTCGAAAAAGTATTAGAAAAAATCATAAACGAAAATTGTTTTATAGATGAACTTTATAGGTGAAAGTGCCGAAAACATTCAATTTCCAATAGTTTCGCTTTCGGTTAATAAAAACGCATACGAGATAGAAGCTAGCCAAAGAAGCAATATATGCTATAATGGGCGATGGCGTTTAACGGTGCCTGAAAGTACCTAAAACACAAAAACCAAAGCAAAAGTAATAATAATATTAGAAAGTTTTTTTAAAAAAAATCTAAGGTTGTACTTTTTAAGCCAGCTTTGAGTGGTCCCAGTAAATAGGTATGCTAGAAGAAAGTAGAAGATTTAGAAGGGAAAAAATCTAAAAAATCGCTGCGTAACCATCCAAAGAAAGTGAGCTGAAATAAGCTGAGTGAGAGTGCAAAAAATGCCGTCAATTGGCTATTTCTCCTTTGCATGAATGTCGCATAATAGATCGATACATAAGCTGTACAAGATCTAATGAAAGCACCGACTAAAAAGCCTTAAGAAAAAGACACAAAACGCATTAAAAAAAATCAATTGAAAATTTTACTTTCATCTCGCAAACATAGTAGTAGAAGACGGTAAAGGAAAGGAGTCCGCAGACATTGTCGTCGGAGCACAAGTCGGAAAGCCTCAAAAGCCCAGTCAAAAAATATTTTTTTAAAAAATAGAGAAAAAATAACGACTGAACACATAAACAGGCGGTAACTGGGCGGGTACTGCGCATGTCTCGGTGTACTACTTTCAGTACATCATGACCGCCAATAGATGCAATGTTGCTGTTGATTGTTCTTACATGTACTGCTGTTGCTGGCTTTTGTCGACACTCGCACTGAATTGACAAATGTCGAATAACATATGTCGAGTATAATACATTTATTTTTGATTTTCCCTTAAGAAATTAAATAAGAAGTCAGGTCGTGTTTTGTCTGAACATCCGTTAAAAGTGTGAATCCGTTTCGCTGTGAATACGTAAAAAGTGTTGGTTAGCAGAGCAAATGTATTTCGAAAGATTAGAATGAACAAAAAATTGCGAAAAACCGACGAGTTGTCGGAAATTTTCCATTTGTGCAACGCCATTTTGGCAAACGCCGAAGAGCACCGGATCATATCGGCGTGGCCACTAGCTTTCGAGAATTTGCATATGTCATTTTGGCTCCGTGCCATATTAGCGCATACAATGGGTCAGCCAATGCGCCTGATCTGTTGTTTCTGGTGGCGCTGCCAACGAGCAGAGTATGTGAAAGCGCAAGCGCAACTGTCACTGCAATGCGACTGTTTTCCCTTTGGCAGACTTACAAGAAAATACAAAAAAGAAAGAAAGAAAAAAACATCGGAATAATGATATATATGTTTTTTTCCTTGTGAAATTTTAAGTGCAATGCTACTAGTCTGGTCTGGCTTTGATTTGGTATGCAAACTGTTTGCCGCAACAATAGCCCCAAAGTGACTGACTGGCTAAATGACGCCTAAGCTAATAGAGCAGCGGCAGCAAACTTCATTCGTACTTTTTCAAATAAGCCAATATTTGCTTTTGTTTCTAGCCATTTGCATATATGTATGGTTAATGAATTTACAAAAAAAAAAATTATTTAATTTAACTTTATGCCAAAAATGTAGCCAGCACCGTCTTTCACTGACACTTGACAGCTATTGCTTTGTTTTTGGGACAGTGGCAACGCTACGCTAAGACACTCCCCATTTGGTATTTCTGTTGATGCTAATAATAGGCACCCCACATTAATAGGTTTTATGTTAATATTGCCATAATCCATTCCGTATTACCATAATTGCTCTTTTTTAATGTACACTTCTAGTGATGATTTAGCCTAGCAACTCAAGGAACTATGAATCCAGGAATAGTCGGTTGTTACACTCGAAAACTCGATTAAGAGCCACTCAACTCACTCCGGTGCATCTAATTATGTACACTCTTCACATCGTTCCATCAGTTGTTCTCAAGCTGTTGCACCTTTCCAATCGAATTAAGTCTTATTATTGCGCATTACATATTGCATTTTAAAGTTTGGTGGCCTTGAAATTCTGAGTGATTTGTCTATATAAGTGAATCTAAAATTACATAAAAATCCCATGTAATATATAAATATATATATATATCACAGTAATGGATCACTCATTCAGTGGATTTCCTGATTCCAGAAGTAGCACCACACGAGATCGTTGAAGGCGTTAGACTCCTTTAGAAAACCAAGTCTTCCGGTTATGATCTAAATTCATACACTTTCCGAGTTTTGTATGTAACGGCTATATATAATGACATCTTGAGGCCCAGTTACTCCTCCAAAAAGTTATCATCATCTCCAAGCCGGTCAATCATAAACAGAAGTCATACTCCTATAGTCCTATTTCATTACTGGTTATATTGTCTAACATTTTCCAAAGATTATTTCTGATTCATTTTTTCCTCTTAAAAACGAGTTTTATAAGAAAAAGTTCAAAGGGGATGGCTTTTGCAGAGTACAAGTATTTTCATATATTGCAAAGACTCTTAAAATAGTCTTAATTCAAGAATATCCTTAGAATAGAAAAACCATTTAAGTGTTATCCATAGAATAAGCCTTCAAAAAAAAAAGTGATGAACTCATACGTCATGTAGGTGGGGTCATTCTCCGAAATGGGTGTATTTCAGTATTCTCCCTGGCACAACGAAAGAAAACTTGTTTAAAACACTCGCAACAATCTCTGAATTTAGATTCGGAAATTAGTTTTCAAAAAGTCTTATAAGAGGGTCATGGTTTCCTGGTCTCGTTTTTGTTTCCGCCCGAGCAACCATCTCTGAGAACTGACTGTCTGCAAGATGAAATAAATTTGCATAAAACAAAAGAAATTTCATTGAAAAATTAATAGTAAAAAAAAGGAAAAGCAACAATAATAAAAAACAGACAAGAATAATGTGGACGATTTCATGTTAATTACAATATGAAACATTGAAAAAACGGCAAAAGTCGCTCGCTCGAACATTAATTCTTAATTGATTTGCATAATTAGAAAATATCTGGAAATAGGTTTAATCAAAAAACCCATCTGTCGAACTGGCATTGACTTAGTACAGTCCAATCCAGTCTTCGACGTTTTAAAAAGACTCTTCACATGCCAGCCATAATAACTGAAATATATTTTTCGTTTTTTCTTTATAGTAGATAGTTTCTTTCACACCATTCAACTTCTTTCTACTGAAGCCGTCGCGTGCCATTAAAAATAACAGTGGCGGCAGCAGCAGCGAGCTAAAAGCGCAGATGAAAAGGAAACTGAAATCTTTAGAAATCTTTTACAATAACAATGTTTTAAAATAACAATAACAAAAACCGGAGGCACAGTCAGAGTCAGAGGAATTATCGGTGGAGAAAGAAATAGCCCCAAAAAGCGAAGAAGAAGTCGGAAACGTGTGGTGAATTTGACGAAAATTTACTTTCTCCATCAATATAATTAATAGTCAAATGTGTGTGAAGCTAATCTTTATGAATGACGACGAACGACGACCAGATGAACGATCAAGTGACCGAGGGACATGCAGACGAAGCGAAGATGCTAACGAAATTTGAACTCTGGCAGCTTTGGTTGAGATGATTTAAAACGCTTCGAAATGTGAAATGCTTTGCTTTTAAGATTAAAAGCGTGTGCTTCAGCTCGCGACGACCTCCGGGCGTAACTGAGTTCATTCGAGACGTGTAGGCAGCTGCCATTAAAAATGCATTGGTTTTAAACAAAGCGTTTAAGCGCATCTTCTTCTATCTTCTGTCTGCGAATTCAGCACTGCGCTTCGTTTGTCTAACAATACCATTAGACCCGTGCGGACAGTGTTGGAACTCTACAATTGCATTCAATACTTGCACTGAGTGAAATGAAAACGACTATTTTCAAGATTTTTCGATATCTCTTACCAGTAGTTTTTATCGCTTCTGTGCGTATGGCCTGCTCGACTGAGCCGTTTATGACTGACATTTTGAGGGGCGTGGAAAAAAGTTGTATGCAAATTTCTGTTCATCGCGTGTTCGGAATCCACTTTCAAATCGGATTATTTTTTTGGTTATTTTAGTGTTTGTTCGGCTTTGCTCGTTAACTGAAATTAAAAGTAGTTTTCTGTTTCAATTGTTTTTATTTTTATTTTTTACATAACAATAAAGCGCAGAAGACAAAATGTTTTAAACGGCGACAGCATTCATAACGCATACGAAACACGGTTGCTTTGACAATTTCGACGATTAGTCGACGCCAGGGGCCAGAGAGGGGCGTTTGTGCTTAGGCCGGCATTTCACTTGTACAGAGAAACGTCATCGAAAGCAATGTGAAGTTGTCGTCGCACAAACGAAATTTTTGTTGTTTGGTACTATTTAATTGCCTTTAAAACAACACTATTTCATGAATGGACGTGTTTTGTTGACGCTTTTCTTAATTATATAATTTTATTACCTAATTTTTTGAAGTGGTCGTGATTTGATTTTTCATTTAATTTTGTTTAAATAATCGATATTAAAACAAGAAAGAAGTGCAGTAGAAATTGTGAAATTTGTTATATATGTACGTACGAGTATACTCGAAGCAAACTGGTTTAGTAGAATTGCGATTTTTGGGCGCTTATTAAAACTTTCGATGTTGTCATTTTTCTGTTATATGAAAAATTTAGCAAACCTTTTCTTTTTATAGGTTCAAGGGATTACCCTTGCAATTTCTTTGTTTTATTTATTTTTTTACCACCACTGCTTCTATAATAATTGGGATAAAAGCTTTAAACGCGATCGGTTATGGTCAGTTACGGTACAACATTTGGTTACATAAGTAATTTAAGCCAGTCAAATAAGTTCCACGAACTTCGTTTTATGGCTTAGAAAACAGGAATTTTGTACAATTTTAATTTCGAAAACGAAATGCAGAAAGACGATGGTTAATCAATTGTATTAGTTCTATTTTGAGCGCGATTCAATGATTTTGTCACAGAGTCACAACTTCACATTCTGTTCGTTCGCATACAGCCAGCTGTGTTGATTTTTCGACGGGTAACAACCAGAGTAACAAGTAACACCTTTCTGTTCGGGCCTTTATTTTTGGGTGAAATATTTCAGTCTAAAAAATAAATCGTATGCCAACACACACATTCTAAGAAATTTATCTTAGAAATGAACCTGCAATATGCAGTATAGCAAGAAATAAAGCATATCACTTTCCGTTGCCATGTTACGATATTTACTGTTCGCTGTTTTCAGGCAAATGATGTTCGCCTGAACATTCGCGCTTTGTTGCTAGCAAAACATTTGTTTGTTCGGCGAACAAATTGGCCGTGGATACAGGCCTTAACGCTCGACTTTGGTGTTGAATTTTCAAACTTAAATTTGATTGTATTTTCATGCAAAGAGCTTTTAATTAATTCAAGCTCTTCAACCACGCTGCCAAAAAAGCTCAGAGCTATGAAAATCGAAAAAGCGATATTGCCATTTGTTGTAGCGTTGCCACTTTACCTACTCAAAACAGTCATCCGTAAGCTTATATGTCATTTTCAAATTATTTGAATCTTGTGTTGAGCCGATTCTATTATACGAACAGCTTTGCATGTAGCGACCTTCAAAAAAATTAATAACACTGCAACAAAACCTTTCGTAATCTATTGGCAAGCGCTTTTCTTCTCCTCTCTGTCATGGTATTTTTTGGTACTTTTTGTTTTTCTCACTTTAAACTTTTAAAAAGCTTCTTATGATTTTATCGTGTTTCCTTTGTTGCTTCAACTTTTCTACACTTCACATTTCGATTGCATTCTTTCAGTGTGTCTCTTTAGGAGTAGTGAGGTTTTTTACGTCTGCTGGGTTTGGTCATTTTCGTCGCCGTTGCAAGTTGATTGTGACTGAAAACAAGCAAATAAATAAATAACAATTAAGGTAAGCAAACAAAGTGTGAGAATATATAACAAACAAAATAACCACGATACGCATAGTAGTCGATGCAAATGCGACTTTTTGCAAATGCAGTTAACCGATAACTTGTTTATTCCGATAGGTCGAGCCGGGGGTGTGGTTTATTTGAATTCGTCTTCCGACTATATGCAAAAACCGGCATAGTACGTACTCTGGCTCTCCTTTTAACCTTTCTTTTTTTATTCTATTTCGTACTCACGGTGAAAAGTACATATATTAATTCATTCTTCTTTAGTTGCGTTTTTATACATTATTTTTTTTTCTTTTGGTATTTTTTATTTGTTTGTTGCATTCTATTTGTAGAAAACAAACACTTTCAAGTCGTAGGTCGAAATAATTTCCATTTTTTCCTGTGCAAAGTTTAAACTTCAAAAATCCAAGCAATACAAACGTCCTTAATTAAGCATTTAAATTAGTTATGTTGGCTGGCTTTCGCAAATAAAAATTCTTCTTGGGTGATAAACTACTCAGGGAGTTGATTTCTTATGATTATTTCTCTTATCATCCATTCCGTCCGTCCTTATGTTCGCCTCCATTCAAGGTGAACACCATCAAAAAAGAGGCGTATGCAGCACTATCGCAAGTGTAGTCAGCTGAACTCGTTGAGAGAAAGCTATGTATCAATAGCTGCCTTCGGAATACCGTGTTATGTGGGCTTGTCTACTTGCTATCTTCCGAAAGAGGGTTCGCCGGATATCACGGACCTTTTTATTCTTATTTCTTTTTGGTTCTGCTTTCACGGAACTTTTAGATGAAAATGTATCTCACACAAAATCTTGAAATCTCAAAATGTTTCAAGTGCATGTCTCGCCGATTTCTGGAACCTTAATGTTATCTGAAACCTTCAACAATTGTACTTTGTGTGGTGATTAATTTTGTAGTCAGCGCATTATCAACCGCTATTGAAAGCATTCTGTATCTTGCATAATTTGACCAACCGGTTTCATTTAATGATTGTTTGTATAAAACTTGTAACTGCTGGTTTTTTCAGAAATGCATACACAGTATATATATCAAATTTCTATACGAGTTCTTCGTATTAACCAAATTTTATTTAACATTTTCAATTGGTTGGTGTAATTTCACTATAGATACTTGTATATAAAAATTGTTGATAGAGATAGGATATTTATGGATATACATATGTTTTATTATTATTTATTTATTTAGAGTTCCTAAGAAAACTTACACGAATAGGCATGTCACATTGGTCAGTGATTCGATGTTGAATGAACATTGGGGAATGAGGAAGCTATCTGCAATTGGGTGGCGACCGCTTGCTCACAAAAGCAACCGTGACGCGAATGTCAGGGAACGTTCAGCCTTGTACAGGAAGATTTTTTGTTTTGCTATATTACTACCATAGAATAAAAATAGATCTTAATACGTCCATCGCGAGTAGCGCGAAGGTTGGTCTATGCAAAAACGAGCTGGTAACAGTCTTGTTTTTTGTTTTGTTTTCTGATGCATAACCATTCGATGCGGTGAAAATTTAAAATCAGTCAAACATAATTTTTTAACGATGATTTGAAGAATTAATGTGTTTTTTTATCAGTCTATGCACAGGAGCTGGTGTTCGTAACCGTTTTGGGGAATCTAGATGAAGAATCGTTTACGAGTTAGTCCGACAACACCGGCTTATTATCCAGATTTAACTGCCGAATCTATTTCATGTACATATGTAGTTTGATAATATTCAGTGCCCGTTATCATTCACCTATAGGGTAAGGAGAAGGTCTGATATATATATATATATATATATATATATATGTTGTACTAAAGCTACTAAGAAATGAGAGTACCAAACCAATGCATACCTGAGCTTAACTAAACCGTTCTGACACCTTACAGGGTATTCATTACAAAGTGACGCCAACGAAATTTTGAAGAGGACTAATTTTATGATACAAAGTTTTTATTCAATAGAGACAACATATATTAAATACATTTGTATTGCCTTTTTTATCATAAAATTTGTTGTCCATTCGTATAATACTATAGTTATATACAAGAATAAATATGTTTAGAATTTTTCAATGCCTTTGCAAAGTTTATTTAAGATCAGTGCCTCTAAGCAACTTAAAGAAATTGTCATATTTTCCATTCATTCTGAACCCACAAATATTAAATATCACACCCATCCCACCCTATCACACGATGAGTCAACAGTCTGGCAACCCAGCGTAAGCTTGAAAAAAAGCGCCGAAAACATATGATTTAAGTCGACATAATAAACAAAAGTAAATCGTAGAAAAGAACAACAATTGTCGTTATGAATTTTGGAGGCGTCTATTGTGTGTAGCCGATAACAAGCTTTTAACGCAATTCGTATGTCAACGTGTAGATTTTTTTGACAATTATAGAGCAAAGTTAAAAATACGCATAACTAGCGGCATGTGAATGAACATAAGAACGCATGTTCTTGCATTAATTAATTGCAATCAATTTTGGCAGTTAATTAACACATCTAACACAGCAATTAACAAACGGGGAACAAGTGTAACAGCCTTATGGGTATTTCTGTGTATTTATATTTGATAACAACCAGGGAGATTGATGTCTGCCGGACCTTGCTCTACTGCAAACGCCAATTAACCGACTGCTAGGCTAAACCTGCCATATAAAAAACATCGCACAATCTTATCAAATTATTCGTTTATGTGTGTACAATACATACATAAACGATTATTTGCATTGAGAATTGCGCAACACACGAACAGTGAAAGAAAAAAACAAAGCAGCTCGAAGAGAACGAGAGAGAAGTTCGACCCGGCAGGAGTAGCAACAGCTACAGAAAAGTATTGTTGGATTTTATGTGGCCGCGAGTTCAGTTATCAACCCGCGTTTGAATGCGATTGCTGCATTGCTTCTTATTTGTATAAAGTTGAAGTGAAATTTAATTTAAACTACAAAAAACAATAAAACAATCCAAATTTACTCTGTTAACAAAAAAAAACTGCTATCAAACATGTTCTCAATGCGTGTACTACGCAATACCACACCGTTGGTATTGCACACATTTAGAGCAAACTTCGGCATCAGCGCTGTGGTAGGTGTACCAGTCAATCCCATATCATCCATCACAATAAAACAGAAATCATAAAAAAGCCAAGTTATACTCGAATAGCTGTTGAGCCGTTACTATATGACGTATTGTCCAAGGCACAATGGGAGTAGGGAGCACAAAAAAAATACAAGATTAGTATTGAAATGGATAAATTATGCGTGAGACTAAGAGCAAGGTAGGAAGCCATCTCGGCTGTACGAAGATCACAGCATGCGCTGGGAATGTAACCAAGAATATTGTGGCACTTGGAACAGCAACAGTTTGAGGGAAATCTTGAGTCCAGCCTTATGTGCTTCTGGAGTGGTCCTCTCTCCAAAAGGTATTTGCCTATAGCTGTGTAGACTCTGCAGTTTATATCGCTTACACCATTTAATCACATGAAATGTTTCGCAAGTCTCTCAAATCCTTCCCGCTTTGCATTCCAAAATTGTACTAGATTTCTCTCAGAAAGATCCGACCTAGCTGGAGTGCATCCACAAACTATTTATCACACTGTTATATTAGCTTCAATCAATCAATATTTACGGATCGCAATTCTTATTTTACAGATGGCTAACAAAATTCGCGTTGGGCCCGTTGTGGATATACTTGGTGATGAGATGACACGTATCATCTGGAGCTCGATCAAAGACAAGTTGATTTTGCCATTCTTGGACATCGAGTTGCACACGTATGATTTGGGCATGGAGAATCGTGACAAGACCGAGGATCAGGTAACCATCGACTGTGCTGAGGCGATTAAGAAGTACAATGTTGGCATTAAATGCGCCACCATCACTCCGGATGAGAAGCGCGTAGAGGAGTTCAATTTGAAGAAGATGTGGAAATCGCCAAATGGCACCATTCGTAACATTCTTGGTGGCACCGTCTTTCGTGAGGCGATTATCTGTAAGAATGTTCCGCGCTTGGTTAGTGGTTGGCACAAGCCCATTGTGATCGGTCGTCACGCTCACGCCGATCAATACATGGCCACCGACTTCTTGGTGCCCGGCGCTGGCCAATTATTGTTGTCCTTCAAGGGTGTTGATGGCGAGAAAATCGAGCATGTTGTGCACAATTTCAAGAGCCCTGGTGTTGCTTTGGGCATGTTCAACACCGATGATTCAATCTTGGATTTCGCTCATGCCTCGTTCAAATACGCATTGGATCGCAAACTACCACTGTACATGAGCACAAAGAACACGATTCTTAAGAAATACGATGGCCGTTTCAAGGACATTTTCCAGGATTTGTACGAGAAAGAGTACAAGAAGCAATACGAGGCTAACAATGTCTGGTATGAGCATCGTCTCATCGATGATATGGTTGCTTATGCCATGAAATCGGAGGGTGGCTTTGTTTGGGCTTGCAAGAACTACGATGGTGATGTTCAGTCCGACTCTGTTGCTCAAGGCTATGGTTCGCTGGGTCTGATGACTTCGGTATTGCTATGTCCGGATGGCAAGACTGTTGAGGCTGAAGCTGCACATGGTACAGTCACCCGTCATTTCCGTTTCTATCAGCAGGGCAAGGAAACCTCGACAAACCCAATTGCTTCGATCTTCGCCTGGACGCGGGGTTTGCTCCACCGTGCCAAGTTGGACAACAATGAACAATTAAAGCAATTCGCCAATACACTAGAGAAAGTGTGCATTGACACCATTGAATCAGGTGCCATGACCAAGGATTTGGCCATCTGCATTAAGGGCATGAACGGTGTACAACGCAGTGACTACCAGGAAACGTTCGAGTTCATGGATACATTGGCCAAAAATCTGGAGACCGCGCTGACTGAGGTGTGCCTGGTATCAGCCCAGTGACTTGCCGGAGTCAAAAACACATCACATCTTTAGTTAGTAGTTGTCAGTCTGTTTTGTATCAACCTTACCACTTTTAATCTGTGCGGTATTCTCGCATAAATATATCTACGTCTCAGCGAGACGTCATCAGCATTTGTGGTTTATTTTCTACCACTGACCATTGTGTAAAAATGTAGAAGTAAACAAGAAAAAATAAAATAGTTTTTTATACCGAACGTTACCAATGTGTTCTCCAATCGCTAAGAGGTCTTTCACCTCGTCAAAGTTAACCAGTGGCGCCACAATACGCCCACAGCTTTGTTGCACAGCAGTAAGCCGTCAGAAAGTCTAGCAACCACCTCTACTAGAAATGGCGGCACTTTTGTGGTTTCGTATCGGCCACTATTAGATTATACCAACGCTGGCGAAGCAGTCTTTCCAGAACCGTCACCGAGTGCGAGCGCAATATGTTGGAAATATAGCAAAGAAGACTTAATATCAAATAAAAAGTGTCACAATCTAGATGCCAGGAATGTCTCAAGGTCAGCTTTCGAGCGTCGCTTATAAACACCAATTGATCACCCTTATTCTGTTGGTCTTCAGCTGCGGCACACAGGCATATCCGCCGTCGAATAATTATCGTGATCTGGATATTTGCAATCACTGGAATGGCCGCAGGCACTTTTTGGAACTCGGTGAGCGTGGTGAATTGCATGCACGCAATGTAACCACGACAGCATTCCGAGTATGTATGCAAATGCTGGCAAGGATTGGGGAAATTAACAACTCATCTTTGTTTGCAGAGTACGCTCTTCACACCAAGTTTAAACAATGTTATTAACCCCAAAAATCGTACTACTCTGGTCAGTGATATCTGGTACCAGTGCAACCTGGAGTTGGTGACCTGTGCCGAGTGCGTTATACGAATCACATTTACGCATGCCAATTTCTCTAAGACGTGTGCAAATAACGGAGTCGGCAAATCGTCTCTGTGTCCGTGCGAGCACATACAGTTCTCAGAGCCACCCTACGACACCACGATCTCAGGTCAAGAGTTCTGTGGCGATGGCAAGGTGTTTCGCAGCAAGACACGGACGCTGCTCCTGAAGTTCTTCTATCGTGCTACAAATAGTCATGTCTTCTCGCTGCAATACTTCTCGGAACGTAAGGACCTCTACCCTCCGGGCAATGCATAAGCTATCTCTTTCACCCATATTTCGTTTAGGCAATGTGAAGATAATCAGCGGTTCACCAAGTCAGACAATCATTAATAATGGCAATGCCAAATATGTGCCACAGATAATATCGACACCTTACTTTCCGATGCCCTATCCGCGAGACTATTGCATTGAGCACATCTTGACCTGCGAATCGGAAAATTGTCAGGTGCGCTTGGATTTCACCGACTTTCAGTTGGGATTGGCTTCTACGCTGGAGATCTTCGATTCGAATGGCCAAATGTTGGACTCCTATACAGGTGAACATTTTCGACCGCCCATCACTGTGAGCAGTGGTAAATCTTTATTGCTTCAGTTTCGGGGCAACGCAGCCACAGGCGTAGGTTTTCGTGCCGAAGTTAGATTTGTTTCGTCGAAGCAGCTAAAGGACGAACATTTAGTTCCGTACACGGGTAAGTGGTGAGTTACGTGCCTCCGCCTAGCACTTGTAGGCCTTCGTTGCAGTCAATTATGGTATCGATTTCTGTATTATGTGGGTGGGTCTGGTCGCACACTTTCAATGTCAATGCTATTTCAATAATCAGTCAAGCGAAAATAGCAAAACAAGTCCCACTGGCTTAGGGGGATGGCCCGTAGTGACCTGATCTTATACAATTTCTTGCATACAATCACATTTGACCCACAAACTGCGTCTTCTGTCCTTCCACAGATTGCGGTGGCATGGTTACAGGCCCGGGGGGCGCGATAACTATGATGAACATGATTGATAACATCACCGATATACGGCTCTTCGATTGCATTTGGATCATTAAGCCGGGCAACAATTACATGATGATGAAGACGCACATTTCGCTGCGGGTGGATGAGTTTCACAGCATGGCGGCACGTTCGGATCTATCCATACGCCAAGGCACGACATCGGATGCCGTGGAGATTGAGAATGTCCTTTGGCCGAACAATGGCATGAGCAAGGAAAGTCACACGGTTCCCATATTAACGGGCTACTATATACGTCTGCGAGGTGTCTTTGGCATGTCCTCAAAACTAGCCATTGTCTACAGTGTGTTTAATTATTTAAGTAAGTTCTATCTCTACACCGCTGTCAGTCACTTGCTCCACTATAAGACTCGTTTAATTGAAGATTGCTACATCGGCTCGGAGTTTTTATGTGGCAACAATCATTGCATTGCGATACGTCTGCATTGTGATGGATTTGATCATTGTGGCGATGGCAGCGACGAACCAGAATCGTGTGAGGATGACTGGGCCCACTTGCAGAAAGATCGTCGTTGGTACTCGCATAAGCCCAACTACTACTTTCCGAAGATGGAACAGTATCCGGATCTTAAAACGGCCACTGGCATCTTCATTATTAGCACACTTGGCATATTCGGTGTGCTCTCAGGCTGGATGGTGATACTCTATCGCATGGGAGTGCGTGCTCGCCACCAGCGCGAATTGCAGAATCATTTGCAGACTATCAGTGAGCTTCTAGGTAAGTTGGAAGCTATGCTCTTAAGCCGCATCACCTAAAATTGAGGCTCACTTTTTAGATCGCCAAGAAGATGAGCGCACGCCGGACGAGCCCCCCAGTTATGAAGCACCACCCGACTACGAGGAAGTCATAAAAGTCGGCATGGAGCAAGAGCTACGCGAACCACGTGGCCAGCGCCACGGACGTCGCCATCATCGTCGTCGGCGAGACCTGAGCTGCAGTCGCGCAGCCAGCAACTGCACCATGCAGTCAACATTGCCAATGCGGCATAGTTTCAGCCTCGAGCGACCATCCACATCTGCAGCTGCCATGACAGTCGCACCGACTTATACCGCACAGGATGCCTGCAATCTGCAAGAACTGTCGAATCGTGTGCTCTTGGCCACCGCATTTTGTGGTTGGTATCTAAAAAGTTTTTCTTTACGAATTTCAATGTTCAAGTAAACCGTCAGAATCACGTTTGCAGGCGCTGCAGGGACGTCTGGCACGACAACAGCGACATGGCCAGTGCCCAGGTCAACCGGCGCGTGTGCGTACAGCAAATCCGTGGGGCTTTCAACGAGCCCATCATCTATATCCGCTGGGTGTGAATTATCCGCAGACCTTGCCGAGCCAACGCCATCCGCCGCAACGATCAACGAGGATACCGCCACCGACGCCTTTAGAGATGATTCACTCAATATATCACTCACTCTAGGTCTGCCAACCTCAACGGCAGCCACAACAACACCCAACAATAGCAGTGACCGTGAGTGCAGTAAGTGGAGCACGAAATTTTAATTTATAAACTAAGCACATAGAGATTACTTCTGCGACAGCTCTAAGCAATAACAGTGGTATAACTTCCAATCCACGCACTAAGAGCGGCTATAACACAACCAACAATTGCACCGAACAGACTTACTTGAAGTGTTCCTGGGTGCTTGTCAACCCTGGAGGCACGCAGCAATTTAAAGTGCAACGTTTACGTCACACCTTCTCTTCGCCGGAATCATTTCATTGCAATGAGCTTCAGGTACCGTACGCTGATTTCTTGAGCTACGGTACTAATATACCGCATGACAGGCGAGTTTATAAAAGAAATATATTTAAAAAATCAAATATAAAAATCCAACTTATTTCTTCTGCAATAGAAGCTTCATGCATAGCAACAGCAACGCTACCAACTTCGGCTCCGAACTTTCACGTGATCCTTCGACCACTTTAGCTTTTGACAGTAATCGTCATAAAAACGAAGCATCGGATGAAAGCAGCCCTGAAACCTCGACTTTGACAGACGCCCATACATTTGTTAACTCCACGCATACCCTACACTCATATATGAGCGTCGATTCCACATACCAACGTCAACAGCTACTGTACAGCGAAACCGATAGTGACGGTGAAAATAAGATTTCGTGTTTTGGCGCAGTTGCTCATCGTTGTCAACATCGTGCTGGTGGCTATAGCGGCGCCAATAAAATCCGTCGTCGCCAAGGTCACGCACGCAGCCGCTCATTTACGAATGCGGGCGTCACCCAGCAACGCGCCGCTGCTGGTCGCTTCTTAATCAAACGTAGCTCATCAGCTGATTTGCTAATGAATTATTCGCCGTTTATTTTCGGTCGGACCGCCGCCACCGCTGCTTGTCTACCACAGCATACCACTATCAGCAGTACAGGCTCAGACGCTGAGAAGATGTTCTTAATTTGAAGTTGTTTGTTCAAGTACCTGTCAAATACACCCTCTCCAGGATAAATTTTTAAAAGTGGACTACCCAACTATCACCGAACTACCCAAGGACCACTACATTAGAACAATTCATTCTATACGATAATCCCCTAATGTACGATCAGTGCAATCTGCATCTCTGTGCTTATTAACTAACCTTTATAGCAAATAAATATTTAGTCACATAAAAAACTTTGTGAGCATATACGAGTATTCTTCATATTTTTATATCGTTTGTTTCTTCATAATTATACGATTATGTACGTGTTATGTGGGTCGGACTAACATTCAGTTTAAAGCGTGAGTAACTTTTCGCATTGTAAATTAACGAGAAATGTGCTTATTGAAATTAAATACTACAATTTATGTTTTTTGAATACTACTTTGACGCATGTGTGCATGTGTTTGCCAACGTTTAACATCCTCTTCCTCATTACTATGTCGCCGTACTTCCCATTATGTCCGTCGCACTGCATTTAGGGTTGTGTTTGCAGTTGTTGCTTTATATTGTCGGTGAGTATCGTTTTGCCCGCCTCCAGTGGCCCGACAATGTTCCGCAGACTGTCGATGCTGTTCCGCAGCTTCGCTGCTTGGAATTTCGCTGGAAATTTCGGCGAGCCGCCCACCGATGAAAATACAAAAGTTTTGTACTCCTGACATATAAATGTGTGCAGCATAAAGCGGGAGTAAATAGACAATTGAAAATTGTTCTATGTTGAAAATTCATTAGTGACATAATGTTTATTTGAAAAAGATAAATGAACTCGAACTGGGTTTAGAAACGTGTTTAAAATGAAATTAAATTACGCAACAAAGTTCTCCAGGGAGTCGATTTGCATGTACACAAACGCGTACAACTACGAGAAAGAACGCGATGCGTACTTAAAATTAAAAGTGAATTTCAATGAAAAGTGAAGATCTTAAAAATAATATTAAAAGTAAAATAAAAATAATGTACATATATGGTCAGTTTGTGGTCCTTGCTGTGGCTACAAGGAGTTACATCATAATGATGTGGTCAGGTTTAGTGATGCGTTATGTAAGGCGATTTATGATTATTCGAGTTTTCGGGAATATCAAGACACCCACTCTAGGTTACCTGACTGCTGCTGGGTGAATTGGCCTCGCTCATAGGCGCATTGTTGCCCATGTATGACTGGAATGTCGCCGAGGGCGCACTGACACCACCATCGCGATTGGCACGAGGGGCCACCTTCTCCTGAAGCGTATTGAATGTCTTCGATAGCCAAGGCTGCCAGCTGTTGCGGTTCGCATGCATCTCAGTGATGGTTGTGCTCAGCTGATGATTCAAGTCTTGATTTTTGCACTCAGCCTCGACCTGGGCGAGTTTGGCCTGTGCCAGTTCCAACTCGAGTTCGCGTATACGCTGCAATGCCGTGTTCAAGGGATCAAGCGGACCAAGTGATGCATCATTAGCATTCCTCATGAGCTGATTGTCGCCAACGAGATGTTTGTTGGCGCCGGACACCTTCGCTTTGTTGGTGTTTTCGACGTGCTGCAAACAGTGCTGGCACTTCGAAACAGTGTTCTGCGCAGGAATAATTATTAAGGGAGATTGCAAGCCATAATTTACTTAACATTTGTTACCATAACTTTGCCCAGTGTATCGTTCAATGTAGCCATATCCTGCTCCAAGCGCTGTATGATTTGTTTATAGTCCTGTATAATTCCCGTGTGTTTCTTCTCATTTTCGATAGCACTCTCATGGGCCTCGATCAACTTGTGGTGGAGCGCATCGATCTCCGCCTGCAGTTTGCGACGCTCTTCGCCAAAACGACTCTCATAGATTTGCGCTTCCTTTTCGAGACGCTCCTTGTGTTGTTTTTTAAGCACAAACTCCTCTTCGTATTGTTTGAGTTTTTTAATTTTGCGATCGCAAGCCATTTTCATTATCTTGCGTGACTGACTTGGACTGCGACACTTCTTGGGCAACGTGACACGGAAATATTTCAAAATGCCTTCGAAATCGAGTTGACGTAGGTCAGATTCACAGATTGACAGTAAAGTTACAGCCACCTGGAAGAGCACAGGCAAACCATCTAGCAGAAAGACATCCAATACGTGGAATACGAAACAAAGCGGGAAACGTGCCGTGAACAGTGTCAGGAACCACTGCGAAGCGTACATATGTGTCTCAATACCGGAAGCATAGAAGTGTTCGTACAGCTTTGGCAATTGATCTTTTAGCAAACGTTCGAGCTGATAGAGACGTAAGTAAAGAACTTCGAAGCCAGCTTTGTAGAGATCACGCAAACCGTAGTCGTACATAAGCGACACGAGCACACAAAAGGCGTCCTCTTCGGGCATCTGTTGAGTAGGGCAAATAAAGATAAATGAATACAGGAAGTGTGCAAAGATAGGTAAAGCATACTACATACATGCAACAACAAACTGGCCGCGATGAAGCTTAGACCTTGACAATAGCCTACTTCGCTGTCATAGACGGCATAGGCTTTCGATACTTTGAAAAGCGCATCCTGGCCCGAACCCCCGCTCTCTTTGAAGCATTTGTGCGCGGGGAATGTACGATGTATGTCGCGTTGTATGACCGTCTCACAATTGGTCTCCTAAGGAGTTGGAATTTGTTAAAGTGGAAAATAAAAAAAGAATATCCACCTCCACAAGCCAACTTACTTTGGTAATCAACGTTTTGTACATGTCATTCATCTCCATTTTGCTCTCAACATTGGCCAGCTTCTGCCAAATCTTTTCACGAAGCGCTTCCGGGACACCAAGACGCACTAAAGGCGCTAAATTCTTTGGACGTTTGTCACTATCCCATTCACGCAATATAGGATCCCACTCATCGAGCGTATCCTGCGAGCAATCTTTGGATACTTCACCGGTGCCGCTTAACAAAGGCTCATCGCCATCGCTGCTGTAGTCAGTGGGGCAATCATCCTCAATCGACGCAATCGATGATGAGCGCACAATACGCGACAAATTTGTCATGCCAAACTTGAGCAAGTACGATGACGAATTTTGTGGTTGCTGCTCGGTGATCTCCTCGGATGGATCGATGGAGCTCACCTTCCAGCTGAACTCATCAGTCGTGCGCTTCAAATGCAAATAGAAACGCAGCGTCATTGGCCGCTTTGATATGAAGTGATCCATAATGCGTATATCGCCTGCGGATTGTATATTCACCGGTGTCTCAATAACAAAACGCACGGGTTCCTGTATGCCACGCATCACAATATCCACGGCAACTGTGAGAAACGTTTTAGATGTCTCCAAATTTAATTGCTCGAATGCTTTCTCGTTGGCCTTCCACTCTGCGCGTATGCAATACGGGTTCAAGCAGAGGTGCGCGTTGGTAACAGCACTGACAACTCCCGATCCAGCATCAACTGCGCTCATATTATTAGCTGCCGCCGCAGTAGGTACTGATGATGCCACCGATGATGCGGTCGGTTGAGCATAACCCATGTTCACCATATCTATGAGTTGCATATCGGCTTGACGGACGAGTTTGCCGGGACTCAAGAGCACACCAAAGCAACGCTCAATGAGCAGTGGCTGCAGCACATTCGATTGGGTTTGCTTTACAGTGATGCAAACCTCTTTGTCCGTGTTGGTACGCAATTTAAAGCAGCCACGATCGCGTGGCACAGCTGTATATGAGTTCTTTGCGACTTTTTCGCGAATTTCTAGCGAAACGATGAACTCGTAACCAGCCGTGTTAAGTAAATTACCACTCACATCCGAGGTGACCGAGTTGACCATGTCCATGGCCGACGTAAGGCTGCATGTCATGCTGGGCGGATAGGTTTGAAAAGCTTTCTGGAAACAGGCTGTGAGGAAGTGGTGTACCACCGTCAAAATTCTGGTTGATAATTCTCGTATAACTATTTTACTCTACCTACCACTGACTTGGTTGACCGCTTCTGGTATATGGCAACGAAACACATGGCATTGGAATAGCACATCGCCGTGCAGCCAGGTGAACGCAAAACAGCCGTTCTCAACAGTCTCTACGGGACCGCGAAAATACAAAATAATGCTCGATATCTCATAGGTAGCGATAATCGTATTCGATTCAGCATCGTGTAAGCTGTTTTAGAGATCATGAAAATTAAAAATAGCGGAAATCTGATTTTAGGTTGGATACAAGAAAAATTAACAATACATTTTATGGCGGATGCAAAGTTTCCTAGTATAAAATTCCCGATATAAAATTAAATTACAACCTAACCAGCTCAATCCCAAAATTCATCAAACTTACACTACTAAACCATCCGAACAATTGGGTATGCTGATTGTGATTTTCAGGCCATTCGATTTGGTGCCGCTGTTCAATTCGCTCATAATACGATACACGTCCAACTCAGATTTCGGTGCATTGATGTTTGCTGCTCCAAGATAAGTGACACCCGAGAATATAGTGCAGCCTTGATCGATCTCCGATACTTTGTTATAGAAAGAAATATATGACTCACCATTCATATTTGGGACCACTTTCAACAACTTACCCTCCTCATCAGTTGTGTCACTCTTATACGGCTTCATAACGTCCTGTTTCTCCTCAATGCCAACCGGACTCGTAGCATCGATGCAATCATAAAAGATCGAGTGGCCGACACGATTGTGTTCCGATGCGGAGTAGTCATCATCGTTTTCGCTCAGCGGTGAGCGCACTTTGCATTTAAACCGCATCGCGTCTGTATCGCTGCTCTCGGGCACGATCAGCGCCGGGTTACACGTGCTCCCAATCAGTGGCAGCGTTAGCGTATTTTGCTGAAGTTGTTGTTGGGACTTCTGTAATTTTGCTGGCTCAGTTCTATTGCCAGTAACTGCAAAGAAATCAAATAACAATTATTTATTTATTTATTTTTATTTTGCATAGTTCTACAGAAACCAGGAGGGCGTTTTTCTGTTGTTCTTTGTTTGTGTGCGTTGGCATGGCAGCCATGACAGCAGTTCTTCTTCGACTTAAACAAATAATGCAATACTTAGAACAAGTGATTGGTTTAATTAAAAATAATATAATACAAATTGAATACATTTGTTTAAAATACCAATCAATTAGGTCGTTTAGGCTGGCTTCGATGCCAGGTCACAGATCAAATCGATGTGTGTTCGGCTATATTTTGCCAAGTATGCTCGACTATAAATGAAATAACTGATTTCTTAAATGAATTCCCATTTGAGCAACTCAGCGAAATCGTGAACTTCGTTGTAGCCCTCCTGTATACTCCTAATCAACAACACTACACTACTGTTTGCATAGCCTACTGTAATTGTGTTCGGTTACTCTTTTACTCACCTTCTGGTGAGTGAGTTCGGTCCACACACCCGCCGATAGTATCGACCAGTTCGAGATCGCGCAGCGCATCGTTCATCTCCAGCTGCAATTCGGTTATGTCGCGATTATTCGACATATTCAATGTAGGCGAATGATTGCCACGGGGTGTCTTCAACGAGCACAAAGCCAAAGCGCTCAGCGAGGTGGGCGCTGTACGTGAAGTTAGGCCTGTTGTTGTCAAGTCTGCCCGTGCATCCGCACGCGGCGGTGATAATTCTATTGGTGTGGCGAGGTTGCTGTCCGTGACGATTTCGTATTCGCCGCTGGTCGTTATAGAGGATTCCGAGGATTTCGTACTGAGATTATCATCCATAGTAGTGTTGTTATTGTGTTATTGTTGTTGAAAACACGCACTTGCACTTGGGTATTCGGATGCACGTAGGATGGTCGTGTTGTTCGCTGTTAACTCGGATTCGATTTCGATTACGATATACGCATTTTCTCATTTATTTTCATGTTAAAACGCTCGCGCACCCGCCCTCTCTAACAAACGAACACATTTACTTTTAATTCGCTCAGGTTCACTCGAATTTCTTTACGTTTTCCTCATTTGCTGTTTTTTACTATTGTTTTTCAATTGTTTAGGAAATCGATGATAATGTTTGACGACGACGATGACGAATTGGCTAAGACGGTGGGTTGTTTGTTCACTCGCTTGATTTTTCGTCTGCGCTCTGCAGTCGGCGACCGTTTTGGGGTCGCCTCGGTCACTCTGCTTCGTTAGCCGATTTACGGCGTACGCAACGCTGGCGTCGGGGAGGGCGTTCGTATATAGATTTTTTCCCGTGACACAGTTTTTTCGACAATTGCAAGCCTTTGTGTATTTGCAGTAGTTGTATCTTTATTATGTTTACACTTAATGGTGCACACTTTTTATTTACATTGCGTTCAAATTTTAAAATTTGAATTTTCGTAATTCCTAAATCGCTCCCTTCACGCAATCCTACTGATTTGTTTACATTCTTCCTATGGTTGAAGAATACTACACACAGCGGATTACGCTTAACATTCACAGTAAATGTCATTCAAATTTTGATTTGTGAATTATATATTATCGACAGCTGTTGTTTTTGTACTGATATATTAATATTGTTCACGCAATCGATAATAGAAATAACAAATTGGTGTTACCTTACTACCCCGTATTTGTTATTAGGTATTAATACATATATTCTTTTTTTACTATTTAATTCGATTTTTCATGTAATTAATTCAAAATGATTATTTTTGTTGTTGTAGAATGCGATCCGAATCGTTGCGAATCCATAAATGAATTCGACAACAAGCCAGCCGATTTCTGACAGTGTTGCAAAGTTTTTGGTCGGAAATTGCAATTCCCAACAGTCTTTTTCATGTTTTTTTGCGAGAAAACAATACACAGCTGATCATGCCCAAAAAACACAGGTCATTAAAAACTAAAATTTTAAGTTTTTTTTGTAAAAAAATAAGTCCATTAAGTCCGAAAACACGTTTGTATACATTATAAATGAATCTCAAATATCCACAAATTTTCACAAATCGCAATTTTTAATTTTTTCAATTCTCACAATTTTTCAACGAGCGTATAATCAAAACAATGAACGGCTTTGATTTGGAATCGGCAGTATGAACTAACTGCACTAAATTAAATTAAAAATGATGCTAATTAAGCCGTTAAGGAAATGACATAGAAGGCTGATTCCTTCTTAGGGTGAGATCATGCGGGTGTAGCCTCTTCAGCCTACGCCTGATTGCGATAAGGGTGAGGGAAGACGCCATCGCATTTGGGTGCGACAAAAGTCTGTAATGATAGCGGCAGCTGTGAGAATTAATCACTTCCATAACAGTTGGCACGGCAAGATCCCTATGCAGCGCGGTGTTGCGGACGTACCAAGGGGCGCCCGTAAATCTTCTGAGAGCCTTGCTCTGACACGCCTGCACTCTTCTGATGTTGTAGGCTGCAGTAGTGCCCCAAATTTGTATGGCGTAGCGCCAAGCAGGTGCCACTACTTGCAGATAGATGAGCCTTTTATTAGTTAAAGATAACTTATTTGAAGGGCGGAGGAGCCACTCCAGTTTCTTGAGCCTTTGGTAGCAGCGCGCTGTAACTACCTTAATATGTGCACGCCAGGTAAGACGCTTATCCAGGATCAGACCGAGATACCGAATTTGCTCCATTTTCGGAATGATGCCTGTGTTGTAAGTCACAACCGGACAGACGCCTTGCCTTAATGTGAAGGTGCAGTGAGCTGATTTCTCAGAGTTTATGGCTATATTCCAGCGCCTGGCCCATGAGAGGAATCTATCCAGGTAGCTGGAAAATTTCTCCGCAGCTTCGTTCAGAGAGGCAGAGTTTAATATAACTGCCGTATCGTCCGCGTAAGTAGCAATAATCGAATGCTCATCTCTAATTGTTGGCATATCAGACGTATATAAGGAGTAGAGGACCGGAGCTAAGACACTCCCCCGCGGGACACCGGCTCTCATGTGCCTGATGGTGGAAATTTTGTCTCTTACCGCCACAGAGAAGGTTCGTCCTTGAAGAAAGCTTCGTATTAGTACAAACTGTTTGCCAGGCAGAAGTACTTTTAATTTACGCACAAGTCATCGGTCCATACCCTATCGAATGCTTGTTTGACATCTAGGAAGACTGCAGATGAATACTGTTTCGTCTCAAACGCAGTAAGTATGTGATTAACGACTCGATGCAGTTGTTCGGGAGTGCCATGCTGTGATCTAAATCCAAATTGGTGATCAGTAATGGCTTCTTGAACACCCCGTACTGCCAATAATCTACTCAACAATATTCTTTCAAAAATTTTGGAAAAAGTTGGAACCAGGCTTATGGGCATATATAATGTGACAATGCTCTCCGGAGTACAAGGTTTAGGTATCATCGATATCGTTGCACACTTCCACTGTGTGGAAAAATGGCAGATCCGCAGCATGCTGTTGAACACCAACGTCAGGAATAACACTCCCTTCCAAGGGAGGGCTTTCACCACCTTGTTGTCAATACGGTCATGTGCGGGGCTCTTCTTAGATTTCAGTCTCTGAATTTGAGTCACAACATCTTCAGGGGTGACATGCTTAGTTGGACTGTGATCTAAGATACACCTCGATAGGACTTCAGCTGTTTCCTCAACGTCTCCAGAGTCAGCCTGGCTAAAAGGCGTGAAGCGGCTCTCCAACTCATTAGCAAATGATTCTGCTTTCTCTGTCTCCGTACGCAGCCACTGGTTTAGAGGACCACGGATTGTATCAAGTCTGTGAGGCTGATGCTTGATGCACTTCGTGGCACGCCATAGATTGAAGCCAGACTTTTGCATTGGATCCGCATAAGCCATCATATTGTTAAAATGTTCAGATCGTACTTCTTGCATTACATGCCTCAGATCTCGGGTAGCTCTCCTCCATGCAACCTTGTCAAATTCATTCCTTGATATCATATAGCGACGTCGTAGCCTACACTTATATCTCACCAACTCCAGAACCTCAGATTCTAATAGTGCCTGAGGTAGGTTGGGTGAAAAAGGTAATTTGTGTGAAGAGGCTAATTTGGCGGACTCATGAATGTGAACAGGTCAACCGCATCATGTATATCCTTGTCCGAATTGATTTCCATATTGGGGTTGATCCCTTCGTTTAGACCCTGATGAAAGGCCGTTATGTTAGCGTGGGGAGGGAGCAGTCTGGACCGGCATACGATGCTATCTGGAATCAATTCAAGTTTAATAAATAGTGGGATGTAGTCTGAGCTAAGGTCAGATGACTCAGCAATAATACAATTAATTCAAAATAATAAATATGAATTTGGATAACTTTGAAGGAGTGTTGGACAGGATTAGTCATAGTCAGGATTAGGAACTTGGTTATTTCGTAGAAATTCAGAAGATAATTAACAGAAATTGCAAATTTAATAAAACACAACAGTTTAATTCAAAAATTGTTATATTTAAAAAAAAAAATACTCATAGATTCTATTGCATGAGCGTGTTTGCAACAATACTGTGATGTCATTGCAATGCATATTACTTGCTGTAATATTTAAGAACTTATTACTCACGTTTCTTCTAAATTTTTGTTTGCTTTAGTCCATGGTCTGAAGTCAGTACAACTTGGAGGCTTTGAAACGCAAAATTTTACAAAGACCCTGTTCTGACAATGTTCCTTACAATTGAACACGATTACTAATTTAACTCGATAACTGTGTATAGCAGAAACACCATCTCTAATTTAGAAACGAGTGGTTAGCCTCGCACATAAAGTGACTTAAAGCGGAAAACGTGTGCAATTTTCTATTCGACTTTCTGCGCGCCATTTGAATACTCGGAGTTTGTAGACATTCGTTAATATTTATTTTATTTGGAAAATACATTTAAAACATGTGGCCTCGTTTTGGTGTTAAAATTGGGAACAGTACACTGTGTATTGCACAAATAAAATCGGATGGAAAAGTGGAAGTAATTGCAAACAAGCAAGGCGACCGAGTATCCCAAGCATGTTTGCTTTGGGATGGCGCGACGGAAATTGAATGTGGCCTCACTGCCAAACAAAAGATGGCCACACGTCCAAAGCAGGCAGTGGCGCACAGCTTCCAGCTGCTATTGCCGAAGGAAGAGCTGAGTGAGGATAAAGTTAATAGCATAATCACAAAAGAAATTCCATGCGAATATGATACCCAACAAAACGTATTCAGGTTACGAAGCCGAGTAGCTACAAATAGTGACGAGGATAAGGAAACCACTAAGGAATTGAGCGCCTACGATGTGCACGTGCATCTCATTCGCGCGGAACTAGAGTTGGCCAGACAATACCACAACGATACCGAACAAAAGCCCATAGTCGTGCTTTCCATACCCAGTTATTATCCGGCGAGTGCTTACAGTTTGCTCTCTGATGCCGCCAAGGATGCTGGTTTTCATGTCGCGCAAGTGGTAGCAGAACCTACTGCTGCGGTGCTCGGTTACTGCTTTGGGGAGGAAACGCCAGGGAGCATTGCGGCTGTGAAACATGTGCTTACAATCAAGTGTGGCGGTTTGTTCAGCGATTTTGCGCTGTATGCCGTCCAGAATGGCTACATAAGTGAAGTGGCTAACTTTGGTCCCTTTCCAATCGGTGGTCGTCAATTTACCGACGCTTTAGTGCAATTTACTTGTGAGGAATTCACACGAAAGTACAAACTCGATCCGCATGAGAGTCGTCGTTCGCTGGCGAAGATGCGCACGGCCGCCGCCAACTGCAAACACATATTGAGCACGCTGCCTTCCACGCAGTTGTACATTGATTCACTCATGGATGGAGTTGACTACAATGCTCAGATGTCGCGTGCACGTTTCGAGAGTCTAATACAACCTGTGATAAACAATTTGATGCAGACGCTGGATGAGTGCGTCGACCAGGCGCTGAAGTCGAATCCGGATGTGGGTCGCATTGATGAGATTGTTTTGTTGGGCGCCACAATGCAAATACCAAAATTGCAGGCAGCTGTGGCAGCGCGTTTCCCGGATGCAAAGCTACACAATTCACTCTCTGCTGATGAGGTCGTGGCGATTGGCTGTGCACGCCAGGCTCAGTATCTGTTGGATGCCACTGCGGAACAACTCTCAAAGTCCGAGGATTGTGTACTCTCTGCCCATGACTTATACATTTGGCACGGCAATGATGAGGAGAATGCCAAGCTGGTCCTGTGCAAAGGTACTTTACTGCCAGCCACGGTAAATGTGGCACTGAAGCACTCGCGAACTGACGATAAGGAGAAACTCTTTAAGCTGCGTGCTGGTGAGAATGAGATAGTTGTAAGTCTGACAAATACAACACCCGTCGACGAGGGCATCTACCAACTCGAAGTAGAAGTCGACTGGGACAACAAGGATGGTAACATCGTACCGCTGGTTCGTCTGCGCTGCATATAATATTTACTGTTTTTTTATAAATTAAAACAACTTGTTATAAAAATGTTTCTTTCTCAATAAAATCCCGCCTTAAATTAAAATTCCATTTTCTGGTCGCTCACATCGATTGCCTTCGTTTTGAAGCCGCTCTCTAGTTTTCGAAGGAACTCTTCGAAGACAATGACACCCTTAAACATACTCGTTTTCTTATGATCTTTAATGCGACTCTTATCCTCCGGTGCTTCAGTCTCGTCTTTGGACTTGTCGTCGAACGCATTGATTTCCTGCAGTAACTGGCAAATAGTTGGCACCATTGTCGGATCGAATTTGGCTACGGCGCTCACACTAAAGGGCACGCACACTTTTCCAGTGGAGGGATGGATACAAAATGGCGCCTTCAGCAAATGATTGAAACCTTTGGTAACATTGATGTCCAAACGTGGATACAAAATGGCCAATTGAACTTCCTCAACGACATGCTTCAGCTTTCGGCTCCAAACATTCGCAGCGCTCGTACGCATCGATCTCGCATAGCGCGTAAAGGACTCCCAAATTGCACGTGAATGAGCGCCGTCTTCGTGTGTATTCTGTAGAAACACCTCAAGGTCCTTGCGCGCGCTGTCATCCGGTATGATTTGCAGTAATTTCTCCACACCTTTGGGCGTGCCAAATAAATCCTGATCATCCAATACAATCTCCTCGAACATGGCCTCAACAAGTTTCAGCGCACGCCTGATGCTGTGATGCATACGATCGGTCAACTGGACACGTGGCACATTCACCGAGTTCATGTTCACGTGGGTGATAATATGCAAGTACTCCGCCACTGTTGCGCGGCCTCGCGTGTCCAAGTGTCGCGCCTCATAGTCACACACCCAACAATGGATGCCACGTCTTCCGGAGAAAATCCAAAGTATTTCCTCAAAGCCAAAATCCTCACGTAAAGCCACGTCCAGCACACGTGCAGCGACCACCATGAATTTCCAGCATTTGCGGCAGACCTCAGCGCCGGAGCAGCAGGTGCGCACATTATCATAGTCCGTCATATCTATGTCGAAGACCAACTCGCGCTGCACCGGCAACATTGCGGATGAGGACACTCGGAAGTTCTTCGGACGTGTGGACATAACCGCGCCTATGTCGATTTTATACGGATTACGTGCACAGATCTCTTTCTCCAGCTCGCTTTGCGACTCAAAGCAAAGGTACCGTATATAAATGTCATCGTGGAGGGTGAAAGAGATCTCGCGATTGGTAAAGATGCCCTCCTCCGCTGGAAGTGGTGTGTAGTTAGTAAGCGAAAGGGGTTTATGTTGAGTTTAGTTAATGGATACTCACAGAGCCCATAGGAAAGCCAACGATAGAAGGGCTTGTGGGGAAACAGGCGCTTGTAGTAGAGTGGCAGCATATCCGGCAGTATATTAGCATCGTAAGCTAATGTGGTGGTCGACGGATCCTCCTTTTCTTTGTCTTCCACTTGATATTCCGCCATATTGAAGTTGTTTTGAGCACTACGGAAATGGAAACATCTTTTATTATGTGCTCTTCAAATGTGAGCTATCAGTATAGATCAGTATACATATAGAAATCTTAATGGAATGGGCCCTTCCCCTTTCTCTGTTTTCACAGGTACTCATCGATGGTTCAATCTTCCCGAATTCGGACCGAAAAGTTACGACAAAATATGATAGGGACTAAGAGGTGGGAGTTATATGTAAATAAAAGACGGACTTTGGTCAGCTTTAAACCTTAATTGCTATTTATTTTTCGATTTTCCTTGTTTTTATGATTTTTTTGTTGTTTTGTATTTAAAAAAAACGAATACATTTTTGAGCTTAGAAATTACTGAACTGATATTTGTCCACACGATGAAGGATGGGTATTAAATACGAGAACTGTTTAAAATTACAAATAACTCATTAATTGTAATGGAATATTTAGTTAGTTGCGAAGAGAATTTACTTATGTAATACCAAAATTATATATATACGTTTATTTTTCTTTTTAATAAGAACTTAAGCCTAGGTTAGATCAATAATTCCGCTTTTTCTTCCTTTTATAACTTATCATTAAAACACGAAACATCTTAGAGTGCCGTGCGTTCGCTCCTATATGCCACGCCAGGCAACTGAGGGTAGTTCGGCATGGTTCTCATGCCACTGTGAGTCGAATGTCCTGCATTTTGTGCTGTTGCCATGGATGCTCGGGTTGGCGGGGCGGCGCGATGGAGTAGAGTGTCACCGAGGCTATGTGATTGTTGGGCATCACCTCGAATATGATGTCCTGGTAGCCATAGCAGAACGTTGAACCAAACGGATTCGCGGTGTTCGTCGAGCTAGCACGGTGCAGCACCACCGGCCGCTCGGAGGTTGCCAGCGAACCGCTGATATCGTTCCACTTGGTATAGGCATTAATGTTGACATTGTCGTGGTGCAACAGTTTCTCGCTGCCGTCCGGCTGCTGGTCGGCCTGAAGCTGGAACTGAAACTCGCAGCGATGGTACATGTTGAAATTAAAGTGTCCCGGATAGTTTGTGTGGAGTATGAACTTTTTACATGTCTGTGTGCGTGCATCGAAGAGCACATCGATGCCGAGTGTAAAATAGTTGAAGAAGATATCACTACGCTTGTGCTGCGCCTGTCGATTCACGCTAGATGAGTGAATTTTCATCTTGTCTTCGCTCTTGAAGAAGATGCGATTCGGCGCGCCCAAATTGAGCGTTACATCCTGACAACTATCGCCAAAGAGCAACTCCCGGGTAAAGCATTGACGCCGTGGCTCGAGAGCACGACCCGAGCTCTCGGTGAAGACCTTCAGTTTAAGACCTTTTGTGGAGCCGTAGTTGGTGCGTAGCACGTGTGCCTGCTCCAGATACATTTGCCTGTAGTAGCAAGTCAATGGCAGACTTGGAGTACGATTCTCGGCTATATTGCTGCCGGCATAGAGCGCCATTTTCGAGACGATCGGCGAATCGCCACTCAGGAAGACTAGCGAGCCAAGGCCGTGCGCATATCCCGAGTGCAGTTTACTGTCCACAGGAAAATAGAAGCTCAGACCACGAAAATGTAGCGCGAAAAGTTGCTTAGCCGCATCGTACACGCCTGGATGGGTGGCGCCGAACGAATGCTCGATTTGTTCGATAGAGGGTAGAACTTCGGGTGAGTTAAAGTAGACACCGCCATATTTCAGCTTCACCAACTTCATGTTGAACACTTCGATTGTCTTCAGACGCTGAACCACCGGATCAAAGATCAAACGTAGACCGTCCTGCGGCAGGTTAATAATGATGTCGACGCCCAGAGGATTCGTATCGGAGTAGAGCACCTGCACGCCTTTAATGATGCCCACCTGCGATTGAATGATGGCAATCGCTTGTGAGAAGTGCATACCCAAAACAAACTCCCAGGCATCGCAGCCTAGTGATATTTCGGGCTGGATCTCCAACTCCAGCATTTTAAAGTAGAAAACGTTTTCGTGGTCAATGCGAGTACGAATAAAGATGCAGTGAATTCAAAAAATCGCCACCTTACTGACCTTGAAATGCGAAATCAACTGCGGACGGACGACAACGACAAAGGCGAACACAACTGACTGACAGACAAACAGACACAAACAAAAAGATGCTAAGCAATTTGGGTTCGAGTCCGTCGTTATTAGCGTCGCAGTTGCGTTTATTCTTTCTTGATTTCGAAGCAGCCAAAATGTTTTTCTCTTTTGTTTGAATTATGCTTTGGTTGTTGTTGTTGTTTTTTGTTTGGCTCTTCACTTGCAGCTTTAAGTATTATCGTTTGTGCAAATAACTTTATTTCAAAGTAAACTTTTGTTAATTCCTTAAATGTCTCGAATTTTGCACAATTTCAGTGTTAAACTGATACAATTTTCCTAAAAAATTAACACTACAATTCGTATTTTAAAATTTTTTATTTTCGACGTAATTTGTAAATTTTCGAGTACAAACACATACAGACGCTAACGAATACTAACACAAAGAAAACGCACTCACAGGCCATGAGATAATAACAAAGTGCCCAAACACAAACAGAAGAGCAAACAGCTGTGCGTGAGAACGAACGAATGTGTTCAACACATTGTCAACCCTATGCGTTGACAACAATTTTGGCGCGATTTTAGCGCTAGAATACTGAAGTATGCTTACTTACCTAAAATAGTTTGAGAACTTGCAGAATGTTTTGGCGAAAAATTTCCTGGGGTTTACGTTTAAGTTAAATTCACTTTGAAATAGTTTTTGCAATTTTCTGTGAAGTAATTACTGATTTCGACGCTATTTTTCTAAGCAACACATTCCCGACATTAGAGTTGTTGCACTTACCAGAAAATGTAGTGTTTGTAGACTGAAGCAATATTTGGTCATGTGCTGCGGGTATGGTATACTATATTATTTGCAAATAGCGTTGTAAACAGCAAGAAGCAATTTTTTGTAGTCTTTATTTAATAAAAACACTTCTTACAACTATTATTAGAATGTAAAATAGCTGTATAGACTAAAAATGATTAGTTCAGACCGCATCAATGTCTCCTTTTTTGCACTGTAGACCGCAATTGACGCAACAAAAATTTGCATCCGTTGCCACATTAGCGGACAGACAGTAAAAACAGTAAATGTGTCCACAACCCATGTGATGTGGATGCGTTGGTCGCTCACTACAGTAGGCGCAAGTTGTGGATGGTGTCAGTTTGGGTACTAATTCAAAAGCATCACTTTCACTGCCGCGTCTTTGACTCGTTTGACCACAGACAAACAATTTGAATAGACGATTGAGCTTGCGGAAGTTTATAATAGGTAGCACTAAGCCGAGAATTTCCTGTGAATTTTGTTTTTAAGTTAACTTTTTTGGTTATATCGGAATTGGCGACCTACCATGAAACCGCCCCAGAGTAGTTCGCGCGTTAGATATTTGTAACCAATATCTCGACGTTGATTATTGCGCAAACTGATGTAATCCAACCCAAGCAGGTAGTCAATTAATCCCGGTTTCCGGCCTGTTTTCAGAAAACGAAAAAAGTTCAGTATGGACAAAACTAAAGCGGCATTTTCGCCCCACTCGATCGCTTTATGCAGCCAATACACACGATGCAAGAAGCGGCGCTCCTCGAGACATTTGACGTAGCTGGGGAGCACAGTAAGGGCGAAGTGTAATGCCAAACGCGAATGGGTCAAACGTTCTGTATCATAAGCTAGCACGAGTAACTGAAAAACGCAAATTATTTAGGACACAACGGCGACGACTTGAAGATTTACATACCTGTTGACCAAAGGTGGAGCAGAGTTTGCCCACTGAGCCAAACCAAATTGCCGATTGTATGAGCAAATCTAACTCTGGTTGGATTTTTACAAAGAGTACTGGCTAAATTTACGGAAGTTTGTTTGTTTTATGTCGTATTGCTGGAGTTGTTTGTATTGTGCTATGGAACTCACCGAAATCGCTTGCAGATTTTCTAGTAAATTTTCACGTATAAGTCGCGTTATGTCTTTGTTGAGGTGAATTGCGTCAATCTGATTCACGCGTGGCACATATTTCTTTTTTTTGGTCGCCATTGTGTCAGGCGTTTTCATTAATGATTTAAACCAATTTTCGCTGTACTCTGCCCTTTTTGTTTTTATCGCTATTTCCAGCTGACTATTTATTACTCACAAGCGAGCTAAACAAACGCGCCGTTAACAGCCGGTAGTGCAAGTGTAAGGCAGCTCTGTGTGATTATTCAGTTTGTAGTTGTGAACTGTGACTGTCAAGTTGCAAAAAACGTCAGCTGATTGCGCTCAAAATTTTTGGGCTTACTAAAGCGAACGTATTTAATGCTCGAACAGAATGGTGTTACTGTTACTGCGTTTGTTACCCCTCAAAAAATCAAATACAGTTTTTTGCATTCGAACGAACACAATGCGTAGCTGTGACTCCGCTAGTTACTCTGGTGTTACCGAGAAAAGTCAAATTATTTGAATTTACTCTTTAACAAGTCGTCTCTCTCACTCTCTCTCTATTTGTATTCTCTCAAATGGCAAGCACAGGGTTGTTGAATGCATTAATAAAAAATAACTGACATTTTTTAGTTTAAACAAAATACCTTTCTTTCATTTCGGGCAAGTCACAGTAACACCATTCTGTTCGAGCATTTAAGGTAAACAATTTAAATGGAGTTATTTCGAGTTGATTTTATTTGCCATGAAGGTTATTCACGGGTGTGTAGTCTTGAATCTGAGTCTTGTCATATTATTTGATAGTGCAGACACCAATGGCTTTGATGAAAACACAAGTATATATAATTATAAAAAAACTAAGGAATATCCGAAAGTCTTCTGATCTTCTTTGCTTGCAGCACTTGTATTTTGTGTAGGTCCATTCAGAGTCATTTCACATCTAAATTTTAAGGCGTAGAAGTTATTATTATAAGATTTTGGTAGTTGATTCTTTGAACCTAACGCATTCGTGGTATGTTAGAAATATTGTAGATTAGTGCTTATTAGGCACCTCTACTCAGGGCACAGTGACCGTGTTAGGAGTTTCCCGAGTTCAACGCAATAATACATTAACCCAATATCTTTAAGCCATGATTGCCAAATGGAAGTGTAATATTGCACTGAAAAATTAATTATTGTATGTATGTAGGTCCGGTAGAATGATCAGTTATTATTTAATTAGCAGACACTCTACTACAGGCACCTGCGGCAGAGCACCATATACGATAATATTTAATTGAACTGTTTAAAAATATTATTTTCTCCTTTCTTTTATCTTCAGACAGAGATGGCAGCAATGAAACCGTAACTTGCAGATTTGACTTTTCGCTTTTACTGGGAAACACATGAAATCAATTAAACCCAAAAACAAAAAAACCAGTATGTTTAGCAATTACGTAATGCGCCACAAACGACGCTTGTTTGCGGAAAACCTACTCAATTGCGTTAATTTATTGCTTATACGCAGCGTAAACCTGTTGACAAATGTCCAGTTTTAAGTGCTTAATTGCCTTCGATTGGTTTGTGGCAAATGCCACTGCGGTCACCGTTGTCAGTTGAAGTTCAATGAAATGTTACTAGAGGCAAGTTAGGCAAGTTTAAACGGGCAGACCAAGCCAGTTGTGGCCATTGACTGCGTGTGTGTAATCCCCTTGTGAGTAAAATTAATCATTTGCTTTTTGTTTTTTGTAAAAAGTACATAATTCACAATTTATTTATTTCGTGTTCTTTCTTGTTACTGTTTCTGTTTGAGATTTTTTTATACACACAATTATAACAAATCGAAACGATCGTGATTACATTAAAAAAATTGCTATATAAAAAAGAGACCACAAGAATAAGTAATGTGCGGCTGAGTATGAGTAAATTCAACTAGAAATGAAGACAGTCTATTTTGTTCGGCATTTAAACATCGAGCGAAAGTAAAAGTAGTGACTGACAATATTAGTAGAGCAATAAAAGTAAAAGTGTAAGTAAAAGTATAAGTAAAATGATTAAAAACATAGTAATGGAGATACATGTACATAAGAAATCTAAGCGAATGAGAGGCTATCACAGACGCTGCACACAAAAATGCGTGAATCGTAAAGGAAATAGGTACTGGGAATGGTCGTGAGGTATGAGGAAAAGTAAATGATGGATGTGTGTTGTAGGTTTGTCCTAATTACGAGATATGAAGCTGATTCTATTTATTTATCGATAGCAACGATGTAACGAACGAACGCTTGATTTATCAATTGATCGATAAATTGATTAACTGTTTGATTACATGAAGCAATGACTTGCGATGAATGAATCTGTTTATTCCGCCTTCACCTCCGCTGTCGCAAACAGAGTGTGACGCCAGCGTTTAGTAGTGATGCTCATGATGGTCGTGATGTTCGTGCAAGTGTTCGTGGTGATGCACTGGCTCGGTTTTATGTACGACGGCATTGAAACCGTTATGCTTGTCGGCAGTGTAGTCGACGGTGCGAATGGAGCCATCGGGTTCGACGAGAGAGTATTGACCTTTTGTGGGAAACGATCAACATTAGTTTGTTGCTTAAGTTTTTCATTTTGTTATTTTATTTGTATCCCACTCACCCTTCACAGTATCGCCATCACGTGTCTCATGCTGTGACTTCACATCGCCCGTGTGGAAATCATTGACGCCATATTTGAATGCGTACTTGGGTGGTGCCTACAAATAGAAAGCTATTAGTGGTTCCTTTGATCTTTTTATCTCTTTGCCCTTCACTTACATAATAATCCACATGTTCATCTTCATGATGCTCGTTATGCTCATAGCCGTGCTCGTCGCCCAACGAAATCCGTTCGATCTGATGATGCTGATGTCCATAGTCATGCAATGGTTCTTCCTCATGAACGAGTTGCTCATAGCCACCATGCTGAGTCTCGAAGTAATGATGATCGAGTGGGTAGGCCAAACCCAGGCATATAGCAGATGCAAATATTAAATACTGTAAAGAAGTTCGAAATTGGATTTTTTTACTTTAGTTAACTGTGGAAATCATGTTTTATTCATGTCAAATTGTTTCCTAACTCAGTGCTTTGAAGTCTGGCGATAAAGCAATGAAAATATTTATTTAATTATTTTTTTGCTCTTACTATTATTTTTATATTCCAATCTTACAGCGCTCAACCGCAGTTTTACTTAAAAGTGGTTTTCTTTTTTTTCGTTTGAAGTTGTTTCTGGTTGCCTTGGCTTTACGCCTTATTGCCGATGGAGTGTTTATTGTTAATGTGTTTTTTTTTTTTCGTTTAATTTGCGTGTACAATCCTTAATTAGTTTCGTTGTTATGTCATGATGACGGCGTGATCATTGTCTTATGTAAAATTGTCTAAAATGGGTGTACATACATATATAATTGCCACAGCTGAAGTCAAATTTCTTTGCAATAACCCGTGGTATTATAAGAACTTCAATGTTGTCTCACTAAGTCTTGGATACTGAGCTACTAAACGTTGATTTAAAAATTTGTTTAAAAAAGATAGAGTGTAAATTCTTGTAACATATTTTCCTCTTGGTCGTAGGGGTTTTTAATTATATATGGGGGGGGGTAATTATATTTTTTTTCTGTTATATTTTTGTCTGATTGAATACTGTTCATGTGGCGGGGCCTTAGTATAAGAAACAAGCTTTTTCAAGCTTTTAAAAAAATCTTCTAATTACTCTCACTTATCATTAGTTCGTTCACTTGAAATTATTATACAATTTTTCGAAGCACAAGGTTGCAACTTACATGAGCTGTATGATATTCCTAAAATAATTTTCAACGTTTTCGCCTTCTACCTTATTTCACTACCTAATAATATATTTATACTTTTCGTTGCAAAATAAATGATAACGATTTTACCTCCCCTTGTGAGCATAATGTCTCACCAAGGCTCTGCGATCTTTCGAAAATCCGAGAATATCCGTATTGGTTATAAAAAGGCGACTGCTTAGACTGTTTCCTTAAGGAAACAAATCGTTGGGGCAGCAGACTTAGTATATTTATGCTGAGCTGCCAAGGCATTATTTATATAATCCTCTTCTTTTTTTTTTAAGGATAACCTAAACTTAATGATATAGCTCATTTAAAGCTGATTGTAGGGCCATGGACATTCCACTTTGTACAAAAATATCTGCGTAATAATGGAATGCAATCAAATCTTTTATTCGTAGATTTAAAAAAGTTCTAATACTTTCTTTTCAATAATGTATACCTTATATTGTGGATTAAATGATCTTTGGAATTAAACAATAAAAAAAAATTTTTTTTTAATAATTAAAGACAACATTCATCGCAGTAAATAATGACGTGTACCAAATTTGAGCTAGACTAAGGTGATGACTATGATGATAGAAAATAACCTTCGATTCCCACCCTTGGAATCTTCTTTAGATCAAGGTATAGATGTCCGTTTCCAGATTATTTACATAATTCACAGTTGATCAAATTACGTATGGGAGACTTTAAATCATTAAAAAGTTGTATAAATATCCATACAAATCAATATTATAGAAAATCGTTTTTGCTCTTTAGATTTTGCATGTCCCTTTTTTACACTTTAAAAACACTGTACATTCTGCATCAAGCGACTTCATCCTTTCTTTTTAACTGAATATAATCAAAAAAGTTTCTGAAGGAGTTTTTCTGTCATGAAACACCAATTCACTTTGTTATCCTTTTTAATCCTTGAGTCGGGCTCACCTTGAATGCCATTCTATGTTTATTTTTTTATAAATTATTTTTAACGGATTTTTTTAACCAAAGAAAAAGACTTGCGTCCGAGATCACTTTTGAGTATGTGCACTGCTGCGGCCAAGCGATTTGAGCGAAGTGCACGTAACGGCTTTCCACAACTGAATAATGCGCTTGCAACGAAATATTGTTTCTTTTATATATTTAGGAAGAAAGTGAGTAGCAAACGCGCAGACAGCGCCAGGGGTTAAGGCAGCTTTAGCAGAATGGAGCAACGTAAGCGTTTTGGCGGCGTTTTTTAGTCGCGTCGTTGGTTCGTTGGTTCGTTGGTTTCTGTTTGTTTGTTTGTTTGTTCACTCTGACTTTTATGCAAGTGTGTGTATATTTTTAGTGGCGGCTACAATAACAGCAACAATCGCATCAACATTAGCGATTGTTTAAAGTGAAGCGTTGCCGTTGCTACTCAAAGTTGTCTTCTTATGCATTTCGACCATGTTATGCCTCAACAGGACTCGATTTTTGTTGTTAGCGTTGTTGGTGTTGTTGTTGCTCGTTATGACTTCAAATTGGTAGCTTGATTAACTGACATTTTGACAGTTTTCGGATATGATTTGTTAATAATTTATCTGTTCGTTGTTGTTACTACTGTCATGCAGAAATATGCCAATTCAGCGAGAGTGTGGTAAACATTGCAAGTTGAAAATATTTTAGGAAAAATCTTTTGAAAAAATCTCCAAAAAATTGCAAAATTTGCAATTGAAGTTGACACATTTAGGAGGCAGCAAGCAACAAGTAACAATTTACTCACAATAACATTTTCTTTATTTTATTTTTCTTATTTATTAAAAATTTTGTTTATATTTTTCAACACATCAATTCCCATGCTCTTTTTGTTGTTGTTGTTATTTTTTTTGTGGTTTATTGGTCACTCAGCCACCAACAGCGCATTTGACCCAAATTCGTTTATCACTTAATTAATTCCAATTTTACAATTCTTTTTGTTTTGTTTTTTTGGTTTAATCTTGTGACTATAATTTTGTGTAATTTGATGTTTTTACGCGCCATTTTCCATTTGTAATTGCGATTTGCGTCTTGGGGGGCTAAGAAAAAAATTAAGATTTAAGTGGGCCAATTACGCTCCACAGAGATGAAATTATTTTGGGCAAGTTTCGGTTTAGGTAGATTAGATTGTACTTCAAATAAAAGTTAAGTGCAACGTGCTTGCAAAAACCAACACTAACGAAAATAACAGCAACAATAAGAAATTATTGTTTTTACACAGAGTTGCACCAGTTTTTATTGGAGGACAAAGAGAATTAATATTTAGTTTTTCGTGTGTTAATCAATCATGAAATGAATGAAATAGTACACGTCAAAAGTCTTTAATGATGATAATTATGATGAACAGCTTTTTTGGCGTCATTAGTAAAATGCTTGTGTTGTGTTATGTAAGTCGTGCATTTTTCCAAAGTGAGTTCAATAAACGCGCAGTGAAACAATTGGAATGAAAAAATCAACAACAGTAAAAACAAAAACAGCAAATTGCAACAAGTGTAGTCAAACCAAATCAATTCAAATGGAATCGTCGCGTGGAATTCAAGTTGGATTTTTTATTGCATGCCACTGCGAATATCATCATCAATATAATAATAATCATCATCATAATTATCATTTGATAGAAGACTATTGAATTTGGTGCAAATAGTAGACTAAATAAAATAAATGCTTAATTATTGCAGTTGTCTCTTGTTTTGTTGTATTGTAAGTGCAAAAAAATATTATATATATATCACAGACGATGCTTAACTTCGTTGGTGTTGCAAGTTTATTGTATTTTTTTACTGCTATTGCGTTTTTTTTTTAAAGTACATTTTTTTAAATTTCATTATTTATTATTTTTAAATGTTATTATTTTTTATGTGCTTTTTATATATAATATAAAATTCGTGGGTATCGTTTGACAATAGTAGCAAATAAAGACTATAGAAAAATAAAATAATATTATATAATTTCTATCTGTTTTTATTTGATTGTTTTTTCCTTCATTTTATTTTATATTACTTTATTTATTTATGTAAGGTTTTTCCCATTTTTCCTTACAAACATAATATTTTGGCTTTTTGATCATAAATAATTATACATATTAATTCTTAGTTGTAAAGCTACATTGTATGTTAGCTATACTATATAAAAATGTTTGTTCTGTAAACTGTAATATGATTTCTTAAGTTAAATAAAAAGAATGAATCAATTATTATTATTATTATTTTATTTTGTAAATTTATTTTTTAGCACAAGGTGTTAAATTTTTTGTGGCCGATTTTTACTATTTAATACTTTTTGTTGTTTGCTTTTTCAGACGCTGCTTAATCATTAGTAGAAATATTGCAGTGAGGGTACAATACTACAATACCTACTAACTTATATCTAAGCGTTTTTATGGCAAGGCATATGTGAGTATTACCAGTACGTGTAGGGCCATTCACCCCACCAACTCGTGTGGCGTCGATCAGTGTTGATCATAATGATGCAAAAATGTTTTATCGCTGCTCTGCCAACAAGCAGCAAACAACAAACAAACAACAACACTAACAAACGAGCAAACAAATGAAAGCAACAATAAAAAAAATAACCACAGTCGCTGCAACAAAGGTACTTGCAACAAGTCTCAGTGGTCGTCGCGTTCATTGTTTCATATTTGCAACGTTGCCATCGCGCTATTGGTTGTGGGAACATGTCTTTGTTTTTTTTAGATTTGCTGTCGCTACTTTTTTGTGTAATTTTATCCTTTTATGCACCATGAGTTCGTAGTTGCAGCAGTTGGGACTCGCATTAACTCAGAAATGTCTTATGTAATGCGTCTCCTATTGGGTTTTTTTTTATTATTATTTTTTATTAACAGTGACGATTTTTTTTATTATAGTTGTTGGTGGTGGTAGTACGACCTTCTGCTCTGGCTCTTTTTGACGTTCATGTGTGCGTGTATGCGCTCAGGTAGAAAATTATTTATATTGTAATAGATTGATGGAAAAGAAACTGCCGAAAATTCGAATTGCTAGATTTAATAAGCTATATCGCTTTCAGTATTTATCCGATCTGGCAGTGTCATACAGCAATGAAAAGGTGACATCCCCTGTAAAAGCATGGTGCTAAAATAATGAACATACGATTATGAAATTAGATGTTTTTGCGTAAAGAAAATGAGTGCCTAAACAGAGAAAGTTCGCTACAATTTACTTTATTTCTTCGAAAAAGGTTATTCTGCAGCGAAGGGTCATAAAAAAATTGTGCACATCATAAAGAAGGTACTTTATCAGAACGGTCTGTTAGAACATGGTTTGTGCGACTTCGTAAATTCGGAAATTTGCACCGAAAAAGAGGAGGATGGAGAATAAGATCTCGTGACATCGCTAAGGATCTCGGTTTTTGCTTGTTTTTATTTCAATTTGCGAAATTTTACTCAATTGGAATGATTTGGAGCCTTTTCTATGAAAATTTATAACTGGCGATGAAAAATGGGTAACATACCACAATAATGTGCGAAAAAGGGCATGGTCTAAACAAGGTGACACTGTCCAAACCCTTGTAAAATCAGAATGTGTTTCTGTGCATTTAGTGGGATTGCAAAGGTCCTATGCAAACGATAAATTCAGAACTCTATTGCAAACAACTAATGGGACTTAAGAAAAAACGCCCGCAATTGGTCAACAGAAAGGGCATAGCCTTCCAGCACCATAACGCTGGTCCACACACTTCTCTTATGACTAACCATATAAGGAACTCGGCTACGATGTGTTAATGTACCCAGCATATAGTCCGGACCTAGCACTATCTGATTACCATTTATTTGGGCCCATGCAGTGTTATCTTGATGGCGTAACTATAAATTCCCTAAACTACTGCAAAATGATATTGCGCGAGTTTTTTGAGCAGACATCTAAGAATTTGTACAAAGACGAGATTATGGTTTTATCCGAAAGATGGCAAAAGGTTATCAATAACAATGGAAAATATTTGATATAATAAAGTTGCTTTGTGATATGAAAAAAAATGGTTGAAACATGATTCTTATTTTCGGAAGTTACTTTTCCACCAACCTAATATATATAATACAATATATTTATGGCTGAAAATTTTTTTAATGTAGTTTGTTGGTTTAATGTTTTTCTGCTTCTTCTTTGACTCAACCAATGGTTCAATACAATCCTATCCATGTTCGTAGCACATAAAATGAAGATGCCATCACATTCAATTAAAAAATTATAAACCGTTTTAAATTCGTATAAATTGGCAATAAATTGTCGAAATCCAAGTAAAGGAGTTTAAACATGCTTGAACGCAATATTTTACATCAATATCATTCAATTTCTATTGCTTTGGAAGCAGCGCATTGAACTTAGTACCGTAAAAACAAGTTGTTGGCTAGGATACTTTTCAGCATGTTTCTTTCTTAAATTTCTTGGGGATTTCTTAATTTTTCCAGTTTTTGTGACATAATAATTAAATATTAATAAATTGATTAAATAAAAAACGAAAGAAATCACTTAATATAAAAAAAAATATATAAAAAATTCAGCGAGAGATAATTGCGTCGTTGCAGTCGCAGAAATCTCATTACTACTTCTATTTCGTTGAATAAAAAGCAATGAATGCAAGAGAAAAGAAAATATTGTTATTAAGTTATTTATTTATTGTCAAACATTTTCCTTTACAACGCAGAGTTTCTCACACGTTTACACGCTTTGTTGCAAGTTGTGACTTTCTTGCACTGAACTGAAGTGAAGCGATTCAAAATGAAGTGATGTCGAAATGAGTTCGCTTGTTTGTCTCATTAATTAGCTTAAATCGATGATTGATCAAATATCCATGCATCTAAGCGTGGACTTCCTACAATTTTAATTTATACACCACTCAACCCAACACAACACAACCCAATGCATTCCAACTCAAGTCAACTCAAGATGACTTACCTCATAATATCGGAGACAAAATCGATGAAAAATGTCTGACCTAGTCACCATGCAACGCTTTCTTTTGGGCTTGCTCTTAATTATTGTTATTTCAATCGGTTCACCATAAGCACAAAAATGGATAGCGTCCGCCATTTTGATTTTCCAGTTAACACAAACAATTAACAGCTTTTCAATGACCAAACCGGAAATTAAGAAATGGCGACAAGCAACCAATTCCAAATACGGCTGGGTGAATGGTGTTGCTGGCGGTCGGAGGCGACGACTCGTTGCAGGAGTCGACTGCGTTGCAAGGCGACTTTTCCAGCGATGACGGTGATTTGAGTGGAAAAACTTGTAGCTTATTGTGCTTCAATAAAATTGGTAAGTTTATGCAACCGCAAGTTTTGGGGCGCTAATCAAGTTGTCAATGTGAAATTATTGCGCCAAGCAGGTAAAAAGAGAAAAATGTCAATAAAATAAATACATAAAAAATTTTGGCAAAAACCAGGTTGGCGCGAAGAAAGGGTATTCAACTCGTTTGAGCTTGAATGTTGAGTGTGTGTATGTGTAATTTTAAAGGTTTCGTTCAATGTGAAGGTTAGTTTTTTTGCATTTGTTATTTGGTAGGTGTGTCAACATGACGTATGCTTAATGTACAAGGACTACAGAGAAAGGTTGTGTATAGCGGGGAGCGTCAAACTGTGCAATATATCTATTAGTTTGCTAATCATGGTTATAACAGATTCATGATGATTAATTTTTGGAACAATAGAAATTGTTAGAGTTTGAAAGGCACGATTAGTTAATGTATGAGTATGAGGCATGGTCGTTGTTGGTATGACATGATTTCGGTGATTTATTCACGTATAATGTGCACCGACAAGTCTTGGAAAAATAAATGGATAGAAATCTGTTCAGGATTTTATATTACTTTATATTATTATATAAATATTATAATATTATTTATTATTAAGTATACTCATAGCTGAATACTCATCCTTATAATTTTGCGAAGTTTAGAGTTAGAAGTTCTTTGGGTGAGTTCTGCCCTATTCACGTCAATCTGCTGTCAACTTTTCGTCTAAGACAATAGGGTTCCAGCATATTTACTTGAGTTTAGAGTAGGTGGCAGCTAGTTGTATGGTACTAGTGAGATTCGAGAGTTTGGGCCCCAGATGACAAGTTTACGAACACCATATTTAACGTTAACAATTTCTGGGATCTCGTCTTCAAATTTGACCTATAAGTTATCACGAATATAAAGTTGCAGCTGTAGATAATAGAGTATACGTTGTAAAAAGGCTTTGTAATTTAATTTAATTTAAAGAGAATGCTTGTCTGCCTGACCCAATTAAAAGGCTATTTAGTGTCGAGAAAAGCCATGAGGCACTATTTTCTGTTTTCACAGTCAAAATTATCTCACAAACAATTTGGTGACCGCACTCTAGACTACTGCGTCACTTTAGAAAGCCGAATTCGTGCTACACGTCTTTTTCCGGAATTACAGGGTTTAAAAATTTAAAACAAACGTTCACTGCGTTGGTAAGTGGCTTAGACTGCCGTTGATTTTCTAGGCATTTTCTAGGAGTTTATTAAATTTTCTTATTGTATTAAACCTCGAAAATGATTATTTTTCTCAATCGTCTTTATTTTCTATATTGAGTGAACTTTATAATGCTTACAAATCACATGTACAATAATTATTATAATATGACTGACCACTCATCCGTGATGCGGAATAGTTGATATGGCGATTTTCGTTGATTTTTCAGTGTTTGACTTTTTGGGTGGCACTTCGTATTCTTCACTTTTGTTTTTTTCATTCGAATATTTTAACATTTCGACTTTGTACAGTTGCAGCAGCATTGCCGGAAAACTCAATTCTCAGATGCTGCTTTGTTTATGTGTTTTATTTGTATCTGTTCAGTTTGAGAAGCATCTGAAAATTTAGTTGGTTTAATATATAGCGAATTCAACGATTACCTTCTTAAGGCTATTATAGAGATTCCCTGAAAATTTCATCAAAATCGGTCGAAAGGTTTCGGCGTCTATAACGGACATACATACAGACAGACAAACATACATCGAATTTTATATATATAAATTTTAATGAATATATTATGAAAACAGTCTTACTTCACTATGTTTGCATTGCAACGGAGATTTTGTATTACTAAAAGCGACTTTCACAAAATAAATTTTGTATTCGCCTTTCGAGTGTTTCTTATTACATTTCGCTTTTATGGCTTTTTATATGTGCCAAATCACTAATAAAGCAAAAAATAAATAAACCCTAAAACACAATACATTAAATAATTAACATAAATATAACGCCTCACTGCATATGAAAGTAAGTAGAAAAAAAGACGCGCCCGAAGATTGGCAACTGGCGACACGCCAATTTGATTGGGCGTATTAGATCGAATCGTAGCGCACAGAAACAAGTCAAATGGAAAAATTTAACGCAATTGGCACCTCTAATGATATTTCGGTGCTTCCATGTCTAATATAATACAAGGGAATGTCCGCAAAAGCGTAGGAAATCAATATAAAAGCGGAAAGAAATCTAAAATAACCGAAAAATATAAATTTCGCTTTTTCTATTACATAAGCGCTGCGTGCATAAAACTGTTATTGAAACACAATAACAAAAATAACAATTATAACAACACAAAATTAATCCAGATGTAAATATTCAAGTTGCAAATGTTTGTGGCTCGCTTCCTTCCGTTTGCATTTAGGTGGTCGCTAATATTTGTTGCTCATTAGCCACGGTTTTTAATATGTGAGGAGTTGCAGTCGGATTTGTAGCCGCATTTCTTCCTGTTTGTAGAAGAAAGTTAACTATTTTGAAACACTTTCAAGAGTTGCTTTTTAGCTCCGAACAAGTCCAAATTACCGCAACAGAACCTGTTGAATAGTTAAGTCAGTAAGAGATTAGGCTATGAGGAGACTTAATCAGGAAGGAAGGAAAAAGCTAGAAATTGTTTAACCGAGTGGAGTGAAAAACCAATGGCTTGAGTTGTCGCTAGTCTCAAACGATTTAACCGGACAGCTTATTTTGGAATCAATTCAATACGAGTCAGAAGACGAGAGGAGGAGACAGAAAATATGCTTTAGCTCCTCAGTATTACACATTCCAGCTAGTAATAAGCCAGGCTGTTCCTAAGGTGCCTGGTGAGGATTGTCAAAGCGCTAAAGTAATTTCAGGAGGAGGAAGAAAATAACAAATGGGATTAAATTTGTCCTAAGTATTACTGCCTTACCTAGCCTAATTTAAAAATTTTGAAATGTGGAAATCTGTCTAGGTCACGTGCAAGGTATAAAGACTAGATACTGCGTAAAACATGCTATGCTATAATAGTTTAAATTCAAATAATTATGTCGAGGAAGGCACGTTGTGGTGACATATCAGCAACAAAGTTAGAGATAGAATGTTATTTGCTAGATTTTATTTGCAACGGGCTTAGTTAACTTAGTACTCTAATTTGAGATATTTGAATATGAAATAGATCTTTGTTTAATAATATAATGATAGACCGACTAGCAAGAAAAAAATCTGCAAGTGGTCATAACTCGTTATGGCTGTTGCCATGCGGGGAGAAATCTGTTATATTTGTTGTCATAGAAGAGAAAAAGATCAGAGTTCTGAAAAGCTTCAGTAACGCATTTGTAGATCCATTCCATTCCATAGGACTGTAATGGAGTTTCCGACAAAAATGGTGTAACAATAGCAACTATAGGAATTTCGTAATTTCTGAGAATAATATTAACAATTAAAACACTATGAATTTAAAGGGTGCCATTTCCACATGCTTTCCATTTTGTAACTTATTAAAAACGCGTAGGCTCCTTTACAACCAACAAGCAAAAGCTGTGATCACTCGCTAACCATAAACAAACTAAATTAGTTCATTTGCTTAAATGCTCTTATTTAAAACTTGAAGCTTAAATCGAACACATCAAAACCCGGAAGAAGGAGCCAACGAACACCTTGTATGCTCCGCTTTCGTACTCAGGCTTTGTGCAACTTCACCTGCCACTCGCGTGTGTTGCTCCTCGCTTGCTGCGAAACAATGCAATACAAAATTAATCGATGAAATTGTTTTTGCTTTTATTATTTCTTTTTATATATACTTTATATATATATTTTGTTGTTGTTGTTGTTGTTTGACTCACTTGTGTGTGTGGTGTATTTAGTTTAAGTGCAATTGAAAAATTCTGCGCCATAAACCGATAGAAAAAAGAAACCTCAACTACGAGTATAGTAGAGTAAATTATGCAAATGCGGCTTCGCTGCTGTGTCTGCAACACATAAAAAAGCACGCGATTGAAGCCATGAGCGATTTATGGCATTGTTGGTTTATTGCTTAGCGAATTGTATCTTTTGCTTTTGCTCGACTGCGAGTAGTTACAAACTATGCCAGTCAGAAGAGAAGCAAGCATAGTGAAAAGTGAAAGAAGGGGCACAGTTTCCAAGCTCGGCTACGCCACCTCTCTTGTAATGTGGATGATATAATATTTAAAAGCGCTCTCCACTTGCAGGCGTGTTCGGCGCTACACGATTTGCTCTAATTTGGGGTTTTTAGTTTAATGGGTTTGCGGCTTAGTTTATTTTTGGTTCAGTTCTGGCAGCTGTTCAAGGAATTCCTTGCGATTATCCGCGATTATTTTCTGATACCAAGCGCTGTCTGCAAGATAGCCAGCGCCGCCGCTTGGGACGAGCGGCTTTGGCGGTGGTAGTGGTAGTGAGGGTGACGGGGGCAATGATGTCTTATGTTCGGACAGTGGTGGTGACGACGTAAAAGTTGGCTTTGTGTTGATGACGGTAGTTAATGGATTCAAAGTATCGCCCAGTAGCTGCCCATCTCCGGCTTGTTGTGACTTCTTAGTATTGTTTACCTTGGCCTGATCATAGCGATTTGGCAGTTGTTTTTCACTTTGTCCAATCGCCGTTGCCACATTTTGCTCCACATTTCCGTGTCCTTCTTCTCCTTTTCTATTATTCTTTGAATTAACCGACTTGTTGGATTTCTCAACTTCCCCATCTCCCCCCTTATCTTTCTCATCATCCTCATGTAATGACAACTTAAATGGCACAATGGGGAAATCCTGTGGTATGAAATTACGCACCACCTCAAATCCCAAACTGCCATTGGCCTCCGTCTTTTTTAGTGGCACTTTGCCATTAACAATGTCCAATATAGTTGGGTGCGCCAAATCCTCATATATATTTATCTTATTTATGTCCACGCCGTTTTCTTTCTTCAGTTTCTTGGCCACCTCTTCGGCCACTTCAGTGGCAGTGACATTCAAATGGCTTTTCGCATCCCATTTGACATCGTCCACAACATTTGGGGCGTTGTGCTCTATAGTGCCAGGTCGTTGCGTTGGCCAATAGTCTTGGAAGGCAACCTCATCGCCCGCTGCAAATGTCTGCGTTTGACTGAGGTAGCCAGTCTCGTTGCCTGAGCGAAATCTCGTCACTGTAATGAGTTTATCTGGACGTACGTAGCCAAAGGAACCTTCGATGCTGCCATTTATGTAGAGACGTTCATCACGAAATTGTATATTACCGGTGTATGGGTCCTCGATGTCATAACCGAATGCGTACGTGTTGGGTCCTGCATGATGGAAAAAAAAAAGATAGCAATTAAAAGACAATATTTATATTAGTTTAGTATTTAAAGCATACCATAAATATCATGTCGAAAATAGTTGCTCAATTTCGGCTTCCCATTTGAATTTGACGGCGCTGCTGCCACGGTTGCATTACTTGTTGTGCTTAAACTCTTTGTATTTATGTAGCATACTCTTGTGTGTAGAGCAATACACTAGAAAAATTTAAGGCATCTACCTTTAGGCTTAATTTATTAAATATATTAATTTTATTGTGAGCCCCAAAATGCTCACAACAAGAGAATACAGAATTTAAAAAAAAAAATATTTTATGTATTAAGCACCAAACCGGGCGCATTGTTCCTTATAATGTGCTTTGCATCTACGTCATAACTTATCTCCTACTTTGAACAATTATTTACAACTATTACAAACGTATTTTGTCAAAAGTTCTAATTTCTGGATTATTTTAATCCATTTAAAAAATAAGCAATAAGTGTAGTTGTAATTAATCACTATTACGTTTTATTATTTTAATTATTTAGTTATCCTTGTTTGCTTTTTTGTTTTGTTACACATGATGTTATCATATCATTACGTAGGATTAGCAAATTTCACATCTGATCACTGATCAACAGGAAATGAATTCTTCTGTTTACAACAATTTATTAAATTATTCAGAACGGTGTTTGAAACAGCAGAAAATATAGTTTCTTTCTCCGATTTTATATAAGTTATGGTAGATTTTCTAGGCTCAAACGATTTCATTGTGCGTCACTATTAAGCAGTAATGACCTAATGAGCACAACCGTGGAAAAAGCAGGCATACAAAAGCCATACATATACACATTTTGGTAATACATATGTATATATCTCGGTTCTTAACTTACTTTTAACTGGTATTGGTGCTGGAGAGACAGCTTTAAAATCCGTTCAGGATGGATTTTTAATTTAAATGAGTTCAGTATTCAATAAACTTGCGGAAGGCACTTAATTTGACAATTCCCTTTTTAGAATCTAAAAGAAACAATATATAGGACATATTTTTTGTGAATATTCATTTAAGCCTTGCAGTATTAAAATAAATTACAGGCGGCGCTGAAATGGTTCCTTACTGTCCTATGAATTTAAGCTTTTTAAAAAGTCTTAAATGTTCTGATCTCTGACTATTGCTTCCAAAAATCGATTCATTATACATAATTTTGTTTAGCTGTTACTGTACTGGCAGTTGATCCTCTTATAATTGCTGTATGACACCACATCAACCCAATATTTTGTTTTTTGAGTTTCCCTCTTCTTGAGGGAAACTTATTATCCACTTCTGAAGACATTGATACTAACATGGATTTTATGACACTCACTGTTCGCAGTGTAATTGAACAAGTCTATGTCTATCCCCTCATAAATAGAAAGTCAAAACATTAAGAAATAAATTTATAATTTTTAAAACCATTTTCAGAAGTCTGGGTTGATGGTGCAGCGAGTCACCGTATAAGACTGAAAAGGGCGCAAAACAAGATACTCAAAATGATACTAAATTTGTTATTTCCCCACTTCATAAAAAGGCAGATGTGTGCTTGATTGACGAAAACGTCAGCCTAGCTCTAACCACTTTTATTTCAAGAAAATAAATTATTGCTGTATTATCTCTAGGGCTGATCCGTGCTAATTAAGCTAATTTCTTAAATTATCTTTTGATAGAACCGATCTCTTAGTCTTAGTAATTTGTAGTCATAGTTCAGTTTTAGGCTATTTTATATGTAAGGTTGTTTCCTCCACTTTTCCTTACGAATATTTAGTTTACATCTCTAAAACCTTAACCTTTTAAATTATATATAATATACTAGCAGGGCTCTGCCGCCTTGCTGCCTTCTGCGCTCCGTCTACTGCTGCGATTTTCTCGTTGATCTTCCAGTGTTTGACTTTTTGGATGGCATTTCGTACTCTTCATTTTTTTTATTTTATTTTTATTCAAATATTTGAACATTCCGACTTTGTACAGTTTGAGCAAACTCAATTCTCAGAGGATACTTTGTTTTTGTGTTTCTTGTATCCATACAGTTTGAGAAGCACCTGAAGACTGAGTTGGTCTTAATATTTAGCGAATTCGACCATTTTTTCGCACCAAACTTAGCCACAAACATGCTTCAAATATTTACTGGGTTTATTTCGTATTTTTCACTTTTTTGATTTTTGTTCATTCGAATATTTTAACATTTCGACTTTGTACAGTTGGAGCAGCATTGCTGGCAAACTCAATTCTCAGATGCTGATTTGTTTATATGTATTTATTTGTATCTGTACAGTTTGCGAAGCATCTGAAAATTGAGTTGGTTTTAATATATAGATAATTCAACGATTTTTTTCGCACCAAAATTTGCAGGTTTCTTTTTAAGGCTATTACAGAAATTCCCTGAAAATTTCATTAAAATCGGTCCAGCGGTTTCGACGTCCATAACGGATAAACATACAGACATACAGACAGACATACTTCCAATTTTATATATATAGATTTTCTTTTCTCCTACTTTTACGGAAATTTTTTTTAAATAGCCGTAATTCGAACATAATAGAACAATAAGCTGCAACTTACAATCAAACAAAACGTGCTCAAGTAAGTCAACATGTCTAATTGAAATGATTTATATTATTTATTTCTTTATGCCGGTTTTACTTATGACTTCCGCACACTTTCGATTGAGAATTCCAACTGAAGACTACGTACGATCGAAAAGAATAATAACAAAAAAGTATACTACGGTGGAACAAATTTTTCAATGGCGCTTCAATTAGAAATTCATTGCAAATTTGCTAGTCAAAAACAACAGAAAAAAAAGTAAAGGGCGACGACGCGAAAAAGTATTACACGAAAAAAATAATAATAATAATAAAAATGTCTGTTCATTGTACCCTTCACTCACTGAATAGTACAAAATCTTTGACTTAATGCAGTGAAGGGAACATAGAACAAGACTTTATAAATCTATATATATATAATTGGAAGTATGTTTGTCTGTATCTTAGTATGTTTATCCGTTATGGACGCCGAGGTTACTGCGAAAAAATCGTTTAATTCGCTAAATGTTAAGACCAACTCAATTTTCAGATGCTTCTCAAAATTACAGATTTACAGGTGTGGTACTCCCATACAAATCAATACTTAATATTGGCATAACTTCTTCTGTCTTGACGTAACAAGCTGAAATTTTGACAGATTGCCCCTTATACATACAAGCCGTTCTTAGCATTAGTTCATCGTAAAGCTCCCACTTTCTATAGTGGTTATTCCTTAAACATACGAGAAATAAATTTTGAAATGTCCCTACGTTCTCAAACACTGAGTCACTGTGTTGTATATCGTTTTGTGCTTAAATAGTGAACGTTAGTTGGCAGAAATTTTTGGAGAGGATTACAACTTTAGCATAGCCCAAGTTAACGTTTCATCTTGTATTCGTTTTAATTTGTTAATAACAACCGAATGTATTTTTTTATGAAGTTTGAATAATTCACTAATTTGGCCGGCCTTCGCGATGTGGCACCAAAATGGTAATGAATGTGGAAAAATGTTTGCAAAGAAGAAGTACTGAAAAGACATAGATATTTTTCATTTTTGTTTTTATTTGATATTTTTTCATTATTTTATTTACATAAAAACTTTTTTTTTTTGTTTTTCGTTTGTTTACGCATTTGCAATAAAAATTATATAAAAATTATAATTAAATACACATCTTTAAAATTTAATATAAAAATAGTGTAAAGAGAGTAAAATAGATTTCTTGCTTGCATTGCATTACAACTGAGAGTGAGAGACATGTGAGAGAGTGTTTTTAAGCTTTCCGTTTTTTTATTTATTTTTTTATATATTTTTCTTTGTGTTTACTTTTTTTAATCTGCACATTAAGATTGGTTTAATATAAATACAATACAAAAGTAGAAAAATACTAAATGCAAAATGAAACTAGATACAAGAGTCGAGACAGATCTTTCGATTGTAAGTGCGTGAGAGTGAGCACGAGAAAGAATTCGCAGTAGTAGAAGTGGTTTGAATAAAATAGGAAGAGGGTGAAAGAGGAGTGAGAGTGACAAATAAGTCTTTAAATATAATTTGTGATAAAAAGTAGAAAAAAACTGGCTCTTATGGAGGAAGCTCAGAGAGTGTTTAATCGACTGTTTGAATGTTTAAAAGATAGAAAAGTAGAAAGGTATTTGAATAAAGAAAACATGTACAATTTAAGATTCTCTAATGCACAATGACCGGCGCCGTTTCGTGTTGCAAGTTCCATTACTTTGATTACTCAACGAGTGAAAGAAAGAGATAATACAATATGTATAAGAAGGCCACTTGAATGTATTGATTACATGAAAGGTGTGTGGGTTGTTTTGATATTCGTTCATTTTTATCACAAGCATTTGGCAGCGTTGTAATTTGAGTGCGTCAAACCTGTCAGCAAATCGGGAAATGGCACTTTAACGATCCAACCAGCTGAGGCGCTATTCAATACAAAAAACCAAACCTTCACATCTGATAGCCTTCCTTTTCTCCATATGATCCTTACTCACTCCGCTCCGTTCTAACCGCCGACCGCTTACGCTGTTTTTTTTTTCTTTTTTTTTGCTTTGTTTGGAGCGCGTGTTCAACGCAAAACGTACGTCTCAGTGTCTCAGTAGCCAAAGACATCGTTTAAAGTTAGAATTAAATATGTAGTGTAGTGTAGCGAATAAATATATTACAAAAGTGAAATTAAAGAGGTAATATAAACTTGAAATAGTTCTTGAAAGATCGTGAGAGAGATAGATAGAGTAACTCAGTGTGTAAGTTAAGAATAACTTGGGAGGTCTTAGGCAACCGAGACCGAGATGTATTGCGTAGGTAATGCGTACCAAATGCTGCTCAAATTATGTCTCACTGTCTATGATGAGCGCCAAATCAAAAATGGGTGGATGAAGGTTGGGTGAAAGGTTGATGTATCCCTTTTTCGTAGTATATATGTATAATGTATATGAAAAATCGTTAAAACATTGTTTGCCTGCCCTCATGTCAACCTTCATTCCTTAAGTAATCCAGTTCTGCTTCTGCTACAAATACCATCTTCGTTGCTACGTCGTCGTCATCCATCGTCCTCTGCGACTGCTGCTTCTACGGCGACAGCTTATCTGCTGTTTCAAAACTTCTCTACGTGTCTATTTCTTACTTACGTACTTAAAACTTGTGTGCTTTTTATGATTTATTAATTTCTTGATTTATTTCATGGTTGCTCGTGCCGTTCTCTGCGATCATCTTCGTCTTTATTTCTTTCCTTAATTTTTTTTTTTCGTGTGTTGTTTTTGTTTACTTATTTTGTGGTCTTACTTGGCTTTTTGTAATTTGATATTTTTAGTAGTGATGCAGCAGGGGTCCATGAGCCAAGACTGGGGCATGCACGACGGGCGCATGTGCAATGACTTTTGGTGCGGTCTTGTGAACGACGGCATTGAAACCGTTATGATCGTCGGCGGTGTAGTCGACGGTGCGTACAGAGCCATCGGGTTCGACGAGCGAGTATTGCCCTGATTGAAGGTTTAATGAGACAAATATTACAATTAATGGCCTTTCTTATGTAAAGAAGAGTAAGAATAATAATAATTCTAATTTTTACATATCAAAATACTACAATAAAATACAAATATTATATTCTCCCTCATGTCTGTTTCGTAAGTATTTCGCTTTGTTTATAGCAAAATTAATTTATTATTATTTGTATTATTATTATTAATATTATTATTATTATTATTATTATTATTATTATTATTATTATTATTAATATTATTATTATTATTCTTATTATTATTATTATTATTGTTATTGTTTTTATTATTATTATTACTATTGTTATTATTATTATTATTATTATTGTATATTTTGTTGTTTTGCATCCAATGCTTGTTTACGTAATACGTTGTAATTATGAAATTTATAAACTTAAACTTAAGCAGATTAATAATTAATTTGTTATATATTGATAATTAGTTTCAGTTTGATTTATAATGGAACACTTAAATGTCAACTACCATTTGCAAGTTTGTATTCTAAGTCTTTTGTTTTGTCTCTGGTTTTGTTGGTTTAATGCCGAGTCAAATTTGAAGTAGTCTTTTGCCTATTTAGCATTTAAAAAATCCAAAGTTCAAGTTCGTGTGTAAAGCAAATTAAAGAAAAATATGTATATCTTTTGTGCTATAAAAAATTTGTTTCAGATTTATATCTTCTGTTTTAATGTCCAATTCAAAACAACCGAGTTAGTCAAGTATACTCGTGTTGTAGTTGGTTATTTTTAAGTGTTTATTTTATGGACTTCAAGTAGTTTTGAATACGACCGTATTTAATGCCTTGGTAGCGCAATGAGTAACGCTTTGGGTTATAAGGCTAGACTCATGACACCAATTCTTCAGTGCTTTTCTCTCCGATTTTGGTTTGCCTAGCAGACTCAGGGTCCGGTTAAGGTAAGTTAGTTTAAAAGTATATATTCAAATAATTGTCCTTTATGTTCACCATATAAACTTCAATTAATTTTAATTAATTCAATTTAATTTTTATTTAAGTTTGGATCACTAAAGTACAGAAGAACAAATTGAAATAATAATAATAATAATAACAATTACGTAAAAAATTATTACAAACCAACGCTTTTGCACTCACCCTTTACAACATCTCCATCGCGCTCTTCTGCCTGTGATTTAATATCGCCCGTGTGTGGATCCTTGATGCCATAGTTGAATGAGTATTTTGGATAGGCAACCGGCTCAGCATGCGCTAGCACCGGAGCGTGTGCATACACGGGTCCATGATGCAGATAGGCAGGTGCCGGATAGTGACCTAGTTCAATGGGAAACGCCTGCGCAGCGGCAACAAGCACAGCGATGGTAATAAAGTACTGCAAATAGTGGGAGGAGGAGTAGAAACACTTTCAACACACATTTTTCAAGCTGATTATCCTTTAAAGAGTCTTTGTAAAACTTAATTTTTTTTTTTACAGTTATATTGCACTTTAAACACGTATTTTGGACACAGTTTTGCATAATTATTTTTTTATACCTTCATAATGCTAAAGTAAAATCTCTCTCGGCACACACGAGCGATGGTTTAAACGTTTGAATGAAGGACGAATTTGTTCAATAGTGCTGGGCAACGATATTTTGGGTTCTGTTTTTTGTGTGTTGCGCACAACTGTGTGGGAACCGTTATTATACGTTGAAGTCGTAAACTGAACTGATGCCTGATCCGATGACCAAAAGTATTTATATACACAAGTATGCGCAAGACGAGCAGCTGCGCAGCAGCAGCAACATCGGCAGCAGCCAAAGAAAGATCGAGTTGGTTGAGCTTGTTGAAAGACAAGGGGGTGGGCGATGCCAGCAAGACGCCAAATACAACAAGCCAAGAAAAACACTTTTCCACACTGACTGATGCCGTGTGGACGTAGTCGTGCTGCGCACGAAAAGAAGTTGAATGCAGGAATGAAAAAGCTGCAAAATACGAATAGAAGTTAGCTCTCAGCAAATGCAGCAAATGAGAAAAACATAGATATACAATAGGACAGACAGGCAGACAGTCACATCTATTCACTCGACTTGCACAGCCATATGTGTTTTTCTTTTTGCGTAGTGGAGTCGTAGCAAAACTAGCGCTGCCGCCATCTGAGGCTGTTACAGTCGCTGAGGGGCGTCTGCGACGGCAACTGAGATGTTGTTTGTATTTTGTTAATAGTTTTTCTGATTTACTTTTGAGGTGCACTTTTTGTTGCATGTGATTTTTTTTATTCTACTTTTATTTTTTGTCATCGACTACGACTTTTTTGTGTGCCGCCGTTTTGAAAATGGGTTACCACGGCAAAGGACGGCGCTCGTTCATTCGTGTGAACCGTATCGATTTTTTTGATACTTTCATTTTCTTTTGCAACACAAAAAAAACCATTGCAATTGAAACTGCTTGTGACACTTTTAGCTGACCATTTAACGTTGCTGTTGTTATTATCAAAGCGATTTGAAGGCGTTGCTGCTACAATTTTTCGTTGCTGAATACGCTAAACGCTTTATTTATGGATAGAATGGCGCCCGGTCTGTGTGGGCTGCCTCCATCATTTCTTGTTCTGCGTAGAAACGATCTGCATTTGCAGGCCGCATGCCACATGCCAATCGATAAATTAAAACGCACGCGTCGCACCACTTGCAACGTCGACCGCAAATATGAACGCGCTTTTGCGGCTTCTAGTTTACCTTTGGAACAACGCCTTTGAAATTCTGCCAGTTGAATCGACTGAACTGCGACTGAATTGCTACGCGTTAAGCTATTAAAGCCAACATGAATGGCGACACATTTTTTGGCAAGCGCGTGATTTGTGGCATTGCCACAAAACCACTCCATGCAATTTGTTGCATGGTATATTTCAGCTTCTAAGCACTGAATATTTTTCTCTTTTCTATACTTTTTTGTCTTCTTAACTCTGAGCCATTTTTTATATTACTACTACCATAACTTTTCATATTTTCCTGCAAGCCATACAACAACAAAAAATACTTTTTAAAGTGGAACAAATCGCAGACGCGGGTTACAAATCAACTGAAGTCACTTGTTTAATCGAAAGTGTGGCGCGGTTGGGGAAAATAAATTATAAAAAATTAAAATAAAAAGTATTAGATCCAAACAATATTATGTTGTGTTAAAAACAGAATATGTAGCAAGGTAGGCTTAAATTGAAAAATTTAAACTTTTTGAGCTATGTCACTACTCTAGTAAACGAGCGATATATAAACAAATTTAAATTGGAACAATTCACAGATTATTAGCAATCCCACTGCTCTCTCACAAAATTATGAAGGGTTGCACTTTCTTAAGAAAGCTCAAATTTATTTAATTGGAACGATTACCACTTTGGTCACATCAGCGATTTACGGTTATAGCCGAGCTTTTTTTCCAAGAAGGTCGCCCGTTGATAAGAGATCAGGACTCGCTTCACTGAATGCTATCATAACCATCGCTATCATAAAATCGCCTTTAGCTATTTTTGTTCGGGCAAAACCTTATGAGTTCGCGTCACCGACATGCTCTTGCTTATTTCTTTTTGTGTTCATTCGCTGGCTTTCTTCGTATTTTTATTTCATATTACATTCAAAACTTAATTTCATACTAAATAACGAACTGCTTTAAGTTACGAATCTTTGCTTAAAACATAAGCTATTGAAATTGGATGGAATTTCCAGACTATCTTGGTAGACTATACTCGTAGCATCAAACTACACATACAAATATTCCCCGTGATGACAATCATATATGTACCAATTTTCATACACACAGACAGACAAACAGACAAACACCCACTTATATATAGATATATATATGTATATATATATAAACATTATAAAATTAGACGTTTAATCATAAATAATTTTGCATATAGATACAATAACTAAATATTGTCTCCTTTAACAAAAAAAATCCCACGTTACAAACATTTGAAGAAGTCAGCTTGCTCACGCTTCCAACTAACGAAACTTGTTGCATGCATCTGCCCCTTTGTTTAGTAACCCCACAGGCAGCTGCAATTCTCAGTTTTTGTCTATTAAGGCAATTAATTAAGTAATAAGCAACATTTACGTGCCTTTTGTATCGCTTGTGACACAGAAATTTTGTTGTGGCAGCTGCACTAAGCCGAACTTCTGCGAATTTTGTATTCTCGAATTTGAATAAGCGACGCCCACACGCGGCGGCAGTGACACCGCAAAAAGTGTTCTTGAAGTTGAGTGCGTGGGGGGAAAATAACACTGATACATACCCAAAAAAAAAAAAAAATGACAAAAATGCACGTAGCTTTAAATGCTGGGAATATGTATAGCAACGAAATTTAAATAACAATAAAAAAAATATATTAAAATAATAAGAAGAAAAATTTCAAAATTGTAACAGAAAATTAAATGACTTTAAGAGCAACACATTTCCACAGTCAGTCAGCCAGCCAGCGATTGCAGCCTTCGAAGTTAAAAGAATTGCCAAAGGAAAACTTAAAAAAAAAACATAAATTAAAAACAACAAATCAGTAAAAAGAAAAACGAGTAGTGAAAAAAGCAGTAAGCAAGTTGGCAACATCACGATCGCAGCGTTGAAGTCGGCTATTTGGTTATTTGGTTACTTGGTTTGTTGGTCAAAATAGCAATGGATTCAACAGCAACACCAGCAGCAGAAGCCGCAAGCATCATAAAAATTACAACAAAAACGTCAACAGAAATTTCAACAAATAAACGAACACATAGTGAAATTGCTTAAACGCGCTTAGCATCGTTGATGACAGAGCGTCAGCGTCGACGTCGTCGTGAGTGCAAGCGGTCCAAATCAATTGAAGCAACTTCAGCTGCAGCATTGCCCGGCAGGCTATGAAGGCTTCCGCGCGAGCATGATTATGTAATGTCGCTTTTGTTTGTTCGTTGTTGTTGTTGTTGTTGTTGTTTATATTATCGCCGTTTTTTTCTTATTTTATGGTGCCCAATCAAGGTGTTTATTAGATGCAATCAACCCTATAGCAATTGGCAAGGGGAGGTTGACGCACGGACAAAGTGCAAAGTGTTGGCGTCGAAAAGAGTAATAATGACAGCGAGGCGAGGGTGGGGCTTGTGTTGGACTGTTAGTTAATCAACTGTGATTGGATTTTAATTCGTTAATTCCTCGAAATCAACGCACTTTATTTATTACCTTGGCTCTGCACCTGTCGGAGCATGTCCAACATCGATTGGTAAGCCATTTATCAAAATAATAGAAACAAAGTTATAGACCCAAAGCCCAATGACTCGATGGCAATCAAAAGACATAAAATTACAATTTGAAGTGCACGTTATTTTTGGTGGTTTTGGTTTTTTTTTTGTTGGTTTGAGTGCTTTGCGATAGTTAGCGCGCTTTGAACTCAAAATTGAAATTGAAATCGGTGTCGAAGTCGAAGTCGGTGTACGTCATGTCAATAAATGGAACAGTTTATCTTGATTTATGAACATGTTAGAATTGCGCAAGAACTCGAACTCAGCTTAGCTCAACTCAGCTCAGCTACTCTCCACTCCACTCAACTCGTTTCAATTCAAAATGCATTCAGCACATTCAGTCTTAAAGTATTTGGACAATTGGCTGCAATTTAAATGATGGCGTCGAACTCCAGTCTCAACTCTGATTACTTGACTTGAATTGATTCGCAGCGTTCGCTGCGTTCGAAGGCGTGGGCGCCAATCGATTTTAATGACTCGGCATGACTTGATTGTGTGGGCCATTCAATGGAAGCAAAAAGTCATAATAACAAAGGGCGTAACGAGCTGCAAACCTTGAAGAACGTTCTATGCCACTGTGCGTAGCGCAATATAACTATCTCAGTTAACTTCACCTTTGCCACCTGCCATTTGCGGTTTACATAAAGCTTGATGTTGACCACTTCAAATTACATCAATACGCATTTCCCAAACACTTTACTAGATTTCTTAAAAGTTTTTAAAGTGAAAATTTCAATTAATCGTGATAATTGTAAAATAACACTTCAACGGAGTGCTTGGGAAAACCGTCGTACTCAACTATGATGGTACAAGTTGATCTAGTTTCGTTCGTTTGAATTTGATTTCCGTGTTTTTTGATATATTATTTGGACAAAAAAATATTTTAACTCATTCTAGCAGCTCTAGAGAAATTTTCCTTGAAATATGTCAACATATATTTTTTACCAAATAAATTTTGTACGGTATAATTCGTTTAGCTATACTAAAATTGCAGATCAGTCAAACATGCTTTACATACCAATTTACCAAAATTCATTGTAAAATATTTTATTTTATAAGAGGAAAATGCAATAATCATTCGTATTTAAACAAACTTTGAGTCAAATTCATATTTTTACATATTTGAGACATAAAATTCAAATGTTATTTATAATAGCCAGTCATTTTCTTTTGTACTGCGTTTTTGGCATTCAATTAAAAAAATGTATCCATATATGTATCCACATATATGTATCCTCACATTTATGATCAACAGGTAATCAGATGTTTTTTAGAAGAATAGAAATGTACTCTACGTATTATCCCTTGGTTCAGAGATTATAATATGGATATTATATTTACTGGTATAAAATGTTATACTTTTTCAAGACGCGTTATCAGCAAACAGCAATATTTTACGGTTTTTGTTACTCCTTTTTTCATTAAGGGGCAAGATAATTCTTTTACATAGTTTTTTGTTAGACAAATTAAGTCAGTGGCTCATTTGCATTTGTGAAACAACATAGGGCATTTAGTTTTTAGTTGTCCTTTTTAACTCTTCAGACCCTTTGGTTTCTCACCGCGCAGAAAACGTATTTGCCATCGCTTTTAACAAATACTCTTTTCGTCAGCAATAAATATGGTACGTCCTCCACACTGTACTTGCTTAATCATGCTGGTGAGATATCCCGTGTAAAAACGCAAACAATTCGCATTCGGATCGTAGTTGATATTGAGCTTATTGAAAACGTCTCTTGCTTTGACATAAAGCAAACGACGATCCAAAACTGCATTGTTCGCACGTTGTTAATTAAACCCTATAGTTTTGTCGATTTTGCGGAAACATACACACAATGCACAAAATCACCTGTTTCTTTTTAAATAGGTTTACAAAGGTGCTTATCACCTGATTTTTCAGAAGAAGCAAAAAAAAATACGGTGAGGCCGCCTTAAGTAAATACGTCTACGTTTATACTACCTACGCCATATCTCGTTATAATTATATAATATATATATAAAAACCTTAATAATCTTTGGAACATAAAACGCGATCCTAAAAACTACTACAATTTCATTAACACTCAGCGCAGGGTGGAGTCATTTCCGATGCAGAAAATTCGAATCATTGTGATAAGTTTTTTCAAAGCACCTGTACTAATTTTAATAAAAACTTCAATATTCGTTATTTTTAAGTAATTTTAACCAATGTAATATGCCGGTAATCGAATATCATACAGTTTTAAACTACTTAAAAGCCTTAAAACTAACTTTTTTACCAGGTCCAGATGGTGTACATGTAGCTGTATTCTAAAGCTGTGTGCTGAGGCTTTACATAGACCAATCTGACAACTGTTTGACATTTTTGTATACTTCTATTTTAGATAGTATTTGGAAACAATCTTACATCATTCCTCTCAAAAAAGGGCCATGAGATATCAGGCCACAATTCTGTGCCTAACAAGATTGTTGACGGGGTGTCGTACGCTGAAGTATTTAAGAAATCGGTGTATCACCAACCGGCACAACAGAAACTCCTACGTGAGCAGCAGAATCTACGTCAGTAACAACAACCTCACTCCGAGCCACAACAGTTACCAAGCAAGACATCTCTACCTAAGAGTCGTCAAAAGTCTCATCCGTTATCAAGTCAATGTCAAATCGCATTCCCTCACTCTGTTGGCAATAATGGATCGAATTGTCATCATTATCCCTCGCTCATCATAGATAATACCCAATCATTCTCATCTCCTGAACAGGGCGTCCAACTGAGGGTTGTGGTCTCCCGCCTGGACGGTCTTAACGAGAAATTTGATCGCCTGATTGAGATGCAGACCATGATGATGGTGATGCTCGCCGCCATATTGTCTAAAAAATGAGCAGACTACACATGAACCTCGCCATAGAACGCTGACGGCGACCTTAATCACAGAAATGAGTTAGAAGTGTTCTTGGCAGTCAACTCCATTGACGTCATGCTCATTTCCGAAACGCATTTCTGCATTATAACACACTTCAAAATTTATCCGGATGGTAACTGTATGCGAGGGGGGGTCACGTTACTCACCCGGTCATCCCTAGGCCACCACCCTCTGGAAACCACTCGGACTGACTCCATTCAAAGTGCATCTGTCAGCATCCACACAACTCAAGGCATCCTGGTCATCGCAGCCATTTATTGTCTTCCAGGACCTCAGATATCAGAGCAGCAGTTCACCACCTTCTTCAATCAACTCGGACCTAAATTCTTAGCCGGCGGGGATTGGAACGCCAAACATCAACTTTGAGGGTCCAGACTCGCCACCCCAAGAGGCAATCAACTTCACAAGGGTATAATAAAGTCTTCCAGAGAGGTTCTCGCCACCGGAGCACCCACCCTTTACCCATACGATTCCTCAAGGTCGCCCGACGCAGTAGACTTTGCTATATACAATGGCATTCATCCAACAGCTCTGGACATTGCAGAGTCATCTGACCTTAGCTCAGACCACATCCCACTATTTATTAAACTTGGATTGACTCCAGATAGCATCGTATGCCGGTCCAGACTGCTCCCTCCCCACGCTAACATAACGGTCTTTCATCAGTGTCTAAACAAACGGATCAACCTCAATATGGAAATCAATTCGGACAAGGATATATTCAGTTGACCTGTTCACCAAAAACATTCATGAGTCCGCCGAATTAGCCTCTTCATACCAATTCCCTTGTTCACCCAATCCACCTCAGGCTCTCCTAAAACCTGAGGTTCTGGAGTTGGTGAGATATAAACGCAGGCTACGACGTCGCTATATGAGATCACTGAATGAATTTGACAAGGCTGCATGGAGGAGAGCTGCCCGAGAACTGAGGCATGTAATGCAAGCTGTGCGATCGGAAAATTTTAACAATATGTTGGCTAATGAGGATCCAATGAAAAAGTCTGGCTTCAATCTATGACGTGCCACCAAGTGCATCAAACAACAGCCACACAGACATGCTCCAATCCGTGGGCCTCTAAATCAGTGGCTGCGTACGGAGACCGAGACAGCAGAAGCATTTGCTAATGAGTTGGAAAGCCGCTTCACGCCTTTTAGCCTAGCTGACCCTGGAGACGTTGAGGAAACAGCTGAAGTGCTATCGAGGTGTATCTTAGACCACAGTCCAACTAAACATGTCACCCCTGAAGAGGTTGTGACTCTAATTCAGAGACTGAAATCTAAGAAGAGCCCTGGACATGACCATATTGACAACAAGGTGGTGAAAGCCCTACCTTGGAAGGGAGTGTTGTTCCAGACGTTGCTGTTCAACAGCATGCTGCGGATCTGCCATTTTTCCACACAGTGTAAGTGTGCAACGATATCCATGATACCTAAACCTTGTACTCCGGAGAATCTTGTCACATCATATAGGCCCATAAGCCTGCTTCCAACTTTTTCCAAAATTTTTTAAAGAATATTTTTGAGTAGATTGTTGGCAGTACGGAGTGTTCAAGAAGCCATTACTGATCACCAATTTGAATTTAGATCACAGCCTGGCACTCCCGAACAACTGCATCGAGTCTTTAATCACATACTTACTGCGTTTGAGACGAAACAGTATTCCTCTGCATTCGATAGGTTATGGATCGATGGACTTCTGCATAAATTAAAATTACTCCTGCCTGACAAACAGTTTTTACTAATGCAAAGCTTTCTTCAACGACGAACCTTCTCTGTGGCGGTAAATATCCACCATCAGGCACATGAGAGCCGGTGTCCCGCAGGGGAGTGTCTTAGCTCCGGTCCTTTACTCCTTATGTACGTCTGATATGCCTACAATTAGAGATGAGCATTCGATTAATGCTACTTACGCGGACGATACGGTAGTTATATTCAAATCTGCCTCTCTGAACGAAGCTGCGGAGAAATTGTCCAGCTACCTGGATAGATTCCACTCATGGGCCAGGCGCTGGAATATAGCCATAAACTCTAAGAAATCAGCTCACTGCACCTTCACATTAAGAAAAGGCGTCTGTCCGGTTGTGACTTACAACACAAGCATCATTCCGCAAATGGAGCAAATCCGGTATCTCGGTCTGATCCTGGATAAGCGTCTTACCTGGCATGCGCACATTAAGGTAGTTACAGCGCGCTGCTACCAAAAGCTCAAGAAACTGGAGTGGCTCCTCCGCCCATCGAATAAGTTATCTTTAACTAATAAAAGGCTCATCTATCTGCAAGTAGTGGCACCTGCTTGGCGCTACGCCATACAAATTTGGGTCACTACTGCTGCCTACAACATCAGAAGAGTGCAGGCGTGTCAGAGCAAGGTTCTCAGAGGATTTACGGGCGCCCCTTGGTACGTCCGCAACACCACGCTGCATAGGGATCTTGCCGTGCCAGCTGTTATGGAGGTGATTAATTCTCACAGCTGCCGCTATCACTACAGACTTTTATCGCACCCAAATCCGCTGGCGTCCTCCCTCACCCGTATCTTAAAAAGGCGTAGACTAAGAAGGAATCAGCCTTCTATATCATTGCCTTTTCGGCGCATGTGCATCATTTTTAATTTAGTATGTCTAATTTTTTTCACGTCATTATTTTCTTTTAATCCGACAAATGTGTTATGCAGTTTACTGCGATAAATGTTATAATCTAATTATGAAAAAAAAAATGGGCAATGAAGCGGATATTTCAAATTACAGAGGAATTGGTAAACTGTGTGCAATTCCGAAGTTATTTGAACATATTATTAGCGATCAGATTTAGCATTTCGTTCTTCCTTTGTTGACTACTTCTCAATATTGGTTTTCCTAAAATGCGGTCAACTACAACCACTAGAATTCACGTGACTAGTTAATCTTAGTTTTCTTCAATAGCGCCAAACAGTGTTTGTCATTCCTTACTTCTTCATAAACTGGATTCCTTTGGTTTTCCATCCAACCTGGTCAGTTAGATAACTTCCTACATAACACCCAAAACTAAAAAAGTTTTGTTTAAAACAGTCACATCCGAGACTATTCGTGTAACCTCCGGTGTCCCTGAGGGCAGTCACCCTGGTCCGCTGTTATTTTATAAACGATTTACCAGGTGCCATTAGACTTTCTCACGTGTTGATGTACTTTGACGATGTGAAACTGTCTATATTATCTCCTCTTCCTTTAAAGTTTCTTCAAGAAAGTTTATCTCGATGGTGCTCTATAAACTTTCTTTCACTTAGTTAGACTTATTTTTGAATATGCATTTTGTGTATATCCACTAGATTTATGGATGGAAATCGAATGCGAAGAACTTGATTGCGGGTGATCTATGCATCCACCGAAACGGCGGTAATCAAAAGCTATTCGGTTGCGTTTGGATTAGGCTCTCATACTGCAAATGCACAGTTGTCAAGCTAGAAAGCAAAGGACGTTGACTCATGTTTATTTGTTTATTTTACATATAAATTTTTCGAAAATGTTGTCTTGTTGCACTATTCAATGTTTTCCCCTGCAAAAATTAATTTACCTATAAAAAACTTTAGGAACACAAAACGTGTTCTTACATTTTAAAGTCCCGCTTTAATGCCTGTAAATTCTTCCTATTTTTCAACTTGGCATTCACATTCCGATTTATGCTCTTGGCAACATACCATCTTGAAACAGATTTTTTTTTTTTTTTTGTACATCGACTTAGTAGGTACGCAATGACCACACACTGATCTCACATGGGGCAGGCCCAGGTGCCATCAAAATTCACCCAGTCACATAGACTGGGCTCAGCTGGTCTTAATTGCTAATATCTTTGGTGATCTTGCGATACCAAAGCTAATGTCTACGTACTAAATATTTGGCTACAGACAAAAACATCATCAGCCATTAACATAATCAGCATGCAAGATTAAACTAAAGCTAATATTAAATTAAGAATTCAATACCTACAATAACATATCTATTTAAACAAGGACGAAAAATTTAGGTTACAAGTATAGAAATAAGTTATGCATTAATTCAATGATGCCAACAATTTAGTTTTTATAAAATAAGAAGAGGTGGGAGGAGCAGCACACGCAAAGTGGGTATTAAAAGATTTGCATAAGACATAGAATGGATCATGTTGCAAATAAGAAGATCTACAAAAGGGAAGAATAATAGGAGAATAGTTTCTAGTTGGACATGCTGGTACACTAAAGTTAATCATTCTAAGTAAGAAAGGTGAGTTAATACTACCATAAATGAGGTTATACAAAAAAGTTACACCAATGACCGTTCTACGACTAGACAAGGTAGGGAGGTTGATCAATTTGAGACGACACCGATAAGATGGTAGGCAAGCATTAGGATCCCAGTGCAAGTTTTTGAGAGCAAAAAGTAGAAATTGCTTTTGCACCGACTCAATACGATCAATGTACATCTGATATTGAGGATCCCAGACACAAGACGCATACTCCAGAATAGGTCTTACTAGTGAAGTGTATAGTACTTTGGTAGTATACGGAAGTGGAAATGTGGGTACCGAAATGCAACTTCGAGTCCATCAAAATACCAAGGTCGTTAAACTGGGAAATACGATCTAAACTATTTGAGTCAATTCAACTTTTTAACGCACAGTTAATACGAGGCTAATTATCAATTTAAACATAACAATGTTATTATTAGTTTTATTACTTTAATATACAACACAATTTATTGAACTACAGTGGATACCGGTTAGGTGCAGCCCCTCTTAATTGAATTTTCCGCATAAATGCCTAACATGTGCACTTTTGTATTTATATAAATTTTAATAGAAAATGAATCCCTCATATGCAAACCGTTTATATGCATTTTCTGCATGATAGCCAACACGATCATTTGAAAATTACATTTCATAGAACTCTGATTGTATAAATTCAGCGCCAACAACTTTGACTTAATCGATCACTTTGGCGTGATTTTTCGAAGAAGTATTACTGTGAATTCTAATCTAATGTAACAACTAAAGAAGTCCTCACATATATTGTAGCTGGTGAAGTATTGCTAATGGTATTGATTCCATATTATCTTTACATAATGTTGATGAGTTGGTTGTAAGAAGTGCCCTTCCTTTGAAACAAAAACAAAAAAATTACAGAATTCTTTCCATAAGTTTAATTTCTTTTATTCGCTTTTTTGAAAGGGTTATAAATTTCAAATCCGAAATGTTGAAATCTTGGAGTTTTATGTTTTATAAGTCTTTCTATTTATGAAGTGATCTGAGTTGCACTTTTTTGAAATTGATTATTGAAATTGATGAATATAACTTAAAAATTTAAACAAGAAGGACATTAAAAAATTTTGAATTTAATGAATTTATGTTCCTAATATTTTGCTTTAATTTTCATATGTACCTAAATTGAATCAACACACGTGAATTGTTAATGTTGTTTAATTTTTAATAAATAAAACTTTTAAGAGAACCCGTAGTGGTACTTTTAAATGAATAGATTGCATAAATGCAAATATTTATCTACATTTTCCACTTGTCATTTACGATAAAACAAAATCTCCGAAAAATTTTACATTCAATTTAAAACGCGTTTGCATGTCTATACCTAGTAGGCATAGGCATACCGTTTATTAGAGATTTTATGAAATGGTAAATAAATGCTTTAAGCAAATTTTATATTTAAAAAAATGTATGCAGATTACTTTGAAAGTATATCCATTCGTAGCATTGGTTTTATTTTGAAATATGTTCTTATGGGTGAAAGTAACCAATTATCCCAATAAAACTGGGGAGGTTTGAATACTACCGAATACTGTCCTGTGACACCTAAAATTGGAGTTCTGTTCAAATTGAAGAGAAAGAATCTTCTGTGACAGCTCCGTATATATCGTTCTTAGATCTATAAATTCCGTCGTCACGTTAAATGTGATCAACTCACGCGGCTGAAGCGAATCGCGAATGCGCACTACTGTCTTTTGTACGCCTGCAAGTGAGCAATTTTTAGTGAATTGGGGCATGCAACGTGTTGATTAAAAAATTTTTGCACGCTGCCACATTTGACGCAAACGTAGTCAAAAAACCATTGAAAAGCGAGCATTTTCGCGCCTCTTTTGAGTTGCATTCTAAACTCGAAGAGAAAAACCAAAGTGTAACAAGCTCGCTGCTGGTGAGGATGACGAGTGATGACGGGGTGGAGGATGTAATGGTGGTATAAAGCCGCTTTTGACGACGTCTTGACTACATTTAATCGGTTTCCACAAAATCGCGTTGCTTGTCAATTAAAGCTTAGCAACAGTGAAACAGTCAAGCTGCCAAGCCTCACCAAATCGAAGTGGAGTGAGTATGTGGAGTACGTGCTATATTTGAGCGACAGTCGAACACGTCTGTCAAGGGGACAGGCACACAGGCAGAAACTATGCACAGCAAACAAGCAAAGTATGCTGCTGTGGCTGTTGCAGTTGGTCACTTGGCCAGCGCACTCCTCGCCATCAGCATTACCGCATCGAACTCATGTAATCAACGACTTGCATTGGACTCGATTTATTTTAGATTTTTTTTTTTGTGTTTTATTTTTTACGCACCGCCATTGAAGTCGTTTGGCGCGTTTGTGAGCAAGAAAGCCCATTAACCCGTTTTGCCATAACTTTTTTCGGTTTGGATTTCGATTGAGCGCTTTTTTCGCACATTTTCTAATGCGAATGCATGAATTAAGCCAACGATCGAGAGCTCCGAACCGCTCCGAATCGCTGCAATCCGATCGAAACGCAGCGAGTGACGAAATTCGCCAATTGCTAAGCGCTTTGATTGAATTCATCCATCATTGCTGATCAAACGTCGGTCGATTTGGCTTACGCAAAGCATTTCAATTGGTACAAACTCGTTGCGCATTCTTGTGCATTTTTTAATTTGATAACAACACAAGTCACGCTTATATAACGCACTAAATTGCTTAATCTACCCTCAATAGTCCTCGTTCTCGTGGCTTGTCGGCGCTTCGCGGCTATTTGAATGAACCTCCTCGTAGCCCTCCTCACTGCTGCCATCGTAATGCTCGTGGTCATCGTCATCTTCTTCATCTTCGACATCGTAATCACCGGCATTCTTAGCTTCTTCTTCACCTTCTTCACTTTCATACGGTTCTTCATCATTGTCATGATCCTCGTGCACTTCGTAATGTGCTTGATTATCAGCATCGCCCGCATCATTCTCGTGATGTCGAACCTGTTGCTCGATAGTGCGTTGACCATCAGCACCACCAACGCCGTCGCCATGACCATGAATCGTCGATACACCATTCGTAATGACTTCGGCCTGGAAGCCGTGCTCGTCGTCGGCAGTATATTTTACAACACGCAATGTACCGTCAGGGTCGACAACACTGCAAGTTTATATTCGTAATTTTCGTGCGCTTCACTTCTTCGCCTCTTCTACTGCATAACTCACCTGTAGACGCCTTTCACCTCGTCACCATCTCGAGTCTCTTTGCGATTTTGCAAGACACGCGTTTTGCCATCCTCAACGCCGTAGGCGAAGCTGTACTCTGGTCGAGCAACGTAATCGGCGCTAGTGCCAACGCCGAAGGTGTCAGGCACGAATATTTTATGCTCGGGCCCCGCCACGGGACCGACAAAGCGTGTATATGAGTAACCAACGGCAGCGCAAGGGACAGGCAGACGTACAAGCAGTAACAGCGGCACACCAAGTGTGAGCAGCAGAATTGCCGAGCTTAGCCTACTTAAATTGGCTGTACGCGTAATACGGAGTCCAAAACCGTCAGCTACGCAACGAGTTGAAGAAGCAACTACAACATTGAAGGCGTCGGCAAAAGAAAACTTTCGTTGATGTGTTGTTTTAATAGTGAAGCACCTGTGTTGATGTTGATTTTGTTGGAGCAGCTTCATTTTTCTTGTTGCCTTACACGATTTGGCGGAAGCGTCCCAAGAGTCTATTGTTTTTTATCTTTTTTGAATGTAGCGCTTTTGTTCAATTCGCAGTTTCTTCGACGGTAATCCAACTTTATCCGTTTCAGGCTCGCACTAAGCGCGTTTTGTGTCATTTACACCTTATTTATAAGCTCTGTTCAATAGTTGAGGAAATATCATTTCAAACAAATTTGCATAATCCAAAATTATGTGCTTCACTGCTTCGACTGCTGCTGCAGCTCAAAACAAGCGAATCAATCCAGCGCGCCGAGGTTTCAATTGGGATGCACGGGAAATGCGGTCAGAAAATGTGATAAAAAGAAAAACAAACAAAATAAAATAAAAAATAAAATATGAAAATTTCACACTTCCTAAAACGAGACAAAAAATTAATTACCTTGAAGGCAAAAGGCTTGGTTCACCTGCCTGCTCGCCTCTTTTACTTGTCGCTGTCCGCCGGTAAAGCGTTCAAAAAGCTTTGATTACGCCACTTGCGGCTGAGCATTTTTGCTGTATGCGGCTGACATTAAGCAACAAGCGCCCAGTATAATGCAACTACCAAAATCAGTGAGGCAGCCAATGAAATCAATGAGGCAGCCAACTAACTGAGGCGATGCGTTTTTCTCAGCCGTTAAGTCGCGTCGCGCTATTGGGCCACGAAAGATCAAATCGAATGCCGCCGTGATAGCCGTGATGCTGCGCAGCTGTGCAGGCGTTTTGCCAGACCAGGCCAGGCTAAGCTAGTTTTTATGTGGCAAACATTCGCGGAAAAATTTTTAGCATCGTGTAGCTTTGACCTTTTTCGAGGGTCTGCCAAAGTCGTCGTTGTTGTTGACTTGCAAAGCCAAGAGGCGAAAAGAAGTCGGAGGCAGAAAAACTATTATTTCGACTACTCCTAATTTATGCGTCCTCCGTAGATTTCGTCTCTATGTCTGTGCACCATTTGGACTTTGTGTTTTTTATTTATTTATGTGTTAGTGTATATGCTACCATGAATAATACATTCATTGATTGCACTAAGCCATGCACTTTGTTCAATTCGGTAGCCAATTGACTGGGGCCACTTGCAAAACGAACGTGGGAAAATGCCCGACTTCACTTAATTACCCATGGAGGTGTGAAGAAAACTCGTTTCAAGAATACACAAACACACACACACACAGAAACCGTCACAAGTAGACTTAGAGCTTATTGAAAGAAATGCAAAATTCGAGCGCCGAAAATGATGTTGCAAATTCGTTGCTCGATACACTTACGTTTACGTACTCTTTAGGTGACCGAAGCGACGATAGCAAACGTTGGCATGTACAGCAATTATGTGCCAAAAGTGTCACCCTTGTTTTCTAAATTATTGTGTGTGTGTATGTATAACTGAGTATGTTGCAATGCAATCGTTCCTAATAATATAACTAAACCAATCAAAGTATTGGACAGTACCATACACACGGAGGTTGCTACACACATTCATATGTCGCATCCCAGCAAACTATAAGCTTTTTTTTTCTTTTTCTCTTTTTCGGCTGGAAAAAAGTATACATTGCAACAACAATTTTTTTTAGATACTAGCTGAACCCTCGCCGGTTTCGCAAAAAAAAAAACGTTTTTAAAAAATTTGAATAAAATTAAAAATACTGTCAACGAACTTTTTCGTTAACACTTAAATTGCATACACTTTCACTATATCTTAAATTGACTTCATTATTATAAGTCAGCTTTACAACTCACATAGAAAAGAAGGAAATCCAATCCCAATTCCACTTCTTCCAGCAGGCGTGTCAAAAGAACTCATGCTGATCACAATACTAGGTTACTTTTTACACAGGCCAATATTCCCTAATGCAACTGAATGACACAGAAAAGGTTCTAAAAACTCGCGTACTTTCTGATAGCTAGCAACTATTGATTCTTTTCGAAGTCTCTCTGGCATGCATTCTGCCATGTCCAGTAGAAAGTTCAGCGCAGCTGCTGACGCTGGGAACAAGAGTATACTCTTTGGTAAAAATAAATAAATAATTATATTTTGACAATTTACAAATTTCTTTTTAATGTCATATATGTCAACATACATAATGTCAACAAACATTACGGGCTAGCAGCCTTTCTGACGTCATTTTTTACGAAGACAAGGTACGTTGGGATATCTCCATATTCCAGCCCTTTAAGGCAGTGGGCGGCGATGGCATTTTTCCAGCCCTACTGCAGAATTGCCACGACATAATAATCCGATCACCAATTGGTCTCTTTAGGGCTAGTTTCACTCTGGGATTTATACCACATTCATTGAGGAGGTGACTGTCGTTAATATCCCCAAACAAGGCAATCAGCTTATGGAACTACCCAAATCATACAAACCAATAAGTCTAACTTCCTTTATCTTAAACTCCATTAGAACAAAAATTTGTTTCTGGTCGTAAAATGTTGGTAACCGAGAATATGTCAATTTGTTTGAGAATGATGAAATTGCCAGACAATATTTAAATATGTGTTTCATGTATAAAAACATCCCAATCGTAGTTAATTACTCTGTTCCACTGTAAGCTTTATGCGACATTATCGAATAAGTCTCTTCGATCTTTATCCATGTGAAGCATTTTAAATTGTTTTTCAAACTCATATCCCTGTTATAAATCCTTTACAACAAATCTTTCAATATCACCTTCTTTTATAATGTCAACATAACTGTGTTCTGGGATAATTCATTTTCTAGCGAATTAATAACCATCAGCAGATCTTTTAACAGTTCTTTCCCATTAGTTGCATTACTTTGGTAGTACTTGTTTATTTGTTGTATATCTGATAATATTGGTTTCATCAAAATTAAATATAAGTATGTAGTTTATATTGCCTTCAAGCGTTGAATCCAATATTTTGGCCATTTCTCTTGATTTGCAGCTGGTAAAACTGCAAAGTTGAGCAATACCCATAAATAAAAAAAAAAAGAGACGTCAAATAATATAAAAAAAACGAATAAAGCCGAGCATATTCTAAAAAAAGCCAGAATTCCCGCTGCCTACTGTTTCACACGCCAAAAATGGTCGGTTGGTATATTGCTTAGCCCAAATATGTCGCAATGCAATTGAACAACCCTAAACTTAAAGAAAGACCATTACAGGTAAACTACTTTTAAGATACATTTTAAATAGCACAACTTTTCTTCTGCTCCTAACCAAATTTAAATCGCTCACTCGATCGCTTGCTTGCTAGATTATGCAATAATCGTACAACAACTTACGCTGAATGATAATCGCGCACATTCATACACACTTTCATCTGTCTAAGACTGAGACTAAGACCGAGTCCGAGTCTTATACAGAGTGTGATTCGAAAAGTCAGCCTTCGATTTGATTTTTAGATATGGCTGTTAGTCATTCGCTCAAGTCAACGCTCCATGTGGCTTTGTGGCAGACTCTGTTGGTCAGCTGTATTTGGTTTAGATTAACGCTGGCGGCATGCATCATGCAACATGCTTTAGTCTTGAAATTGCACCAAACAAATTTCTGGTTGGATATCGACCCACACATACGGTTAAACACAACAAATTCAAATTCGAACAAGACTTCCTTGAAAATTGTATCGTTCAATTTAGTTTAGTTCAATTCATTAATACAAAAAAATTTCGTGTTTCTGTCCTCCATAGTTTTTTTTTTTTTTTGACCAAATCAATATATCTTTTGGTACCATGATTCAATTGAAACGTGTTTTGTTTTCACAATTGGAAAGCACATTAAACTTACTAAATTTCTCCTCCGAGATGGGAACACCAGGCTTCACTGAAAATACCACAGGTTGGCAAAAAAGTAATTATATATTTGATCTCAACTTTATGACTAACAAAATACACTCTGTTCAAAAACTGCAGATGACAAGAAGACGGATAAATTTGTATCAGCCGCAAAGTGTCGTCGTCGTCGTTTCGTCAAAGACTGCGGTGAAGAGGATTACAGACATGCCACGGCGCAGAAACGGAACACTATAAGTGAAAAGCACTGAATATGCAAATAATTGAAATCATAATGACTCTTCATTGCATAAAATCAATAGAGTAAACCAATAAAGAAAGCAAAGAAATTTGGGCAGACCCACACTCAATTTCTTTCGTCAATCACAAAGCCTGGTAAAAGTCGTCGCTATCGCCGTGCCTTTGTGCAACACCATCGCTACCGTTGATTCGCAATTAAAACTCGCTTAAGACTTGCTCCTATTTATTTGACCCATATTAGTGCATTTGGCTCTGGTTGCCACAGTCTATGTTTCTATTACACCATTTGGTTTATTTTTCATGCTTGAAGTGTGTCAAGTCTTGTACTTTTTACGGTTATTTTGAATTAATGACAACAGCAACAACACGAACAGTCTCTTGGTTAATACACTTGCATTTCTTATTTAAGTTTTCGTAGTATTAGGTTAGCTATACTACTTTTTTTTTTATTTGACTTTTTTAATGGAAATTAACTCTTATTTAATAGTTAGCTGTAGTTTGATTTTTTATATATATATTATATACGTTCTATTAACATATACCTCCTGTATTTCTTTCCTAATTGATTTACTCGTAGGCTAATGGCTCTTTCGGGATCACTTGCTGGAAACAAACCGCTCAAAAAATGTTGTTCGAGCTATTTTTACTTTTTTATTTAATGTTAAATTTAAATATTCATTTTTATGACTAGACAATTACCCAGGAACACGTTTTTGTAGTAGTATAATCTATTTAGTATACTTACTTCGAACTCTTTGCTGCCACAGTGTGAGTCAAAATAACTAAAACAACCACTACGACATTTTACTTTCATTTTCATATTAAGAGTATCTAAAAATAAGCTACAAATCATGCCACTTACTCAATACCCTTCGACGCTACCACCAACACAGCAAGTTCGCTGCTTAAGTCTTTAGTTTTTCGGCACAAATGTGAAACAGCTTTTTTCTTTGGAAAAATTTGTGTTTGTCCATGCTACAAATTAATAAAATTCGTCGCCATTATGTAATGATCTAGTTTTTAAAACATTAAAAGTCACTCAGTGGGCGTTTCATGTTTATTTGCCTTTCACTTTGTTGCAAGTAACCGCAGCAGTCGCCACCAACAAAAACAGCAGCTGACTTAGGTCCCAAAAGTCCTGCACATTGGATGAAGTGAGTTGCCATGCAGATCAGCAGATCAGCGCACAATGAAAGTTGCATTCAGATGCTTTGAGTGCTTTTCATTTTGGCGTTACTCGTAATTAGTTTGGTATGTTTGAAATGCATTCGCAGTAAGCAAACAACTTCAAACATAGACACTTCAGCACATTTAATTGAGACATTATTCAATTTGTGGCAAACCCACCACAACAACAACAACAACAAAATAAATCACATGGATAATGGTCAAATCGAACTAAAAAAAAGCCTTCGCAATGTCGACGAGAAGAATGTGTTTAAATTTATTGCACATAAAGAGCAAATCAAAAACGTTTTATCCACTACCGATCTGCTGCAGCGCCGCCGGTGGTGATGGTGAGGCTCACAATTAACGGCATTTGTAGCCGGAGTTGCGCTTGTTTTCCCAAAGCGATGTTCTGATTTTGGCCAAAACATTGTCGCAACAACAAACTTTGCAACTTGCGACGCTTTATTTTGTTGCACATTTAATGAGCACCAAAACTGTAAATTTAATTTATAACATTTTTTGAACTTTTTGTCAGTCGACAAATTTCGTAAGCAACAAAAAATAAATGAATAAAAAAAAAACCAAAATCGTCACAATGCAGAAGGCAACAAAAAATATATCTAAAATAATAATGAAAAACCAAAAGAAAAGAAGAAAAAGAGTGGACTAGGTTTCTTTGTTGGCTGGCTTCGTGTAAACTGTGCCACAAAGCCGCTGGACAAGAGCTGTCTGACTGGCTGCCTTTGTTGGGCCTATGGCCTATTGCATGTCAATGGTGCATAAAGTGCTTTAAAAAATTGACGATGGAACAACAACAACACCAATAAAGTGGCCACCATATTTATCTACCGCTATGAAAAATTTTAGTTTAATTGGCACCTCAAATGTGCATAATGGCGCATGAACCGTATGCATTTTTTAATAAACTGCCAGTGTGCATATATTTTGACCATAAGCGTCACGTCGCCCGCATGGGGACAACAACGGTGACAACAGATCAATTGGATGTTCCAGCATACGTTTTCGCACTTGCGTACACGCATTAATTTAGAACAAAAACACAAAACGCAAAATGCATGATCTGTCACCATAAGCAAAGCAACGGACAACTGCGGCAGTGGAAGCGGAAATCGGGCTGTGAGCGGCAGAAACAGCAATAGCAGTTTCGCGCGCCATAAATCAATTTGTTTTATTTTATTTTAATTTTTATTTATTTCTTTTTTTTAATTCCTTTTTTTGCAATGCTTTTTTTTTTGTTATGAATGTATCGATTGCGCACACCCTACGCATGCTTCGCCATGTCAGCCTACGCAGAAATTCTTGAACGGTTTGCAATCAACTTAATTTAATTAGATTTCAATATGCGCTTGACTCAAAAAATTTTATTCGATTTTTTAAGCAACATAGATAAAATAAAAATGAAACACAAAACACTAAGAGCTCAGCGGATTGTAAAACTAGAACAGGCATACTCGCAGGGATAAACGTTTAATTACGATAACATAAAAAATAAAACATAATTTCAGTGAATTAACGTTTTGAAAATAAAAGCGGCAGAGTTATGATTTTATTTGGTTTGAGTGAATCAATTATATGCTTTAAACAGTAAGTTCAGCTTTATTCTCAGAACTATAACATTGCTAATGACCTAAATTATATTATAATTTGTAAGGGTTTCTTCATTAAGCGTGTCTGAATTTTAAAATTAAAAAAATCACCAATTTTTTTATTTGAAGTTGAATAAAACATTCAATAAAATTATGTTTTAAACAAAATATTTTTCATTTTCCTTAATTAATTAAGTAACAAATAAGTACTTTACAAACTTTAGCATCTTAATGTTACAATGATTGAAATATTAAAAGTAGCCTAACCTCGTAAGTCAGTTACGTAAGTTTAAAAATAGTGTCATTCAAATGGCCTCCGCGGCTTCTTTTGCAAGAGGAAATCCGAGTTGTTCTCGGGTTCAATTATTGTTGGTTTATTGGCATAAACTAGCGACTGAACGAAGCCCCAGAGAAAGGAGGCTAAGGGCTTTAAATCGTACGATTTTGGCCCTTCCAGAAACTTTTGTTCCAATAACTGTATCATGTAACACTTCGTGCCATCTAACTATAACCACATGTCGTCTAGATCTATGCCATTCAATTAAGGCCATAAAAACTCAGTGGTCATGGCCATTGTATGGAGCAACAACGAATAAGAATAGTTACTGATGCAGATTACTTTCACCCCAAATTCGGCAATTTTGCCTTTTAATAAAGTCATTCAACCAAAAATCTGCTTCATCACTGAGGATGACTTTTTCATCAAAATTTAGGTTGAACCGAACACGAATTTGTATAGATAGACAGAAATTAGCTTTCAAAGTTCGAAGAGTTAAGTGGGACATATACCAATAATCACAAGTAACAAAGACGTTCACAGGTGCTAAAATTTATTTAAAATTCTCTCCGTAGACTGAAAAGGCTACACCCACACGACAGCCCCCTAAAAAGAAGTAACGGTCTAGTACTTTACACACGTCACTAAGTAAATCTCATAAAATAAAATATAAATCAAATATTTGATTCTTTAATACCATTTTGACATGGATAACAAAGTAGTTGGGTGTAGTATTCTAATATTTCCTTTAGAAGATATTTTTCTTAATATAACTATCTCTTTGAAATTTTAATTTATCGAATTCACCATAGATTGCTGTACCAATAAAAGGAATTCATAAAAGTACGAAGGAGTTAAGTGCATGTATAAGGAAAATATTTATATAATTGGTATAAGGATTTGCAAGGTGACGAGTTTCTTAAGGTTTTTCTGGTGTTAAAAGTACTCAAAATGATTTTGACTCGAAGCTAAGCCTCTGAAATTATAATTCTAATCTTCATATATTCTCATCAGTCTCACGTGAGTTACCTCAGAAATTGGCTACCACTGGTAGCACTAGAGTTGTTGTGAATAATAATTATAGTGTCAAGGTACTGGATAACAAGGTCAGCCTTCATTCATTCGTAGTGTATTTCAAAAGTGCAAAACTCTCTTGTTTATCTAACCATAAAACAAACATTTAATTTGATTTCAAGGTCAAAGCCAACTTGGCAAAATTGAATGAAGGTGAACCAAACTTACGTACGGAAAGAGTACGTGAAGCAAAAGTTCCTTTTGCTGAGGAATCCTCAAATTCCGAGAAAAAATTTGGTTAAAAATTCATCGGCGGTGGGAATTGCATTTCCCTGCATTGCCAAATGCCATTAAATAATCGAAATGATCAATCGGTTTATATTTTTTTTTTTTTTAAATTAAATTATAACATTAAACGCAGTAAACTGCATAAAACATTTGTCGGATTTAAAAAATAATGACGTGAAATCGGTTTATAAACAAGAAGTTAATTGCTTATGTGTGTGTCAGTTTCAAACCGAGTCTAAAAACTTTGCTTGTAACTTCAACTGCTCAGTTTTTTGTCCTTTATTTATTCGTTGTAATATTATTTTTTTCAGCCATTAATTCCAGTCGTAGCACAAACGCTTCTAATTCGAAACCCATTCAAAATCATTGTGGAGCGCAAAATTACAATTTACAAGAGCTAAGCGTAGTCAATTGTTGTGGCATATTTTTGTAAATTATACCATAGCTTCATTACGGAGCTTAGAGCGGCGATATGCGAAGCTAGTTGACTTTATCTTGACTAATGTCTATCAGCAAACAGTCAATAGGCGAGGGAGGAAACGTGCAACTTACACAATTAAATACAACAAAATGATGGCAATGACCGTTTTTGGATTTTCGACAACTTACATTTTTGTGAATGTGCTGCGCTGAGTTACTCTGAGTTCTCAGATATTTATCTCAAGTACCGTCGAGTAATGAACAAACTAATTGTGCTGCTGCACCAAAGCGAGCGGCCATGAGAACGAATCACTTTTGGTTGGCAATAGATAAAATACTCAATTTACATGCTACTTTTAGCGTTAATAAGAGTGGCCGACAAGCAATGGTGACATTTTTTCTTTTCTTTTTACCTGTGCGTTGCCCAAAATTTGCATATGGGAGCAGAAACAACAACAATAAGATACGTTAAATGGTAATGGCGCCGCTGTTCTCAGCATAAAAGATTGTCGTGTTTGTGAGGGACGACTCCCCTTAGGGTCGGACAACCAACAATTACCGCTCCACTTATACATATGTATGTGTCCATGTGTATAAGCTCGATTAATTGCTTCAAACATAAATTCGTAACTAGTGGTTCACATTTTTTATGTTATTGTATTTTTTATGTATTTTTGCCATAATTTGATTTGCCGCCAATGGTTGGTCATTTATGATTTTATGCTTGTTGATTCATGCTTGGATGTGTGGATGCTTGTCAGTTCAATTATCGTAGGCCATGTTAATCTAATCGGTATTTGACGCAAAGTTTGTGGAGTTTAAATATAATTTGCCTTACGTGCAAGCGCAATGTTATCGTTACATATTTTGAAATCGATCTATTGCCATTATGCAATGTAAAAGCCTCTTAAGGCTCGAACAGAATGGTGTTACTTGTTGCTCTGGTTGTGTAAAGGCCCAAAAAGTGAACAGAATGTGTAGTTCAGTAACATTAGAGTCAAAGTAATTTTTTATTAATGCATTGAACAACCCCGTGCTTGCCCTTTAAGGAAATACAAGAGTGAGAAAGAGGGAGAGAGTGTGAGAGACGATTTGATACCCAGTAAATTCAAGTAATTTGACTTTTCACGGTAACACCAGAGTAACAAGCAGATTCGCAACTTCACATTCTGTTCGTTCACATAACAACGGCTGTATTTCATTTTTTTTTTTTTTTAATTGACTGCTTCTGTCGGTTAAACACTTTTGTTTATATTTCCGTTTGCTAATTAGATTCTGCCATGGTACAATTCCCACAAAATTAAAGTACTCCGAGAATTTATTTCGCACATCCTTTGCACGATTACTTGAGTTTCTGATGGTCGTTGCAGGCATTCTGTTTAAAATAGCATTATTATAGCGCCAATCAGCATATTGAATTTCTGATGTGTTTAAATTTTCAATTTCTAAAGCTCCATTCAAGTAATTATTTCCATTTCTTATTTAAAAAATTATGGAGATAACAACAAGTGAGTGCTATTGTAGCTGTTTTTTCTTGCGAAATATTAATTGTTTTGAACAAAATTCGAAATCTTGATGCCAGAATTCCAAATGCATCTATACAATTCTTCTGGATCGGGACAATCTGTAATTTAAGACTATTTCTTCTTTTTTCATTGTTGTGTGGCTGTATGGCTTCATCAAGTCATTTGTTAGATTTTAAACGAATGTCATCTCATTAAAAAGTCGAACTTTGTTTCATATTTCATTGAAAGTTCTTTTGTCCATTCTTAGGAAGTTATTAAAATCGTGAACTGTAATTCTTTCAATAGCTTGGTGCGCCCAAATCAGGTCTTTTTTGTACCACGGTTTTATCCAAACACGTTTATTTTTTCAGTTTGCTTTCGCTTTCTTTGGCATAAAATATCACTAATTATGACTGCACATACTTCATCCGTATCCATTTTAAACAACCTTCGTTCGCAAAAACATGTTGTGATGTTTTTCAAACGGATTGCGTAATGTGTGTGCTACGCATTTTTTAACAAGCATGTGAGACGCAAACATGTTTGCGTGGTGAATTGGCCTTTTAAGGGCCAAATATACTCTGCAAACGTTTAAACAAATCGCTGTTGTTGTAATTTGATGCGTAGCCCACATACTCAACAAACTGCGCTTGTCAAATTTAAATTTTTAGTTCTTTTTGAAGCAACAATGAGTTCGGTCAGCGGCAATTGTACATGCAATAGCGTTGAAAAGAAAGGAGAGGAGTGAACGAAAAAGGAGAAGCAATGGTGCAAAGAATGGTAAAAAAAAAAAGAACAATTCTGGGCCAGTCTGTTCTTTTAAATGAATTCACGACAACAAATGATTTTAAAAACTATGTTCGCATGAACAAAAACACATTTGATGAATTATTGCATAAAATACACCATCGAATTAAAAAGCAAGACACCGTTGTAAGGAAAGGGAATCCTCATCAGCACAGCATTTTACTTACATTGCGTTTTTTGGCAAGCGGCAATAGCTACGACGACTTTAAATTATTCGCAGATATTGCGCCGCAAACAAGTGGCAACATTGTAATGGACACATGCAAACGTATAATAAGCGAAGTAATAGGCTTATTAAGGTAACTAATTTGAAATCCATTTTATTGGCAGCCAATAATGGAAAACATCTTACTTATTGTAAACTTATAACGACTCAAACTAATTGTCTTCGAATGTTAAAAAAAAAAAATTGAAGTGTCTTACGGAGGCTTGCAGGAATTCGACGTACCAATATTCGATCGAATATCGACCACTGATATAATATGCGGAGTTATGAGGCTGTTGGAAGAGGAGGTGTTTGGTGGTGGTTGTACGATGTTATATGGATATGTTGGCGCTGCGCTATGAGAATTTGAAAGTGATTAGGAACGGGATCTGTGGTATGGGATTATGGGGTGTCGTTCGTATATGTGGTGTGAGTGAACCATCGCATGACGCTGTGGCAGGTAGTTCGTTGCCGGACACGTGCTCCATTTGCAGAGATCTTTGGAACAACACATTCGAAATAATTAATTGTTCGCGATTAGTTGTTGGGAGGACTCCATGTTTTCATATTTAGATGCCCAATATTTTGATTTAGTGTTTTCTTCGATGGTCTTCTTTCCCTTACCGAGTTTCGCTTATGCGATCTGTAACAGCTTTTCCTCTTCTGCTAGCTTTCTGTGTTTTGGCAACAAGTTTTGGTACGAGTTCCTGGGAAGAAAAAAAATATTAATTATATCTTAATTTCCGGCTTCCTAAAACAAAAAATTAATTGCAAAAATAACCAAGGCAGTTTAATGGCCGCTGGGATTTTCCTCATTACTTAGGTGGAAAACACATAAACATTACTAAACCACCCGGATTTGGCTCGATGTATTTCAATTACAAAAAAAATTTCTCGATTATTTTAATGACGATTGTTAACGCGAATTATGAGTTCTTAATGGTGCACGTAGGCAAATGGAAGGGCGTCGGATGCAGGACTCTTTGGCAACACAAAGATTTTTTTCTATGCTAAAGCCACTACGTTGGATATTCCTGATCCAGAACCCCTTCCGGGCTCTGAAAGGAAAGTGCCATTGAATGGAATTGAATGGAATCTTATGGAATATTAAATTAAACCATTCAGCCATAACACTTTAAAATAAGAAGAAATAATTTTCAACTACGGTGGGAGAAATACCATTTCAAAATAACTTGTACATATATTTTACTTCTTACTATTTTATTAAATTTGTTTGTGTTTACGTACCTCGTTCGTATCTGCGTTGTCATCATCAATTGTGCACACGTTTCCTGTGTGCTTAAATTTGTCTTCCAAAAATGCACGGTGGTTGAAATACCCATTTGTTGGTATATATTCGTCGTCGCCACCAGCGACAACCAGCAAATGAGATCTGCCATTCACACGCGTTTAATTTGACAGTATTTGTGCAACCCTGGCTTATGCCCAACCGGCTTCTTTCGTTATTTACCTAAGATTTGTTTAATGATGACAATTTACTTCACAAAAATTCAATGTATCTATATTATAAGTTTTACCTTATTATTCAGAAGATTAATTTGTTGTTAAAATGAACTAAAGTTTTATCATCATTTTAACCACGGCTCCTTATAAAATTGGTGCTCTGCTTCCAAAACTTTACACTATTCGCTTTGTTTTCTATTTCTGTTTCTGATTTCCCATTATCAGCTGTTATTGTTAATATAAGTTTATGGGATTTGTCATTTACAAGAATAATACCGAAAGAAACAAGATTTTTTTATTACTAAAATCTTTCAAATATGCTGAATCAGGAAGAGGTTGAATCGCCAACAAAAAAACAAAAGCTACAAAGCGAAAATAGCGTCGAAATTGTAAAAGTAAAAACGGCATCATCAACCATCACCGAAAGTGTTAAGGAGTCTTGTGAAGTAGGCGTCACTGAAGTGAGCAATACATTACAAAGCACTAATCTTACTACCGGTTCAGATACTAAAAACATCCCGGGTAGTACAAACGATGATGATTCGCTTACACAAATCGATGATGATTGCAGTAGTGCATTGGTAATACGCAAAGTGCTCTCGAATCTGTATTTGAATGCCACGGAGCGTTTGTGTTTGATTGATCCACCGCGCTGTGTCCGAGATCTAAACTACTGTTACCGGCAACACTATCATGCGCTTTTGCCAAATGCACCGACTTTTGGTCAAGCAAAGGGTTTGCGTATGGCCCTCATGCAACAGCTGTATTTAACCTTTATCGAGATTGCGGAGATGATGTGCGTACGTAGCGTTTTTCCCGGCGATGGCATTATGACGAAGATCATTGAGATGCTCTTGGTGTGTGAACAGCGAAATTTAATAAACAATTTATATTAAAGCGCCTCTATTTCAGGTCATAGTGCCTAAAAACATGGCGATATCTCAATTCCAAACAATTTATAGTGAAACACTAAAAATTTTTCGTTTGATTGTGAGCGCTTTTCCGCCGTGTTGGCTTGCATTACGTCCATACTATGTAAATCTATTCGATGCACCGATTGGTCACACGGAGCGTGAGAAGAAAGGTAATCGCTGCTGTCCTGAGCGCAAAAAAATCGTAACGTTGTTCTTTGAGCTGCTCAACAATAATTTGAAAGAGTGCAGTAAGGACGAACTAAGTACATTGAAGCTTGCACATGGTATCGAAGATGTTTCGCGAGAAAAAGAAACACAAGACGATGATCCTCATTCATTTTCCTTATCAGAACTCATGGATGTTTATGATTGGGATGACCAAATCTGTCTGGATAACTTCTACTCATTGAGCAAGCAACAACGGTTGGCGCGTATATTCGACGCGCTTGAATTATTGCTGTACGTGTTGGAGCGTGACACTTCTATGTGGCTACTGCATCATCACAAGAAAATAAGGAAATTTATATTTGACTATGAAAAGTGTCCTTTGATTGTGTTAATCTACGAGTTAAACGAGAGGACGCGCTCGACTCCCGTCGTCAAGCAATTATTCCACCTCTATGCTTTGGCTGCGTCGAAAGCACTACACAAGAAACGTTTGGAAATACTAGAGGTAAGTCTAGATCAATTCAATTTATCTTTGTTCTTAAGTTTACTTTTTGATACCGCCTAGCGCTATATAACACTGCTCATGGAGGTAAGCAACACCGCCGATCTAGTATCTACAGATTCGGGCTATAAATACCCAAAGCTTTCTCAGAACACAAATCAGTTAATACGCGAATTCTTTACCGTCTTCAAAACGCATCATCCCACCAATATCAGCCCATACATAGAGACGATTTTCCTGTTGCGTCAACCCTATGTGCGCTACGAGTTCATTGATCTCTTTCTACAGATGTTCTACTTTCCCAAAACCGAACCATTTACACCGAAAAAAGTAGCTTACGATATGTTAATAAAACGTGGCTGGAAAAGGTATACACCCCATGCCGGTCTCAATGCCAACGAAGACAGAGATATGCTTAGCCGCGAGCAATATTTAGAACTGCTGCTAAATGCATTGCGCGCCTACAGCACTTGGCACGGTACTCAAACCATACTGGAACATTTATTGTGCAAGCATCCAGTGAAGCCACTGCAAACAGTCACCGAATCACCGTATCATCAGTGTCTGCGCAGTGGCAATCGTATTTTGCTGGAACGCATTGAGAAGGACATCGAACAATTGCGCAGAGATCTGAAGCCAAAGGCGATTGCGAGCATGCCTAAGGTAGATTTACCGCTAATGGACATCTGTGTCGATGGCGAGTGTATTACTCAGTATCGCAACGATCACAAATTTTTTATGATTCTTGCCGAACAGTTGCCCCAGCAAGCAGAGTTGAATGCCTATGTGTACGCTTGGCGGAACTATGTCAAGGCGTTTGAAATTGGGTCGCCAGCAGTGGCGAGTGCGAAAAGAAATTAATTGTTGAATATCTCAATTACAAAAGAAAAGACTATGAAAGCCACCTCCGCTGGAGCAGGCGCTTATCTTTATATGTGCATAAGCTTTAACTTATTATGTCTTAATATCCCAAACCTGGCGATAACAAAGTGCATTATTAGGCTCATTGCGGTCTTTTTGTGCACATAATTCATCCACATTTTTATATATTACGAAAGAAGATACCCAACTTTTTCTTTTTCATATACCAATTAGAAAAACACAATTTTACTAATTGTGTTAGCCAAAAATAAATGTCGGGCTTTCATCAATTGTAAATTCGTTTTTTCGTTTTTTTTTTTTTTTCGTCATCAAATTATTTACAATGTACATTAAGTGTTTGGTTTCTTGTTTAATTATCGCTAGTTCGAACTAAATCCATGACTATTTTATTTAAATTGGTGTTTTCTCTAATAAAGCTAGTTTTCGACGCTATTGCTTGCTAAAAGTGCGATAAGCCAACTTTCAGATACGGCAGACTGACGACTTGTCGCTTTTATGCTGATTGCTTTGAGTTGCGTTTAATATATATAATTAATAATACATTTTAAATGTATGAAGAATAGCATTTTTCGCATAAATGCCAAACGTGCATTTTAAATAAATGTAATCATTTATCTCCATTTTTCGACCAGTCATTTTTGCGGTATCCACCGTATAATTTTATCTTATTTTTTATTTTTATTTATTTATTTGCTTTTCTTTTGGTAACAGTCGAGCAGTAAATTTTATTTTTTTCTTCGTGGCATTGACTCATGCCTTTGGCCGAGATTGTTAAAGGAAGATCAACAAGAACTTATGCGGAATTAAATGCAAAAAACGTGCTAAAACTATCATCGTGCAAAACATATAAAAATAAACTGTACTCCCCTTTTTCTACGATAGCTATCGTGTTAAAAATTACCTATGCCATATTGTAAATTTACGGATATCTTACATAACTTTTAAAAAATATTATAAGATGAAAAAACTGTAAATATATTCCTAAAAAATTTCACATTTTCACCATCAAATTTTAAAAAAAAATTATTATAACATCATCTTTTAGAACTTTATTAAAATTATTTACTGCATCCTACGAAATGAACACTTTAACACAAAATAAATACGTAATGTGAAAGTGCTCAAGTTGAATGGTAATCCCAGAATTATATTTTGTTGTATATATAAGTTTACACTAATGTGTATGAAATTTAGAAATTATGATATCCACCTTTTGGATAACAGTTAGCAGATTTATAACCTGAAAAATAAACAGCCCCTGGATCCACCCTATACTATACATAGTTGTTAGCGTTTTTGTCCTGGAACCCTCCGACTCTCAGACGATCAAGAAAAATTAATTCCATATTATGTACCAAAGTCAGAAGGAAGTACACCAATATTAACGCTATATGTTTTTTTAATGCAATGGGCATTAAACTACGCGGACATGGTCAGGGAGACGTAGGTTCCCGTATAAAAATAAATCTATAATAGTACAAAATACATTAAAAACAAAATAATAATAAAATATTATGACCAGTCTCTTCTTTGTCTGCCGACCAAATGGTGAAAAAGTGTATTGATGACTGTATAATGAAACTTAAAACAACAGAAATAAAATTGGCTATCTCTTAAAGCAGCCAACGACTATTCCGTCATCTATCACAAGGTTTATTTGCAGCAAAGTCTAGTCACATTTGCAACATGAATGATGAGACAAATTTCTCATTGGAGGGCTATGACTGAACAACAAAACTCAATATTACTTTTCTAACAACTTGTGCTTCTTAGAACTATTTATACAATATTATATATTGTTTAAATAATTCTTCTAAGCATTAAACCAACAGATAACGTCTAAAAGGTGTAAGCAAAGCGATAAATAATAAAATAAATATTCTTTTGTTTTGGATGGCTATAAATAACACTTTGTTTTATAGTGGCATGGTTGTATACAAGCCTTTTTCACATGTCCATCTCAATGTCAGCGCCATAGCCATAAACTTTATAACTTAAGATTACTAGATGGCGTACAAGTCTAGTTAAGTTCTACCTGTGAAAGCTATTCACTTTTTGAACTATTTGAGTTGCTATTTCAGGAGATCTGTTTTCGCGACTATAAAAATAAATAAAGGTTCATTGTAGATACTAAGATTACTGTACCGCACAAGCCAATTTATAATTTATACTCTTTTACACACGAAATCCCCAAATATCCTACCATAGTTCGATTTACATTATAAGGAAAATTTAAACAATATAAGTCTAGGAAAAGGTAAAGGGCCCAAACCCAAACTAGTAAAGAAGCAGGCTATAACAACATATTCTTCAAGTAAAGTTGTGTTTGGTCGTACATAAGTACTCTTCTTTATAAAGCCAGAATTAAATTGGAATGGCTTTGTTTACACTTCACGTTAACTTTTTCTCCTTTAATCCCATTTTGTATGAATGGTGGTCTCCTTTTATTGTATTTTTCTCTCATTTCATTTGTTTCTCTTTTTATAATAACTGCTTTATAATTATACAATTACATTACACATTTACATACATAACTACTACGCATACATGTACATACAATACAATTACACAGATAAGTTTACTTGTTACTAGTCATTAAGCGTTAATTTTATATTATTTTAATTTATTGTTTTATCAACATTTCACTTCACCAGCTAAAATTCGATTACTGTTAATAATGCGTTGATCTAGCTCTGTCTCCATCTTCTTCGCCCACTACTGTTCACTTAAAACTATCTCACTACGATTTTCTTGTTATTTTTTGAAAATTTTTATAATTTTTTAATTCACGGTTTTGTTCAAAACAAATCAAACGCTTAAATAGAGCAAAAAATGCAGAGGTAAGGCCGAATTGATTTTTATTGTTTTTTCCATAGGATAAAACCAATTTTGTATTTTTAATTGTTAATGAGTAACACTACACATTTACCAACACTTATTTATTTTAATGTGTTTATATTTTCTGCTCTTTTTAATTTCGTATACATTGCATTGTTTTATTATCTTTCTCTTTGCTTGCTTAGTGAAATCAAAGTCTTTAAAATAGGAGCATCAAAAAATATCCCCTTCAAGTGCCACGATTTTCATGTCGGTTTCGTGTTTTAAAATTAATATAAAAACAATAAGAAAAAACACATCTTTTGCAATAGTAACGTAATCTTTTAATAAGAAACTGCATAAAATTAAAATAGTTCTGCTTAGAAGGACTTACATTTTAAATTAGATTTTACTGACAACTTTTCTTACGCCATTTTTTTACGTTTACAATATATATACTTACAATTGGATCTTTTGCTTTGCATGTGACTTTTTACAATTTAAGAAGAAATTAGGCTTAAAAATTGTTGCTTTCATACGCTTCTGCTTCCACTTTCGTTTTTATTCAGTAGGACTCTTTTGTATTTGTTACCTGGTTTAGTCTTATGTATTGCAACTCAAGACTAACAACTGCAACCAACTGCACTTAAAGGCAATAATTAATTAAAGTACTTTTGTTAAATTATTATAAACAGAATTAGTGTATAATTAAAATTGCTCACAAACTTAGAAAGAACTGATCAAAACTCAACACTTTTCCAGGGCATTTTGGGGTTTTTCTTTAGAATTAATTTGCGCTTCATTACTTGCGCTTACTTAAAAAATATCTAAACTAAAATAACTAAAAACTATGCATTTGTGTATAGTTGGGCTTTTGTTTTATTTTTCCTTTAAATATGTTAGATGCTTTTTACACAAACAAGTTCACTTCTTTCATTCAACTTGGGGCACTCGCCTAGTACTTTTTTACAAATGGCTGCTTAAGTTTAAAAAAGTAATTAAAATCGCATAATTTACAACTAATTATTATCTTATTAAGTTTTCAAATTTGTTGCAGAATTATTTAAAATAGTTCAACGAAATGTTGTCGGCACTTTCAACGAGCAGAAATTTTCGACTTGGTCTAAAAAATTTTAGCTCACCAATTATTTTCAACTTTCTTTTTTAAAAAAATTAAAATTAAAAAAAATTAGAATAATTTAATGCGATATTTTCCTCATCCAACGATTAAAAATTAAATGCTAAAAAATGTTGCTAAGCTGTTGGAAAAACTCATTGAAACGGCCAACAAAAATAGGTAACTAGATCTTTGAATTAAACTAAAATTGAAATGTGCCAGAAAATGGCTACGAAACTCTCTATTACATGTTTCGTTTCTTCCGTATGACAGCTCGGGCTTAAACGCTAAGACTCTGGTGTTAGCGCAGCTAATAGAACTCGAAGCGTTTCATATGATTTCACGTGTATGTAGGCGTGTGAGTATGTGTATGCGGTGTCTTCCTCCAACAATAACAACAACAACAATGTCGCTACAATTAAACAACTAACAACAATGACAAACACGGCCTAACGTCATCATCCATCCGTTTGCCGTTTCTCTGTTTGCCTTCCCCTGCCTGGGATATCATCACTTACGCACTAAGCGCCTCGGCAGTATCTTCGTCTCAATACATTTGGCTACTGCTGCTGGTGGTGATTTTGACTTCGAAGAATCGCTGTGTTCATCCTCACGTAGCATGTAGTCGAGCAATTGTTCATATTCGACTCATCCCTCGTTGGTGAATTCCGACGGGTGCGGTGATTCGACTTTGATCACTCCCAATTGTTGCAGTTCTTCGCGAGTTGCTGGCTGTGCTGTGAGATTGGTGGCGGTGCCGCGCAGGGGTTGTCCTTGCAGGCCGTTCGCTTGTAGGGTGGCTGGATGTATGCGACCGACAACGACGCCGCCCATGGTTACAAAGTTGCCATCGGCAGTAACGGTACCACCGACAAGCTGCACATTCGAGAGATCACCGATCGAGGCGACATTGAAGTGGTGAAGTTCGGTGCCTCCACTGCTGCTGCTGGTGGTTGTACCCCCTGACACTGCTATATTTGCTGCGACATTGGAGTTATTACTACTGTGCTGTTGCTGATTTTGCTGTTGTTGGTGATGGTGTTGTTGTTGAAGCTGCACGTTACTATTATTGTTGGAACCGCTCGTTGTAATGGTAATGTTGCGTTGATGATGATGGTGTTGATGGTGATCGTCGTGGTGAACATGGTGGCCGCCAGCTATCACCATACGTCCTAGTCACCCCTCATCCTCCTCAGTTTTGATCTTAACAGGGACATAGACCTTGTCCATAACATGGATTTTTATATGATTGTTAAGTGTACTGGACTGGCGGAATTGTTTTTTGCAAACCACACATTCGAAAGGTTTTTCGCCTGTTTCAATGAAAATGGAGAGAAATGTAATTCACATTATAATTAATGCAACTGAATTTGTACTCACCTGTGTGTATCTTGAGATGGTTGGCCAAAGTGCTTAGCTGGCGGAAATGCTTCGGGCAATAGGTGCAATTGTACGGCTTCTCACCGGTATGAATCTTAAGATGGTTTGTAAGCGTAGACGATTGACGGAAAGTTTTATCACACACATTGCATTTGTATGGTTTTTCGCCGGTGTGGATCTTCACATGATTGGTGAGCGTACTCAATTGCCGGAATCGCCGTTCACAGACGTTACACTGAAAGGGTTTTTCTGGACGATCACCGCTGCCGCCGCCACCACCACCACTGCCACCAGACGACGTGCTGCCGCTTCCATTGTGCCCATTGGCGACGTAATGCTGCTGCTGATCGGAAATCGTCGGACTGTGTGTTGCCGTAGCAACGAGATGGGCAAGTGAATGTTGTTGCATGTTACCTGACTGCTGTTGTTGTTGTTCAGCAGCAGCCGCCTGTGCTGCTGCAGCTTGGGCCGCAGCCATTGCGGCTGCTTGTGCTGCTGAATGAGCCTCTGCAGAGATACCAGTCAGGTGCATATTAAAGGGAATTGCAATGTCTGTAGGTGGAGGTGGCCCTGGTGGCTGTTGTTGTTGTTGCTGATGTTGTTGTTGTTGCTGGTGTTGTTGTTGTTGTTGTTGTTGCTGCTGTTGTTGCTGCTGTTGTTGTTGTTGCTGATGCTGTTGATGCTGTTGTTGCTGCTGCTGCGCGGCTACAGCGGCCGCTGCATGCGACGCATGTGTAACGGTATCATTGTTATTGTTTGCCGTCGTCTGTTGTGGAGACGCCGATACAATAACGATCTCACAATTGCTATTATTCATGGCCGCAGCAGCCGCTTGTGCATGTTGCAGAGTTTTAATATGCATCATGTGGTCTAGTACAACGTGGATTTTCGACAGCCCTACTTCACACCTGCTATTCGATGACAATCACAAGTTGAATACTGGAACTGAATCTCTAATTAATGTTTCGTTTGTATTGGATTTCCTTATCTTCACTAATTGTACCAAATGTAGGATGGTATGAAAAAGAAGGGAATCCGATGCCTGTAAATGAGAAAGTAAAGAGAATTCATCTTTATTACGTGAAGCTGTTGATAAGCAAAGAGAATCACATGTTTAAACAAATCTACGACGACGATAGAACGATAACAATGTAAAAATATGTCCGGAACTCCTGAATTCAAATGAAATAGGCAACTTTTTTTTTTCATTTAATTGTATTAAAATTATTCACTGCAGTGGTGGGGCACTAAACACGTTGCCAATATTACTCAACAAAGGTCGTGCCGGATGAAAGAAATTACGAGGTGCAGGGTAAGAAAGCTTCTGCCTGCAGTGTTTTGCATAAATTATATATGACCAACAAAAAATTATATATTTATATATATATATATATATATATATATATATATATATATATATATATGAATGTTTAAACGTCGAATGTTTTGTGTTAGCACAAACATTTGTGGATCATAACGATTTTCATCGCCCTCCCTCCAACTGTTTTAACCGCTGACGCTGGCAGCGCGTGTTACTTTGCCGAGCATTACATGTGTTTCTCTTCATCTTCATCGCAGCCAGTAACGACGTCGCTGCATTAACAGTCGATGCTGACGCAGCATGTGTGCCGCGCATTTCGCCTTCGTAACTTCAGCAGTAGCGAAAGTCGTCGTTTTTTAAATGTACTCAAATTCTTTATTGTTGCGTTCGCGCCATTTATTTTTTTAACAATTTACAACCCTTTTTGGCGGATCAAATCGAAGCACGTTGTTTACACCTAACGAACGACGACCTCGATGACTGCGAAGTCGACAGCGACACGGTGAATGTTGATAATTTTTATTTCAAACCGACTTCGGAAGTTGTATTTCCACATTGCTCTGCCGATTGAGTCAATCTCGCGATCTGTTGGCGTTTCAATTGAGCTGTCGGTTTGCATTACCTTTCGCAAACCTCTCTTGCACAGACACGCCAGCGACCATAACCACTTTCAGGCAAACTAAACGCACCACACTCTGCACAACTACACCGTGTTCACTCGGTCGTTCGAACTAACACACACTTAAACACACTTCGCACAACCAAAACTAAAAAGCAGCGAACCAACAGCCGCAGCACCAGCAGCAGAGGGCAGCGACGTATGAAAACAGCAGTCAAACCAAACCAACTTAATACAAAATACGTTTGAGGTTATGCGCCCGAATTCGATTACGATTTCATTTTCACAACTTCATCGTTTAATAGCACATAATTTGCCTTTATTGCACTTATTTACAATGATTTTCGTTAAGCGCAGAAGAGCACATTTCCACTGTTGGGACGTCCGCGCACTACTTCATTTCGACCGATCGACCACCGCCGACCGCGGACAACGGACGGCAGAAAGCGACCTACCTTTTCACTCTGTGAAGGCATTCATTTCGTTGGAGTTTCCCCCCATTTTACATCATTTTTTCAATCGACAAGCAACACAAACACACACGCGTTAAACCCTTTTTCCAAAAGGGCACAAGTTCTGAGTTAAACTCTTAAACATTATAAAACGGCTATTGTTCATTTATAAAAGCGTACAAATCCTAGAAAAATAGTAAAATTTTTGCACAAGCAAGTTAAAAAATATGCTTCTTCTTCCTCCTTCTCGCTGCGCCAATAGCGACACCTGTCGTTCGTTGTAGGGCGATTATGATACGTAGTCGTGTGTGTTGGAAGGGCACATACATACCACACGGTGTTGGATTGGTTGAAAATATATAAATGAAATGAAAACAATAATATAAAAATACCTGTTTATGATAATAGTAAGATAACAATTACGTCTATATAAATCAAAATAAAAAATTGTGTGATTACAATTTATATATCCGTTGAAGCACACTACAGTCTTTGTAAGTGGAGGAAGTGAAAGTCCACCAACTGGTGAGTAAAATTTTTAATTATTTATAACGTAATTCGTATCATTATAATATATTTTTCATAAAAGAGTTGTTGTGTAGTGATACAATTTTTTCAAAACTATTTGGCGAGCCGTTACAAATTCATTCTTGCATGGTGAAACGAGATCATATTCTTGCCCAAAATGATACCGGTTTTCTTTTCACGCAAGCAAGCATTTTATTCAATAGGTTTTTTAAGGATTATAACATAACTCAAATGTCGGCCAGGCGAAAACTCAGGCCAGAAACAAGCAGATTTATAGTACTCATCAACACTTCACTCAATTGTGAATTAATATTTTTTTAAAAATGAGGAGGAAGAAGAAGAAACTAAATTTGTATATCAGCTGTTCAGTAACAATCAATAGACGGATTTCTGGTAAGTTGGGCTTTATTATTATATTTTGTAATGATTGTATTTTACACATAAACAAATGCATTACGGTATAAAATAATAGGCTTTTAATTCACTTTATAAAATTGTGCAAACGCGTGATGTATTCCGATCTCTCTGGCTCTGGTTGTGTCCGTTGTGTAAACTAATTTCACTGTTTACCTTGTTTCTGCTGTAGTGCAAAGAAGATGGCGGCGGTTGATCGTCTATAACAATTCATGAATTCATATGGTGAAAGAAGGTATCAACACAACAATGAAACACTTACCATAAATTTGTATCGCCTTCTGGCTGCGGCACGAGAGACCCTTCGCCCTCATATCGTCCAAAAATTGTCGAATGCGTCCCTTGGTCTGTTCAGCTTCATGGTGTACAGCCGCTGGTTCGGGTTGGAGTATGCGTTGCTCCATGGCGAGTAGATCATCCTGCATGGCCTTTTTGCTACGCTCCACTACAGCGTCGAGATCGTCAACGTAGTTGTTTTTCGCTGCGTTACTCTCGAATGGGTTACTACTGCCAGTTGGCTCGAACGGATTACTAGACGAGGTGTGATTCGAGTTGACCGAAGCTGTTGTACGTTCATCGTCTTCTCCACAACCGTTGGTGGTGTTCGTCTTGGTACCACTCTCCTTTGACGAGAGATCGTCATTATCGCGTATTGGCGCCAATTGCTTTCCCGCAGTTGCCTCTTTCGTTGCTTTGCTTTGAAAGAGCGACGAGATACTTTCCTTGGCGCCCTGCACTTCATTTGTGACTCTCGTTGAGATGCTATCCTTAGCCTCTTGCATTCCTGTGGAAAAGCTCTCTTTGGCTTCTTGCACTCCTGTCGATATACGTGTGGTCACTGAGCTCACCGCTTGTTTCACAGCTTCTTTGGTCTCGTCGGCTGCCTTTGTAGCATTGCTGCCCGCTTCCTCGACATTCTTGAGAGCATCATTGGCAATGCGTTTGGCATTTTCGCCAACTGTGCCGACGGCTCCACGTGCACCTGCTGCTGCACGCTGCATGGCGGTCTGTACGGAATCGCGTGTCTCATGTAGTTTCGTTTCGATCTTATTGCCGATATTGTCCGTGGCTTTGCCAATATTCTTTGTGAGCACGCCAATATTTTCGGTGACTTTGCCAAAAGTATCCGCAGTCTCTGCACTAGTTCTTTCCTGCACTTTCTCCGTATCCTTTCCGAGTTCTTTTACCTTTTCCTTAACCCCTACCGCCGTGTTTTCCATATGCTCCTGTACTTCTTGCAAGGTGTGTTCAGCATCAGGTTCTAGTTCGTCCAATGAATCTTCGAGCGACGTGTCAGGTAGAATTTCTTTTACTTTCGCTGTCACATCAACGCCGTTATTGATGAAGCGTATTTCGTTGATCATCTTTGTATCATCCAATACGTCCATCTTGGTTGTTATCTCGACTGCCAATTGTTCATCCTCTTCCGTCGGAGGTGTGGGCGTCGATATAAGTGTTGTGGGTGGTGCTGTATTAAGCTCGGCATCGTCATTTTCTTCCACGGTTTCTAAGCTATCAACCAATTCTGGCGATGTGCGATCGAGATGGTCATGCTCCAGTGCTGCTTCGTAGGAAAAATTCCTCAAAGGTGTCTTTTTAATCGTTTGTGGCGTGCCTGAATTGCTTCTCTCTGGGTAGGGTGTGTGTGGTCGCAAATGCCGTTCCCCTGTGGCGCTGGAGTGTGGTGTGCTTCCTTCCATGGCTGCAGCATTGAATTTGAGAGATTTAAGCGAGTTCAGAGAATCCGTTGGCGATTTCTTGGCGATTTTGATTGGTGACACCTTCGGCATAGCTTCCGGTGCTGGTGTCGAGGGCTCTGGTAATGAAGACACTATAGGCGATATTTTTGTTTTGGATGCCGCTTGGGTAATTGTTCCCTCTTCCTTACCAGTGCTCGATTGCGAGATGTTCCCATAATTTTCCAGAGGTTTCGTTGATGGCTGCTTTACATCACTTATTGGTTGTCCTTTTGTCTTCGATGTTTTTTTAACATCGTCTTTGGATTCTTCTTGGATTTCGTCTTCGTTATTGTTTTGTCCATTGCCTTTGCTTGTTAGTCTGTCTTCAGATTTGTATATTTCTCTATATTTATTTTTTGTTAAATTATGATCTTTGTCCTTCTCCCTTTCCTGCTGTTCATTTTTGGTTTCATCGTTTGTTTCTAGCAGCCTCACTGCCTTGTCTATTTCTTCTAATTGTTGTGGTGTATTTGGCTTCGTTTCTCCCACTGAAGTGACAGCTTTTTCTACAATCTCCGCCACTGCAATTTGCTTATTTGGACTTCTACTACTGGTGCTCATCGCATCCATTCCATTGTCATTTACCTCAGCCGCCTGCAACACAAAACTGCGACTCATGTACCGGTGCTCGCCCCCAGGACCCACCGAGGCCGATAGCGTGGACGAGCGTGGTACACCGTGCACTAATATGTGGTGATTGCCCACGGCGACGTCAAGCAAACGCAGATTCTTAAATTTCGAAATCTCACGAAACGTCTTCAAGTGATGACCACTCTCCGAAAAGGTCGTAAAGAATTTATTCGCTTTGCTTAACACGGCATAGAATGAGAAACCCTTTTGGAGCTTCCAGATTGGGCCATTCTCTTCGCTGTCATAATCGTAGAAGCGTTGGAATACCAAACTCTTGTTTCGCGTCGACTCAAAGCTGCGATAAATGTTTCCAACATTCGTCACAATGTAAATCTCACTCGTTTTTGAGATGTGCATGAAGATGATCTGCTCCGTTGGCGAGAGATTCTTCTGTAGCTCGGTGAATTTGGGAAAGACAAACTCCTGTAGGCGACCGGTCAAGAACAAACTTCCGCTCTCCGTGAGCACGAGCGTAGATTCGGGACCGCAGGTGAACTGCTGCACCGGCGCATCTAGTGTGATCTCCACGGGATGGCCATCGTAATCAGCTTCCAGTTCGCCCAGCTGCTGATCGCTATTCGAACCACAGCCTATGAGGCGACCGCTGGCTGTATATACGAGGATACGCATTAGATCATACTGCATTTTTCAAGAACTGTGCTACTTACTGGTCAAAACTGCAAAATGCTCATTGCCCGCCAAAACCGAGGTGAAATTATCCGTTTCCTCGCTCTTCGAGAGGTAGTCATCGAATTCCTCTAGTCGAAAGGGCTTCCGTATGAACGTGATTTCCTCATTGTCATCTAGCACAGTTGTAAAGTGCTTAGCAACATGCGTATCAAGTGGAAAAATGTTACGGCCCGTATAAAAGACTTCATTGGAATCTATTGAGTAAGATTGCATTAGCCCGAAAGTAATCTGTGAAGTAGTCACATAGTCTCACGTGTCAATATGACCGCCCAATCACTGCCAAAAGCGGCATCGGAGATTTTAAGGCCCAACGATTTTAGCGCTTTAACGCAAGTGGGTTTCGTAATTATTTCACCGGCATTGCCGCCAACGTTGTTATTGCTGTTGTTACTCTCATCGTTGTTGTTGTTGTTGTTGCTGCCGCCGTGTATGTTCCCATGCCCATGCCCATGCCCGTGTCCGTGGCCAATGCCCAACTGGCCATAGTGATTTTCGCCCCAAACAAATAAACGGCCTGATTCTGTAATTGATAAGGAGCGCTTGACATTATTTTCATTTTGTGTTTTCGTCGATTGATTGTTGCTGTTTTTCTTTCGTTTGTTCCTTTTTCCTTTTGTTGTCTTTTTACTACTTTTTCTGACTTTCCCTTTTTCTGGCTTTTATTGATTTGTTAGTCGCTTTATACGTTTCAATTATAGACTATGTACGGGTTTGATATGTGGGCATATAGTAGCGGTCAATTTTAGTGCCGTCCTTCTTTCGTATTTCTTATTTTTAGTGGACAACTGACCTCATTTGAGAAAACTTCGGAATTTGGCGTGTTGGAATTTGTGACAGGGACCGAATTGCGGTTCATCAACTTGTTAATTGTACTCTAGAGTTGTGTAATATTTAAAAATCATTTTCAACTGGCACCACATTTCTTCTTCCAAAGGAAATATATTAGCATAATATTTAATTTTACTATGATAAGAATCAATCTTAGAAAATGAGTTCGTTAATGAGAATGTGTCAAGGGTAGTTTCTTTGAACCCCGCAAAAAGTGAAGTGTGAATCCTTTGGTTTAGTGGATTTGATATTAAAATTTGTCACAATTGAAGTCTAAAATCGTTACGCATAATTTGTCGAACTTTAAAGCATTGAAAAATCAATTAAATATTTGAAAATATTTATCACATAGGAATCTTTCCGTTGATCTAGACTTAATATTCTGTAGGTTCTAGAAAAAGGAAACGGACACAGCTACTTGACACGCACACCTATAGGTTATTTCAAAAGCCAACTATTTCAGTTTCAAGCCATTCGACACATTTTTATTGGCGGTGGTGGTCAAATGCAGTAATTTAGTATAATAATTTGCCTATTTTCTACGCTGACGGCGGGGTTAACACAAAAGTGAAAGTTCTCGTAATTATTAATCGAAAATTGCACTAAACATGCAAGGCGTCGCTAATGCCTGAAAGACCGACAAGTATTTAAGGGTTGGGTTGGACTGCAATTCGCCACACTTTTACATTGCCTTGCATAGTAGTTTTTCCTGCATTTCTTCTTCTAATGGCATTTCAAAGACGACGCAGATATCGATGATTGAACGCTTTTAAAAATGCAAAAGCGTTATTCAATTCAATTAGACTGTCAGTCAAGTAGACAGCTAGGCGTCGACCTCAAATCGGGCAAGGTATTGCAAATCAATGGACCCTCTTTATTGCTCTTGAAACAAGCAGTTGATCTGATGTATATATTGTGCAATTATTTATTTATTTATTTATTTATAATTTAGTCATTATTCGTTAGTCACTATAACTTTCATTACCACATATAACGGCGCTCTGACGTGATCCAGCGATCAGGCGCTTTACTGGATCATTCTTGATGTAAAAGTAGCTTTGCGTGTTCTCGGCCAAATGCGATTTGCCTAACGTAAAAATGGCGCCGCTATTGGGTATTTCCATTTTTTATCAGTTCAAATTAACGTTATTTCGTTTATTTCCTTTTTATTACAGAAAAATGAGTCGTTTTTCGTTGCTATTTGGCGGTAGTGTCTTTTCTATTGATTTTATTATTAAGCATTGCATAGTTTTATCGTTTTATCTCTTCGTAATGCACTTATTCAATTTTTAAACACAATCGCCGCCTGTTTTTTATGCAATTGAGTCTCTTTACATGTCGTACTCTGTGTATAAATGTATATCCTTTAAACGCATCAATATTCCTATCTTTTCACAACGTTTCGTTCGCTTTATAAGGCACTTGTGGTCAGTCGAACGGTTCTGCGCAAACTGGTCAACACTGCGCGCACTTCGGCCAGCTTTACTTTCTCGTCTGTCCGTATGCCCGTCCGATAAATGTCCTCAACAACTATAGCAGCGCACCCTCTTGTACACGGATACTCTTACACCCACCCACGGGCTGGGAGTCAGACGTTCGCGAGTGTGTGTCTGCTAGCCACGCTAGTTAGCATGCTAGCTTTGCACCCTGCTGAGTGAGTGAGTTAGTCGCCATCGCTGTTGGTCATTGTTGAGTTAGTCAAGCCATTTGTCTTGCTTCTACAATACTCACTACTCGCAACTCGAAACGGTTAACTATAAATTGTTCTTACTCTTATTGTTAGCTCTGTCGGTGTATTATTCTTCGACTAGTGAAAAGGGAATATCGTCCTAGTCCCTTCCGTCTGGCTGCCTGGTCGGTAGTCGTCTTAGTAAAATTGTTGCTGCCTGCCCGCTTTGCTTGCCTATATTTATATTATTAGCATAGTGTCGACTTTTCATTCGTTTTTTTTCTTTTAGTTTTTCACGTTTCTTCTTCTGTGTAATATTGCCGATAGCTCACACTTTCTTATTTTCTTCTTCCTTTGTTGCGTTTCTGTATATGTTTGTGGGTATTGTCGAGTTTTACTCACAATAAGTGCGTTTAATCCGAAGGTATGCGTAACAGCTTAGAGGTAAGTACACTGTAAGAAAATTGTGTGACGTAAGTTTAAGAACCAAGTGAGCCGTTGCTCTCTCACAATTAATTCATTACTGATCGTTTTCTCAGCAACTAACCCTAGTTAGGCAAAGCAAAAAATGTGATGTAATAGGTATTCTGACTAGGATTAAATATAATCTAGTGTTCGTCCAATGGTTGAAATTCAACCACAGTAGCCACAATACAAAACAGTTGAATATCATTTATTTACATGTATCATATACGTATGTCCGTGATTCAAATGTTCCTCAGCATTTGTTTTCGGAATTGACTTACCGCCTGTGTTTTCTAAGTATAGGCCTCTAGGCCATGTGAATAGGTAATACCTCTCGGAAGATACATTTACTTTCTTTCTCAGTTTCTTTTATACTTCCAATATCTGTCTCGTGTCAGAATGAGACCTTAAAATTTCACCATCAATTAGCCTTATTTAAGAAGTTTCACTTTAAAAAATACTTTGTAACGAATAGTTTTATCTTTACATATGTAATACATACATATTATGTATAATAGATTTGATTCCTAGGACTTCTTGCCGTCTCCTAATTAGAGTTTGAGTCGGAAGTGAGCCCATGTGATACAGAATATGCCATTATCTGTATTTGCGCTTTCACAAGAATGTGATTAAAGTCACAGGCTCAATTAGAAATCGCAAGTGATAATGATAATGCAGTTCGCAGCAGAGCAAGCAGTTTTTCAATGCTTGTTGTTGTTATTAAAGTTAAATTTTCTTACCTGTTTTCTCCTGCAGTAACGTCAGTATATCTATATATAAATAGGCCATTTTCTTTACCATCCTTTTACGCCTAAAGGATATAACCGATTTTGATAAAAAAAAGTACCATTCGACGGGTTTGCAGATTGTCACAATGTACTTTTTAAGAAACTTAGTTAGGTACTGTGGGCGTAAAAATAGTAAAAAGTTGTCACACACACAACTACAATAAAGTCTCACACATACCCTTCACACACACACGCTTGCATTTTGTTAAATTACTTTAGCGTATGTAGTTACTAAGTGAGATATTATTACGATTGTGATATTATTACAACCGCTAGGCGAACACTAGTTAGAATGTACATAACGTACATCTAGAGAACAATACATTTCCAACCATATAATTTTCATCAAAATTTTATTTACGTTAAGTATGGTAAAAGGGGGTACAAAAAATCATGTCTCCCTATCAATGTATAGAAAAATATGTAAGTATGTATGTAAAGAAACCTTATTAGTTTATAAATCTATATAACGAGTTGTCCATCAGGAATTATACAAGATACAATTTGATATGGTTATAATAACAATACTACGTATTAATTTTTTATTATTGACATTTCTTATGTAATTTGTGTTCAGTAGGTTATGCCATTTAATCATGGAAAATTACACGCTTAAACAACGTTTAAAACATAAAAATAAATAGTAAGCGTGACGTGGTGGTTTTTGTTTCAGACCTGATCTCAGCCATCCAGTGAAGCACGCGACACCAGGCCTAAGCCTGTTAACGATTGGGGGGTTCGTGGAACCGCAGTTGAGGGGTATTCCTGTCGAAGGAAGCTGGCACTGCGACCAGAGTAGATCTTTTGTACCCTATACCCTGGTTAAGACAATAGAGCCTCTGTCTTTTTGATAAGGGCTAGAAGGTTCTTTGTCGAAGAGTTTCTGATCAGAACAGATGACACAGAGTTTTGTTCCAGTAAGTCTAGACGAAGTTTGACCAACGTCGGACACTCACAAAGGAGGTGAAGACTAGTTTCCGCGTCTTTTAAACAGAGCCTACACTCTGGGGAGGATGACGAACCTAGCTTGTGCAGATGATAATTTAGGCGGTGGTGACCGGTTAAGTAGCCCACAAGCAGTCTTAGATCCGATCTACCAAGGGCTAAGTTTGGTGGGGTGACTCCGGGGAGGTGAGCAGTTTTACTTGACGAAACTGCTCTGCGTGCCCAAAGGTCTAGGGTGACAACTCTGAACCATTTCCCGATAAATGACTTGGCCGTTGCCCAGCTAGTACCGATATAGGGTTCAGAGCCAATGAATCTGGAGGAGGACCCAGCCCTCGCCAGTTTATTTAGCAGCTGCATTACTCTCGACGCCTTGGTGATCAGGTACCCAGCAAAACGTGACCCTATTGTGTTGCGACAGTAGCTGGAGGGAATCAAAGCAGTCCCTCCAGCTACACTTCTGGATGAAAATTTCCAGGACGTTGATCGCCGCTTGACTGAAAAGATAGATATATTTTATCAACTTGGTCCCTTTGCTAGGAGGTTGCGCGCACATATGTCTATGGCGTGGATCTCCGTTAGGAATACAGTGGGCCATATGCCCGTAGCAATGGAGACCCTTTTATTTGGTCCGAAAATCCCGGCTCCGGTACCCGTTTCCATTCTAGAACCATCAGTGAACCATGTGTTGCCACTGGGCCTAGGGCCCGGGTTACCAACTTCCCAGTCAGCTCTGTTTGGGAGGAGAGCCGTGAAACGCCGGACGAAGCGCAATTCCGTGGTGATATGGTCTGTTCTGATGCATATTGAGATCCCAAGGATTACGCTAAGTATTTCCTAGGGACCAGTGCGTTCGAAAGGCAAGCCAGATTTTATTTTCATGTTCACAGTACTAGTTTCGGCTGACCTTCTAACAAAAATATTTAAGAGAGTGAGTCCAATGATCGACTCCATGACGGTTGTCGGGCAGGTTCGCATGGCCCCAGCCATGGCGAGACACGCAAGCCGCTGCAGCTTGTCGCATTGTCGCATGGCTAACGCCTGAAGCGTCTTTAGTCACCACTCGAGAGCTGCATAGGTGACGACGGGTCTAACCACCATGGTGTATAACAAGTAGATCAGTTTTGGAGATAGACCCCATGTTCTACCATATAACCGTCTACAAGCCCACATGGCTCTGGTGTCTTTTTTCAGTACTGTTTTAAGATGAGCATTCCAGTTCAGGTGTTAAGTCAGAGTTACCCCCAGATATTTATCCTCCTAACATCAAGTTCAATTACAATAGCGTTCAACCGAACTGGACCAATGTCCAGTTTTTACTTCTTTGAGAAATGTACCAATACTACTTTCTGTGGATTAATGCTGAGACCCTCTCTGTTGCACCTGTTGTTAAAGATTTGGAGGGCGGAGCACATTACGTCCGAGATAGGTCGTTCGAATCTCCCCGATACAATAATGGCTGGGTCATTTGCGTATCCTACGATCTCATAGCCAAGTGAGTTTATCTTTGCCAAAAGATCGTTAATGATGACGGACCAGAGTAGCGGGGAGAGAATTCCGCCTTGTGGACAACCCTTAATGGCTCTTATGCAAACGGTGGTAATGCCCAACAATGACGATATTTGGCGCTGTTTAATCATGGCATCTACCCAGGTTATTGTATGATTATCTATATTCCTATAGCCCAGTGCTTTAGTTATAGAATCATTGCCGGTATTGTCGAAAGCTCCTTCCACGTCTAGGAATGCCCACAATGCAACTTCTTTCGACTGGAGTGATGTTTCAATCTTACCGACGAGGTGATGAAGGGCAGCTTCGGTTGATTTGCCCTCCATTTCTTTGGTCATTTGAATTATGTTATTTTCCATGCATAATGGTATAATGAAACTTTTCAAATAAAAAAGGTTACATTTTTGTGTCTCACTAAATAATTTATATGTTTTTTTAATTTTTAAATTGTATCATCCCTATTGGAAAACCCTATATATTAAACAAAGGTGTATAATCTTTCTTTGTTCCCATGCTTGAGTATCATGCTTCACTGAGTCAACCGATTGGTATGAAATTTGTAATATATATATTCTTCCAAGACTGACGAAGTTTTTTGTGTAACTAGTAAGTAAGTAAGTTTTTTACGTTGAAAATTTCATGTAATTTCACACAAAATAAGTAAAACATAGAAAAGTATAGAAAGTAAGGCATACTTTTAAGCATGACATTTTTTTATGTGCCGCTAGATAGCTGAAATTTTAGTGATCCGATAGTATCCGTGATAGGGTGCGAGGAAGGGAAGGCAGTAAGAACAAAAACAAGCGGCGCCGGGATACAACACACCACTCATAGAGCGTTCCAAGAGGCAGAAACGCGACGGGTACCCTCTAGTATCATAATAATCTATAGTTAGCTAGGTTCATCAATGTATTTATTTATTTGATTTATTTATTTGAAGGGATAACTTATTTGTTCGTTGTTCAAGAGGCTATCACTGGGTCGCTTCTCAAAACGGACCCCTATCGCTATGGGAGCTAGTTCAAGTTTGTTGACGAGGCTGTTGTCTTGGAAGCAATGACAATTACATATCTAAATCCAACATTTGCAATTAAAGGGAGATTGGGTCTGCCTACAAGAGATACTTTGTGACACAAAAGATGCTTTAAGAATTCTTCCTTTTCCGCATTCTACAAAACACTATGTAACAGTTGTTCCAGAAACCCAATAATTATCAGGCCCCAAACATATATAAAGTTCGAAAAAAGTATCGCTTATGTTGTACATAGTATATACTACATACTTGTTTTTAAAAGAGCAATGAACCATTGAATCTATCCTTCTGAAATCTATTAGAATAGATAACTCATGTTGATCTTTACTTTACCCACCACCACGGTCAATTTAACCAAATAATAGTCTCATTCGTCCTAAAATGGAGAAAATAAAATAAAATGGAGAATGAATAAAATTTGACATTGACAAAAGTCGCTGTTCTCAGTTCTAAACCCAATGAATTCATTTTCATTAACTTATCAATTCTGTTAGTGTACTCGTAGCCTCTTGAAATTCATTGTTATTCTTGCATTTTTCGCACGTATTCCGTTATTATATTTAGCGTTTTGATTAATGGACTTTTCGGAAAAATTGTTAATGTGTAATGAAGACTGGCGCAGCCGTGACCTGTTGACATTTACATAAGTTCGGCTCGAAAGATCCAAGTTGAAGTTAATTTTTCGGGTAAAATGGTAATTAATACATTTAATTTATGGCATTATTTGCATATTGCAAATAAGGAGAGGCGAAAACAAAGAAAAATGCTTGACAAGTGAGCGAAAATCGCCTGAAAATAGGCAGTAAATAATTTTGTAATAAGAATACCTAGAAAAATCACAAACGCACAGTAATAAAACCGGACATTTGCGATTTGCGTCATTACATGACCTATTTTTGCATAATGTTTGATTATTTCACAATTTGCACGACGCAATTAATCAATAATTGTGATTTTTTTCTTTTATACCCTACAAAGTGCACACGTTGTCTGTTTGTCTATGTGTCTGTCTGTCTAACTGTACATGAGCCTGACATGGCGTGTGCTTCATGTTTATTTTAGACACTCTCAGTCCACATGGCCTTACTGGTCGAGCTACTCAGTTAGTTAAACAAGCAAACAAGCGAGTGTGTGAGGACATGCAAATATTTTCGCTTAAACAGGATATGCAACCTAAAAAAGGACTCATAGTTGTCGTTGTTGGCGAGTATGCACTTGTATAGTTACGTATCGAACAAGTGACGTTGACCTCTTGAACTATTAAGTAATTTTGCTTTTTTAGGCTCGAAGCACACTTTAGTCTATTTTCAGCTATCGATTTAAATTGTCGCTAAATTGTTATAATTACAGACCAAGTAAAGTAAATGAGGAACTTAAAGTACATTGAACTTGTGCGAAGGTAATATCGAAGTACTTGGAAAGGGTGAAGGGGTGGGACGCAAGCGTACAACCTTCTTTATACGATAATTGCCGAGTTTCGGTACAAATGACGCTGACGTAGGTCCTTGGCGTAGTAATCAGCTGAGCTCTGTCTCAACAAAGTCGCGGTTATCTAAAGACAAGCTAAGCGATAATTTCGTAGCTAATTTCATTCGGTTTGGTTTGAGTTTTGACCACATAAGTTTTATACCCCATCCCCATATAAGTATTGAGTTTATTGAACTACTCGTATTCTATAAAACGCATTGATTTTGCCACTCCAAAATAAATCTGTTTATATTTTTCCCTTAGCCATTATTCAATCACGCTTCTCAGACGCATCAAACCAGAATAGGCCTCTTCGAATTGAATTCTTTTGTGTGCAATATTTTTTAAAAAATATTTTAAATAGCCTTTTTGTTTTTACTTTTCACAGAAATCCTAAGCACACACATACAACATCATCAGTCAGAGTTTGGCTCTTTTTATGCCTTTCCGCTTTTACACAGCAAAATGCGAGTTTAGTTGAGTAGTGAAAACACGCATTTTTCTTTCGAAGTGGAAAATTCTTGAGATATTTCGGGTATCGGTGCCAAAGAGTAACACATGGCAAACTCAGTTGCCAAAATAACACACCTATACACACAGAGAGGCGTAGAAGTCATAGTAATCATTCTGGAAATTATTGGACGCAGGTGGCAGCTATCGCTAACTATGAGTAAATCGCTGCCGCTTTGCGAATTGGACAAGTGCAAATGTGTGTATGTGTATTTGTGACAGGGTGTGTTCGCCAGGACTTCCGTTTAAACGAATTTCAATGTCAAAGGCGTAATACACGTTTTGCCAATTTATTTGTTCGCCTGCTGGTTCCTCTTTCACAACAACTCCTCTATTTGTATTTTGGGCGGTTTTTGTCGCAGCAATCATTCTCGAAATATTAAATTAGGAGAAATTAACTTCCAAATGGATTTTCATCTGAAAAATAATATTTTTGTGGTTTTCTTATTATTTCGCAGTGAACTAGAAAAATGAGCGAAAGTACGAGACTGGCGGAAATGTTATCGCCACGCCCGACAGTAGATCAAGAAGGAGTTGATGAGGAGGCGCAGGTGAATGATGATAAAGTGAAAAGGGTCGTAAATGTTGGTGTGCGTAGTACAGAAGCCAACGACAATGGAAAGGGGAGTGATAAAGACATAAATAGCTCGGCAAAGGCAACGAAGGGAAGTCCAGAAGAAGTCAGTGAAGTCGCGGCGCACTCAGACGAAGAAAAACCAGTTGCTGTTGTGGTAGAGCCCTTGGAAATTAAGCGCGATAAGCACGCGAAATTGGCAAAGGAAACACAAAACTCTGAGGTTACGCAGGCTAAGCATGCAAATGAGGGTGAAAGTGGCATTGAAGGTGAAAATGGGGCCAAATCAAGTGAAAAGAAAGTGTCTTTAAAACAGTGCCCAGACGATGAGACTCGCACCAACAAAAGTGCCGAGGTCGATGAGGCAGATGACGACCATGCTGAGCACGTAACGTACGCATCAGATGGCAGTGCCATCTACACGGATCCCAGCACAAAACACAAGTACAAATGGAGTACACATAAAAACAGTTGGCTGCCATTAAACGGCGATGATGCCATTGAGGAGAATGAGCATTATAAATGGTGCGCTAAGACGCAGCAATGGTTGCCCAAACAAGCGCAACAACAGCAGCAGCAACAGTCGCAAGTAAGTGAAACCGAGCACTATAAGTGGGATGCCACGAAGCTGGAGTGGGTGGCCAAAGCGCAAAGCGAAGATAACAGTATGGAAAGCGCAAAAACAACGACCGACCCGAAGGCACAGGCGACAGCTGCTACGACCTACAGCCTCGATGAGCAGGGTCAGCGTATTTACACCGACAAGGATGGCGTTGACTTTCTCTGGGATGAAGAGAAACGCGCGTGGTTTCCAAAAATCGATGATGACTTCCTGGCACGCTACCAAATGAGCTACGGTTTTATTGATAACACAAGTGCCAGTGAACGAGAAGAACGCGAACGCGACCAACAGGAAGAAGAACGAAAAGAGGTGGAACTCAAGCATATGGTGGATGAGGCGCGAGCAGCCATGGCAGCTGTGAGTGAGCAAGGTGTTGAAGCGGCAATTCCAGCCGTTGGGAACAAACGCAAGGCGCAGGAGCCGGCAAGTTAGTAATTCCTTATTATGTGAAGAAGTCGATTCCATATTGGTTTATTAATTTTCTTTCTATCTGTTCTCAATTCAGAATGGTTTGACCTCGATCCGTCGCAGAACACAAAAGTTTATGTATCGAATTTGCCGCTGGACATTACGCTCGATGAATTTGCTGAATTGATGGGCAAGTGCGGCATGGTTATGCGTGATCCGAAAACGCAGAAACTCAAACTGAAATTGTACATGGAGGGGGATGGTCAACTTAAGGGCGATGGACTGTGCGATTATATAAAGGTGAGTTTTACTCGAAATAATGTACATATATATATATATATATTATGTACATATATATAAAAATATAATATATAAAAATTAATATATAAAAAGTAATAATATATAATAAATATAATTGCTGTATTCGCGTGCGTCTCGCTATTCGGATGTTTCAGTAGCTCTGCGCTCTGTATACTGCTGCGATTTTCTCGTTGATCTTCCAGTGTTTGACTTTTTTGGTGGCATTTCGTGTTCTTCATATTTTTTTTTGTTTTTTTTTTATTCGAATATTTGAACATTTCGACTTTATACAGATTGAGCAGCATTGCCGCCAAACTCCATTCTCTGATGCTGCTTTGTTTTTGTGTTTTATTTGATACATACAGTTTGAGAAGCATCTGAAAATTGAGTTGGCCTTCATATTTAGCGAATTCAACGATTTTTTTAGTTACCTTAAGGCTATTATAAAGATTCCCTCAAATTTTCATCAAAATCGTTAAGCGGTTTCGGCGTCCATAACGGACTAACATACATATAAACAGACAAACATACATCGAGTTTTATATATATAATAAATATAATAATATATAATAAATATATATTGTTCAAATGTAAGACACTTTGGATGCCAAACTCTCACCTTGGTGGTCTCAAGTGCCTGCCCCTTTGCAATATGAAACGAAGGGATTCTTTTGCCAGAGGGGGTCAAAGAAATAGACTTTATGCTCTTTTGTAGTCTTTGGTAAACTGACAACTAATTGTTATTATTAATCAACGGCTTTAGTCACTCTCGAAAAATTTTCGGGTCAATTGCATAACCAATTGATGAAGCACTAACGACAGGCGTAAATGCCAAAATTAAACTGTTTTTCGTGGCAACTTCCATTTATTTGGTAATCAGATTAATTCGGTATTTATGACTTTCGCGCTTAAAGAAACCTCTACCTTTTGAAGCAATCTATTGAGCCACCCAATTTTCGACTTCTTCGTAAGAATGGAATTGTTGTTCCGACACACACGTGCTCCATGGAACGAAACAATAGGTGGTCTGAAGAGGCTAGGTCTGGTATATACCGGGTTTTCTTGGTTCATTGTTATAAAGCAAAATCACTTTCCCATTTCTGCTCGTATATTCTTCACGTTTTTCTTTCAGTTTTCGGTTCAAATCCATGAATGATCAGCAGTAAGCATTTGATCAGGTTTGATCAGAACCTCAAAATACTCGCCACTCTTCTGATCCCATCAGATCCTGCGCAAACCCTTCGTTCTATGGATGTTCGGTTTTCCCTGTGACGTTGATGGTTGGCCTGGATCAATCCAATGTTGATTGACAAAATAAATCAATGGTTCATAGCCGGTGACGATACGATAAAAAAATTCTTTTTTATTGTATGAGAAGCAAAATTACACAAGTGGTCTTTCGTCTTTCCGTGTCTCTTTACTTCAAATCAAATGGACCCATTTTCCTTCATTTTGAAACTTTCTCATAGCTCGTAGACGTTTGAAAACCGTTGCTTGACCAACAGTCTAATGCGTCTGCAAGCTGTTGTACTCATCCAATAACGCTTGCAATTGGTCGGTACTCGTTGAACTTCTTCTCCGGTCTACCACATTTTTTATTTTCAAGATCGAAATAACCTTTTTCGAATTATTAGAACCAGTATCTGGTGGTCTTTCTGAGAGAGCAAGTTTGTCGTAGGCTGCTAAGAGCATTATATGCGCTTTGGCATCAGTTATTTTTTCAAATAAAACACGAATAGCAAAACTTACCGCGTTTTTTCTGGTTGTTGTTTTTTTTTTACACAAAAGCTGACATTCTCAAGGCAAGAAAACAATTCTTATTGAAACGGCAATCTAATTATTTCTATTGTGTTTTACAGCCGGCACATAGACGCTTCTAACACATTTGCAGCCTATTTCAAATACCTACATACACAAAAATTAAAGCCATACGTTAGTTTCATAGGAAGCAGTATTTATTACTGCTCCTTTAAACTATCAAAATTTCGTTTTTACGTAATTTGCTTTGTTTCTTACTTGGGGTTTGCTTAGCTAATGAATTATTTTAGTTTAATTAATTTTATTGTTTATTTCATTGAATACGTGTATGATTTTTGAAGTTTTCCTTTGTGTTTGGTTAGTTTCAAATGCTGCTTAAATTACTTGGCTAAAATGCTTCATTTTGGGGGTGTTTTATTTTTACTTATTTTATGCTATTATTGTAAAATTGGTTTCGTTTGGGGTAATTAATATGAACAAAAAAAAAAAAAAATTATAAAATAAAAACAAAATAAAACAAAAACAATTTAAAGGTTTACATTATATATTATACAACATAATTACACAAACAGATAAAGTTTAAAAATAACTTAATTATTTAATTAATTGATAGTTAGTAATTAGTTTTAGGCTTTGTTTTTTACAATTTTATTTATAATAAGGAAATTTTCTTTTTTCTTAGATTTCGCTTGCTGACTAAAATGTTTAATAATTTAAGTATATTAATTATGTATATCTTCTTGTTGATTGATTATTTTAATTTTATTTAAGACTTGAAAATGTGCAAAAAAAGTTGTTCAAAAATCCTTTCGAATATTCCGAATCTTCCAGATTTTAGGTGTGTGTGAAATATACATATATATTTTTTGCTTTTCTTTTAAAGAATTTATATATATAACTATATAAATAATGTCTGCTTAATTAAAAGACTGTCACTAAACGCTATTTTGGCTATTAAGGAAACATTGAGAGTAATGCGTGCGTGCTTTGCTTTGCGTTACGTGCGTCAGTGCAGTAATATTATCAATATGATCTGATCATCATCATAGTCTTAATTACTAGCATAGCGATTATTATTATATTTATTAATTTTATGTACATTACCAAAAACTTGTAATGATTTTAGTAGAGGTTCTTTTATGTCAACTGGTTTGACTTCGTTTATTCGATTGATTTGCATTTATTCCTCTTTTCTCCACACTTTCTGTTTTAATAATACTTTTCTGACTTTATCTTTCGCTCGTTTAATTGCAGTTGAGAAAGAAAAATTTCTAAAGTAACTTCGAAGTTAAATGAAGATGGCGTGGCGCAATGCTTTACATTACATTACGTTACGTTACGATTAAGGCTTTGAAGGACTTTCAAATTGTTGGAAAGACTGCTTTGACTGACTAATTTCCAAGCTTGTAAAAAACGACACAAGCAGTGATTAAAGTGATTTAAAAAACGCGCCTTCGCTCTACCACCTTCTTTCGGCACTTCTTATCCTCTCTTAATTCTCCACGATATGTTGTACGAAGATTGGTTTAGTGTTGGCAATAGTTTTAGGCCTAACAATTGCTTTAAGGCAACGCATTCGTGCTGTTGCTGCTATCCTTGAGAGCCTCTGCGGTGATTACTTCATGCGCGCGTTTTAGCCGCTCGCGTTGCTGCTTCTCTTTGAGCTGTTTTCGTCGCTTGCGCAACTCGATGAACGCCTTCTGATCTTCGGGACTAAGCTTCGCAATGCGTTCCGCGTAGTTACGGCGCTTCTCTTCCATATCGCGCTTCACCTGCTCATCCGCTTTCTCCTTGAGTACTTTGATACGTTCCTCGCGTTGGTGTTTCTTTTCCTCTAGTTGGCGTTTTTGGGCTTCCTCGTGTTCCTTCAGGGCCTCCTCTTCGCGTTTGATTTCGTCTTCGTGTTTGAGTTTGCGTTCAATTTCAGCTTGTTCAAGTTCTTTGCGTATTCGTTCCTCTTCGGCTTCGATTTGTCGTTGTTCGGCTTCTCGTCTTGCGATTTCCTCTTCGCGTCGTCGTTGTGCCTCTTCTCGTTTCTGGTTCTCTTCCCGCAGACGATCGAGTTCGCGTTGCTCGAAAAGCTTCGCCTCTTCGAGGCGTTGCAATTCTTGGCGTTTCTCTTCCTCTTCCTGTTCACGTTTTATCTGTTCAAGACGTTGTTTCTCCTCCTCCTCAAGTCGTTTGCGTAACTCTTCTTCCTGGCGGCGTTTGGCTTCCTTCTCTTCTTGCAGCTGACGTTCATGGTCGGTTTCCGCTTGTCTTAAACGTTCTTCGTGCTCTTTGCGTAGACGTTCTTCCTCAGCTTTTCGTTCCTCGGCATGTCGGCGGTCTTCAGCCTCGCGTGCTTCCTGTTCGCGACGTGCGGCTTCCTCGTGTTCACGGCGTAGCTCAGCTTCACGTTCGCGTTGCTTTTGCAAACGTTCCAGGCGCAATCGTTCGGCTTCTTCGTCAGCGACACGTTTGCGCTCGTCCTCGGCATGTTGCTGCCTCAGCTGTTCTAGTTCGCGTTCACGTTCCTCATTGACACGTTTGCGTTCTGCTTCTTCCCGTTGGGTTTGCTTCTGACGGCGTTGTTGATCGGCCTCATTTTCTGCTAGTAGTACACGTCTATGCTCCTGTGCTTCTAATATACGTCGCTGATCCTCTTCGGCCTGCTGACGCGCCTTTTCCTGACGGTGTTGTTCCTCCTCCTGTCCTCGTTGGTCCGGCAGTAGTCCATCACGTTGAATCAGTGGTTGTGGCTCATGGCCTTGATCCTGTTGTTGTTCTTGCCGATGGTGTCGTTGTTCCAGTGCTTGCTGGCGTTGCTGTCGAAGACGCTCTCGTTTCTCTGCTCTCATGCGCTCTTGACGTTCACGCTTGCGTTGCTGGCGTCGTCGCTCCTTCTCACGTTGCCGTTGCAGTTTGCGATCGTACGAGGTTACATGGCGTTGGGTTGTTGTTCGCTGTTGCAGATTGTCCGGCGTACCGGTTATTGGTGGCAAAATCTCATTATATTCGGTTGGTGGGGCCGGGTGCGGTGTGGTCGTAGCCGCCACCGAGGTGGGTCTTGGTCGTCTGGGTCTTTGTCGTTTTTGCACTGGCTGTTGTTGAGAGTTAACGTCGTTTGGATGCACAGCGGGACGTGGACGTAATCGACGACGTGGACTCTGTCCACGTACCTTGGGAATGAGAATTTCCTCGTTGCTGCCCTCGGCAATGACGCGTCGGTGGTATCTGTGTGTATAAAGAAGATCAAAAATTAGTGTTCTTATTTTTAATTTTAGGTAGAATCTGTGGACTTGGCTTTAAAAATACTTGACGAGTACAATTTTCGTGATCACAAAATACGCGTGCAACGCGCCAAATTTCAAATGCGTGGCGAATACAACCCTGCGCTGAAGCCCAAACGTAAGAAGAAGGACAAAGAAAAGCTACTGAAGATGAAAGAGAAGTGAGTATTAAGTGCAAGTCAACTGAACAAATTCCTAATCGTTTTCGTTACTTCACAGACTGTTCGACTGGCGTCCCGATAAACTGTTAGGTGAGCGGTCGAAGAACGAAAAAACCGTCATAATTAAAAACCTCTTCACACCTGAGATTTTCGAAATGGATGTGCAGCTCATACTCGACTATCAAAACGATCTGCGTGAGGAGTGCAGCAAGTGCGGCACGGTGCGTAAAGTCATAATTTATGATGTGAGTATTTGACACGTTTAAGCGCTTCGGTTAATTATAATAAAAATGCATGTTCTTCTAGCGTCATCCTGAAGGCGTTGTACAAATCAACATGTCCACACCGGAGGAAGCTGATTTGGTCATACAAATGATGCAAGGCCGCTTCTTTTGCAAACGTCAGCTCAGTGCTGAGACTTGGGATGGAAAAACGAAGTACAAGTAAGTCTTTTTTGGACTAAACGGTAATCTACCTTGACTTGTTAATTTCATACTGCCTCAACAGAATCGACGAATCAGTGAGCGAGGCACAAAAACGTCTTACAAGTTGGGATCAGTTTTTGGAAACTGATGAAACACCCAAATATGCCGTGGAAGAAAAGGCGGCTGAAGACGACCTATTTGTCAAAACTGGAGTTTAGTGGCTTCTAAATATACTCGTGCATACACATACGCACACACACTCTCTCACACACACACATATATATATTGGATGTCTAACAGTGAAATGTAATAAAAATATACGCCTAAGAGAAAAACCAAAAACCGACCTGTGATCATACTTGGCATGGTGGTCGATTACTTCCAGTACGACCTCGTTGGCATATTGATTCGGATAGGTTGCATTCCAGCGGTTGTAGACCTTGTGACGATTACGTTCGCTCACTTTTGGCATTTTATGCTGGCAAATAAAGCGGAACTTATCCGGACAAGAGCGCGCAGACCATCTGTACTTGGTATTCGGGTCATAGACAGCACAATGATTATCCAAAGATTGGCTGTGGTGTGAAAGAGAAGTAAGTAAGTAAGCTTTCTTTAGCGGTTTAAAACTTACTGCGCATCCAATGGCGCAAAGGCGTCATAACTGAGATTCCTGCCTGAGATGCTGTACTGCCAAACGTTATTACGATAGTCATAGGTGGCACCAATCCAAATGGGATCACGTTCTGTATATAAGCAAAAACAGAACATATTATTTTTGGTTAACCCATCCAATCCAATCCAAAGATCCAATTAGACTCACCTCCTGTCTGTGCATCGTGCTGCTGCAGGAACGTGCGCAATTTGCGATCCGAATACTTGACGGGTTCGGCTAGCTTAGCGTTCTTGTCCTTGCAGAAGAAGTGAGCCTCCAGCCAGCTGCTACGCTGTCCTATCAACGAGTAACAATCGGTGCCGACACGCTGGAAGTTCGGTGGGCACATTCCATACATGCGGCGATTGCGCATGCGACTGTCCATTTGTGCATGCGCCGCGGCGCTCGCCTCCAAAGCATTGCCACCATCGAAGGGAAGCTGTACGCTTGCGCCCGACGATACATGCTGAGCCTTGATAATTTTGGTATCTGCATACAAAAAAAAATTTTTAATTTTATGTGAAGAGTGCGTTTTAAACACGGCACCATTACCTAAACCTAAAATAAATACTAAAAGCAACGTCAAATAACACTTCTCCATGTTTATGGCGGACTTCTCTTCACGATCCCAATTCAAATGGCACTGGTTGCGGCTGCTTTTGTTCTTCGAATGCTCGAAAACGTTTTGCGCGATTTTTTGAATACTTTACCGGCGTTGATGTGCGCTTCACATGGCTACCAATGACAAACTGAAATTGGCAATCGGAAAAAGTATTAACTACTTTATTAATTTTCGTGTTTGTTCTTTATTATCATCTTTGTTTCTTTTAATTTTTTTGCAAATTAATTTTATTCAAAATTCTGAAGTTCTTGAACCCGTCGAACGCTCAATGTGGCTCAAACTCCACGGCGTGTTTAGAGTGGAGTGGATACAAACTCTATTCGCACTTCTTAATGCCACATTAATTATTAGCAGTCATTCATAAACAAATTTTCTGCTTGACTGACGCGCTCAAACAAACAAGCAAACAACTGCGCGGTCAACTAGTAACAGTGGCGAATTGGCTAACACTGAGCAGTGGATGGTGATGACGATGCGATGGCGTTAAAGATGATGAGCATTGTTGGTGTTGCTGGCTAACTTGACATTTGTTCGTTTGCATGCTTGTCTTCAATTCTAATTAACACTTACCGGTTAACTAGCAAAAGAAACTAGTCGGTTGAATACCCTGCACTTTAATAAGCCAAATATTGATGAAGAGGTACCCCAAAAAAGGGTTGGTCTGTGCTGCAATTTAACCATATGATCCCAGAGTCTTCAAATGTTCAGGATTTGTGTATACGCATTTCTCAAAACATACACCCAAAGACAGAGTACAAAACGGAATTCTTTGAAGTTTCTGATACGTCTATATCGGGAAGCGCATACGAAAAGTGAGTGATCAAATGTATTTATGAGGTAGGGTCCTGCAGTTCTAAGGATTTGTGTGAATAAAAAATAATTTTTTTGTTTGTATAGCGGTATCCATTTTCCAGACTGGTCAGATCCAGGCGGAACAAATGTAATCTATGCTAAAAAGAAGACTTTGATTTGGAGGAATAAATCACGGTTTTTATTTTTAAAACCTATTTTCTTTATTTTTTAAATACAGTGTTATGTACATTGAGCAGGATCCCCGACGTCTCCGTCACTATGTTACAAGGTTAATGAAAAAGTGTAATTCTTTGCAAATAGTATAGTGTAAGAGGAATACGAAATAAAATTTTCCAAAATTTCGTATATTTTTCTTTTAATGGGATATAATATTAAAGGTGTTATAATCTTGTATGTAGGGTATAAAATCTTTTTATGGCTTATATTACAAAGGCCATACGCCATATTAACATGGTTCGTGAGTTAGCCGTCGAAAGATGTTTGTGTTAATTTCTGTCCCGGCAAAATTTCAAAATCAAATTTTTCTTGTGAAGGTTGGCTTTAGATTTTGGCGCGCTGAGCGCTGAGAATTCGCATATTCTTGCCGGAGTACCACACAATTTTACCTAATTCAAAAGCTAGAATCAACAATTTGTGATTTTGTAATTGTGCAACGACCCATTAATTGTTACACAATTTCTCGTAGAAATAGAAGACAAATCAACATGGGTCGTTTGGAACTATTAATAGGGCATGATCCCATTTTCGAATCATTGCACAGACTCGTTTTTCGAAATTCATTCATTTATTGTAATGTCACATCAATTTTTCATCAATTCTTGAATACGCTGACGGCGATAATGATTATGAGGGTGATGACTCAAACTGTAAAATTTTAATCGCCTGGTCAATGTCATCCGACACGCAACAAGGAGCACTTGCGCCATTTGAATTTAATCGTTGCTCACTATTTTTTTATATTAATGGGTGTTTTTTCATAAGATTTCCCTCAATAATTTGTAAAACGCACATTGAGGGATTAAGAAAAAAGACGGCAAAGTAAATCGCCTGCGAACAAACTTGTTTGACGACTTCGCCAGACACGCCGGCAAACCTATTTTCGAACGACTCACCAAAGCGACGTGAATAAATACCAAAGAGATGACGGCGTCGACGAGAACGGTAATTGCAGCGGTCAGCCCATTTGCTGTTGTTGCTGTTTGTCACTGCCGCAGGTTACATTCACTTTGCCATTCATTCAAATGCACACACACAAACGCACGTTCGCTGTGTGCTGTGTGAGCTATAACAATTAGAAATGACAACGGTGATGATAATGAGAGAGAAACAGAAACCAGCAAGCAGCCAATGATGATAACGACAACGATGACAATTACAATTTAAGTCTGCTGATGATTAATTGTTGGATTGTCTCTCTATCTGTCTGTCTGCCTGTATCTATTTTTATTTTGGTATGGGCGTGAGAAAAGGCGGCCATGGGCGCATTGTGTCTGTTACTGCCTCTGCCCCAGTGCTGTGGGCGCCGCTATTTTATTGCCTTAAAATTGCAACGGAACGATTCGAATTGAGACGACTTTGACTTGATCTGAGGTCAGCTCAGCTGGGTAACACACTCGTAGGCGTATGAGTGATTTATTACGGTTCTTGAAACAGTCACTGGCTAAAATGTCAACTAGCCGCCGTATGCGCGCAACAGAGACAATGCCATTTGTTAGTTTATAGAGCGCAGTGGTACCACTCGAATTTTTGTGTCTATTTAAATTGAGACGGTTGCGTTTTTTTTTATGCCGCTGACCTTGATCTTGAACTTGACAGCTTGTAAATGCTGTTGTTGTTGTAATTCATGTTAGCACAATATAAATTTATAGCGTGTTATCGAAATGATGGCATCATTTTCTCTTGGCCTAACGTTTCTTTTGGGTCACTGCAAAAAAGGCACAGAATATTCTTCCTCTTTTCATTTAAAATTTATTGCCTCATTATTTGATCAATTCATGAATATTTGCTGTAATAAAACTTACTTTTCACAAAAACTTCACATTCGAATTTGTTTTTTTTCTGCTTAATTTGCGAATAATTTTTCAGAAGCTTCAAAGAGCTTAGCACTTCAGACATTGAGTTGTCTTATTAAAGGAAATTCTATAAAGATACAAGTAGATACGTCGAGTTGAAACTATCTATCTGTATGAGACAAATGCTTATTCATCAATGGACATTTTGTCCACTAGTATGTATTCAAAGTACCCTTTTAGTTTTTGAGCTGTAAAATATAAAAAATTACTTGATGTTTGAAAATTGTTGAACGTTTGAAGATCATCAAATTACTTGAGCTTATGGCTCCTATATAAAACCAAGGTCAAATTCAAGTTGTGTATGGAAAGTCTGCTTTTGACTTATCCAATTAAAATTACATTAGCACTTAATAAGTAAGACCACAGACATGAACTCTGAAAATTGAAAGACGCCAGGATTACTGGATCGTGTATCTTCGATACAAACCTAAAAAGGTGAACCACATTTCGACTGCGACTCGGCGTTTGTTACTAGTTAGATTTTTTAACCTTGACTTTAAAAAGCAAAAGTTGAAAAGCAACAAAAGCAAAATAAAATAAGCCAACAGTGTGTTCTGTTAGCAAAACTTCTGGCTGAATGCTGGTGAACTTTTGATAAATGAGATTAAAACTGAAGTCGTACTAAGCTTAGGTGTCTAAAGTTTGGTCAGACGTTTCACAATGCGTCTAGTCGTACCGCTGTACGACTTACTGCTGTTATTGTGGTAATTTATAAAGCACAGCCTACTGATACTTAGATTTATAGATACACACACAGGCATAACTGATTGCGGTATAAATAAGTCAGCGTCGAAAGAAGTTCATATATTTGTAGCTGAACTTTGCCGTTCTCAATTGTTTTGTTTTTTACGGCGTCCTTTTGGCGCAAGTTTTATTTTCTCCTACTTCCGTATGCATTTCTTCGTTTCACTTTTTTATGATTTTTTCTCCAGTCATTTCACAGCTTGCAAACCGTGCGAACGCGTCACGCATTTTTGTGTTTCGCTGTGGCTTTTTAAAGTATTTTTCTGGCCGTTGGACGATAATTTAGTGCATTTGTTTAATAAACCTTATGATAACTATTATTAAGTCAATAATTTATTTGAAATCAAAAGTGCTGGGGACATAATTCAGCGTAAGCAGAAACTAGGCAAACAACAGGAAACCCATAAACAAAATTCGCAACAGGGGCAAATCCAGTCACACCCAACGACACAAAATCAACAACTATTTACACATATCCTGCCACAACCACTGCAATCCCAACCACCTCAACTGCAGCATTCACAATCTGCTTATCAATTGCATTAAATTGTGTAACAACTGGGTCGTTTAGATATACAACATCAGCAGTGGCAACAACAACAACATGAATCGCTGCAACAGCTTCAGATGGACCTTAACTCTAAAGTTGATTTAATTTTATTTAGGTTGGATCGAATGATGGACTTGCATGAGCGCCTGTTTAATCGACTCCTCGTCATTGACCCTCAACGATGTCAACAATAGGTCTTAAAACTAATAGGTCTTAATGCTGCCAGACTGACTAATCATTCAAACGAACTGGAATTTTTCTTGCAAGCCAAGCCAACAGTAACGTCATGCTTATCAGCGAATCCCACCTTTGCAGCAGGTCTTATTATAAGCTGTTTGGGTATTCGCTTCACTTAGCAAACCACCCTCTAGATCGACACAGAGGAGGTGCTGGTATCCTTATCCGATCAGCCATTAAACACCATTTTCTCACCTCCACTTCTGAAGCACATGTTCAATGTGTTGCTATCAAAGTAAGCTGTGACCTTGGTAGTATTGTAATTGCTTCGGTTTATTGCCCTCCAATGTATGCATGGCCAACACTGGGCCCAAAATATATTATAGCCGGGGATTGGAACACTCAACATTCACTTTGGGGTGCCAGTCGACGCAATCGCAGAGGTATCTCGCTGCTTGATTATATAACGAGCTCTAATGTTCAAGTTATTGCTACTGGTGCTCCTACACACTATCCATACAATCTTTCTTCTCCTAGCCCGATCGACTTTGTATACGGAGGGATTCCATCACAGCGACTCTTTATTAGGAGCGTCCCTGATAAGCTGCAAAAGCTTCGATGGCTCATTCGATCTGGTAGCTCTCTCAATCTGGCTGCCAAGGTTACGCTATATAATGCCATCGTTATACCTTTCTACAGCTATGGCATTCAGCTTTGCGGACTAGCTGCAAAGAGTACGATAAATCGCGTTCAGGTTATGCAGAATAAAGCTCTCCTGTACATCACGGGTGCTCCTTGGTACGTCAAGCGTGCTTTAATATACCGAGATTTGACATCCTTACAGTTAATGAACAAATTAATCGCCATACCAGTCGTTATAATGATGCACTTTCTGTGCATATCAATCCTCTTGCTGTTGCCCCTAGAACACACTACTGCCCGAGAAGGCTGAAAAGGCTCCACCCGTTGGATCTACTACATAAAGTAATATAGTAATATAGTTATACATACATATGTTCATATTTTAAACCTTTGTTATTTTGTTTATTAATCTTTTTTGTATTTTGTAAATCTTAAATTCTCACTGTCACTGTTATCCATCCTATCCCTTGTAAGCATTCTTTAATGTTTGATTGGAATTATTAAATTATTAAACTAAAAAAAAAGATTTTTTTCCCGATTTTTTGTTGATTTTGCTATTTCTTGTTTGGTTTTGGCTTCCGCAAAAGTTGAGTTTTTATTTATTTATTACTATTTTTTTTGTTTTGTTTTGTATATTTTTTATTTTATTTGTTTTTTGCTTTTTAACCTTTAACAAGTTCCAAAGCTTTGAATGCGACTTGAGTCGAGTGGCTTCGGTTTATTTATTTTCTATTTTTTTGGGCAGGCAGGGCAGGCATCTTTGGTAAGACTAATTATGTTGATAACTTCTCAGACGAAACGCCCACAGTTGTTTTCCTGTTCTTGTTTTTCTTTTATGTATTTCTTTGCCGAATTGTTTGACAATTAATAACATCGAAAGCGCTCAGTAATTTCCAACTGGTTTTGGACACAAATAATCCGCATATTGCGGTAATTTGCTGAAAATGAGGCTTGCTTCTTTTTGTGCTTGCTATTTGTTTTATTGTAATAAATTAGTCGAAAAATATGTTGTGAAGCTAGTTTCAGCTCCTTTTCATTCATTTTTGCCGCTGCAATCGTCTACTTTCGAACGGTAATTTTCGAAAATAAATTATGAAGTTTTTAAAATAATTTCCTGTTTTTATTGCTTCTTAATTTTTTTATGTATACTCGTACCTCATACTTTTTGCTGCAGTTTGAAACACCACTAAGGTGATATTGTCAAGCAAACACACCTTCTTTGGTTGATTGGTTTTATATACGGGAGCAGTTTGAAAATTCAGCCCCAGTTTAGTTTCTTCGGCAGCCCTAGTCACTTCATGCACTTTGCTTCTCCTATCGTCAAATATCATTCCAAGTACTTTATTAACGATGCTTGGCGTGACAACCTCTTTTGGGTGACCTTAACATTCGGCATTACTTGTGCCAACACTAACTAACTGGCGCAGCATGTTCAATCTTTGACAGTAGTAGTTGATGGTAGTTGACAGAAGCAGTGGGGCATTTAAAGTTACTAAGCTGGCAATTCAAAAAGTCACTGCATTATCAAAAGTATTTTCTTTCCTAGCAATACAACTAAATTAGAATAGAAAGAGGTACTTTTATCACGATACTAGTATCTTATATTACAATACTTCATATATATACAACAAAGTTGCAAAAAGCCTGTGTTTCCCTCTGCTGCCCGTAAATTTTTAACAATTTATTTATTTTTTGTTTTAAAATGTAGATAATTACCGAAGGAAGGCCGGGGCATACTTTTTTTTAGTTTTTAAAACCAAATATACTTTTTTTTAGTATTAGGGTTTTTTAAAACAACTCCAAGAGCACAAACGTTTTTTTTTTTGTTTTGTTATGCTTCTTCTTCATTTTTGTGTTCGTATTTGTGAGTTGCTTAGTAAAGAGTGAACTTATCTAACTTGGACTGGTGATTGATTGATTTGTTAACACAATTACAAAGATTTCTCCGCAAGTTCGACAGGATAGAGCCTCCGGAGCCTTCTCCTTGTACGCATCTTGAGAAGTCGTTTAGCTAGACGATTTGGGTGATATTTGAGCCGCTCTAAATACGCCGCAGCTTATTGGTTAAGAACATCCCCTATTTTGAGAACATTTAAAGCCCTTTCAAGGTTCTCTGTTTGCTTATACCAAAGGGCGACAGAGAGTTTGCGGAGTACCTTCGCTATTTGGCGAACGGCCGAATATTGCGAACTAAAATGGGATGGAATCTATATTTTAATGTTAATTCTGCTATTCGGGATGGAGACGAATCCAACAAATAAAGGATAAAACCGGTCACGCCATTCTTAAATTATAAGCTTTAATCCAACTTTATTTTATATATATATATATATATATAAGAAGAAGATATAAGATGATTAATTAATTTACGCTCAGAAATTAACATAAAAACTTGTTAAATGAATTGCGGCGCCAAATTACATAAAAAATTATTTTGTTGGAAAACAATTTATTCCTTGAAAATACAAGTCGTCGTCATCGTTGTCATCGTGTAAAAATTTTAAAGAAAATGGCGAGGAGCATTGAAAATAAGCTTTCTGCCAAAGACTACGACGAGCACAAAGTAAATTTCGAAGTCAATCAACTGGCGCAATTAAAGTGAGGGAAGCGCAGCGCGTTTCGCCGAGCGCATTTTGCGGAGAAAAGCTCTCTGCGAACGCTTTGGGAAGTGCACTTTGACCTAGGCCCCGGCAGTATATCGTAGTTCAGCAGCAGCAGCAATGGCGGCAATGCAAGTAATTGGCTTTTATTCAGTTGTCTGCCCACCTGCTGGGCGAAACTTTAGATACCCTGTCGTCATTCCCACTTTGCCCCACTGGGCTTTTTGGCACATTTTCATCTGCTTCCCTTTCTCATTTACTCAGTGTGGTTTGGAGAAATGACTCGGCACAATGTCGTTACTTGATGCGGCACTGCGTTGAAGTATCAGTTTCTCGTGCGTCAAGTGCAATCGATCTGCTTTGCTCGCTTGCCGCAATTCCAATGACAACCTTTGCACCCATTTGAACACCTGCCTTTCCATCGTTTTTTGTTTTGTTCTTTCAGTTGCTTGCTCTGTAGCTCCAGACTGCGCTCTGGTTATGCGCCATTAATGCAACTCATTCATTCAATCAGCCAACCAGGTAACCAGCCAACCATCCAACTATCCACATAAGGAGCTATCTGTCACGCAATTCATTCGCACCTTTCACTCTCATACTGTCGTCTGTACGCGTTCAAATTGAAAAGTCATCAATGGCGTCTCCTTCCACTGCGTCTGTCGTCATTTTCCTTTTAAATCGAGCATTCCATCAACAACACAGCTTTGCTTGCCAACTGTCAATCGCTACGCTGAAGTGGCTTGTTTCGTTCAAATTAGTTTTTGCTGTTTTCTATTTTCTGTTCACTGCTTGCCAACCAGCCAACCATTCATCCATAATCTACCCATTCCAAGAATCTTTAAATAAGTGATTGCCATCGCTTCCCGACTGCCTCTCTGACTGCGTGCCTGCCTTTGCATGTAGTCACGTCGCCTGGCTGTCGTTGTCTTTGCTCAAAGTTAGCGCAGCTCAGCTTAGTTCGGTTATTTAGTCTCGAATGTTTGTACAACATCGCGTATACGTGATATTTGAGCTCAGCGCGTGCTGCTCGTCGAAAGGTTTTAATTGAGTTTCAATTAATCATTTGCAACTTTAGAGGCTGAAATTTGCATATTTATTTTTTTTTTTTTCAAAAATGCTAAGTTTCGATTCGTCAACAAACATTTATCTGCTGTCGGAAGTTTGTTTCTTTTTTTTTTATTTTTTTCATTTTAATATATCTGTGCTTTAGATGTACACAAAATCTGTTTTATGAAATAACAAATTGTTGCCTGTGCGAGCCTCATTTCTATTTCAGGTAAACGAATTAATGCCAAAATATCTGATTCGGTCACTTGCAGCAAATTTATCTTAATTCTATGACTATTTCCCATTCATTACCATGTCAAATGTATCTGTAAAATTTTATTATTGTAAGTATAGAAAATATTAAAATGCAAACAACATTCGTAATAGCAGAAATTAAGCGCCAAATGGCGTCATTTTCTATAAATTTCAATGTTGTTCGGCTTAAGTGGCACTCGTACCTCAAAGCGGTTGCGCAGGCGCTACGCCACGGCAGTGCTAAGTGATGTTAAGCATCGTCATCGTCATCGTCGTTGTCGGCGCAAAGCACAAACGCTGAGTGAGCCACATCGTGTGAGCTACGAGTGCCTACAATCAAAAGTATAACAACGAATGCTGTATTTTGCAGTGCAGACACTCCGCTAGCTCCGGTGTGATGTCATACGCTATTGGTAGCGTCGGCCGTGACTATTTGGCGAGGGTGGTCATTGATATTTTGATCTGCTCTACTGCTGTGCTGTTTGGCGTTTCTCTGTTGTGCGGATGCTGAACGTGATGATGTAAATTTTTGGCTAGAGCGTGAAAACATTTTTATTGCTGTTCTTGTGATACACAGACGATTTATATTTCGTTGCATTGACATAAAAATGTTAGCGCTTCTTCATTTCATAGTGTCGCATTTTTGCTGTTGTCGCTTGATTTTTCTTTTAATTTTTAATATTTTTTTTGTCTTACTCAGTTGCTTCTTTAGTCGGTCCTTACCACACACACGCCAAGGTCGACGCTAATGGTTTTTAATTATGTCACAAATATTTGTAAAACATTTTTTGTTTGATCTTGTTATTCTTGCTTGTTGTTTTATTGCTGCTTTTTTTGCCTCTCACTTCTTATAAAAAAAAGCGAGCAGCCGTAAAATATTTCATTCTTGGAGTCTATTGTTTACTTTCAAAATTTCATGGCATTTTTGACATTGTCTATGCAAACTTCCTTCACCCAAACACAATCAACGAACCTGAGAGAAGTTTTCATTATACACGCATTTCTACACTTTATCAAAGGCCTGGTCTCTTGTATGTTTAAATTTGGAATTCAAAATGACCGTTGTTGTTGTGGCCTTCGCTGTATACTCGTATGTCAACGATAAATCAAAACTTTTATCTCGTTTATACGCTTCATGCTCACATAACATAATTCCAATCAACCGACACGACTCAGCTCCAGTTCAACTTTCCCTTGGCATCACTACTCTTATTCTAATTTCGCTTTCACTTCCACTTCCACTTCCGTTTCTTTTTGCTGCCCTTTTGCTGGTCATTTTGTCGACCGTTTTTGCTTTGCTTTTTTTTTCTCTGTCTCATAGGCTTTGTTCTGCTGCGTGAATTTTATAAATACTTTTTGTGCTTTATTTTATTAAAAGAATAAATCCGTTCGACATTCCTTTTCAACATCTGGCTCTTTATTACTTTCTTACTGTCTAACTAGCTCGCTTAACCGACCTCTTAATTATTCTTCTCTTTTCCTATTTGTGTACTCCTTATATAATAACGTATACATGTACCGTTACTGCTTTGGTCACTCACACATAGTGTCACCAAACTGTTTACAAGTGGTACTTTCTTTTCTGTTATAGGCTAGTTTATCTATCTACTGTTACTACTGTTGTTTCCTGTTTACAGGGCATTCCAACTGCTGTACAGTCCTTACAGGGTTGGCTGCTATGTAACTCGAGCGCCCGAATCTTAAAGCAAACATTTTGCCTTTTGCCGGGCACCCAAAAATTGTATAATGAGTAAAGAATAAAAATTAAACAAGAAAAAAAATTATTTTGTTGTTCGTGGTGCGTCGCGTATTTAATTTCCATGCTTGTCTGATTTCTTGTAATTTTTTTTCTTTTGGGCCAAATGCCGTGCCAATACTGTGCCAAGTGTAAGCACTAAGTTGGATTTTTACACCGTTGTAGCAAAGTAAATGAGACAGTTCTCCGCTGTCCCAATAGAGTATATGCATTCTATATTCATGATTAACTGGACGAGAAAAATTCAATCTTGTTCGTCTGTCCGTGTGTGCGCAAATTGGTCTTAAAGTTTTATGGAGCTACAAACTGTACGAACTTTTATTTTCGGCTGATCTTATTTCGGCTCTATACATTTAAACCCCAAAAATATTCAGATACCAGGTTTACTGCCTATCATTATTATTATTATTATTATTATTATTACTATTATTATTATGATTATTATTATTATTATTATTATTATTATTATTATTATTATTATTATTATTATTATTATTATTATTATTATTATTATTATTATTATTATTATGATTATTATTATCTCGATCCTTTATTAACATAGGAGGGTTCACTCGTAAAAGTGTATTTTCGCAATTAATGCCTGATTCGTGGAGTTAGTTCGTTCGGGCGCTCGAACATTTTCTAACTACTGCTAAAGACCATACGCTCGTAAATATCGTTGCGCTTATCAGTTGATATTTCCTACCTACTCAGTTCTTTAGTACACATTCATGAGCAATGACTATGAAAATTTATAGGTGTTAAGATTACAGTATATGATACTACTATATAAAGCGATGGGTCAGATTCAAAACACGCGCGTTTCACATTAGACGCTCCTGAGTGCTAAGCATACTCACATATATATATTTTTTTTCTTCATATCACGCTTCCTTATTTCCGATCGTGCATGTAGCGATTTCTTGATTATTCTGATTAGCGATTAATTCTGTCATATGAGAAACAAAATCGGCGCCTAGCACAAAATGCCAAGGCCACGCGGCAATAGGAAATATATCAAGCCGAAAAATCAACTTTACACGCCCAAATTACAAAGGCAAATAGAAGCGAATAAAATTCACATGTGCTGTGCTCGAGCCCTCACCGAATTTGGTCAATGCCATTCTATTCAAATTTGTGTGATCAAAAGTGTGGATGCTATGAGATTAGAGGACGAGACGACGTGTGGTGAGGTAAATGCACGAGCGCACTTAATAAATTTATCTCGTTGATGGCTATAATCAATATTTAAGTAGCATGCAAATACCCAAATACCCAACTCGATGCAGACTAAATCACATTAGCAGCTTTGACAAGCGGTCAATCACTCAGTCAGTCAGTCAGTCAGTCAGTTGTTCAGCTGCTTCGGCCGACCTGTGATTACACATAATCGCATCTAATGAAATTGATTTATTATTATTATTATTATTTTTTTCCGGAACAATTTATCGTTGCTTGTTTAACTGTGAACTATTTCAGTGGAAATTTAAGCAAATTCAAAAACATTTGAAATTCCGTTCGGATTCGTATTCGTACCCGTTTGCATTCGAGCTGAATCAGTTGTGGCTGCGCTTGTGCAAATACTTGTTTGTATATACCAACAACAACAACAGCAACCACTTTTTTACAACATTTCCTATATATAGAACATTTTTCATTACAACAATTGTTGCTGTTATTGTTGTTGTATGTTGTGCTGTTCTGTGTTGTGTTTGCAATGTTTGCACATTGACCGAAATAGAGTTGTTCGATGTGTACAAATGTCGTAAGCAACCTAATGAAAATATTTAAAATTACGTATACACCTCGTCGTGTTGGCTTGGCAGTTGTTCAAATGTTTGCCTATAAATTCCAAGCGACCACAGTTGGATGAGCTTGTTTGATTTGGCCCTTTTAGATTGGTGTTTTCATAAGTGCAAAAAATTTAGTTTCTCGTCCGGTTTTAAAAATATTACTCGTATGACGAAATGTTCAATAATAAAGTAGCAACTTTGTTTAAACTGATAAATTGCAGGCAGCGTTTATAACGACCCTAATGTAGAGCTGCCCAAAAGTCTCAGTAAATCATTTCTGCAACCAATTTAATTTTTGTCAATTCGAATCATTGGCTTTATTTATCCCATTTTGACAGTATTAGTATTCTAGTTTTGCAAATCAAACATTTTCATTATTGCAGTATAAACTTATTATAGTTGAAAACATTCGTCAAGAACGTTTGGACCTTAACCTAACATCGCTTTCCATAGCGCACCGATCAAGGAGAGCAAAGAAGAATACCCAATAGCAGACCTAATAGTCCAGAGTTGCCAAGTGGAGAATTGTTGAAATAGAAACGAGAGAGAAATGCAGAAGGTGCGGTATGCCGACGATTTTAAAGTTAAGATTTCTGACATAAAGGTTCCTAGCACGAAATTACTCGCTATTACGTTGTGAAAATGTATCTTCCTTATTAACGGACAATAGGAAATATAAGTAGCAGAAGGGTTGATCAACTAACAGCGATAAAACATACAAATAAAATATTCCGTTTTTTTGGGAGCCATAAGCTTACACAGTCGATTTACTACCGTTAATCTATAATAATTTTTACAATTTACACGTGATTTCTATTTTCCTTTCTAAATTCAACAAAACAAGTAATGAAATATTTATATTTTTAAAGTAGCGCAGACGAGATTTAAAGTGTAATTGGATTATATTTCAAATAGTATTAATATTCATCGAATTTATAGGACACAGTTGCACTGTACCAAATGCGAAAAATAAGTTTATTCGTGCTTTTCTGCCAAGCACTTTTTGTGGTCATTTATTTTCCCGAGCATATCCGTTATGGACTTCGCATAAACATAAATTTTTCAACATTTGCTGATTGTCGGCTGAAAAAGCAAATAATGGAAAAAAAGTCGGAAGAATAAATGTGTGACGATAAAAGCGGCTAAATAAATAAGCCCATTTGGAAAAGGTGTGAAGTGTGTGTGTGTGTCTGTGTAAGTGTTTTATTTGCAGTAAATGTGTGTTTTTATTAATCTTTTTTTTTTTGTTGTCGTACGTATATGTAAATAAATTCGCTAAAAAGTTTCGCGTCTGACAGGGTATTTTCGCCATCAATTTTTAGTGAGATTAAGGGAAAAGGTGCTAAGTGCTTCGATTGTTTTTTGAGTTAAAGTGTCTACAATTGAACTTACGAGGAAATTAATTGCAATAAAACAAAGATCATTCAACTTTCAACTTTACAAATACAAATAAACAAATAAATAAATAAAAAATTTTTTAAAAAATCACATACCTACCAGAGGCAAGATCTTTATATTCTTCACATTATGAGCATCGCATTACAGTTTTCACAAGGAGTGTAGGAGGCATAGGAGACCTTATAAGCTATAGATGGGACGAATCTGTAGGAATCGAAACAAATCCTTCACATTTTGAGCTACAAATCTTATTTTACCCGTGGCATTTCTTCTTGTGTAACTAGCCACGATCATGCAAAACATAGATTCATATTCCCACTTTTATAATATTACAAACACTTACTTTTTGTGTATTCACATAATACCTAAAATTATAAGAGTCCTAGCTTCACTATATCTTATAGCCCCCATTCGATACGTTTGCGAAAGTTTGATGTATTTTCGTCATCATCAAAGTAGGCCGCATTGATGGTATACACATAAGCGAACGCTACTCTCAATTACCGAAACAGTTTTTGGTGTGTAGAACATTATATTGCGGCCTGGCCGAAGTTAACGTTTTTTTTCTTGTTTGTTAGTGTATTGTTGTTGTTGTTGTTTTTGGCTTTGGTTTTGGTTTGCCTCATTGTAATTGCACCGTTATATTTTTATTTTATGTTTTATTAGCCGGTGCAGCTTCCAATTGAGTTCGTGCACCAAGGCCAAACCAATGCAATGCATGCTGAAGTGCACAATGTCCAACAAAAGCAATGTAAAAACTGCAATTTCAACTAAAAACTTGAAAATACTCATAATTCGCGTTCATCTGCGTCTTCGGTGTATCTCATTTAACATTTGCAACATTTTGTTGCACTGTGAATATCAAATTTTGCATCTGTTTACTCTTAATGGAATTCTTTTTGTTGGTTTAATTTCTGCCGCTCCAGCATTTCAAATTGTGAAGTTATCTCGACAGAAGACGAAAGGGGGTTTTCTTCTGTTGGTGTTGGACAAGCAGCAACCCAGTGAATCCATAATTGTGCTGTATTTAGCACCATTTTTATAAAACTTTTTTTACTTTTCTGTTTTGCATCACATTTGAACTTTATTTATTTTGTTCGCCTCATTTATGGACTTTAACTACGTAGGAAAGAGAAGGGGGTCAACTTTGTAATGACAACTCAGTTTTGAAGTGTTTGACGAAATTTTCCTATGCGGAAGCTGGAAAATCTGTCAGCGTTTTTTCTTTTGATGACTTCATTTTCTTTCGTGTTGCATGCAAATTCGATTTAACTATGCAAATAAATTCGAAAAAAATTGAATTTTTGAGCAAACCTTTTTTCTAGTCACGTTTTAGCGACCCTTTAATAATCCCAATGGCGCAATAAATTTTCATTGAAAATGTTAACTTTATTATTTAACACAACTAAATTTTCTCTCGATATTGATAAAATTTCTGCAAATTGAGTTATTCAAATTCGCGTCTACTTGTTTCTCTGTCGCAGGGTCGTAGTTTAAAACCATGGCAGGGATGAATTTGTTTGCCCCATTTTGCAAAAGCTTTTCCGTGAAATTTTAATTGCTGAGTTGAAAAAATTTGCATATAATTTTTCGGACATCAAAAACAAATTTCAATTCAAATTGAGTTGATCTTAGACGGAGCAATAAATTGCTTCAATTGAAACTAATAAAGTCATAAAGAGGTCATAAAAGACAATGAAAGTTTAAATCTTGTGGAGGCCACGAGATGACCTCTCCCTGATCTCAAGGCAGGCGGTGTGCTGAAAAAGTGTGCTACTCATGCTACAAAAAGTGAAAATGTATTTTTCCCATTTTATACTCTAATAATACCTGAGAACTAATAACCACCTTGAATTGAGTCATTAGGTTTAATACAATTTTTTGAATTGGCTGTGAAATTGATGTACTAATTTACTGATTATCTAAAAAACTTTAAATTTTATCGTTATTTATATGAAAGACATGGAATCAATTAAATTCATCAAAATTAAATAGTCGAACTACCTATAACGAACTTCTATACAATGAAGCTCTTACTATTACAGCTTTTTCGAGTACACATAATTTCTGTATAATGAATTTTCCATATAACGAAGTGATTTTGATGGGACCTACCCATGAGGATTCGCTTTAGGAAAGTTTGACTGTACTCGCTTAGGTCTCATGCTTCTTTAAATCAAAGAGATTTTTGAGGTAAATGAGGTACATGAACAGCACTGTGTTCGAGTTATTCGGAGATCTGAGCATAGGACATTGCGTAGACAACGTTCGTGTGTCTCGGGCAAAGACATCCTCTTCTTCAGAACAAACAAATGTATAGCAGAACTAAGAAAATTGAAATATTTTAATTGCAAACTGTCCGCCGAATATGTCTAAAATGGGTCAAATACAGGTTATTTACATGTATACCTTAAATAGGTCAACTTATCTTAGATGGTAAATCTTATCGCAGAGCGCTCTATTAAGGCAAGATGTGATCTCAAAGGAGCAAGAAATTACTGCTGAATGAGCTGTAGAAATGAAGAGGACTTCGTTTACCCTGTCTTCTATAGCATATGTAGGATGGTAAAGTATGCCAATGCAATAATGTGATTTTATTGAAAAGTTCCACAATTGTCCTAATCTAACTTCAACAGTTTTGGAGCGATAATCTTCCCAAAAGATTTTTTTATAGCGATTAGTACCCGGTTGTCAAAAGTAGAATGATTTTTCGAGTTTTTGTATAACTTATATAGATGGTATATGGTCTACTCAGGCTTTGTGGTTGCACTAAAGTGGGCCTTTCTAATTGAAAATATTTGTTTTGAATGGACATGATGCAGCATTTCATTTTGTTTACTTACTTTCCGTGTAAGGTGAAAACTAAATAATTTCATGCCATAAAAACTTGGAATAACTCATCAGAACAGTAGGCGGTGTGCTGCGCTATCTTACCAGGGCACAGAGTTTGCAGTACCGCCAAGATTCATGTCAACTATCCACCGCTTCCAATTTTCCCTGACATTTCCGACAAATCCGAAATAATACATGAATGTGATTTCGCTTAGAGTGCGATTTAGTAAGATTGTCTTCTTCTGTCTAGTTTTCATATGATATATGTCGCATGATCTGTTATAAATTCCATAAAAAGTTCTAGTACTCCATTCACTCCATAAATCGTGTAAAAAAACTGTGAAGTTACTCCCAAATCAAGATTAGCTCAATGCAAATTCAAAGGCGAAAAGATTTTTCAACAATCACTTCGGTATCAAAATGCCTCCATTTATGGCGACACGTAGTTATTGTGTCCTTATCATTTCATATACAACTTAGAGCGGGTATGACATTTTTGAAGCTGCGTAAGCACTTGGTGGATGTAAAAGTTGTGATAGGGGAAAGTTGCTTACATTAGAAATAATGCGGTATAAATAATATGAAATTGAGATGGAATACGCAGTTGACATAAATGATGCACATTAATCACGACCCATTGCCCCTGCCCTTCGACTCCCCACTCGACCAGCGATTAACTGTGAAACGACACTTCGACTAGTTAAATTAATTGCCTGCCGCAATTCGCTCTGAATGGCTAAATTCATCTTCATCGTCGCGGCTCACCTGCTCGATGCTCCCAACACTAGCAACACTGCCAACACTAATTGGCTAATAAGCCGTGACGCGTGCAATAAATAAATGCGATTTTACTCGTACAACAAAATAATTTCGTTTGACAGATTGATGAACGCGCTGCAGTCGCTGCGGTCGACACAGTCGCCGTCATCAGTCAAGGATTGCGTAATGAATAAAACACCAAAGCGCGCTTTGTTTGAAGTGCAATTTTCATATTTCTTCGAGTCGCGTTCACGCAATCACTTTCAATCGCTTTGAATCGGTTTGCATTGAATGCCGTCCAGCTGAGCGAGCGTTCCGACAAGTCACGCAGACGATTAAGCGTCTTAGATAAAGAAGAGAAACTGTATATATCTAAAGTGCTTGGCATCGAAGCCACAATACAACAAGTGAAGTCTTGCAAAACTAGCGCAAACTGCCGCTAGACAAGCTGACTGCCACCAACCGCAGTATCCTCCCTCCGTTGACCGTGTTCAACAAAAGTCTGCCCCTCAATCAATTTGTGTGCAAAGCTTATCAAATTAATCGCTTTGAATTAACTGCGTTGATCTGCAATGATGACAACAACAACTGAGCTTACGACGATCCCAACAAACAACTTAATTTGTAGACTGCGCTCTGTTTGCGTGGAATAAATTTTCAATTCGACTAGATCAGATTTGCAGTCAAATACTTTGCCCATTCTGCTAGTCCCGGCTCCCGCCGCAACCCAGCAAGCGCTGCTTGTCTTGTCTAAGATACGCTATATTGTAGTACCGCTAAATTACCGCAATTAGTTTGTTTGCCAACATGCTAAAATGCGATGCTCATGCAACGACATCTTGTTAATTACTGGCACTAAGTGACGACCCGACGGTGCGACTACGCAGTTATGTGGCTCTTCCTTTTGTTTTTCTTCTACCATGAATGACGTCGTCAATTTGCTGAGGTACGAGAAGAAATTGACACAATTTCCGGTGCTAACTTCTTCTCACTTTGCCATTTCTTTTTGGGTAGATAAATAAAGAAATGAACAGCAAATACTATCAATTTAGGAGGTACCAAAAATAATAATAAATAATTAATAGGTGAATAAAAAGGGTAGATAGGTGATTAGCTTAAGATGCGAGTAGATAAATAATTGGTTAGAACAGAACGTAGATCTACTTCATTTCATTGATATTCACAAAGAAAGACCATATGGCAGAAATCACCTGCGCGTTCAGAATAAGTCATCGCTGACTTTTACTGAACTCAGTGCTGCTAGCTTTGTAAATATTACGACGTTAAGGAATGAGCGGCATAAAAGTTCGACGCATTTTAGAAGGGACTGGCCAAAAAAAGAAAAACTAAATAAATAAATATTATTACATTACACTTTCGAAGCAACTAATAACAACACTCAAATTATTTTCTTAAAAATTACGCCTTTATTATTTTGTTTACAAACGAAAAACATCTGATGGAAATCTGATGACTTACTTGGTTAGCGAAGAATCTTTGATGGATTTTTAGTCATAGCACGAAATTGTAAATGAGCAAAATGCAGCAAAAAAGGTCAGTGATGACTTCTGCTGAACGCGCCGTTGTATTTCTTGAAAAATTTGCTTGAAACAGAGGAAACCTATTAAATCTCTGTGGGCCAGAAATAAGGAATCATAACCGAAAAAAGTCAACCGTTGGCAAATGCCAACTGTGTCTGATTGTTGCTGTGGGAAACGATTTGATTTGTAGAGTTTTTCGTGCGAACCTAATCGTGGCAACATTTATGGTCACAGTAGCGCGTTCAGCTACCAGGTGGGATCACGAATTGTGATAGCCGCAAGCGGCTGACATGAGTGTAAGCAGCAATTATGCTATCGACTTTGCTTGCAACATTTTTGTTGTAATTACAATTTTAGAACAAACAGTTTTTATACCGTGATTGAAATAATTTTCGTCTTTTAACTTAATTTACTATAATTAACACTGTTCTTACACATTGAGCTTAGAGAAAAAATTTACATCTTTGGAAAAATCGAGTCCCCTTGTGGAGAGATGTGGATTAGAAATAATGCCGGGGTAGTTCAGTAGCCTCTCTTCATAACCTATACGGAGGAAGTTAATTCAAGTTAATTAATTCAAAACCGTTGCTATCATGAAGTCACTATTTAGAGTAGTGATCTTAGTTTTGTTAATGAGAGCTTGCTATGTTGTAATTACGACTTTGCAGCTCAAATATGTTTTTTCACTAAAAATGAAGAAAACTTAGGAAAACAATTTTACAAAAAATTGTGTAGTTTGAATTTTGACACTTGTCGTAATTAAAGTTTTTGGATAGAAGCTTGTTCTAATTTTACTTTGGGACAGGAATAATCCGACAAAAAAAATTGACAACATTATTAAAAATTGAATCAAAAACTAAATTGTTAAAGTTCATTGAATGTTGGAACGGAAGTTTTTTAGTGTTCTTGTGACTTTAAGTAAAAAATAGGATGATATATAGTGGTTTTTCTAGATGAAAATAATTATTAAATTTTTTAATTAAATTTATGTTTTTTTATTAAAAGTTTGCAACGAACATTGTTGTTTAATACAAGTATTTTATGTAGTTATAATACAATTTTGAATAATGATTTTTGCTATTGTTGTTATACTTGTCAATACAATCTTCCTTCTTTTTTTGTTTATAGAACTATTAAACAAAAAAAAAATGTTGATATAATTGGGGAAAAACATGTTTTTTGGGTTAAAACTGTTCCGATACACTTTAGTACAATTGAAAATGTTTCGTTTTTTGTTTTTGTTATTAAAGTTTTGGAAAAAGTAGTTTATTGTTGCTTTTGTAATTAAAATGTTTAGCCAAAAATTTTTGTTGAAGTAGTTACCTTAATAATTACTGTTTTTCCTTTTACTGATTTTTTTAATGAATAATTTAATTGTTATTCTTTTAGTCTTTATTTGCTGCTGATGAATAATTTATGACAAACATTTTATTGGTTGTTATAATTGTTATTTTTTCTTGTTCTTGTTGTTTTTGAGAACGAATACGATAAAAAGTGCAACTCTTTTCTCAAATTGAAATTTATTAAATGTCAACACGAACACGCCTCTAACCGCTAAGAAAAGTAATCCCGCTTTATTCTACATTTTCAGCGCGCGTTTTGCAATTTGTTGCTGCAATTTTGTACGATTACTGCTTATGTGGAAACGCCAGCCACTGGCATTTCTAATGGGCAAAGCACTCATCTCGCGTTCCGATCACAAGCATAGCTGATGCGGCGCTCGAATTGCTCATGTCACAATTGACACAGTAACCTCATCGTGGCGCTGATGAAGATGACGACGACGAGGATGAGGACGAGGGTTGATGACAGCATAGAAGTCATGTCTATCTCCCACTCACTCACGTAAAAACTCGCACACAAATATACACAAGACCAGCTCACTACTGCTCATTCTAACATGCCTTCGCATTGCAGGCTACTTAAAAAAGTATCTCAAACTATTTGCACAGCCCAGCTTTGCACAGCTCAGCTTTAAGCGTCGTTGAACAAATGCAAAAAAAGTTTTAATTAGTTTTGGGTGTGTCGGTGTTATCGTCGTCGTTATCGACCGACAGACCGACAGCATAAATAATATTTAAATATTTTTACAGATTTGTAAGACAAGATACTTTTGCATGTTTTGCATGTAACACAGTTACTGTTTCGAGATACTTTACGCTTAAACATGTCAAGTCCATGTGGTTGCTGCAATCTTCTTCAATTTGTATTGCGTACGCAAGCAAAAGAACACTTGAAACTTGTTATTTCGTCTTCACCTTGCCACTTAAGCAAAATGCCTCCAAATAAGAAAAGTATCTGTAAACAGAGATAGTGCCAAGCAAGCAAGGAAGCAAGAAATTGTAAGCAGGGAAATCGAGTATAATTTCAGCTTAAGTGTAATCACAGAAAACTCCTTATTCTACTACACGGTAATTTACCTAGCTCTGACATAACCACCACTCAATCTCGCACTCCTTCCCTTCCGACAACGGTGAAATAATTTAAGCGAAAATTGTTGAAAAATTGCAAAATGTTAATCAAAGTTAAGAGCACTCGTAGCAGCGTCAAAGTTAATTAAATTACAAAGTAATTCAATCCTTAAGAATTTCATTGCGTCCCCTGTTGGTGCTGCTGCCGACACCCTACGCGGCCAGTGGCAGCCTTAGCCTTGTTTTATTTTCGTCGCCCACGCCGGCAGTTACATGCTAACATCGATGCTACTCCTACAGCTTTGAATGCGATGCTGAAAAGCGTTGAACCGTTCTCAAGGCACATTTAATTAAATGTATTGTAATTATTGCGAATTAACTTCATTCGCAATTTCTTCTTCGTAGTCCGCAGTCATTTTAATCCATGGTTCTCTATTTCTTCCAAAAGCTTTTCTACTTATTTGTTTTTTATTTCTTTGTTGCTCACTTAGAGAGTTTTTTTTGCCAGTTTCGGTTAATAAATAAAAGTATCAATTTTTTTATTGTTGCGCTCGCCTTCTTTTGTTGTGGCTTGTGACTGAGTTTCGGTTTTGGTTTTGCTTCTTATATTGAAGTACTTATTGCTGAATAATTGTTCTAATTGGCTTGAATTTTCAGTGAGAATAAGTTGGGCATGCGAATTAAAGCATGCAAGTAATTAAAAAAAGGTTTTTTATTTTAAATAAAAAAGCGAACATAAAAAGGCTACACCCTTTGGACCAACCAATCGAACTCCGTATTGATGATAAACTATTGTTCATTGGTATTGTTGTAAATTAATTTGAGGGAAATCAAGTATAAAAAAACAACACGATTTTCATTAAAAATTAATTTTTAGTGTACACTTTAAGTAAGAAAACCGCAAGTGCCAACTTCTATAAGTTTACAATCAGTTCAGGCTCTGCCTCTAGCAAAAGGGCAGCCTTTTCTGTCTTAGTCTGATGTCTTTTTGGTTCCATTCCTTAGATGATTAATCTAAGGATTAATCTATTTTTCAAGCATCTGTATTCTAAAATAGTATTGTCTTTGGTGCATATAGATAACGAATGCCATATAATTTAAAATAAAATTAAGGCTGCATAGAGCTATCAAGGACGCCAAACTGTTAACCAAACCCAATTGATTCGGATTGGCTTGTAAGTCTTTGTTGTCTGGAGACAAGAAGCTGATTTTCGATTGAATAATAGCTACTTTCGAAAGAGCAAGAATCTTTGGAATATAAATCCTTTGCGTTTATTCTTTGCATGCACACTTGAGAATATATGCTTTCTACATACCGAGGTATTCACAAAACAAACTCTTCCTAATCGCTGTGCTCACTCTCCGTTTCTATTCTGCTGGCTCGACACTCGATTTTTGTGAGTAGGTCACAAGCCTGATTTTTATGATTTACTGCAGATTGCAGATCCATATAGGAAATCCTACAAAATTTTAAGCCAAGAGTATATGTATATGCCAAGCAAAGTCAGAAAATGGTTTCAAAATTATTTCACTTTCTTCAAGTCTCATTTTCTCTAAACATTTCGAATTAACAAAATTGTATGCATTTGACTTTGCTCCGATTTCTGACAAAAAGAAAACGTTGAGACAAAGAAACAAATAAACAAACAAAATCACTGTAAAACAAACAAATCGTTGGTTTGCATAAAACAGAGAAAACGCACTGAAAAAATTACGACCTAAACATTTTTATTGAGTCGTCATAATTGCCGTGGCCATTTCGTTGTCATCTTAACCCAGTTCGGGGATCGTCTTGCGTTGCATGCCGACAAACCAAACCAAAGCTTGGGCAGCCACAAATAGACGACGATAATTTTGTTTATTTGTCGTTTGTTGTTGTGTGATTCTTGTTGTTATTGTGTGCGGCAAAACGAAAAAAGACAAGTGAAATAGAAATTATGCATTTTGCATCAACAAACATAAAAATGCTAAAAAGGCAGCTTCTCAACTTCGGTCGCTTGCGTCGCCATTTGGACTCTAATGCTCGTTTGTCTGACATGAATTCTGCTGGCTGGGTGTCTTGCTTGCTTGTTTGCATGAAAATGTTTATAAATGTCAAGCATAACAAGCTTTTTGTTGCTGACATTGTCAGGGGGTGAATAAAAATGTGGCTTTGTGTGTCTAGGGGAGGACTAATGCTAAGCGTGTGCGACGAGAAAGAAAAAATGAGTTCATTTTTTTTGTCAGTCGAGTGTTGCATAAATTCTGCATTAAAGCGGAAATGTTTGTTGCATGCACCATTTTGAGATTTAAATATTTCTGTGTGCGAATTTTTTTTCTTGCGTTTGTGTGTCTGTCAAGTGTCGTCTAACTAAGCAACGGATTTTATATGTAAAACCTTTGCTTCCGCTTGCGCGCTAACATTACAAATTTTTAAACGCTACACTCAGCCCCCACTTATGTAGCTGCTCAACGAGAGCATTCTAAAATCAGATGCATTCCTCTCTCTCTCTATTTTTTGCTTTTCAGTTTTGTTCTGTTTCTTTCTACTTAATAAAAACACACCAAAGCACATTTTTCATGCACGCTTGCGCTATCAACGCACTTCAGCTTTGATGTTAAAAAAGCGAAAAGAAGAAGCTTTCGCATACGCCGCGTTGGCCCACCATCTTTTTTCCTCCTGTCGTTATTGTTATTGTACTTATTGTTATTGTTACTGTTGCCTTTTAATTGCGTGTTGTGTGCTCAAATTATCAAAGCGAAGTCGACTTCTATAAATCAGGCTTTATGTCACACGTCCACATAATTCAACACGCATCTAGTAATATGATCTGCCCAATTTTGGATGCAATCTCTGTGGAATTTTTTATTGCTTGTGTTGTTTTTTTTTTTGCTGTTGGAATTAAGAATTTTTTTCATCCTAAGCACGCATGAATACGGAAGAAAGTGCCGCATGTATACGCGCCAGTGTGCCGGTTTGTTTGAGCTTGTTTGTGTGTGCGTGCCCGCAAAGAAAAATGTAGTTAACTGTTTACCTCAAAGCTCTACCCAACTCAATGGTTGCGCACATTTACACATCTCATCGTCAGCTCCCCACTTGCAGTTTCATGCGCTCTGCTAAGCAAATAATACGTGCTTTTCTATCCTTTGCTTTGCACTTTGTGGCGATTTTCTTTACGTTTGTTTCACGTTTACTTTTTCCGCTTCTCCAAGTTTCTTCATTCATAAATTCTTCGATTTTGTGTGTCTGTGCTGTTCTTTCTGTCCACATTTCACGGTCACGCACGAAGCTTCTTTTGTACTTGTGGTTTGTACGTTTTGAATGCTCGTAGGACCACCCCCACCAATACCAGCCCACGATTTTCAGCGTACTCGCGCTTTATTATGCTATGTGTATGCGTGTGTGTGTGTTTATGTTTGTTGACTTGAGCGTTTGGATTTCCAATTATTCGATACAAGCAAAAAAATGTGTGTTTTCAGCATTACCAACACTCCATTCGTCTCTCTCCCACCTTGTTTCTCCCGTATCCTTCATTTTACATGTGTAACGTATCATAAAACGCGCATAAGCACACGGACAAATATAAACAGAAAATTTTACTTACGTTGTGTGTTTGTGCAAGACAGTTTCGTCACTGTTAAAGTAGTTCCTGTTCCACCAGTTCTTCAGTGTTTCTGCATGTGTTTTTTTTTTCTTTAAATACTTTTTCGTAATTATTTACATTTAAAATAGGGAGTTTTTCGATATGTGAATTAAATTGATTAATTGGTTACGTGAATGCTTTAACCAACCGGCTCAGTAGATGTCCTTTGCTAGCCCACAGCCACATTCCGAACATCCCGCGCATTCACAATTTCACATGCTTAAATTTGCTTCTTCTCTTTTTACTAATGATCTTTAGTTCAAACATTTTATAAAAGCAAATTTGAATAGGCTCTAAGTACACCTCCACCTTCTCCTAACTTCTACTTCAGTTCCTTTTCACTACTTGCTCAGTTAAGTGCATATTTAAGCACTTGATAATGCTCATCAGCGCGTTGGCAATTAGCGACGCCCACCTGCCACTGTTGCTTATACAAGGCTATTGCCGCTGTAAGGGCTCAGGGGCGTGGCTTGGCGTACCGTGGCAATCGCCCGATGATGAAGTACGATATGCGGCTCAAAAACCTCTCATTCAAAATGGAGGCGTTCACGTTGCTCTTCATTTTACTTGGTTTGACTTCAATTCAGTTCAGTTCAGACACTCACCTGTTTCGTTTCCACACGTTGCTCCGCTTGCTACCCCTCTGCGCATCAATTTGGTCCGCTTTGTACGTTTTCAGCGCTGTTTCGGTATGCCTTTCTGCTAAACACTCCGACAAACCGCTGTTGGCTGCTGGATTCTTTGTTGAAGCAAAAACTAAGCAAATTTCGAATTTTTCGTGTCGAGAAGTTTTTGTCGTTTCGACGTTTTTCCTCTTAGTTTAGAAATTTTTGTTTATTTGCTTATTTGCAAAGTACAATTTCTTTGAATTGAATTAATAAACTGCAACAAGTGAAGAGTGAAACGAAAAGAGAACGAAATTAATATTAGGCTGTCTAATGGGTTTTTATTTTAAGTTTAAGCGGTAAGTATAAAAAGTGTGGCTTATCTCAACGCCTCCGTAACAATCGCTTACCCCTGTTTTAACTAGCATTATATAAAATAAATAAATAACTAAGATAGAATGGAATTGCGTTGTATGCGAAAAAATACGTCCTTCAAAATCGGTCTTAAATTACACTACCAAATGCAAATGTATCTTTTTTTGTAAATTATAATAAAAAAGTATGTAACAACCTTCAACATGAATGCAAATATTTCGTCTTTAAACAAAGCAGGACCATGAACAATCCGCGTGAAATTGAAACTTTCGAAGAAACTCAAGTGGGCATTTTAATGGACTTGGGCGCCTACCTCAATGCAACACTAGAATTTAATAATGCCCACCACACAATGTTGTATACATATACATCGCCGGTGCTGAGCGTGCAACAAGCCATATCAATTTCCTGACACGACGTCTTCACCGCTCCTGCCAGCACAGCTACAGTCGCTCGTTCGGCCGCATTCGCTGAGAAAATTATGTAAGCGATAAAGATCGCTGAATTGTTTCGCGTTCTACTTCAAATCACCATGAAAAAGTGCATGCTACACGTGAAGGTATAACTTCTAACAACAAAGAAAAAAAAGTAATAGAAAAGAAACACATTGGAAAAAAGCTGAGGAAAAGCTCAAAACATTTAAGCCACTTGAAGAAGTATCTCAATTCGTTGCAGCAGATTTCCGCAATTGAGGCACTTCATTGTCTACCTCCGACTTGCCTTGCCCCACACCCGCCTCACCAGGAGGCTCATAATACGGAAAAATTGACGCTTATCTCGAAAATAGATGCACACTCATAAAGATGACAGCGCTAGCAATTTTTATTGCCTCAGTTCTATATGGCAAGGCCTTTAATCAATTCCAAATGGCAGACGGACAGGCAAGCAAACAGGCAATAACGACCAAATATACGCATTGAAAATGGTCAGCTTATCTGGAAATCTCTTTAAAATATTTGAAATGTAGTTTGCTTCAACCAAACCGGCATTAAAGAAAGTTCTGAACCTGCCACCCACAATAAAAGGAAAAAACCCGAAACGAAATGTTGCTACAACATGTTGATTGAGCACACTCTCGAGTGCAAAGATTTTTGAATAAAATAAGCATAAATCACGCCGTAGAAGTATTCTGTCCGATGGAAACATTTTCAAAAAAAAAAACATAAATAAAAAAAATTTTTTTTATCTTTTCTACTTTTCCCTGATGCTCCAAACAAAATTTATTGTCTCAGGTCGTGTGCTATGACTATGACTATGTCGGTGACGATGTCTATGATGACGTCGCCCCAGCGGCTGTTTACGTATATTCATAGACACACTCATAGTTTACATACTTCACACACTACAGGTACAGTTGTCTATGCAATAATGACAACTGCACCAACGACGAGTTCATCCACTTTCGGCTTGGGACAATAGTCGTCATTGTCGCCGCGGTCGCTGCCGCTTCAATGGCGTTTTCAATTTCATTTTCTTCGATTTTACTATATTACAGTTTCTGTTTGAGTACTCCCTCCTTTTCCACTCTCTCACTCTTACTCAACCACTCACGTGTTCCTTTGCACTTCAGTGCAGTTTTATTCGATTTGGTAGTCGTCGCCATCATATCATCGTAATCGGCATTGAGCAGCATCATCGTCTTCATCATTAACGTCATCAATACTTTAGGCTGCTGTTGATGCTGCCGCAGTGAATTCACATGTGGCTTTTATATTTGCCTTTTGTCTTTGCTATGATTGTGAGAAATATGATATGAGAGAAATAGATGTAACCATGACCCCGTGGAACCACCGCGAGGCATTGCATCACGGGGTATGGCTCCGGTTATTAACCGGCTTCTTCATTACGCCGGGACCGCTCTAGTGACCTCAGCGTTGTCATTGTCGATGCCGCGTAGCTGCTCACCGCCCTCCAGCATTGCTCGCTCGACACCATTAGGGCAACTAGATTCCTATCTGTAAGGCCCCTATCTGTGACCCCCAGTGTCGTTTCCATTTGTCTTCTACCGTCTTGGAACCTGTCGCAGTTGAATAGTACATGCTCTGCGTCTTCCACCACCCGGCCCTCGCAAGAGGGACAGTACGGATCGGTTGCGTGCTTAAAGCGGTACAGACAGATATGCCCTAAAGCATCCATGTCCACTGAGGAGCTGGGTGAGGTGAAAGTTGACCTCCCCATACTTCCTGTCCAGCCAAACATCCAGATTTGGGATGATCCTGTTCGTCCACCGCCCATTTGTTGAGCCGTTCCATCTGTGTTGCCACTTTGCTCGGCTTCGAGTTCTTGCCTGCACTCGTGCGTCCTCTCTCCTCGCGCCCGTCTGCTGAACCTCGTCGTGGATCTCCGAAGCCTCCTCCGCTAGAATGTCAATCGGTATCATCCCTGCAATGACAAGAGCAGCATCTTCTGAAATCGTACGGAAGGCGCTGCATACCCTTAGGGCCGCCAATCGGTATGTGGAGTCGAGTCCTCTGCGATAGCTCCTTGTGGCCATAGCCTTAGCCCAGATTGGGGCTCCATATAACATTATAGATTTAGTTACCCCTTGGAGTAACATCCGTCGTCCTTGCCGGGGTCCACGAGAGTTGGCCATGATCCTGCTTAGGGCTCTGCACGGCCGCAGCAGCCTTTTGGTTTGCATACGCAAGGTGCTCCTTAAAACATAGTCGCGTATCCACCAGCACCCCGAGGTATTTAATGGACCTCTTTGAAACGATGACAGTTTCGCCTACTTGCACCCGAGCCTGTTCCACTCTTTTCCGACTGCTGATGAGCACGGCTTCCGTCTTGTGTTCGGCCAGCAGCAGCCCGGACGTCCGTAGCCACTCGTAGACCACAGATATGGCACCGTTGCACGATCGCTCCACCTCGCTGATTGTTTTGGCTACTCCCACAATGGCAATGTCGTCAGCAAATCCAACAATCTTGACATCACTTGGCAAAGCTTGTTTCAGCACTCCATCGTACATAATGTTCCACAGAGTGGGTCCTAGGACCGATCCCTGTGGGACGCCTCCGGTTACATTATACTGTGTGACGCCCTCGTCTGTGTTGTAGAGAAGTATGCGTTCGCTGAAGTAGCTCCTTATGATATCGATAAGGTATTTAGGGACCCGAAAAAAGGACCCGAGAGCTTCCAACACCTTGTCCCATCTCGCCGAGTTAAAGGCATTTTTAATGTCTAGGGTCACTACAAGACAGTATTGCTTGGTACCCCCCTTCCATCGCGTACCTTCGATTGCCGCCTTAGCTGTATTGGTTAGCTCCTGGATAGCGTCTACAGTGCTCTTCTTCCTAGTGAACCCGAACTGCATAGAAGACAGGCCACCAGATCTCCGCACTGCTGCCTCAATCCTGTCGCATATTATTCTCTCGAGAATTTTTCCGGCGGAATCGAGGAGGCAGATGGGCCGATACGAGGATGGTTCTCTAGGATCCTTGTCCGCTTTTGGAATCAACACTAGTTGTTGTATCTTCCACCTTGCCGGGAAGACACCTTCGCGCAGACATTGCGTGTACATTCTGTTGAAAGTGTCCGGGAGCAGAGTTAAAGCCGCCTTTAATGCGAAGTTTGGCACCAAATCGGGACCTGGTGACTTCGAGTTCGCTATCCTCCGGGCTCTGCATGGCACATCTCTTCTTGGCTTACTGGATAAAAGCCATTATTATCCTCCAGTGCTGTGCTGGTGTACCTCTCAATGACGTCTGACTGTTGGGGAAACAGGGTCGCCACTATATGTGCCATTTCCACTGTATCGGTAGGCGCTGTTGGTCTTGGGGCTTTTATTTTCTTTACCACGATCCGGTATGCTCGTCCCCAAGGATCGCGGTCAGCCTCATCACATAGGGCCAAAAAGCAACGCCTCTTACTTTCGCGAATCGCCACTTTGAGCTCTTTCCGCCTACGCTTGAGTAAACTCTGCAACTCGAGTGCCCTCTCCTGATCGCGTGCTCTTTTCTGTAGTCGCCGTGCTCGCAAGCATCTCTCGCGGGCCGCTGCTATTTCGTCGTTCCACCAGTAGGCTGCCTCGTGGTGTCTCTTATATCTGCGTCTGGGCTGCATGCTGGCGTTGCAGGCGACTTGTACCCGAGTCATCAGGTCCTCAGCAGTCATCGGCTCCTCTGGTATTCTCTGTGCTCAGCATCTCGTGGAAGATGTCGGGGTTGAAAGTCTCCTCCCTGTATCCTGCTTGGTATTGGCTCTGGCGCTGCGTACTTTCCTCTACGCCTTCATGGATCGAGAATACTATAGCCATGTGGTCGCTTCCAGTATAGTGTTCGCTAAGGGACCAAGATGTGGAATTGGCTATCGAGGCACTTATGAATGTAAGGTCTATGATGGACCCGCCTCCCTGTCGAGAGAACGTATGTCCTGACCCCGAGTTTGCCAAGACGATGTCAAGTACGGCGAATGCATCCAGTAGACAGCGCCCTTTCGCGTTTGTGGTGGGGCAGCCCCACTCGATCGCCCATGCATTGAAGTCGCCCGCGATGACAGTGGGGTGATGGGATCTTGCATCCTCGACAAGTTCGTCAAGCGTTGTTCCATATTCTTCCAAGCTGGTGCTGGGGGGCAGATAGCAGCTGTAGATCCATAGGTCCCCTATCTTGGCCCGAACAAAGCCTCTTTTTTCGCGAGTGTTGTTCCGCAGCGCATTTTGGTAGATCCGTAACACCCAATCATTGCCTTTTTTGATGAGTCAGCGCACCAGTCCGGGGAGGGATGGCCACGGTATGGTTCGCTAAGTATGGCAACGTCGATTTTGAGCTCGTGCGCTGATTGGGTTAGTAGGTCGTTGGCATCCGCGCAGTGGTTTAGATTCAGTTGTAAGAATCTAATTTTGGTTTTTCCTGAGACGTCCGCTCCTCTCAGCTACAGGTAGGCAACCCCGGCTGCCTGCTTGGTGGTTTGCGTCCTTGCCTTTTGCTGCGCATATAAAGCACTTTGGCAATGAAGTGCAATCGTTTGCCTTGTGGTTGGCCTCTCCGCATTTAAAGCACCACGTGCTCCTGTCCACGCTACTCCGGCAAACTCCAGCGATATGCCCGAATTCGAGACATCTAAAGCAACGCTTCATTTGAACACGCTCTTTGACCCTGCAAACCGTCCAGCCAATCCGGATTTTGCCTCTATTGTCAGCAGCTGCTTTGCCAATGGGGCTGGTAGAGCGAGGATAGCCATTTGGGTTCCCGCGAACGCTGGTTTCAGCTTGCGAATGCAGGACTCTGTAAGCTCCGGCTGCTTCAGTATTTCCCGTGCCGCCTCCAGTACCTCACCTTCGGTGGTTACATCATCCAGGTCTCTGAGCTCTACCTGGATTTCCTGGGTGATTGCTCTAACCGTCGCTCGCTCGGCCAGGGCCTCGCTCATTTTGTCTTTTAGAGCTTGCGTCTCCCTCCTGCACTCACCGTTGAGCTCTAGGAGAATTTCTCCTTTCCGTGTTTTACGCACCTTCCTTACATTCTCCCCAACAATCTTGAGGCTCTCGTCCTTCTTTACCATTTGGAGAATATCGCTGTACGAGAGATTCCCCGTCTGCTGGATGATCAGAGCATCTGGTCTTACTCGTCTAGGGGGCACTTTAGGTTTCTTTTTAATCTTTGGACCAACCTGTTGCCACTGGTTCTGGTCCCCTCACGGCTTGATCATCCCGTGGTGCTGCCGGGTCCATTTGCCTACTATTTTCTGACTTCTCCAGCGCCTTGCCCTCTACTGTAGATAGCTGGCCAGAGGACGTTTTAACCTTTTTGGGTGGTGTTTTCCTCTGCTTTGCTTTGGGGTCTCTTCCTCTTTTAGGCGTGCCATTGCTAATTGAAGCGGCAGCCGCCGTGACCACTTCCGTCTGTGTTCCTGCACTGGTAACCTTTTTTTGGGTGTCGCACAGCTTCATTACCCTCTTTTGGAGAGCAGAGATAGCCATTACCTTATCCCTCATCGCTTGGTTGATATGCCTCTTTTCCTTGTCGTTGAAAATTACGACAAGTTCGTCGAGGCGTGTCTTCATGTCCTCAAGCGCGGAATGTAGACCTGGAGCATCACGCTCGATGCTTGCGCTATTTTCTTCTTTCTGAGCGCTGGTTGGTGAACTTGCTCTTGCTTCATCGTTCACTTTCCTTGTTCCGGTATGTTCCGGCTGTGCCTTGGTGACCTCGCAGTTTTAGAGCTCACCTTGAAGGCATCCTCTGCATTACGCGCGGTATTTATGCCGCCCTCCTCCTCCTTTTGGTTTTCTTTTATGTTCATTATTTCTTTTGGGTCCCCACTCTTAGCCGTTGTCATTGGTCGTTGTACAGTCACCTATCTTGATCCCATGGTTGTCTTTGCAAGCAGTGAGGCCATGCTAGGGTTGACACACACCTTCATGGGGTAGTGTGTTCAGAGCCGGATCGGTGCTAGACGGGAATTCTGACATCCGAGCCTGTACCGCCAACTTAATGGTGACGACCTTTGAGCGTTCTAAGAGGCCTGCCAAGGTTTTAACGGGACGGGGGCGGTGATAGCATTAACCTGAAAGCCGTTTCCGTAGAATGTCACTTCGACGTACTCAGGTTCCAGAATGCTATTTCCGTCAGCCCATGTCTGACAAGTCGTATAGTGGTTCCGGTATGCCATGATCTAGACCTTACCGGTCTCGGTCTAGTCTAGATGACAGTTCGACCTACTGCCAGGTTTTTGATGTATTCCCACGTTGCCACTCTAGAGTGGTGGGCACTTTGGACGGCGCCTACTCGTCTGTGAGTACGGTTTCCTTGGGCATATGGGACCTTTTAAGCCCCGCCCTCAACCGCGAAGGGAATTGCACGCAGGTGTGTGTGAGTGTGTGTGTGTGTGTGTGTGTGTGTCTGTCTGTCTGTGAGTGTGTGTGTGTGTGAGTGTGAGTGTGTGTGTGTGAGTGTGAGTGTGTGTGTGTGTGTGTGTGTGTGTGTGTGTGTGTGTATCTGTCTGTGTGTGTGTGTGTGTGTGTGTGTGTCTGTGTGTGTGTGTGTGTGTGCGTGTGTGTGTCTGTGGCTGTGTGTGTGTGTCTGTGGCTGTGTGTGTGTGGCTATGTGTTTGTGTGTGTGTGTGTGTGTGTGTGCGTACTCGTCCCGTGTGGCTATTTCCTTATGTCTCCCCATCGTTGTCTTCTCACGGCAAGCGACAATGCCGATAATTGTGGCCGCGCCTGTAGAAGATCGCGGTTCAAGTCACAGCCTAACATAACTCTAACATAACTCCCAAGTTGCAGTGGTAACGCAGTGCGTATTATCGACACCAGGTAGGGGGCGCTTCAACGTTGCTACCTCAGACTCAAACCTGCAGAGTTTGATCAGGGTAGCTTTTAGCACTGCCCTCTCCCGGGCTATCTCGGTGCAAGTGATCGAAATAGGTGGCGCTTTAGCGTTGAGAATTTCAGACACCAACCCAGCACAGCTGTTGTTTTATTCTAAGGTTGGCCCTACCGTTCCAGTTGTGAGCAGGCCGACAACATATGTTCACTGTAACTGTGCCACCTTCCACAGAGTTCTCCATTCGCTCGCAGCACAAGAAAAACGGTAGTTACTTTGAGTTGAGGAGAATCAAAGACAAAACAAAAACAAAAAAAAGTAGCAATTGGCACTCTAAAGGCTACTTCCCTCGAAATCACCGCGGCGCATCGACCCGCCTCCAACAATCCGGGCCATCATCTCTGGTAAGCAACATCCTTGGACAGTCGTGCCGGTGTCAAGTTAACTCTAACTTGCTTTTTTCAGGGCCTTGGCCGGAGCCCCATCGACACGCGTGCACCTCACTTCACTGTGTGTGTGTGTGTGTGTGTGTGTGTGTGTGTGTGTGTGTGTGTTTAGTGCATTTCAATCGTGCGGACCGGGGAATTGAACAGACAATGGTATCGTCTTCCTCGATCGTCTTCCTTCGTCTTCCATTTCTTCTTCAACTGCCTGGCTGACTGTGCTATACGAGCGGGCCATGTTTGATTTGTGTTTTTGAGGTATGAAGTAAGTTTTCCCGGCATTGCAAACAAATGAAAACGACTCAGCTCTACTCAAATCAACGATGCAATGCGATTTACCCATTCCCAGTCGTCTGGTAATTCCTCCTCCTCACTCGTTCAGTTAGTCTAGCAGATTGTTGCAAATATGAGTGGCATTTGCGATGTGTCATTCCGTGTTCTTCTTTCCCTCTTCTCGCATTCTACAACTAACTTGTAAACGCACTAGATTGCTGCCGGCTGAAGCCGGTGCCGCTGTCGTTGCTGGTGCTGCTCCTCGTAACTTGTCGCCCACTGCACCGGCTTTCGGTGCCCTTTTGTCTACTTTCACAAAGCCTTCGTTCGGCTTTTCTTTCTATTTTTTCTTTTTGTTCCTACCGGCGGATTTCAGCGTTGCAGCACATTTGGGGCTCCCAGTTTTTATATTTATTTTTTCCCCACTAAAATTCTCTTTTCGTGCCTACTTAAACAACAACAAATAACAAAAACGAAAAACAAAATTCACTCACGCTGCACGCCCACGTAAATAATTATTTCTACTGCGCTTTTTTTGTCGCATGCGAGTTTTCATTGTAGATTTTACACAATTTCAGTTTTTATGTTTCCCTGACCTTTCTACCTTCAGACGCTCTCTCACTCCTTTCGACTATTTGTGGGGCACATTTAAAGTTATTTGTGCTCTTTCCTGCTTTCATTTTGCTTTTTTTACTGTTGACTTAATTTCACATACGTATTTGTTACATTTTTCTGACATTTTATTTACTTATTTTGTTATATTTTATTTTTGTTTTTGTTTTCCGTTGTTCCTAGTTAATTTTGTTGTTGTTGCTTTTTATATTTTCGCAAAAATGAACTTGAAATGTTAATTTCAGTTGCCAATTTCTTAACAGAGGCAGGTCACGTCATTAGCCCCTAAGAAAAATTCGGAACTCGACGATTTAAATTCTCTAGAAACTATTGTTGGACCTCGTCAAAAAAATATACTTAGAGCACAAAATGTGTAAGTTTTTAAGTACAGCTTTTGAAAACGCATTACATTTTTTTCAGGCCCTGGGCCGACATTAGAAGAAATAGATTGATGGATTGAGTTAAAGATATACATATAAAAATAATTTATACATTTTCATCATTATTCCACGATACGAAAGCCAAGGCTTTCCATCGTTCTGCAGAACCTAAACTTTATTTAATCGACTCCAAAAGTTATTCCATTTTTATAACAATCAATTGATAGACGGCGCTTATTGAAAGCATACCACTATTGGAAATAGGAGTTAATTCTATTTTGTTTTCTAAAAATATTAATTCAACTATGGTTTTTATACAAAATCTGGAATAAGAAATATTCAAAATTGCCTAATTTTATTAACAATCATAATCTATATTCTGTATTGACCGTATTGACCGTACTCACGAATTTTCAAGGACGCTATATGAAAATAATTTGGCCAACTAATGCTTATTTTTCTTGACTAAGAGGAACTGCTTACACTTTAACATCTATTAGTTTCTTAATGAAAAGTCATACCGCTCAAAACTCTGGTTAATGCAACTGTTGCCTCATAGAAGATATATGAAATGTTCTCAAGTGTTCAATATTTTTTTTTTTTTAACGAAGACTTTTTTTTTGTCGAAATCCTTGAATAACCAAAGTTAAGGCGCTTCATAATACTCCCAAGCCATCGTTCTCAGCGGTGACTATTTGCTGTTTGATTGGCTATGATGTCACCGATCAGTTTTAAGTCACCTTTTTCAGACTTCCATTTGTTTAAGAATTTCTAGGCGAAAGATCGCTTATTTTACTATGATTTCATAATTGTATTTTTATGAGTCCAGTTCTTCATTCGCCTAGAAATTAGTTTATTTATTCTTTGTACAAAACCCAATATATCTACAGAAATCTATTTAAATTGCACTCACCGGCAAAGTATTATTTATACATAGTCACTTCACTCTGTAGTGTTGAAATAAATCCAAAAATTTTCACTCCTTAACTTAATCCATGCACAAGCAATTAGCGTGCACAACGCATGTGTCGGTTGTCCATCCAAGACGCAACAACAATGTCAAGAAGCAAACCATATAAAGTTATTTATATTCATACATCATCATAACTTTATTTAATGCGCTTCGACCTGCATGCAAAATCCTCATTAAAAAACTGCCAAAAAAATAGCAGCAAATAAACCAAACAAAAATATCGCATGAAACAATAACGTGCTTCGCATTGACTTCAGTGTATTTATTGCATAATCTTTAAAACCATATTTCAAGCTGTTATTTTCCTGGATTTTTTTATTTATAATATCACAGTACTCTAATTAATCACAGAAAAGCCGATTTATACATTAAATGCAGTTCACATCACTAGTCGAAAGCGACTCCGACAGTGAATCGAAGCCGAATTCATTTTTACAGCTTTGTCGCATTTTTTATCGCATTCAAACGAAGTGAATCACTTCAGGCTTATTGGTGATAACTTTTATACTTTTAGCATCAACAAATGATTTAATGGAAATAATTTCAGGTTCGCATTTGACAGAATTGCAGGCGTTTGACGTTTGTCGGCTAACTGTCAACAGTGCAGGTGATTTTTATTGAGATTAAAATAATTTTTTTGTGATATATTATTGCATATTTTTATTTTAAATAACTTACAGCAACTTCAATTTTTTTTCATTTATATTAAATATTCACACGCCGCTTGCGTAATCAGTGTCGACAGAAAGAACGTGTTTATTATAAAGAAAACAGTGTGTTGTTCGATTGTGTTGTGTATAAATTGGCATCGATTCTGCTGGCCACTTAACCCACTTTTCGAAATTGGCCGACTTAAATTACTTAAAGCGCCTTCAACGTAGCGCATAAATCAACTAAAAAACACCCTGCGAAAATCAACTTAAAGCGAACTGACCAAAAGAATTTGGTGGAAAATATATAATCAGAGTGAAAATAGATTTGAGCAAATATATATCGAAGTGAGTCGAAGCGACTAAATAAAAAAATGATTCAATTTATGTCAGGAAAACGACCCGATGACATTGAAATCGACTACAAACGAAAGACGAACCAAATTTTTGAATTGTCAGTGGACAAAAGACAAACAATTCATAAATTATGAAAGGAAACAGTTACACAAATGAACGAGTGAAAATTCTAGTGCAACCAAAAAAAAAAAAAGAATTGCATGTTAAATAAAAACAAATAAAAATAAAACCAATTCGAACAAGTGGCAGAAACAAAAAAATGAAAATAATAATAATAAATGAAATAAAACTATTTCGCTTTCAATTAGCCCACTTAGAGTGGGCGTGCCAGCATTTAATGGTTTTGGCTTGTCTTGCCTTGGCTGGCTCGCTTGACAGGCGATGACTAATTTCACCAAAGGTTATAAATACTTTAAATAAGAAATACTGAAAACATAAACGATAAAAAAGAAGAAATTCGGTCCGAAAGCAAATTTTGGCACGCTCAGCCGCAGAAAGTGTGCCAAGAAATGAGACGCGAAGCTTAGCGATTTCTAGCGAGCAACGCAGTCGGCAAGTGATCAGCGCCAATTTACACTTTGAATTATTATGGTAAAGCGCTCGCATAATCCACAACCCCACCACACCTTCCACAAACACAAAATAAACCGATTTCATGCATATTAATTATGGAAAACATTTACACGACATCGATTATCGAATTCAAATGCAGCCGCATTCAAATCTAAAAAACAAATTAATGCTTTAAATATCATCATCCTCATCATCATCTTTATCGTCATGATAATGATTATCATTACTATTGTGTCATCGAACCATAGTCATCGTTGTAATTATAGTCTGTGGCATTTAATGCTTGTCAGCATTGAAAATAGCTCACCGTCGAATAATTTCATCCAATAAAGACAAAATATTTGTTCCCCACCAAATGGGTGTGCGAAACCGACGTGGGCGTAGCCTCCAAAAGAAGTCACGCAGTTTAACTAGGCATGTTATCACTCATGACAGCGAAATAAAATATTTAAATTGGAGTCATCACAACGACGCCGATCTCAATGAGGTAGCAAGTATGGCAGTCAACTAAATTATGATGTTGTTTAAAAAGATAAGAAAAGTTCGATCGATCGCCTCAAAACCGTCGCGTACCCAAGCCAACTCACTCAAGGATACCTTCACCTTAGCAATGTAATTGTAGTGCTTAGACTAGTGTTACTAAAATCGATCTAGACATGCTAGACCCTTAACGCACTCTATTAACTCTGCGATCAAAAAAGATCCATGAAAAGAGTTGCTCTCTGGTCTAATAAATTGACATTGCTTCATTACTTTTTTACATCTATCTTATGTGCTACCTTATTCCAAGATAACATAGATCATACTACAGATAACAAAGACAGAACTGAAGACTGAGGAAGAACGCATTACTTCATTAAAGACCACCAAATGCTTACTTAGCTAAAAGCTGATTAAATTAAATTAAATTCAATATCCTGTGTAAATTTAGCAATTTAATTCCAATCGCCTTTACGTAAATAAGAGATCATAACTTAATATCAAAAGCCTTTGGGCGCTTTCCCAAAAATAACTAAAATTTATATTTTGACTCTTTACTTGATATTTTCTAATTCTTTTTAGGACTTTTGAACTTTTTTGTATTTCAATAAGATTATAGTTTGGATCAAAGTGAAAATATCGGGACATTTTTAAGGTTTAAAAATGAAACACCATCAATGTGTATTGAAGTCATTGAATTGCGTGAATGGGAAAATTAAATTGTCGGCATTGCATCCTTTAACTTCACTATGCTATTTCTACGGAGTTCGAACACAAACTCGGAATCTATATTAATAAAAATTAAATCTTCTATCTAACTATCTATATTAATAAAAATGTAAATGCTAAATATTTGTGCACTAGGATCTCCGAATTTCACCGATTCCGTTGGAATTTTTACAGAACGTTTCTAATCGAATAAGAGAACAAGAAGTATACTTTAATTTTTTCATATCTTAACGTTAAATATACCTTTTTTTGGTATTAAGTTTTTGCAAAAAAAAAAAAAAAACTTCAGCACCAAGCATTAAACGTTTTTCGTTGTTTATGCTATGCTTCTTCTTCATTTTTGAGTTTGTGTTTGTTAGTTGCTTGAAAACATACAAACGCATACTCTCTGTTGAGCACTCACAAAAGTATTGCGCTCTTCGTTTTATTCTTTTTGTATATGATGTTCATTCTGATTGTATATGATGAACAAAATTTCTCATTTGCTGTTTACTCCAAAAGATGTATACCATCATGAAGAATTAAAGCGGTATATTCAGGAGCCCTCCAGGAGCTCGAGAATAGAGCCCATGTTTTCAAGTATTAGTGCGAATAGAGAGTAAAAGTTTGATAGTATTAGTTCGAATAGAGAATAAAAGTGTGATAATTTAGTGCGAGAATACTCATTTCATTTTTCGATTTCAAAGCAAAAAGTTCACTATTTGCTTTTGTGTTGAATAGTTTGGTAATATTGGCGGCGAACGCCTTTGTTGATTGTAATTGCTTGAAAAATATCGAAAAAAGAAAATATACCAAAAAGAAATGTTTGAATAAATGGCTCAAGTTAATTTTTTACACATAAAAATTTATTGATAGAATTGCAGAATTCCTCCGACTAACTCGTATAGATGCAAACACATACACCATGAAATATATTGTGTACTAGACTAAATAATAAACAAAAAGCCAACGTGTACCTCTAAATATAGACTTTGTACCAATAACAGACTTTCAAAATTATCAGACGCCTATAACTAAGAACATATCGTTAGATTATATAAAACTAGCGGACCAGTTTCATGAAAAAGATTAATAGAAAAATTATTCCTTTGAGCCATTCTTTGTCAGATTCTCTGGTTCGCTGTATCTCTGTGTTCTTCCATTTGATTTGCAATTCCTTCCCGCATTCGCCCCGCTCATCAAGAATGATGACTTAGGTTTGATCTTCTTCGAGGAAGATCTAATGAACCAACAAACAAAAATATTCAATGCCATTACTTCTAAAACAGAAAATGTGAATCGACGAACTAAATAATAAACTATAAACGCCAAAAGAGTATTAAGAATGCAATGAGAATCCAAATATTTCACTAAATTAATAAATTTAATAATCTACTTAAATGACAAGCAATGACATACAAAGCGAGTATTGTATTGTAAACAAAAATATAATCAAATATTTGAACTATGAAGTGCGTGAGAGAACCATTCCCCTTTCTTAAAAATGTTTGTAATGTGTTTTTTTGGCTATCTATTTCGTTACGTAATTATTTACGTTTAAAAAAAAAACTAAATTTGTTGAAAAGAACGGGCAGCAGAGGAAAACAAACGCGCCCCTTTGTTTTTTATATATAGATAGTTATTCTTTCTTCTCTTATGTGCTTATACAAAATTATATAAATTATAAATCAAATTCTTATATGAATGACAAAATCATATAAAAATGTACAGAGAAGGCTGAAAAACTCTTCAGCTCATTAAAAATGCTTTCAACGCTTTTCGTTTTGAACTCTTTACGTATTCTTCATTTACAGTTTTCCATTAATAAAACTTTGAATAAGATCTAATTTTTCTTATACGCATTGTAGTACAGGTATTTATTAGCTGAATTTTGATGTCGTGAGACACTTTTTTTCTTCGCACGCTTTCAAACTTTTTCAATATTTGAGGAGTGACAAATGTTTTATAGAGAGATGAAAATGATTAAAGGCTGATGATTTTCATAATAAGAGGATAATATTTCTTTATCACTTATTCATTCATCAGCCATAATACGAATAAAATATCTCAAAGTAAATCTCCTTCTTATTATTTTTTTCAATATCCACATACACACACTCATTTACACACACAGGCATTCAGTGAATTAATGCCGATTGTAGTGTATACTCACAAATCATAGCATCCCCAACACCCAACCATCGCGCATCCAATTTCGCAACAGGAGCAAAAGGTAACACCTGCGGGAGCGCTGAGATATTGAAAACAGCACAAATTAAATAGAGCCGCCAATGGACTGCCGTCTGACATAGAACAGGGCTTCTATCTAAACGGTCTTCCTTCGAAACTGGCTGGTTGCGGTGCTCCTTCGCTTACGCCGCTGCCAGTGTTCGCTCCGCTGCTGACGACGGTGTACCATCTGCGCTGAGCGACAATTTCCGTTTCGCTGTTTTGCGCACAGGAAATGCAAATAAACTAATCCCCCGGGTTGAGTTTTTCATTCTTCGCTCCACGTATTGGAAATATGTCTTAATAAAGCTTGTTCTTGCACTACTTCATTTTCCCGTTCGCCCTCTTTGAATGCCAACGAGCTTCCTTGCTCCACATCACCATCCCCTCACACCAAAAGGAAAGCCCCAACTTTTGCTATGGCCGCGCATAAATTCCCGATTTTTAGGTTTGCCTATATTCTTTTTATGTTTCTACTGTGTGTCTGTGTGTGTGTGTGTATTTTTATATAAACTTGTCCTTTGGAGTGAGGTGTTTATGTTAACTACTATGCAAACGGAAATATTCAAGCATATGCACGCACTCACGCACGCACGGTCAGCGGTAATGGCAGGAGGCAGCTCTTTTTAGCGAGAATATACGTTCCGTCCCACCTCACCGCTACACCGATCAACTCTGTAGGGGAATGTCAGGTTGCCACAGAGAATTGTATGACTCAGCTCATGTTTGAAAATTTTTTTGACGCCTTCCATTTGTACATTTTCAACATTAAAAACGTAGACGCCATTTTTAGACATGGAGTCGAAGTTTTTTTTGGTTCTCTACTTCTTCTTCTCCTTCAATGATTGTGACTGTTAACATTTCGATTCCCGTAAAGCTTTGTTCAACTCAACGTAACTTGCCCTGTGTGAGCCTTACTCTACTCTACTCTCGGTTGCTCCATCATAACTTTTTTTGTGTTGCCGGCGTAGGCATCAGGCAGCCCCTGTTGCAGGTCCCTCGCTTCGCTTTTCTTTTACTTATTTTTACTTGACTTTTTTGCGGTTTTCCATTTATTTCAGTCGGCTTTAATGGCTGCGATGGCAATTTTCGTTTCATATACAATACCTTTTCCGGAATGTTGCAGAGCAAAAAGTACAGAAGTGCGCCTGAGTTTTTGAGTTTTTTTTTAAGTGAGGATTTTTTACTACTTTTTAATGTACTTATTTTCCTTCTTTTATTACATATTTTCTAAAATTGCTTTTCAGTCGTTTGCGCCCCGTAAGTTTTAATTAAACTAATTTTATGCCGTGTGTATTTTTTTTATTTTTATTTATTCGTTGTTGCAATGACGAAAAGTCAAGCCGACTGAAAATTACGAAAACGAAACGAACAAAACAAAAATAAATGTACTCAGTAATGGCCAAAAGGAAAATTCAATAAGAAAAATTCAGAAATTGAAAAATAATAAAAACATTTTGACTCCATTTTTTTTTTCTTTTTTAAGAGGGCATTTTCTTTTCATTGACTTAGCAGGTACGCAAAGATCACACACTGATCTCACATGGGGCAAGCCCAAGTGGAATCAAAATTCACCCAGTTAGATAGTGGCCTGGGGTCAGCTGGTCTTAATTGCTAATTTCTTTGGTGAACATGCGATATCAAAGCTAATGTCTACAAACTACGTATTTGGCTACAGATAAGTACATAATCAGCCTCTAACAAATAATCATGCAGGATGAACTAAAGTTAAGATTCAACTTAGAGTTCATTACATACCATAACAAAGATTTAAACAAATAAAGCTAGCATTAATTCAACGGCGCTAATTAAGACGACGTTACAGTGTGAGAACTGTGAGAACATTATTTGCTAAGTGTTGAGGTAAGATAATAGGATATATTTTAAATTATCAGAAGATTTAGAGATGGATATTAAGTTATAGTGCAAATTGTATTATTGATATTACACGCGAAATGGATTATGCAGTAGATAAGTGGTTCTACAGAATCCAATAGAAATTGGAAAATAACCCCTAGTAACCCGAGAAGCAACGTTAAAGTTTATGCTACCAAGCAAAAAAGGAGAATAGACACTACCAACAATTAAATTATTTAGAATTTAAAGCTTCAAAAATGCTTTTTCTTTATTTACTTTTAATTATTTTATTCAGAACAATAAAAAAATTTTATTATACATTATTTTATTATATTAATCCCAACCGAACATAAGCTTTCACACACACATACACATGAAATGCAAGTAAGGCCTTGTTGTTGAGCTCACTTCCTTTGCAGCGCTTCCGTTTCCTGTGCTCTGTCCAAATGTGTTGGTTTGTTTGTTTGTGCCGTCATCACTGCCTGCCTCTCTGCCTGGTTGACCGCATTTTGGCATTAATTTGAAATATGCTTCTCCAAATATTTTGCCTCTGCTGATTAGTTCACCACTAAATGCCTGTGAAACTTCAAGAGTCTTCAATAATTCAACCAAAACCGAGGAAGAGAATCTTTCGATTTGCGTTAAACAAGCTGACCAAACAATTTGATTCAATGTGAATTTCCTGCTTTCAACTCAAGTTGTTTAGCGGTCACACATAAACACACACGCACACATACACACCGAAAGAGGAGAATTGAAATAGGAAAACGCTGTTTTCAAGATGGTGGGTTCGGGTGAAAGAGTGTTGAGTGTAAGATTCAAGAGTTCAAATTTAAAGTTATTTACATTTATATTTATAATTAACTTAAATGTGCACGGAAAATTTTCGGCAAAATTGTGTGTTTGAAATTTTTCTGTATTTACAAAGCAGTAACAGCAACAAAAACGGAGCCGGAAGTTCTTACACACATACTTCTACTCATATACACATGATACTCGCATATATTTGCTGACTCAACTTGTCACTCAACTCAACTCAACTTAAATGGCATCAAAACTGCCAGCAGAAACTGGCAAATGTGTGCAATACAGAAGGCACAAGTGAACAACCTAAGAAAGAACGAACAAACTGTACGAGAGAAAAGAAAAACTTGAACTTAAACAAATTCATTTAGATTAACAACATTCACACGGCGGCGAAGGGCACATGAGGCTAACCTTTTCGTCAACACGGAACGGACTTAATCAAATTTCCTGAGCATTGGGCATTCATTATTTATTTGGAGTACGAGTGCGTTAAGTTTTGTAGGCAATCAACTCAAAAAAAGCTGTGGATGGCAATGACATCTCTCATTTGAGCTGAACATGAATGCTGCTCAAAGATACGCGCACTCGATGAATACACGAACCAAGGATCATATTTCAAGCAGAGCAAAGCAGAAGAGCGAAAACGCACTCGATGGCAAAAGAATACAAGGACCCCAATGACCAACAGATTTTCTGTAGTTAAGTCAAGTGGACGGCGACAACGACGACGGCGAAGATAACGATGACGAGGTCAGTGAAAAAGAAGACAATGCTGATAACAACTAGAGTGGGGCCATCATGATGAATATTAACGACGCCAAGTGGGGCAATCAATTTGGAGAACGCGGCATGTCGCCTGCATTACATTATATTTGAGTGACTGGGGCGGGGCATCCATTAGAAAAAGATTTAAGAAAAAGTGATTGGGAAAGCAGAAGAAGAAAGAAAAGGAAAAGAAAGAGTGAACAGTGCAGTGAGAGAAAATCGTACTTCAAAAATTAGCATATTAATAATTTCAAATGAAAAGGAGATTGAAGCAGTGGTAAAGTGTTGCCAGATTGTGGGAGATTATGTTATAAGTTGGAATAAATTTGGGAGCTTATTTAATCGATAAGTGGACAAGCAGGAAGACAAAAAAAAATCTTAAAACCAAAAAGTAAATAAATTAGGACTCTTTCTGATAACTTGATCCGGCAAATCTTCAACCACATTGAAAATATGTATAAGAGTGTGACAAAGTCGGATATCTGAGTTCAAGTTGTTAAGTACTCGTAATACCAAAATAACGTACAGAAAGGATGAAATCTCGAGAAATAATAAACATGAAAATTACAAGACTGGAACCCTGATTTTTCATTTCTTTGTTCGTTCCCCTAGGGAGCACGGGGTCTCTACAAGCCACCCCATTTATTTTTTAAATGTCCAAACCTTGTGTTGGTTACATAAATCGAATGGTTTTTGCCTGATAAGGTGGGTAATTAGACTGCCGCTACCAGTCCTTGATGATGGGAGTGCCATGTGGCTTCGCTAAAGTACAATGACACCTACCGGAGGTTGGAGGTAGTGACAAGTATAACAAGAAATTAAATTGAACTCATGAATGGATGGGGGAAAATAAAAATGTAAGAAATTATAAATATATATATATATATATTTTCCGAAATCGGCTGTTTTAGACTATTTAGTGGATTTATTTGTAGGTAAGCAGGCATATTGAAAGATATAATAGATAAATAAATAGAAGGATAGACACCTATGTAGATAGATAGATAGATAGATATACGAGCCCTAACCACTATTAATTGGGACGCAAGTTTTTTTGTTTTGGTAGTTCAAGTTTCTATGGCTTTTTTTTTTTATGTCTATGTAATAATTGAACATACAAGTTTGTACTTTTTGGCAAGGTTATTTACCTTTAATTATTACCTTTAATTTGATATCAAAAAATGCACATATTTTATATCAAAAACTGAAAATATATATTTAAATCAAACCACTTCATTAATACATGAAATATTTTTGACCATTATTATATTAATTATTATATTAATTTCAATTAAAACTGTGTAACATCACCCCTATTTTTAATAACGGCTTTAATTAGTTTTTCCATAGTATTTATTATATTTAGGCAATCTTTGGAGTTATGGAGTCCCAAGTTTCCTGAATTTTTTATTTCAATCCAGCCAGAGTAAGGATCTACTAAGGATCATTTCTCAGCTTTCTGTTCTTTCTGTCTTGCCCATAGCAATCGCTTTTTCATTTGCAAGGACATGAGCAAAAGCTTTTCTTTAGCCTAAAATCATCAACATAAATAATTTGGTAACATAAGATTACCCGTTCTGCTAAGCAAGTGATGCAATCAAACCTAATAGAGTTATATCCATATTTTTTTTTCATTTGCGGGTGCATTCATTCACGTTTTACTGTTGTTAACGTATAATACTTCGCCTATTTTGATTTAAAGTAGTCGCCAAAGCCCTTCTGTCACGTGGAGTAACTTTTGAAACTCGACCTCTGTTGGCTGTATTATTGAGAATGTTGCTATTATTTTTATAGCTTTGCACTATATTTCGCACCGTAGACTTGAATAACGTCAGATTCTTTGATATTTCGCCATAGCTGTTGCCCGAATTAGTTTTTTTCAATAATCAATTCACGAAATTGCTTACACATTGACTTACGTAGAATCGTTCACAAAATAAGACTAAATTGAAATAAAACAACGAAAAGCCAGATGTTTTTGCTTTTCCTACATCACAGCATTTTATATACCGTTACAGTTTTTTATTTTACTCCAATGGTTCTGAAATACTAAATTGCTTATAACGGTTCGTAACCATGTCTTAATACCTATACCTTGGTCCTCTGAAAGGCGTTGAAAAGTAATCAACGAGTGACCAGCTTAAGCTGTATATAGTTCAAAGTTGTCACCATTGTCAGCTTATAGTAAAAGGTAACTCTGCCCAATCATATGGTAAAAGTGCAATATAAGTGAAATGTTACCACGAATTTGAAAAAATAATAAATTATTTTTGGTAACTTCTGGCCTTATTTCAATAAATTTATTTGGATTTCAGCATTTTCAATTGTTTGTTTACATTCAAGAGAACAGCTGGTTTATACAAAGCGAACAGAACAGGTCGCTCACGAAACAATGCGTATAAGTTTAAGCAAATATCAGTTATATACTTTTAAGACTTGTCGTTAGTACCCTATTTATTTTATCAATACTATATAAAACCTAAAAAAATAGTAAAGTGATTTTCAAATGAAATGAATACTGGCACACCTTCATTTCACCCAACAATAATGTCTTCAATGGTTAGCGAGGGACTTGAATCTTCACTATTCCGCTATAACCCACATACTTCATTAGGTTAAGAAATAAATTATACCTTGTACTGAATTTTTTCAGGGTACGTTTTAATGAAACGTACCCTGAGTGCCACGTACCGAGTCGCCTTTATTTAAAACAGCGAGATATTGATTCAGAGCATGGCATTTGACCTAGTATGCTATAAAAACCATCCTATTGTGAAATTATGAAAGCTGACGCCTGAGACTATATACTGATTAATTTTTTGATATTGATTAATTTACTGAATCATACAGTATTTATGGTAGACCTGGCAACATAGACTAAACATACAGCAGCAGTTCTTATCGAAGTCAAACGCCATGGAAGCGAGCACTTTGCCCACTTTGTCCAGCCAGACACTCTAAATTTAATGAGATTTTAATACGTTTTACTTTTATCGAAAATTGACTAAAATACCAAGTTTCCAGAATAAATTGAGCTGAACTGGTCTGAGCTAAAGAGCGTCCATAAATCTGTGATTTCCCGCCGTGCGATAGCAGCGACGCAGCTTCATTACCATCATCATCATCACACACAGTTCCACCAGCAACTAAACCTGCCCTTACCCACCTTAAAGAGGCTTGTGTTATTATTTATGCAAATTAGTTAAGCAAGCGGGTCGTACACGTATTTAGTACTGGTTGGGCCTCAATTTCCGCAGCCTCATCTGGCGATATGCCAAAATAAAATAAAAATATATATTAAAACAAAAACTAAATAAATAAAAATAAATAAATAAAAATAAATAAAATTGTTTTAAATAAATTAATTAAAATAAATAAGAATTAATGAATTGCAAGTGAAGCTCTGATGATGGCGGGAATGCATTTTGAAATGAGATTATTAGAGATCTAATTAGCTACGCTGCTCGCCGGAGCGGAGTCTGTGGCGTGTGTGTGCGTGTGTGTGTATGTGCAGCGCTGATAAAAATGCCAAAAGCTTTGGTTTTTGGCCGCAGCTTGAGTAAATTTCAAAAAGAGTCTGTGTTTTGTTATGAAATTAGTGTCATTCGTTAATGAAACGGGATTAACTCCGAAATAGTCGGGTCGCATGCAGATTTGCTTGTTAGTGACTCGCATACGCGGCGTGTGACATTTTCGACTGCCTGCCAAACAGCCACCTAGTGAGTGAGTAAGTGAGTGAGCAAGCGATTTAATTGGATTGTAGCAGCGTATACGAAGAGGCAGCAATGATGGCAGCGTCACAAAAAGGTCGCTCAAGGGCATTACGTACAAAGCGAAGGGAACTCAATTCTACTCAACTCAATTCAAGTCAAGCTAAGGCGAGTCAAGTCGAGTAGAGTAGAGTCGACTTGCTGTGTACATCATCAACATGAATGGAACATGCATATGTGTGTGTGCTTTGATATTGGCATTTTTATGTAATTTACAATGACAACTTTGGCACCCGCACAGCTGGAGTTGCAGCGGGGAAAACATTGAAAAAATTTTGAAAAAACTGAATTTTTCACAAGTTTAACGCGCCGCAGGATGTTTAACTCAAAACGCGTTGGCGAACGGAGTGGCGAATGGAATAAAGCAAATTCTAACAATAAAAAGTACAATATCAGAAACTTTTAATAAAGATGCAACATTTATACCCTTTACGCAATAAATACAATGACGCCTTTGTAGTGCCGTTGGTATTTATTACTATATATAAGCTTTATTACTATATTAACGCGACAAAGTCAATTGATGGTGATCGTGTCCTGGATCGCTAATTCTTCTGCTAGATAGCTTATGTGGCCTGGTATGCAGATTACTCGGCTGAAGTGCTGCACTACATTTGATGGCCAACATTTCTGTCTAAAGAGTGGTGGGACCACTGTTGAAAATGAATAGAAAACGTTGAAAATGATATAATAGGTTCACAAATACAAGATTTGAAATTCAAGGAGTTTTTTTGTCTTCAATATAAATCAATAAAAACATTTTTGGACAGACTTTAGTTCAGTATATTAGATTGAATCGTACACATTTTAAGATTGAATGATTACTAAATCATTTAACCACCATATGATAGATAGCCTTAGATATGAAATCTGAATATATAATACAAAAGATTCTACAATTACTAGAACATACTCATATACATAGCTTCGAATCATTCGGCGTGAAAAGTATTCCAACTTCGAATTTAATCTTCTGCATTTTAATTTATTTATTTATTTCGCTGCAGCTGTTTTTGGACGTTTTCGTTTGTCGCCTGCTTATTTTGCATAGAAATCTTTATGTCGCACCACTCAGCATTCTGCGTTTCCCTCACGCAGAACAGGGCTCCACTAAATCGCTGCTGCTTCAGCTGCTGCTATTATGCTAATCCAGATACACACACGCCAATTGGCTAAAAATATCAGCGCGTCACTCGAAATGGAATTTCACTAGAGAAAGGCAAAAACGCATCAACCGCAGCAACAACAACAACTGCACAAGCTGAATAAGCAAATCGTTTTTTATGCATTTTTCGTGTGAAATGCGATTTTTCGGCAAATTTTCTTTCGCCAAATTATTTCATATGACATTTTCCGAGGAAAGAAATTTCTTCTTAGGAAAATTAATTTGGCTACGCGTTGTATGATTAATGATTAATGATTATATAAGGTCCATTACTCATACGACCCGTGGTTAAAACGCGATTTGATTGCGCATAAAATCAGTCATCGACAACTGTATGGAACAACGCAAGTATTACGTATACGCCGTGCGCATATTTAATTTCAATGAATACATTTTATAACTAAAAATTGTTGATACGGAGAGATGATTCAAGCGAATTTTTTATTATTATTATTATTTTTTTTTCTTTTTAACAACGCTTACGCCACTTGACCATAATCAGTCAATCAACAGCGCCCCATTAACAGCAAATAGTTTACGGAGTCATCATTCTAAGCAGCGACAGCAGAATTGACAGTACCAGCAGCGCATTGAAGACGCCGACCGACGCATACAAAATTTAGCTATGAGATATACGACAGAACGGCGGCGAATTTGTAATTCTAATTGCGGCTCATGCGAACGCGGGTGTGCGTGTGTGTGACTACGCCAGCAAGCAAGCAAGCGAATAAACAGAAGGAGAGACAAATATTCAGTTATGTTTTAAGTAGCCAAATGCCACGCATCGATTACACTCGTTTTTGTGATTTAAAAAAGTATCTAAGTCGAAAGTAACTGCACATAATGCTGAGCACTTGTTACGTCGAATCTCCGTTGTGCTCGACGAACACTCATGATTCTATTGACCCAGTTAATAAAGCAGCTTTTTGTTTTTTGCATAGATGCACATGTTCGCTATTTATTTGCCGGTTTTCGATAGATGAAGTGCATCTGCGTGCGCTACTAACTAAGCAAATAAATACGCTCACCGCTGCTTTTCTCCACTTGCAATTTTATTTCAATTTTTAAATTATTCTATTTTTATTGTTTTATTTATCTCTTTTTTTTTTTCATAGCAAATGTAACACGCTCCGATGCCATGCTGTGTAGCTTGCTATACGGAAATGTGAAAAGTGGTTTCCACAAACCGTTCATGCCACTTCAATTTTCAGCTTTTGTTGTCGTTCTTTTTTCCGTGGCAGTGCACAAAAGATCGTGGTTACAAGTTGGGGTTGTGTTATGGAAAATGGCATCCGTTCCATGTCGGAGCAATAAATTCAAAGCATTCAAATTCGGATCGGAAAGTTAATAGTGCTGAACAGAGCTGTGACAATAATGTAGAAATGAAGCTCAATCAAACCTGAGTCAAGGTGCTAAGCTGACTTGGCTTATAAATGCGATAGCCGCAGTGTAAAGCGGAATAGCGTAGAATAGACGAAAACAGAGAAGAACCGAAGAACAGTGCAGAAGAACAGCAAACAGGATAATGCTGATTAGCATTGTGTACTCAGCGTTTGCTTCCAGCTGTTGTTGCAACTAGCAGCAGTTCAAAGCGACGCGGACATCGTAGCAATGGGCGAGCTCAGAACGAAGAGCCAGAATAACTTGATCCTTTCTACGTTGTAATTAAAAGCATTTTCGCCATTTTGTACTTTGTAGTTGTTGCTACAATTGTTGTTTTATACAGCTCCTAATTGGTATTTTTTTCTGCTTCTTGTTGGTTCTTGCTTCTATACTTATTTAGGAGATAGAGACAGCAATGAAGAGTAAGTAGACAAAAGGAATCGTTCCGGTAAATAGACAGGAAATCAGAGCAAGGCACAGGATGTGAAGCAACACAGAATAGGCAGACTAGATTGCAGTTGAGTTGGTGTGGTTCGAGCTACGCATTTGTGCCAGCACAGCCAGCAGACCGAAGAAGCATGCAACCAAGTGGAAACAACAAAGATGAATGAACTTAATTCCCTTTTTATGTACCTCTTATGAAGTGTTTAAGCTTAGCAGGCATTAAGAGAAGTCGCATCGGGGCAGCCAGTTCAGGCGATTGGATAAGTTCACAACGACAATCACAACAACAGCAAGTCAAGTGAATTGAAGTTGTTTCTTTCTCGCTTGTAACTATGAGGTTAATCACCAATTAGGAATGCACTTTGCAATCAGCTTATGGTAATTTGATGACCATAAAATGTTACAAAAATCTTTATAACTGCATACATTGAAGAACTAAAATTTATTTATTTAAGAACAGGATTAATTAGGATTTTTATTGATAGCATTGAAATTATTTTTCTTAATTTACTGTCGGGTTAACTTGAATGCAGGGGGCATTAATCTAGAGTGAGCTAATGTTAGCTCAAAACATAATCTGGAAAACGGAAGGCATCCATTCAAATGACTAGCGGTTCTTCGGTCCATTTCCATTAAATTTATTTTTTTTTTTTTTTGATGTGAAACATCTTGGGTGTTGTAGAGTGAAATTGTAAAGTGACGTCATCGCGTCATCGCGTCATTGCAGTATCGTTCTTTGTAAATAAATGAAATGTAATGAACACAACAAACAGAGAGGAAGGGCAGGCGCTTATTTTTTTTTTTTTTTTTTCAAAAAGAAATAAATAGATAATTAAAATTGATTTAAATTGCATTTATACATATTTTTTGCGCTATATATGTCGAAAAATCTAAGTTGAATAATGCTAATTCTACCTTAACTACCAGGCAAACAGCAAAACTACAAGGGTCCCATGTGAAAACGAAATAAAACAAGCAAAAACAAAGCGTGTGAAATTTTTTTTTTTTTTTCTTATTTGCCGAATATAAGGGAAGACAAAGAAAAAAGAAATACCACTGCATCCACACCCTCACCTTGAAAAGTATTTTGTTTGCCGACACAACCGAACATTTGTGTTGTGTAGGTATTGTGCGTGTATAAGATTGTATTGATTTCTTATTGTGTGTATCACTCGGAATATTTTTGTATGATTTTGATTTGTGATCGATCGCCTGATTGAGCCGCCTGCTATTTTCATTTCATTCATATAAAATGACAAACGCTGTTTTGCCCACTCTTGTATGTGATGAGTTCAAAGAGTATACTCTGAAAGTACGTGGTCAACAGAGAGTATACGTTTTTAGGTTGCAAGCAACTCACAAACACAAAAATGAAGAAGTAGCATAGCAGAAAAAACCAATTTCACCGTTCGTGAATTGCATTTGATAGCATTTAAAATTGTTTCTTAAATAATTTATTACACCTTAGAAAAAACTAATTTAGAAACTAAATTTTTTCACGATTTTTAGCATTTCATAGCATTGACTTAGTTAAGCTTCTCGAAAAAATAACAATAATAAAAAACCCGAAAAAACCCTTTCAAGCTGTAATTGGAGTTGATTGATTCGATGAAACTATAAAAGTGACAACTTCGGTTTGGCCGTTCAGAGTTTGGTGCGTTGACCAGAGGATCAAGGCGTGGACTTTTTATATTGCTTATTTTGCATTTTAAAATGCTTTTGGGGTGGTTAATTTTTTATGTTTGCCTGGACTTTTTATTACAAAGGTATGCTAACAACGTCACCTCACTGAAATCGAAACCGATCGCTTATCAAAGCCTATCTGAAATGGTCTCTGACAGCAACAAAAAGTCACGAGTTTCGAGTGTTTTTAGAGTTTGTTTCGAGTTAGTCGTTCGTTTTTGCTCTTCGTTGACGTTTCGCGTTCTGTTTGTCTCAATGCGGCTCAGATTAACGCAGCCAAAGCTCAGCCTCAGCGAAGCCGTAGCGTCTTCAAGTTTGTTACGCTTTGCGTGGGTTTCTTATTATTTTTGGTTTCGGCTTTTGTCAACTTTTCGCTGGTCTTGAATTTCGCATTCCGAAGCGATGCTCTTCTTATAATTTTTTTAGTTTATTTTATTTATTTATTCTGTTCAACTTGTTGGCTTAGCGCTTCATGACTCATTTTATTCTGGTTCTTTGGAGTAGTTTTTATGACATTTTATTGAAATACGGTTTGGTTCAACGCATTGTGAAAGCGAATTTCAGCGGTTTTTGACGGTGCAACTTTATTCCTTCGCTTGTTTTTGGTATCTTTCGTGTGATGATTTCAAATTATCAAAACAAAAAACGCGAAACGGGATTTTGTTGTATCGCCCAAAAACGATTTATAGGTCTACTTTGCATGCGAGTCTTCCACCAAAATCGCAACTGCTTAAGACGAGGAATGACGCATTCCCAATAGGAAATTATGTTTTATGACTTTAATATGCCATATCGATGAGGCGGCACTGAGCTGATTTTATTCCATCGTATTTCATTTTATTACATTTTTTTGTTGTGTTTGCTTTCATTTCGTCTTCTTTGTGGACTCCAATGGACTCTGCGTTTTGAGGTGCCTTCTCTCCCAGCGATAATTTTCCATTTCGCAGTTAAATGACCGACTCTTTTTTATAGTAGCTTACATTCTGTGTCGTTTTTGTTGTTGAACTTGATTCATTGGAATTAAAATTTTAACAACGTTTGAAAACATATATTTCCAGCGGTTTTTATTGTTGTGCAAATAAATGAAAAATTGCACTTTCTGACGCTTCCTTTGTGAATGGTTGGCGCGGGTTGTTTACTTCATAAATTTTTAACACGCATTAACAACCCAACAAACAAAATGTTTAATGTCAGTTACGTAATTTGAATTGTTTCTGTGTTATTCATTTGTTTACTTATCAAATAGGCTTTAAGTGAATTAAAATAAATGCTCAATTAAACCATTAAATGATCATGTTAAAAAAACATATGCCGACCCAACCACCACAACAGTAAAAGGTTTCGTCATAACGGCTGACTTCATAAACACAACACTGCAAAGCGACACTGCAATGCATCTTGTTTACGATGCAAAACAGTACTGCAAAGCAACACTGCTTTGTCAAATGATGCAAAGACATTTTCGATTTGCATTGCATTTTTTCTGCCTCCATATCCAAGAGTTTCTTCATCATTTTTGCATCTGCCTCAGATTCTTTGCTCAAAAACTGAAGAACATCGGATCGTTTCCGTTTTATTGAAAATCCTGGAGTGTTCATCGTCGACGGGCTATCGGTGGGTGTCAACGCTAGTTAAATCTGTCACTAAGTTTGCCAGTGAACTTTCTACCAATTATTCTGGCACCTGAACACTACTGCGGCTGCCAAAAACCTGGTCTAAGACGTCAAAAAATTCCCAGCTCATTGAACCCTCACCCGATGTGTTGTTCCGCTTCTTAAACTTCTTATACGTTCCCACTATATTAATAAAACACCTAATCATTTCTTCTTTTGAAAAGTACATTCAACCTCCTTAATCTTGTGCAGATATTGGAAACGCATGTTATGAGTGGAATTTTCCAATTGACAAAACAGCTGACAAACAATCCGATTATTAAAGAAAAAATGTTGAGTTGATACAGTGGTCAGCATATATTTTTATTTTATTTTTATATTTCCCATATGTCGTGTACATATGTCTTTACTTTTTATTAAGACTCTTAGTACATTGTTTAAACATTATTTTAGGGTTATAGCTAACTTATGTGCGTCCCAACCTTCTATCATAATAATCAGGTGTACTCTACGAGGGACGAAAATGTGAGTATACTTGGCGACATTTTTGAACAAAACCATCACATAACTGATTTAATTTCTAACTCAAACGTTGTTAGTCAGGTAGACGCCTTACATGATGGAAGACTGTAATGCTCCCAGCTTTTCCCCTCTTGAAATTCAGGACATAATTAACTGCCCTAAAAATAAGAAAGCTTCTGGACAAGACTCCATACCAAATGTGTGCATTAAAAACTTGCCAAAAAATGCAATCGAATATCTATCTGACATATTCAACTACTCTGTCCATATTGGTTATTTCCCACGCAAATGGAAAATGGCTAAAGTTATAGCTATTCCCAAGCCCGTTAAGCCTCATGATACTCCTAATAGCTATCGTCCTATTAGTTTATTGTGAGGCTTCTCAAAAACGCTTATTTAGGCCTTATTTAGGTTAAATTAAATTCGCACATAGAAGCAAACAGTATTCTTCCGCCCGAACAGTATGACTTCAGGACAAAACTTAGTTGTACAGACTCAAAACGTTCGTTAAGCAGGAGTTATTACTCAAAAAATCCGTTGGTGTGATGGCGTTAGATGTGCAGGCTACCTTTGATTTGGTGTGGCATAAGGGCTTAATATATAAAATGAAACGCTCTCACTTCCTTTATACCTCCTCAAAGTCATCAATAGCTTTCTCTCTCAGAGGAACTTTTATGTCTTCATTAACGGAACAAAATCAATCAACAAACAAATTGCTGCTGGAGTACACCAGGGTTCTGCTCTAGGCTCCATTCTCTATAATATCTATACCCATGATATACCTATCTCTGAACATTGTGTCACTTCAATATTTGCTGACGACACTGCGATATACTGCTCAGATGCTGAATTCAGCACTATTAAAAATAATTTACAAATTGCTCTTAATAATTTATCCAATTATTTCAGAAGTTGGAAAATCAAATTAAATGCCTATAAGACGAAGACAAATATATTTTACATACAAGCGTAAGTATTGTTTTCTGCCAAGCTCTAATCTTCTAGTTGACTCAAATAGCGTTCTATGGGAAAATGAGGTAAAATACCTTGGTTTACACTTAGACACGAAGCTAAAATTTAATATACACGTAGCCAAAACAATAGACAAAATTAATAAAACTACCTGCATCCTCTAGCCCTTTATCCATCGTAAATCTGCACTATCTATCCGAAATAAAATGACCATATACAAATTAATTTTTCTTCCGATAATGCTGTATGGGTCCGTAGTGTGGGGTGACTGTGCCAAGTGTCACACAAACAAGCTCCAAACGGCCCAAAATAAAATTCTTAAGATGATCCTAAATCTACCATTTTATTTCTCTACGACGAGCTGCACGAATTAGCAAACGCTAAGCATATTCACGATAACATAGCTCTTTATTATACAAAACTAAATATTGCGCACTTACATGTGTCCGATCGATTCTTTAAGCCTTAACCACTGCTTAATGCAATTAAGATTCGGTCTATTCTAATCTAGTCTAGTTAGTTTAAGTTTATCATTACTCTAAGGTTTTTTTCCTCTTCCCAATTTTCCTTGCTAAATTTAAATTTATGATCTTATGAAATTGTAATAGTAATAAGGATAGATATAATTCAGAAGAAAGCCACATTGTATAGCTTAACTCTATATAAAATAAATTTATTTTTAGCTCTAAGAAGATATTAATAATCTTCTTGGAATAAAGACAAAAAAAAAAATTAATTAATAAAATTATTAAATTTAAATACTAAATTAAATAAATTGAAAACAAATATTACTTGTATTTTAATAATTTTACTTACGACATGTCCATTGCTTCGCGCGCCAAATAATGCAATGCACACAAATGGTAATGATGCGCAAATTTGAGAAATGTTGCGCATCGCAAAGTATTGCGAGGCGTTAATGAACACTCGGCATTGCATTATTTTTAGCAATGCCGTTTATGAACAGTATGCATTGCAGTGTTGCTTTGCAGTGTTGCGTTTATGAAGTCAGCCTACATATATCACCGTTCCGGAAAGTTCTTTCCGGTTTTTTAATTACCAAACACACTTTTAAAATAAATGGAAAAAAAATGTTTCTAAGTATTGGCCATTCGATTGTATGAACCTTGCTCATTTTTCTGGAATGCCATCCTAAAAAACCGTTCATCCTTTGAGCCAAACCACTTCAAGACATTTTTCGTCTTCGTCAAAATTTGCAAAGTGCTGCTCCGCAAGCGCGTGTCCCACTAATGCAAAAATGTGATAATCGGACGGTGCCTAGTCGGGAGAGTACGGCGGGTGTGATAGTACGTCCCATCCAACCGATTTAATTGCGTCTTTCATCGGTTTTGCTGTATGTAACGGTTCATTATCATGCAACAAAATCACTTTACAGTGCCATTGTAGACGTTTTCCAAGCAATGCTTGGTTGAAATTTATTATTTGTTGTTCGTGGCGATCTGTATTCACTGTTTTACTTTGTTCAAAAGTTCCTTGTATACCACACCTCCCTGGTTAGACCGAACAACGAGTATTGTCGTCTGTCAATGAGCCAGCTTCACTTCAATTTGTTATGAATTTGTTAAACATCTTCGAATTCGACAAAAACATCATAAAATTCGCTGGATATCGTGTGGCGATAGTGGCAAATAAAAACTATAGTGACAAAAAGTGCAACAAAAAACTATCTCATTAAAAATATTTTCCTTTCAACTAACTGGTCTTATCTTACTCATTCCATATAATGTTGCGACAAAAAAAAATTTATCATCATAACATCATCAGTAACTAATTAGTAAACAGTTACATTCATAAATTGTATCTATGCCAACCAACCAACTACCGAAGTGGCTGCATTCAATAGTCTTTTCTGTCTCTAAGACTTCTAATATTCATACCGCTCACTTCGGCCACGTGAGCTTTCACGCACAACTTATCTAATCTTATCACTGCAACACTCAGGCATATTGCTCACACACTTAACATAAGATACAAGTAAGCGTATGCGAAAAAAGTATGCGATTTTCGCATCATTCCAGCAAAAAGTGTGTCAAATAATTTCGCCTTGTTCGACAACCGATATTTTGCTGATATTGGCACAAGCTCAGCGAACTTGCAGATTTGCAAAAATGATAAGAGCCAAGCGCACAAAACAGAAAATTTTGCTTTTGAAATAATTATTTCAATTATATTAATAATATTTTTTGTTGTTAATTGCGATAATTAAGCGAGTATTTGTGAATTGGCCTCAACTCAAATCGACGCAAATTTTACGATTGATTTCCGGCGATAGCTCTACACTGGAGGTAAGCTTTGATTCGACTTATTTATGGCTGCATGCGAATGACGTCTGCTTGTGAGTTGTATGAGCATTTTTTTACGCAATGAAAAGCATAGACCGATTTCCCCCTTTTTTGCCCAAATTGAAAAGTAAAAATTTTAAAAGCAACGCGAATAACAACAACGGACTAGAATAGGCGCCCCTTGGCTTCTATGCTACCTTATATTAAGTTGTTTTTAGTTTAGAACATTACAATGCCAAGAAAACATTGTCGGGGCACTAGTTTATGGAACACGTATGCTTGTTTCCCTTTATTATGCGCTTTAATAGGAACAAATATTATTGCCTACTCAAAGGCACTAAGGCACCTTTCTGTTGAATTTTAACTATGCTGGCGCTATTGACTTTCACCATAAGCGTAATTTACAATTGAAGCACGCAAGTTCAGCTGAAACGTCAGCAGCTGCTCTGGATTTGCGTTAATTCCAAGCTGCAATGCTCCACCTCGCGTTTGCCCACTTTATGCACTAATGCAGACTACACCAGTCACTTCAATACCTTTGAGACTTTGTTTGTAACTATTTCACTGTAGCTCTGCCTCTATGCTAAGTTCAAGGCTATTGCTGCTTTCAACTGTGGCACTCAACTCAACTCGTGTTTGTTAGTCGCCTTCATGCGCTGCAACAAACACATAAAATATATTTACTTTAATATTATTTGTATAGAGAGTGAAGAGGACTGAAGAAAATAAAAGAAAAAAAATACCGACTCTTCATTAATACAGCACATTTGTAATGAATGTTCTTTGCGCACGGCCAGGCGTGGTTAGGCTAGTGGAGCCGCCCCTACTTCAAACGACTGGGGCAGCCAAACAAATATTCGGGGGTGGGTAATGTGAAAATAAATATTTTCTTTTCATAATTATTTATTATTAGTTTTTTGTTTGTGCCCTAACCAATCGCCACACCTCCCTCCACTCGGCCAATACTGACGGAGAAAATATATAAATCGATGCGGAACGAAAATGTTGCTTCTCACGGAGTTGTGCAATAAATCTGCGCATTGCGACTTGTTGCCACATTGAAAAGCCAAAACTTGTAAAAAGTTGGTTCGAAAAAATTTAGTTTGGCTTAAAAAATTCACAAATCACAGCAAACGATTCGCATACTGAAACATGCAAAATGTGGCACCAAAATATGCAAATTGAATTTGTTTTATATTCTATCGTATCATGTGGTATTATTATGTTATTTTTTTATTTTTTAATGTTGTCGGGTCGTTGAGTTTGTAACTTGTGGCAAATTAAAATCTTGTGGAATTACGTTTTTTTATGTGTGATTAAATACCACGTATTCGTCCTAGTGGAAGTGTACTAGACTGAAATCGCAGAGGCCGGGGTTCAAATCGAGCTGGAGGCAGACAAAAAACTGTTCAATTTACTCAAGTCTTGGATAGGCGTTTAGCAAATTAAATTGAATAGTAACATTATAAGGGTCTTCACTAAACGTCATAAATATATATATTTTTTTAACCTTTATTTAGTACTTATTGTTTAAATGTCGAATATGGGTGTATTTAGCTTCTATGAGCAGTTCATCGAAGTTATATAATATAGTGAAGAAGTAGAAAAGTAGTTTTAATAATTAATTATCTTATGTTAGTTTACCAGATCAAGTGGTCTTGTCCTTTTTAAACGTCGCCTACAATGTAATTCTTTTTGCGGTAGTAAGCAAACATTGACGTTCATGTGATGCGCTAACTTTGTTTGATAAATAAATTTGTCCAAATTCTGTTGCAGTATTTCAGTTGCTACTTCAATGTTTTTATGGGAACTTAGTAATATGGTGTCGTCTGCAAATGTAGCTATCATTGATGATTTTTGTCTTGGTATTGGTATATCTGCTGTGAAGATGCTGTACAACATAGGACCTAGTCTGCTACCTTGGGGAACTCCTGTTCTAATGTTTCTTAAATTTGAGTATTCGTCCGAAAATTTTACGAAGAAGTACCTATTAGTAATGTAACATTCCAGCATTTGTACAAAATTGTGGGGAAATATATTTCGTAGCTTGTAAATTAATCCATTATGCCAAACCATATCGAAGGATTTCTCTACGTATAGGAACACTCCAATACAGAATTTTTTGTCGTCGACAACATTCTCATAATAATCTGCTAAAACTAGTACTTTAGCTAGATTAGTTGTTTCCCATGATCCATTGTCCTTTTTTATTGGTGCCTGGTGCATAGTTTTAGTAGTATATATAATACTAACTTTTATATAGAAATATATAAAAACGTACATTTCGTAGACGACCAATTTCGTGTTTTCACGTCATAGACTGTTCGTATCAGCTGTTGTCCTATACACAAATGTAAACAAACAATTTGAAAATGTCGAAAACAAATGAAAAGAGGAAATTAATTGAAATAACCACAGAAAATGCCATAAATAATTTATTATTTATGCAAATTTTTAGTGAGAATGATGGTAAGATGTGTTATACAAAAATATATCTCAACTACCATATGATTGAGCAGACTTCCTATTCACAATAAATAAAAAAATGCACAATAATGTTGTCAACACTCAGAGTTAACAGTTTATCACACTCAATTGTGTGATTAGTACAATGACATTGTTAACATTTTTTTTTGATGGAGTTACGGTCAGTTTATTGAAGACGTTATAAAAATTAAACATTTATAACATATATAACCCTATATGAAAATAAAAAACTGAAGAAAATGGAAATAAAATAAATGTAAAAAGAGGCAGGATTTTTTGGCCATGAGTTATGGTATTTGTTAGCCGTCATTTTATGGTCATGGGCCAATACCTCAATTTTCCGGTAGGTGGCATGTTGTTACTTTGCGACGATGGATGGTAATCCCATTAGAAACGACTGGTAGTGGCAGGCTCTAATCATTCAGCCTATCAGACAAAAACCATATGATTTATGTAAGCACCACAAGACTTGGATATTCAAAAAAATTGAATACCTAGAAAGCACCCAAGTATTCACTAGCGATATGTTGCCCATATTTATTGGTGAAGTAACGCGTCTCATTTTGCCCATATTCACTGGCGAAGTAACTGGTGAACGGTAGCGGTGGCAATTAACCCCTGCCAATGGCATCTCCATGTTAAATTCACCAGTTAAATGCATGTAAAAGGATAGACTTGGAACTAGTGGTAGTTTGAAAGGGACTGGAAGACATGGACACTGGTCCAAGAACCAGTCTTTTACCAATGAATTATACTGCAGGGTGAACTTCGCTACTAGCATAATCACAATTTCAGTTTGATAACAAACGATTGCGTTAGAAAGAAAATGTGAAATGGAAATGCCCTGGAAAACTTGTCAAA